>CM060591.1:10861679-11461679 GCA_030578255.1 Tiaroga cobitis
CAACACACTGGGCCAGCTAACCAATCACAGCACATTTCATATTTCGGAAGAAGGGGCTTAATCGAAACCGGAACTAACGACGCGTTCGGGCCAGAATGAGGAGAGAGGTGCTGTATATAATAATGTAAAATATGTGCAAAATAATGTGTTTTTTGAACAATCAAGCATCAAGCAAACCAAGCAATTAGAATAGGATAATCTTGTACCATATTGATATACATATAAAAAGAGAAAGAAACCCACTAATCATACAAAGAAACTAGCGTTCAACTGAGTAGCTGACATGATTCTATCCTAATCATATTTCTCCTGCACACTTTTTTAATTATTCAGTAATTTATTTAGCAATATTAGAATAGTATTTTTTTTTGTAAATACATTTGTATACAACAAAAATTTTGTTGAAAAAAAAAGTTTTATTGTGGTCTCACAAATAATAAATAAAATAAATAAAACCGAGAACTGCTGGTTTAACCTATAGGGAAATATTATTTATAAATAAACAAGAAATGTATATTGCCTCTTTTGTCATATGTAATATATACGTCATATGTATGTATATATATAATTATATTTTTAATTCATGTGCCCCTTTAATCTTGAATTAAAATAACTTTCAGTACTTGCAGTAACATCTCTTGGTTTCTCTAATGAAGTGTTTACTGGCGTGAGGGCGGGCCAACCTGTCAGTCATATGACATCACAGCAATAGCAAACCACAACCATCCAATTCCTGATGGACAAAACCAAGTCCATTCCTTTTTCGAGAAGATATTTCACTTTGAAATTCGTCACAATAGGGAAGATGATCACAACTTCCATTTTATGCCAATTTTAATGGTTGTTATAGAAAGCACCACACACTTTTGTATATTGTGTAGTTGATTTATCATATACATTGACCTTCACATGTGTTTCTGTTTTATAATATAATGCGGCTGATTTCAGCTCGATGGACAGCTGTTAGTGTCAGTATTATCACAGTATACAAGCTGAGCAAACTTCCTTGCAAATGTGTGCACTCTAACAAACACACAAAACCACAGAAAGGCTAATGGAAACATTTGTGCCTGCATGGTGACCAGTGATCAAGTAAGAGGTGTGAAGTTTGAGTTTGATGACATGTCACAGCAGCAAATGTGAGGCGTATGCTGTAAGTGGTCTGAATATAACTATAATATAATATAGTTGTGGTTTCCTGTTTTGACATTTTTTACATGCTGCTGTTTGAACCCGCTACAATACGACAGAGAACATCAAATTTTACAGCTGAAGTTTGATACAAAAAAAAAAAACTTGACCAATTGAAATGTAAAGCACAAAATTTCTCAAGTGAAGATGATTATCTACATGTCTGAATCAAAATAATTTAATGCTAAACATTTCTATCATAAGACAAACAAAAGTTTTACCCTCTCTTCATATCTGTTTGAAGATTATTTCTATTTTTGTGAACCAATCAGAGCAAAAAAAAAACTCTATTGGGTAACCAATGATTGGTAAATACTGCTCTTACTCCTTGTACATACACATGATAACCGAATTTAAAGGGTTAGTTCACCCAAAAATGAAAATTAAGTCATTAATTACTCACCCCCATGCTGTACCAACCCCGTAAGGCATTCGTTCGTCTTCGGAACACAAATGAAGATATTTATGATTAAATCTGAGAGGTTCATGACTGCTACATAGGCTCCCTAAGGGAATGAATCCTGACGGCCCAGAGAGTCATTAAAGAAAATGTTTAAATATTCCATGTCGCAACAGTGGCTCAACTATAAGTTTATCAAGCGACGAGAATACTTTTTGTGCGAAAAAAAACAAACAAAAATAACGACTTTATTCAACTATTCCTTTTCTTCCTTGTAGGCCTGAAACGAGACTTCAAGAGATTTCCACGCGCGAGAACTTAACTGAAGTAGTTGAAGGAGATCGCAATTCTCGCGCATGCGTCGTGGAAATATTTAAACATTTTCTTTAATGACTCTCTGGGCCGTCAAGTTTCATTCCCTTAGGGAGCCTATGGAGGAGTGATCAACCTCTCAGATTTAATCATAAATATCTTCATTTGTGTTCCGAAGACGAACGAAGGCCTTACGGGGTTGGTACAGCATGGGGGTAAGTAATTAATGACTTAATTTTCATTTTTGGGTGAACTAACCCTTTAATGACAACCCCTTGTGACATTTCAGAAAAGATTTTCTATTGACGTGAACCAATCAGATGAGAGCTGCCGTCTGTAAGACCCTCATAGTGTCAGTTATTCACAGTCACTCACAGAGATGGAGAGGCCAAGAAATGCTTTCATCGTGTTTATGTGTAAGAAAAAAGGGTTATGAGAACGTTTTCAGCTGTTTTGAGAGTTTTTCAAATGCCAATAGTACTGTGCATATCTTTGAATGGTACATTTCAAATTTAAGTGCTTTATTAAGTTATTTTGCACTTTTACAGGTGTTTTGTTGTTCATTCGGATAAGAGTCTATGGAGCAGAAGTGGAGATGAAAGTCAGACCAGGAGACAACATCACTCTCTACTGTGATCGCTCTGTAACTCTTGGTTTCCGCTTTGTATGGATAAGAAACTGCTCTCATGAAAACGATACTCGGTTACTGACGTAACCTCGGTTCTCTCTAGAGAGGGAACGAGTATTGCGTAAGTTTAGCTTACGCTACGGGAAAGATTCATCTTCTCGAGATATTGAAGCCAAAAAATTATCCTTAATTTTGTATTCATTGTCAACGCAGTGCAGCAGCTAGCAGACCTAGAGCAGGCCATCTCGCGTGCTTATTGGCTGCCCTGCATGCATCTGCTGCAGCCTACCAGTGAGCCTCGCGTGACGTCACGCCCAATTGGAGGCGCTCGCGCCTTCATAGCGTCATAGCCCGCTAGGTTGGGGGTGGCTTAGCGTATATAAGAAGGGGCTCGTAGGCTGAATCCCTGGTTTTTCGACCACTGAAGCGAAGTCGCTCGTGGCGCGAGCACGGCCGGTTACGCAATACTCGTTCCCTCTCTAGAGAGAACCGCGGTTACGTCAGTAACCGAGTATCGTTCTCTTACGAGAGGTTCTCTCGTATTGCGTAAGTTTAGCTTACGCTACGGGAACACTTTGTCAACGCCGTGCGCGCCCAGCATCCACCATGAAGCCCCGAACTTTCAGGGAACCCATATAAGGTGGAGAATAAGGTGGCCAGCCAAGCGGGCCATCACTTGCACATAAGCACACATAGGGAATACAGAGCAGCGCGCCGGTCTGTATAGGCACATGGCACATACCCTACTTAGTGCAGCTCAACCAGGAGAGCTGGGTCGTGTAAGAGTGATCTGAGCAGGAAGCCTGGGCAGAATACACCTCTCTGTTAAACCGACAACAGTTTAGCCTGCAAGGCAGGAACTTCCAGGTTATAAAACCTGATAAAGGTAGACGGGGAGCTCCAGCCCGCCGCCACACATATGTCATGGATAGAAATTCCACTGGACCATGCCCACGAAGAGGCCACGCCTCTCGTGGAATGAGCCCTGATGCCCAGCGGGCATTGCAGACCTTTTGACGCATAAGCGGCTGCTATAGCGTCCACTATCCATCTGGACAGACTCTGTTTCGAGGAGGCGAGACCTTTGGCGTGCCCACCGAACGAAACAAACAGCTGATCCGAACGCCTGAATGAGGCGGAGCGCGTAATGTAAGACCTCAGCGCTCTGACAGGGCAGAGGCGGCTCACATCACTTTCGCTGTCAGATGCTGGGAGCGCTGACAGCGAGATAACTTGCGCTCTGAACGGAGTGCCCATCACTTTCGGAACATAGCCATGTCTAGGTCTGAGGATGACTTTCGAGTCATTCGGCCCGAACTCAAGACACGACGCGCTGACAGACAGCGCATGTAGGTCCCCCACCCGCTTTACTGACGACAGTGCGGTCAGAAAGACGGTTTTCAGTGATAGATATTTCAACTCCACGGAATCCAGTGGTTCAAAAGGGAAGGCTTTCAGGGCCTCTAGGACCAGAGATAGATCCCACATGGGAACCGACGGGGGGCGCGGCGGGTTCAACCTCCTAGCTCCCCTAAGGAAGCGAATGACCAGCTCATGTCTTCCCAATGACTGGCCGTGCGTCGACTCTGCGAACGCTGCCACGGCCGCCACATATACTTTGAGCGTGGATGGGGACCTCCCCTTTTCCAACAGCTCTTGTAGGAAGGAGAGCAGTTGCGCCACCCCGCATGTCCGCGGGTCCAGACCTCTGTCAGTGCACCATTCCGAGAACACCGACCATTTAGACGCGTAGAGCCTTCTCGTGGAAGGGGCTCTAGACTGCGTGATCGTGTTCATTACTCCTTCTGGCAGGGCAACGAGTACCCGTTGATCACCCATGCGTGCAGAGACCAGCGCTCTGGATGGGGATGCCAGATCGTGCCGCGAGCCTGAGAGAGGAGATCTGCCCGGACCGGAATCGGCCACGGAGCTGTGTGTGACAGCCGTGCCAGCTCCGGGAACCAAATCTGATTCTCCCAACGCGGGGCTATGAGGAGCACCGAGTGGCGCGTTTCCCTGATTCTCTTGATTACCTGTGGTAACAGAGAGACCGGAGGGAAAGCATATAGCCGGAGGCTGGGCCAGACTTGGGCCAGCGCGTCCTCGTCCTTCGAGAAGAACGTCGGGCATTGAGCGTTGTCTTTTGACGCAAATAGGTCGACTTCCGCCCTGCCGAACAGGCGCCACAGTTTCTGGACCGTTTGGGGGTGCAGGGACCATTCCCCTGGGGGAACGTTGCCCCTGGACAGTTTGTCTGGACCGTCGTTCAAATGGCCCGGCACATGCGCTGCCCTCAGCGAGCGCAGGTGCAACTGGGACCAAATAAGGAGGCGCTCCGCCAGATTGCAGAGATTTCTGGATCTGACACCGCCCTGACGGTTTACATAGGATACCACAGACATGTTGTCCGAGCGGACGAGAACATGTTGGTCCTGTATGAACGGGAGAAAGCACTTCAGCGCATTCTCGACCACTATCATCTCCAGACAGTTTATGTGAAACCCCCTCTCTTGGTCTGACCACTGGCCGAAGACCGGTCTGCCCTCGAACAGCGCGCCCCAACCCCAGTTGGACGCGTCTGTCGAAACGACTTTCCGGTCAGAGACGGTTCCCATCGTCACTCCCAGCTGGTACCAGTCGGTCACTAACCAGGGCTGCAGAGCCGCTATGCAGGTCTGAGTCACTCTGATTTTCTGACCGCCAGAAACCCAAGCTCGGCGGGGCACGCGAGCATTCAGCCAGCGCTGGAGCGGGCGCATGCGCAGTAGGCCCAGCTGAAGCACCGCTGCAGCTGAAGCCATACAGCCCAACATCCTCTGAAAAGTTTTCAAAGGGAGAACGCTGCCCTTCTGGAAACCCGCGGCTAAGTGGCGAACCCGGAGCGCGCGCTGCGCCGATAGACGGGCCGACATGGTCACCGAGTCCAGTTCTATTCCTAAAAAGGAGATTGACTGGCTGGGTAGTAATGAGCTCTTGGTCCAGTTGACCGTGAGACCCAAACTTTCCAGGTGACTGAGAAGCACTGTTCTGTGAGACAGCAGCTCCGCCTCTGACTGTGCCAAAATCAGCCAATCGTCCAGATAGTTCATTATCCGCAGCCCCTGACTTCTCAGGGGGGCGAGCGCTGCGTCCATGCACTTCGTAAATGTACGGGGTGCCAGAGACAGGCCGAACGGCAGGACGGTGTATTGATATGCCTGACCGTCGAAGGCGAATCTCAAAAATCGCCTGTGACGGGGTATTATCTGTATCTGGAAATAGGCATCCTTCAGATCTAGAGAAATAAACCAGTCCCTCGGGCGAACGTGCGCGAGGATTTTCCTGGTCGTCAGCATTTTGAATGGTCTTTTCGCAAGCACCTTGTTCAAATGTCTCAGATCTAGGATCGGTCTGAAGGCTCCGTCCTTCTTGGGCACGAGAAAATAACGGCTGTAAAAGCCTGACTCGCTCAGAGAAGGCGGCACCTTTTCTATAGCCCCTTTGCACAGCAGCTTTGCTATTTCTGCGTGAAGTAGGTGTGCTACTTCCGCATTCACTATCGTCGCGGTCCGGGCTTGAAAGCGCGGGGGACGGCGAATGAATTGAAGTGTATAGCCCTGCTTTATTGTGCTCAGCACCCATTCTGAAACCCCCGGGATAGATTCCCACGCAGCTATGTGAGCCGCTAGGGGGCGAATGGCCTCCGGGTTCAGATCGCCGCCATTCGCGGGCATGTGAAACTGAACCGGAGCTGAGAGCGCGGCGCGCGCGCTCTCTGTTCTGGGCAACGGCTGCTCGCTGAAAGCCGAAACCGGCTGCTTTGTGTGAGATGTCCCAATCATAAGGGATGGGGAACCCTTTTTCCTCACTTTCTGAAGCGCGAGCGGCGCTTTGGGCAGAAAAGCATTCTGTAAGCATGAGCGCGTTTGCGCGGGCACGAGACTTACACATGCATGTGACGCCCCGATCAAAATAGATGGGGAGCGTTTTATAATCGCCCTGTGTTTCATGATAACACTTAAACTTGCGGGCGGCGCCCGGGGGGGGGGGGTTTGTGATAGCAAGCGTGAACGCTCTCTGGCGGGCACGGGACTTACATTCATAACCTGCTGTTTTGACCGTGCAACAGAGCGGGCAGATAGTGGGCACAACACTGTGGACACATTTCTTACATTCAACACTCGAGCGGCTTTTCTGCGCTTTATGAGAGTGTGCTCTGTGGGTGACACGATATTTGATGTGCTTGTGTGTAGGGGTGAACACTGGGGCGTGGGCACTTTCACTACACTTAAAACACTGACGGCGGGAGCCGGACCAGACATAATGCTCTTTTTGAGATTTCTCTGGGTCGCCGTAAAAACGGCGTTTGTGTGCAGGCGAGAGGGTGAACAAACCGGCTCGTTGGCTGCTAAATGAACCACTGCAGTAGCCTGACTGAAGGGGACTGACAGGGAGATGAGCTTTGACGGCGGTCCGGCCGTGGCGGGACACGCGCGTCTTTTTTCTCTCTTTGTTAGGAGGATTTCGCATGCTCAGACTTCAACGTAATCTTCTGCCGAGGCCCCCTGGGGGGCGGCGTTCTGTGACGGCTGTCCGAGCGCGACCTAGGGCGGCCGCCCTGACGTCGCTGCGAAGGCTGCGGTTGTGCTGGACGCTGGGTGTTAGCTCGTACAGGAGGCTGGCTTTGTTTCTCGCGAGAGCGGCCTGTAGCGGAGCTCAAGCGTCGCGGCAGGAAGAGATTCATGGCCTGCGTGGTCTTTTGTACCTCAGAGAAACGGTCAACGATCCCGTTAACCGCTGGGCCGAAGAGACCAGTGGGGGAGAGCGGCGCGTTCAGAAAGGTGGCCCGCTCAGCTTCCCTCATATCCGCGAGCGTCAACCAGAGATGCCTCTCTGTCACGGTTAACGCGGCCATGGCTCGTCCGATAGCCTGAGCTGCGGTCTTGGTGGCACGGAGAGAGAGATCCGTCGCACTTCTCAGATCTGTAACCGCAGCCGGATCCCGGCCCTTCTCGTCCCATTCACGGAGGAGGTCGGCCTGCAAGATCTGCAACACAGCCATGGAGTGGAGAGCAGACGCGGCCTGGCCGGAGGCGGCATATGCGCGGCCGACCAAGGCGGACGTGGCTCTGCAGGCTTTAGACGGGAGGGCTGACCGAGACCGCCATCTCGCGGAGGGCGGGCAAAGGTGCGCTGCGACCGTCTCTTCCACGGGGGGAATAGCCGTGTATCCCTTCTCGGCGGCGCCGTCCACCTGGGAGAGCGACGCGGAGGCCTGGGAGTGAAGTCTCGAGGAGAATGGTGCATTCCAGGACTTCGTCAGCTCCGCGTGAAGTTCCGGCAGGAATGGAGCGGGCCTGCTCGCTGAAGCTGCACGGCGGCGACTCTGAAGGAAACAGCCGTCGAGCCTGTTCGGCGCGGGTTCCTTCGGTAGCGACCACTCGAGCCCGAGGCGGTCGACGGCCTGCGTCAGCAGGCGCATAAGTTCCGCGTCAGCTCCAGCGCGGGAACGGCTGGATTCCTGGATCGACGAGGAGCCGGAATGAAGCGACCATTCCTCGCTGTCTGATGCCAGGATAGAGCAGCAATCTCTCGTGGCGTGTTCCTCTGCCTCCCCCTCCGATGCGACGGCAGTGAGGCTCGTGAGCGGCAGCTGCGCGTCGGGGAGGGGAGGCGGGGAGGGCGAAAGCGAGGCTCGAGGGAGATCCTCCGGCGAGCGCGTCGCTGTGGCCACGGGCTCCGGCTGCCTCAGGGAACGGCGCTTCTTCCTGCGCGGTCCCCCGGGGGGCGGAGCGGCTGCATCCGGATTGAAAGCCTCGAGTCGAGCCCGTAGGGTCGACAGCGGAAGCGCTTCGCAGAGCTCGCAGCCGCCGGACGCCAGGGCGAGCTCTGCATGTTCCAGGCCCAGGCAGAGAGCGCAGATCACGTGGCGGTCTCCAACGCTGAGCGGGGCTCTGCACGAGCCACAGGAAGTGCGAGGCATCTTTAGAAAGACGCTCGCGCTCTTTTAGAAATTCCTGTGGAAGCAATATAAAAAGGATACGTCGCCGGATAGCGTAGCTTGCACGGCGGCTGAAGGTGGCGAAGACGGCCGGCTTCCTCAGCGCTGTCCTGAGCTGGCTGTTCGCTGTTCGACGGCGGCGGTGGCTTCTCTCTGATTCAGCGATGCGGAGAGCTCGCTGAAGAGTCGAAAAATCAGGGATTCAGCCTACGAGCCCCTTCTTATATACACTAAGCCACGCCCATCCTAGCGGGCTATGACGCTATGAAGGCGCGAGCGCCTCCAATTGGGCGTGACGTCACGCGAGGCTCACTGGTAGGCTGCAGCAGATGCATGCAGGGCAGCCAATAAGCACGCGAGATGGCCTGCTCTAGGTCTGCTAGCTGCTGCACTGCGTTGACAATGAATACAAAATTAAGGATAATTTTTTGGCTTCAATATCTCGAGAAGATGAATCTTTCCCGTAACGTAAGCTAAACTTACGCAATACGAGAGAACCTCTCGTAAGAGAACCAACCCTCTCTCGTAATAGATTTTATAAAATTGGATCTAGAGATATTTAAGCGTTTCAGCTTTGTCCACAACCGCTCCAGTAATTCACATGATCTACATATTACTAACATCAGTGTGTCTGATCTGGGACTGTATTATTGTGCAGAAGTAGAGAATAAGGTAAATTATGAAAAAGGCATCATCTCCTCATCTGAAGTGTACTATTATGGAAATCGAACCACTCGTCTCTCTTTTGCAGGTAAGAAACATTTCTGCTATTCTTATTATGCTTGATTAATTCTGGTGAACTTTACCTTTCTCTGTGAAGAAGCAAGTTGAACAGATCAGAAATATTTTTATCATCATTATTAATATGTTTATGTTTAATTTATATAGAGGGAGTAACTTTGTTTTCTGGACTCTCGAACATCACCTCCACTCTTCCTCTATCAGACTGTGTTCTCTGCTGGACGCTGCTGTTCAGTGTGTGTCCGGTGTGTGTTCTCCTCTCCTCAGTCCTGTCCTCCGCGTGTGTGTACTGCCTCTGTCGGGCTCAAACTGCAGGTATCTCGATCACTGTTTATTTCCTCGACACCTTTATTATGATTTTCCCAATATAAAAATGTCTTTGATCAGTGATCAAAGCTGTAAACAAATTATAAATGTGGTTGATTGTTTTTATAGGTGCCATAATGTGAGTTTTTTTTTTTGACAAAGCATATAAAGCTGATTCTGATATGAAAGAAGAGTTTCACATATTTAATGTTGTTTATAATTAAAATGACAAATTAGAAAGAAAACGATTACAATTATATAGTAGCATTTATGTGTTTAAATGCGACTGACATATTTATGTATTTAAGATCACATACGTGCTTAAATTTACTAGGTTCAGACTTGCATTTTTTTCTCACCACTGGCATATTTTCACACGATCTTTAGGTTCTGAGCATGCAGAGATACTAACAGCGAATTTTATTAAGGTATCTATATTGTTTCAGTAATTAGTTTTAAGCTTTGCCATGTCAAAGACTATAGTTTATTTTGTTTTATGTGCATCTCCAATTCATTTCAGGGGGATCCTCCAGAGAAACATCAGTGTGAGACGAGTAAAACCGGAAAGATCTGCCTCCACACTGAAGTCTCTTATAGACTGCTGACATCTTCATATCCCTATGCCAAGATGTGATTCTGCCTGCTCAGTTTAAACACTCTCAGCTGTTGCTATAGGGACTGTAGCTGCTTTTGGCATTCTTTTTTGTACATTCTTTTTGTAAATTAATTGCATTAATCACAATAAATTTGCCACAATATCACCCTGTTTGGACACAGTTGCACCTTTGTTGCACCACAGTGGCAGAAAAAAATATGTTATAATTATTGAATCAATTTTTATATTTATTAGCTCTGTAAAGTTTTTATTGTAGATGTATTGAGGGTCATTTGTTTTGTGTGGATATATTCATGCATGCATTACATTCATTAAAATCATTCATTTTACCATTGTGAATAGCCGAGGTAACGGTTGCTTCACGACCAATTTCAAAGTTCCGTGCGACTGACACTAGGGGGCGAAATGCGACAATCGTATACGAATGTCGTGTGCAGTGGAAAGGCGGCTTAAGCCGCAGAAGTTCAGATATTTCAACGGATCCAAAGCTCAAATCGGATCCGAATTTTCCGCATACGCATATGATCGGAACTCCCCGCAGCTCCCGTACGACTCCAATGACTTCCGGTCCAAGTGGCTTTCGTTTGTCGTGTGCAGTGGAAAGGCGGCTTTAGCGTCAGTTAGATGACGCTTCCGTTATGGGTAGGTTTAGGTCTGGGGTAGGGTTAGGGTTAGACCACTAGGAGGCGCGTCTCATATTGACGCTTAAAGGGTGCCATGTGCGTCGGCATGTTGACGCATGGGGTGCTTCTCAATATCCCTCCTCGTCTCCTCGCTCCTCCGTCCTCCATCCTATGACCCGGAAACCAATCGAGCTCAGCCATCTTGAAGGACATCTCAATTCTCTAATTGCACCGCGAGGAGGCGAGGATCAAGGAGTGAGGAGGCTTCCAGAGGAGCTATGAGCGAGGATACACAGGTGTACCCTTTGCGGAAGAGTTTTATCGACTAAACATGACGCACGTATCAATTCTCCTCCCCCTTCACATCTGTCACAATCATTTGAATTTATACTTTACTTTTGTAGTTTACATAAACCACACAACTCACATATTTCAACAAGGTATCTTGCTTTATTATTATTTATTATGAATTTCTTAAATAAACAAACTTTAACAACATAAGGGCAGATCCTTTGAGCACTGCTGATGACGCAGTGAAGTGACGCTCGAGTGATCAAGTATTCCAATGTATAAAAAAAGCTTTCATTCAATTCCTCCGTCCTCATTTTTTTCCCTTGCAGCCTTCCCTCGTGTCGTACAGGGGGTGGAGCTGAGACGCGAGGAAAGGAAACGAGGATGCACAAATAAGAAATGAGAAGCACCCATGGTCAAACATGGTCAAAAGCGTCAGTTAGATGACGCCTTGGGATGAGACTGAGCTGCCACAAACCATTTTTTATTTTATTTTTTTATTTTATTGAACATTAAGAACAGAACAAAAACAGAATATAGGCCTACCTCTACAATGGCATTGATTAATACAGGTAAATGAGTATTAAGCAAGGCACATATCAATTAAGGTAAAAAAAAAAAAAAATGACAATAAAAAAAATAAATAAAAAAAAAATTTCAAAGGGGCCTTTTTATTCCTCTTTTAAGAGCTCAAGGTCTCTTATAATTCCAGCCAATTTCTGGGCCTTTTTACTTTTCATACATTCCAATGCTGGAAAGAAGTTACAAATCAAGTCTTTTTTAAATACAGAAAAATAAGGTTTCGTTTTCATACATTTGGATTTATGAATAAAAAATGTTCCCAGTATCAACATTACATTAACAAGAAATTCATTTCTTTTCTCGTTCAACAGCATTCCAAACATAATATGTTTTCTGGCAAAAGTAGGCAGTGATTGAATCTTTGATTCCAACCAATAAGACATATTTTCTCAAAAAGTATTCGAAGAAACACAAGAAAAAAAAAGATGATCAGTTGTCTCTATGTCAACTTGACAAAAAGTACAGGCATTTTCTTCAAAATTAAACCGTTGTCTTAAGAATTCACTAGATCGGTATACTCCATTGAATATTTTAAAATGAGTTTCCTTAGCTTTAGGAGCCACTGGAAAGCTAACATACTGTGTTCGCAATTTTTTAACAGCTCGTTTATCATAAGATTGCAAAATACAGTTTTTATACAGAAGTGTCGGATATAATATAGAATTGAAACGAGCGGATAAGCTTGTTGGGAATCATTGCTCTGAGGTCATTACCATTGAAGAGAAGGGATGGAAGTTCAAAAGGTCCATCAGGTATATTGACAGAAGCATTTTGTACAAAATGTATAAAACTTTTTAGAATGGCATTTAAAACACGCTCAAAAAGTTTGCGTTCACATTGTAAATTATATTTAGTACAAAAGTCTTTAAAAGTTAACAATCTCCCGTCTTCATCTATCAAATGAAGAACTGACCAAATACCCTTTTCTAGCCACTCAAGAACACATAGAGACTTATATTTAGAAACAATAAATCTATTGTTCCATATTGGGATTTTATGTGGAGAAAAGTTATGGTTATATAATAATTTCCAATATAACTAAATCTGCTGGTGAAAAGACGATAATTTGATTGGCAGTCTGGAAATAGTATAATCGCATCTCAATAGGAAATCAATTCCACCCAATTTTCTAAATATACCTCTGGGAATGCAAAACCAGAAACTATTCTCATTTGTTATAAAATGTTTAAGCCATTTGATCTTCAACATACCATTCATACAATAGAAGTCAAAGGCTTGTAATCCACCATTTTCATAATCTTGTATAAGTTGAGCTCTCTTTATACACTCACCTAAAGGATTATTAGGAACACCATACTAATACTGTGTTTGACCCCCGTTCACCTTCAGAACTGCCTTAATTCTACGTGGCATTGATTCAACAAGGTGCTGAAAGCATTCTTCAGAAATGTTAGCCCATATTGATAGGATAGCATCTTGCAGTTGATGGAGATTTGTGGGATGCACATCCAGGGCACGAAGCTCCCGTTCCACCACATCCCAAAGATGCTCTATTGGGTTGAGATCTGGTGACTGTGGCGGCCATTTTAGTACAGTGAACTCATTGTCATGTCCAAGAAACCAATTTGAAATGATTCGAGCTTTGTGACATGGTGCATTATCCTGCTGGAAGTAGCCATCAGAGGCTGGGTACATGGTGGCCATAAAGGGATGGACATGGTCAGAAACAATGCTCAGGTAGGCCGTGGCATTTAAACGATGCCCAATTGGCACTAAAGGGCCTAAAGTGTGCCAAGAAAACATCCTCCACATCATTACACCACCACCAGCCTGCACAGTGGTAACAAGGCATGATGGATCCATGTTCTCATTCTGTTTACGCCAAATTTTGACTCTACCATCTGAATGTCTCAACAGAAATCGAGACTCATCAGACCAGGCAACATTTTTCCAGTCTTCAACTGTCCAATTTTGGTGAGCTCCTGCAAATTGTAGCCTCTTTTTCCTATTTGTAGTGGAGATGAGTGGTACCCGGTGGGGTCTTCTGCTGTTGTAGCCCATCCGCCTCAAGGTTGTGCGTGTTGTGGTTACACAAATGCTTTGCTGCATACCTCGGTTGTAACGAGGGGTTATTTCAGTCAAAGTTGCTCTTCTATCAGCTTGAATCAATCAGCCCATTCTCCTCTGAGCTCTAGCATCAACAAGGCATTTTCGCCCACAGGACTGCCGCATACTGGATGTTTTTCCCTTTTCACACCATTCTTTGTAAACCCTAGAAATGGTTGTGCGTGAAAATCCCAGTAACTGTCAGATTGTGAAATACTCAGACCGGCCCATCTGGCACCAACAACCATGCCACGCTCAAAATTGCTTAAATCACCTTTCTTTCCCATTCTGACATTCAGTTTGGAGTTCAGGAGATTGTCTTGACCAGGACCACACCCCTAAATGCATTGAAGCAACTGCCATGTGATTGGTTGATTCGATAATTGCATTAATGTGAAATTGAACAGGTGTTCCTAATAATCCTTTAGGTGAGTGTATAGTGCACACGTTTTCTCCATATATAATTGAAATTAATTTGATTAATGGTCTTAATGGCTCTATTAGAAATAGAGAGACAAGATGCAGGGTAGATACACCTAGAGAGACTTTCCATTTTAGTTAGATAAATCCTTCCATAGATAGACAAATCCCTCTGCATCCATGCATCAAGCCTGCCTTTGCACTCATCCCATCTATTCCAGACATTTTGCTTTTCCAACATGACTTCATCCTTAGAAATGTATGTTGTTATGTATAGATCGGCCTCTAATGAATCCAGTTTGTGTCTCCCCAATAATTTTAGATAAACCAAGTTTCAAACGGTTATTATATATATGGGTTAGTAATTTATAATCAGTGTTTAGCAAAGTTATAGGTCGTAAATTATCCAACAATCTAGAGTCTTTCCCTGGTTTGGGAATAAGTGTGATTAGGCCTTGTCTCATTGAATTAGGCAAAACCACGGATTTAGTAATTTCCTGAAAAACTGCAAAAAGAAATTCCCTTAATAAATCCCAAAAATCGATAAAAATTAGACGTAATACCATCTGGGCCAGGTGATTTATCCAATGACAGACACATAACAGCAGAATCAAGATCTTGAATTGTTAAATCTGCATCACATATCATTTTGAATTGATCATCTATATGAGGGCCAAAATCTCCAATTTTTTCAAAGAGGGAATTAGGGTCTAATATTGAAGAGGATGAAGAATACAAATCCTGATAAAAGTTGGCGATTTCTTTAGCTATCAGTTGCGAATTAGAACACTCTGTCCCATTAATAATTAAGGTTTTAACAAAATTTCTTTCTTGCCGCTTTTTTTCCAACCTACAGAAATAAGCAGAGTTTTTCTCCCCTTTTTCCATCCACTTAGCTCTTGATCTAATGTATGCTCCCTTAGCTTTTCTCATATAGATTTCATCCAACTGTGCTTGCAAAAGTAACAATCTTGATCTATCATCCTCTGTTAAAATTGATTTGTTAGAATATTCATTTATTTCTTTAATAACAGAGGTCTCTTTTAAATTATACGATTTTTTTTAGCTGTTTACTATAAGAGATAGATAACTGTCGAACTTTGTATTTAAAGAATTCCCATTTACTTGTCCAGGAAACCAGGCTATTATCATTCAAAATATTTAAAATAGTATCTTTAACCAATTTTGAATAATCTTCATTTCCGAGAAGGTTAGAGTTAAACTTCCAATAACCCTGGTTACGGAAAGGTTTATTTGTATGATATATCATCAATTCAATTGAACAGTGATCTGTTAGGGGAGCTGCCGATATACTAGATATAGTTTGATAAGGCAAAAAACTATGAGAAATTAACCAAAAATCAATTCGGGACTTGCAAGAAGCATCAGGTTTAAACCAAGTAAATTGTCTTAGAGAGGGGTTTGACTCACGCCAGGGATCTATTAAACCTTGACTATTACAAAAGTTTGATAATAATAAATTGTAATGATTTACATTATATTTCAGCCCATTCTCATCCCTAGGCGTCATGAAACTGACGCCTTGGGAATCATTTTGACCATGCTTCAATATTCGACGCTTTAGGCACCCTTTAGCGTCAGTTACATGACGCAATCCTAGGGCGTCATCTTATTGACGCTTTACCTTAAGCGTCAGTTAGATGACGCTATCTAATCCTAACCCTACCCCAGACCTAAACCTACCCGCGTCATCTAACTGACGCTTAAGGTAAAGCGTCAGTAAGATGACGCCCTAGGATTGCGTCATGTAACTGGTGCTAAAGTTCAAACTAAAGGGTGCCTAAAGCGTCGAATATTGAAGCATGGTCAAAATTGTCATTTTAGTGACGCCTTGGGATGAGAATGCGTTGTATATTTAGTTGGTGACCTATCTAACCACTCATCATACACCATATTAAAGTCACCACCCAAAATAATAAAATCAGTAGCATACTTTGTTTTCATTTCCTCTAATATCAGTGACATTTCCGAAATTAAAGATTTGTTTTGGGATAAATTATTATAACCATACACATTTCCTAAGACAATGTAACAATTTTAAATTTTTTGAATGCAAAATAACCAATGTCCATCCAAGCTAGATCTTGAATCAACAAGTTTCCCAGGAAAATTGTTAAACAGAAAAGCAACACCTCCTGAGCGGGTTGTGCCATGAGCAAATAAAACTGGTTCACCCCACTGATTAGACCAAAAAGTACGATCACTGCCACATGAATGAGTTTCCTGCAAAAGAACACATTGAGCTTTTCTTTCTTTACAAAACAAAAATGTAGCTTTTCTTTTGGTATTGTCTCTTAGACCCCTAACATTTAGTGAGAGAAAAGAAATGCAGCAATTAAGTTTAAACATAGAAAAAAAAAACAAAAAAAAAAAAAAACAGTATTAACAAACCCTATTGGGGATAGAATAACGTCTCTGGTTACTCACGTAACCGTAGTTCCCTGAGAGGAGGGAACGAGACATTACGTATGGGGAAATCCATTTTCCTCGAATCATGAAGTCTGATAGAATAACTCTTTTGCTTGCAAATAGCCAATGGCGGTCCCGCCATCACCTGATTGGCTGACACTGCTCAATATAGGTGACGGCGGGCGCCAAAAACCTCAGAATCTTAGCTGAACGAGAGTAAGGAGACTGAGAGTCCCTCCCACACGGCAGGTTACGTAATGTCTCGTTCCCTCCTCTCAGGGAACTACGGTTACGTGAGTAACCAGAGACGTTCCCTTATCGAGTCGGTCTCTCGACATTACGTATGGGGAACAATAAAACCCCCGCCGCGTGGGAGAAACCCCGCCCAGCTCTCAGGAACAGACACCGGACCTGGTTGAAACATCTATTGGCACAGAGCCAACTCTGCATCTGCACCAACGAAGGCCCCTCCCATCAAGCTAAGCACGCTGAACTGAATGGAGGGAGATTGCAGCAAGTGATTGGTGCTTAGGAAAATACTGCCGGCTATGAATGCGGACATAACAAAGGGCACAATATAGTGAACATGATAGCTATGCTAATAATAACTCGCACTGTCTGACGACTAGTCGAACCGTGGCTAGAGCGCGCGCCATTGGGGCAGTCTAGCCTAGTCCAACGACAGCTCAGCTTCTCTCCCTGCACTGACAGACATGTGGTGCGAATGAAGGGATATTCAAGTTATAGAATCTCGCGAAGGTATTACGAGACGACCAACCTGCCGCGAAACAAATGTCTTGAATAGACATGCCTTTCGCCCACGCCCATGATGACGCCAAACTCCTAGTGGAGTGGGCGTGCACCCCTATAGGGAACGGCTTCCCGTGAAGCATAAGCCAGCCAGTGCACAGCCTCCACTATCCAGTGAGATAGCCTCCGTTTCGACAGCGCGCCGCCTCTTAGCACCCGCGTAGCAGACGAAGAGCTGCTCTGAAGTTCGAAACTGGCTAGTTCTGTTCACATAAGCACGCAGGGCACGCATGGGGCACAAGCGTACTTCTGAGACTCTGAAACACTGACCTCATCCAGGCAAAATGCTGGAATTGCAACCACCTGGCTTCTGATGAATATACGCAGTAGATAATAGCCCCATAATAGCATAGCACCTCAGTAAACAACAAACACATAGCCGTAGCTACAACTGTGAGTAGACGAGTTAGCACAGAATAGCCAGTTGTACTGAAGGAAACGGGGCAACATAACAGCATAGCACATGTACGTAACAGCATCGGTCGCTGTAGCGCATCCATGCATGTACATAACGCAGCATAAGTCGCCGTAGCGACAGAACTGCGTAGAGACAGAAACTGAGATGTACAGTTCGATCAGGATGGCTAGCTGCACGGAAACGGGGCAGCATTACAGCATAACACATGGTAAATTGCACATCCGTGTACGTACATACATTCAGAAACTGTGAGTATGCACAGTAGATTAAGATAGCTAGTTTTGCACTGAAAGAAACAGAGCAACAAAATAGCAACACGCGTCCTTATACGTACATAAGTGCAGTGTAGTCGCTGTAGCGACAACTGAATGCAGTTAGATAGGATAGCTGGTTGTTGCACTGAATGATAGAGGGCAACATAACAGCATAACACATCAGTGTGCACATTTTAAACATCTGTGTGTATAATGCAGCTCAAGTTGCTGAAGCGACCGAAACTGCATGAATATGCGTACACAATTGTCCATTACATTGAAGGGCAGCCTAACGCTGCAATATCTACACAGATGCAATGCAAGTCGCCGTAGCGACGACTGAGACTATGCACAAGCATAGTTACATTTTTGTGTACAAAAAACACAGCGTCAGAGGCATAGCGACATCGACTGTAAATACGTAGTTAATCGGAATAGCCGGCTGCACTGAGGATACAGGGCAACATATAACGGCATAAATCATAGACACATATCAATGTACATAACACAGCGTCTGTGGCATCGCACAACAACTGTGACTACACAGTAAAAGAGTAGCCAGTTGCACTGAAGGATACAGGGCAATATATAGCGGCGTAATAGTTACACATATCAGTGCGTTGTGTGTACACAGCGTCAGTTGCATCGTACAACAATTGTGAATACGTAGTGATCAGAATAGACATTTGCACTGAAGGATAGGGCAAAATATGACGGCATAGATCATAACACATATCAGTGTGTAGTGTGCACAAGCACAGCGTTAGTTGCATCGCACGACAACTATGAATACGCACTGCCTAGTAATCAGGATAGCCATTTGCACTGAATGACACAGGGCAATATATAATGGCATAAATCATCACACATAACAGAGTGCGGTGTGCACAAACACAGCGTCAGATGCATCGCACGACAACTATGAATACGTAGTAATCAGAATAGCCATTTGCACTGAATGACACAGGGCAATATATAAGGCATAAATCATAACACATATCAGTGTGTAGTGTGCACAAACACAGCGTTAGTTGCATCGCACGACAACTATGAATATGCACTGCGTAGTAAACAGGATAGCCATTTGCACTGAATGACACAGGGCAATATATAATGGCATAAAACATTACACATAACAGAGTGCGGTGTGTACGTAACACAGCGTCAGATGCATCGCGCACGAACTGTGAATACGTAGTAATCAGAATAGCAATTTGCACTGAATGACACAGGGCAATATATAAGGCATAAATCATTACATATATCAGTGTGCAGTGTGTACAGCGTCAGTTGCATCGCCCGACAACTGTGAATACGAATTGCGTAGTAATCAGAATAGCCATTCCACTGAAGGATACAGGGTGTAGATCATTCTGGTGAATGATCATGTATGCATACTGTATGAACACCACAAGACACCGTACCGGAGGAGGCGCGCTTGCGCATTAGTATATAGCCTGTCCGGTGTGTGCATCTCCCGCGAGGTTGCTAGTTTAGCTTGTTGTCTGAGGTTGTTTAAGTTCATTATATTCATCAGAGGTTTATCTAATAAACACATCCTGCCTGGATTCAAACCATGGACTCCTCGCACATTTCTACATGGTGTCAGAAGATGAAACGGATCTATCGCCTGTGAGTTTCACGTGTTTTTTTTTTTTTTTTGGCACGAGTTGAGAGAAATAACGTCAAGTTAAAGTTACGATTAAAGACGTGATGGCGGATGGATTTCGCAGACCAGACCCCCTCGTTTTTGACGGGAACCTCGCCGAGAATTGGCGGATTTTTGAACAGGAATATGATATCTTCATAGCAGCGGCGCACTCTGACAAGCCTGCCAAAACAAAGGCATATATCCTCCTCAATCTCGCAGGAGCAGAGGCCATCGAACGGGAGCGTTCATTTGTTTACGCAGCGGAAGTGAGGGCGCCAGGTGAAGGTGGAGCCGTTGTCGTTCCAGCTGAGTCTAGAGAAGACCCAGAGTGCCTGAAACGAAAATTTCGGGAGGTATGCAACCCCCAACATAACAAAACTATGGAGAGGCACAAGTTTCATTCACGAAATCAAAAGCAAGGTGAGACTATCGAATCTTACATCAGTGACTTGAGGATCAAAGCTAACAGTTGTCACTTTGGAAACCTGACAGATGAACTGATATGTGACAGAATAGTATGTGGCATCAGAAATGACAGTATAAGAAAGGCTTTGCTACGTGATAGCGAATTAACTCTAACTAAAGCCATTACAATCTGCCGCATATATGAGATGACTGAGGAAAATAATAGGACGCTAGCCATGCCCCAAACAGCCACCACTGTTGACGCAATTCAGCCAAATTCCAGTGGTTGGCAACAGAGATCAAGATTTAAACCTCAAGCAGGAAAATACGAGACAAAATCCATTACAAACTGCGGTAATTGTGGAAGCAGCCATGCTGCGCAGAGAGAAAAGTGTCCTGCTTTTGGCCAGCAATGCCATAATTGTAAAAAATTAAATCATTACAAAAAATGCTGCAAGTCCATGCCACACCGCCAAGGCTACGAAAAGAAAAGCTATGCAAAGCACAAAGGCTACAGAAAACCTGTTTACCAGTTAGAGCTGGAAAAGCCAGGCAAAAGTGCCAGTGATGATGACACTTTTTATGTAGACGGTGTCAAACTCGACGACAAGTGTGTAAACACCAGCACTCCTCAGACAGAAGGAAAGGATGAAGGATTTGTTACACTGCACATACATAACAAGCCCTTTGAGATGAAAGTTGATACAGGTGCTAGGTGTAACGTAATGTCAAAAGACGCCTTCCAACTGCTTGCTGGCGGCGAGCGACCAGTGAAATGCACCAAAGACACCAACTTAGTGGCTTATGGAGGCAGCAAAATAGAGACTACAGGAATAGTCACACTGCCTTGTTGTTTAGATGGACAGCAACACACACTACCTTTTTTCCTAGTGGACCGAGATGTAGTGCCACTTCTGGGATTTCGTGCATGTGTGCGCTTGGGAATTGTCACAATGAGCCCCCACGTTCATCAGGTCAGCACAGAGAGCGATGCCGATTTCACCAAACAGATTTTCGCACAATACAAAGATGTGTTCAGTGACGAGCTCGGAAAACTCCCTATCACATACTCTATGACACTGGATACAACTGTACAACCAGTGGTTCGTCCAGCACACCGCATCCCAGTGGCAATGCAGACACGAGTCAAGGCTGAGCTTGACAGCATGCAGAATAAAGGTGTCATAACCACAGTTCCTGAACCTACCGACTGGGTTTCGTCCATGGTAGCTACACATAAAAAGGACAGACAGGAAATCAGACTCTGTATTAATCCAAAAGACCTCAACACTGCCCTGAAGAGACCCCATTATCCAATGCGCAGCGTTGAGGAGGTTGCCACCCAAATGTCAGGTGCAACAGTGTTCTCTGTGTTAGACGCAAAGAGCTCATTCTGGCAAATACGTCTCGATCACAAGTCATCAATGCTGACCACATTCAGCACACCTTTCGGGCGCTACAGATTCCTCCGCATGCCATTTGGCATAAGCTCAGCAAGCGAAGTTTTCCAGCGCTCAATGGAGCAGCTGTTTGCTGGATATCCGTGTGCTATTATAGTGGACGACATCATCATAGGAGGTTGTGATGCTACAGAACACGACGCCAACCTAAAACAGGTGCTCGACCGGGCCCGAGAGATAAACCTCAGGCTGAACCGTCTCAAATGCAAGTTCCGCCTGGACCAGGTCTGTTATGTGGGTCACATATTTACAAAGGAGGGCCTCAAAGCTGACCCTGCCAAGACTGCGGCGATCACAGATATGCCAGTCCCTCAGGACGTTCCAGCCATGCAGCGATTCCTTGGCATGGTGAACTATCTTGGGAAGTTTATCCCAAACCTCAGCGAGATTGCAGCGCCTCTGAGACAGCTCACACACAAAGACACTGCGTGGTGCTGGTTTCCACAGCATCAGCAGGCGTTCGACCTTCTCAAGTCATGCTTATCCAGTGCACCAGTATTGTCCTACTATGATGTGAGAAAACCAGTTACACTGACCTGTTATGCGTCATGTTACGGACTTGGTGCTGCATGTCTACAGGAGGAAAGACCAGTCGCCTACGCGTCTCGTACGCTCACTGACACAGAAACACGATATGCTCAAATTGAGAAGGAGCTGTTGGCGGTGGTGTTTGCATGCACCAAATTCAAGGATTACGTGTATGGGAAGCCCACGGTCGTTGAAACTGACCACCAACCCCTCGTCACAATCCTAAAGAAGCCCATCCACACTGCTCCTGCCCGACTGCAAAGGATGTTACTACAGTTACAGGCCTATGACATCACACTGGTCTACAAGAAGGGTAAGCATATGTACCTAGCCGACACCCTATCACGAGCTCCAAACAAAACTGTCTCACAATGCCCAGCTACCAACAACACATTTGAGGTGATGTCCATCAGCTACATCTCTACTAACAGACTAGAGGAGCTCAGGACCCACACAGCACAGGATCAGGTGCTACAGACTCTCAGCGCAATCATTCAACGCGGATGGCCTGACAAAGAACGCAGCGTCCACCCATCCATCCGTTCATTCTTCCCTTACAGAGACGAGCTGGTAGTGGAAGATGGAATAGTTATTAAGGGCCACAAAACAGTAATTCCCCACACACTGCACCGGGAATACATCAATATTGTACATAGAGGTCACCCAGGGTTAGAGTCAACCAGACGCAGGGCCAGGAGCACTGTCTTTTGGCCGTCAATGAACAAAGACATTGCAGAAGAACTGTTATCATGCTCCGTCTGCAACAGACCACACCAACAGAAGGAACCTCTACAGTCACATCCAGTTCCAGCCCTGCCATGGTCTACAGTGGCTACTGATATGTTTGAGTGGCACGGACAACAGTACCAGGTGCTGGTAGACTCGTACTCGGGGTGGTATGAGATCGACCTTCTCCGTGACACAACTTCAGCAGCTGTAATCACTAAGCTGAAAAGGCACTTTTCTGTCCACGGAACGCCCCACACCCTCATCAGTGATAATGCGAGGCAATACACAAGCCAGCGCTTCAAGGATTTCGCCGAACAGTGGGACTTTATTCACGTCACCAGCAGCCCGGCGTATCCACAGTCAAACGGACTGGCAGAAAGAGCTGTTCGCAGTGCCAAACTACTGATGGAAAGATCTCACAGAGATGGGACTGATGTGTATCTTAATCTGCTGAACATCAGGAACATTCCCCATGACCAAGCATTGGGCTCGCCTGCAGAACGTCTGATGTCACGGCAGACACGCTCGACTCTTCCTGTCAGCACCAGACTGCTGGAGCCAGCCCCAAAGAACACAAAGCGGGTCACTGCCCAACTCAAAAATAAAAGACTCATTCAAAAGCGATACTACGATGCATCAAGCCGCCCACTACAGCCTCTGGCAGAGGGACAAGTCGTCAGGATGCAGACCATCAAGGGACACGACCACTTGGGCACCGTGAAGGAAGTGTGCAAGGAACCACGCTCCTACATCATCGAGTCCAACGGAGGGACCTACAGAAGAAATCGCCGTCACATCCTCCCCGTCGCTGAGCCACCACCACGACAGGTCGACCCTGCAGACTTTGATCGTCAGTATGCCGATCCAGCTGCATCCCATTCGCACCATGCACAACTCGAGAGACCCGGGTAACACCTCGACCCATCAGTGAGCAGCAGAGACCTGCTGTTCAGTCTCCAACGAAGGTAACAACAGGTAACACACTGTATGTGACACGTTCAGGTCGCGTCTGCAGGCCTAATCCAAAGTATGAACAATGAATATTTTGTTGCTATGGGCTGCAAACCAAAGACATTTAAGAGAAAAAAAAAAAAAAGACAATTCTGCAGTAGACTCCATGGGATTCAATATTTCTGGTTGTAGTGCTTAGCAAATAGCTTTATGTTTCTAAAAAAAAAAAGAGATCTGCACTTATTTTTAATTTGTTCCAGTTAAGTTGTTTTCAGCTACCACTCAATGCACTGAGTTCACAAACGAATGTTGGAATGTTTTGTTGTTAAAAGTGAAGTTTCACAGTGAAAAAAAATGAAACTGTCATAGTGTTGTAAGTTAATGTCTAGCCTTTTATTCTGTTTGCCGTAGAAGGTACAAACTAAAGAAAGGGGATGTAGATCATTCTGGTGAATGATCATGTATGCATACTGTATGAACACCACAAGACACCGTACCGGAGGAGGCGCGCTTGCGCATTAGTATATAGCCTGTCCGGTGTGTGCATCTCCCGCGAGGTTGCTAGTTTAGCTTGTTGTCTGAGGTTGTTTAAGTTCATTATATTCATCAGAGGTTTATCTAATAAACACATCCTGCCTGGATTCAAACCATGGACTCCTCGCACATTTCTACACAGGGCAATATACAACGGCAAATTCATATAGTGTGCAGTGTGTACACAAACACAGTGTCAGTTGCATCGCGCAACAACTGTGGATACGTACTGCGTAGTAACTAGAATAGCCATTGCACTGAAGGATACAGGGCAATATACAACGGCAAATTCATATAGTGTGCAGTGTGTACATAAACACAGTGCCAGTTGCATCGCGCAACAACTGTGAATACGTACTGCGTAGTAACCAGAATAGCCATTGCACTGAAGGACACAGGGCAATATATGGCATAAATCATTACACACAACAGTGTGTAGTGAGTACGTAACGCAGCGTCAGTTACATCGCGCAACAACTGTGAATACTTACGGTGTAGTAATCAGAATAGCCATTGCACTGAAGGACACAGGGCAATATATAATGGCATAAATCCTTACACATAACAGTGTGTAGTGAGTACGTAACACAGCGTCAGTTGCATCGCACAACAACTGTGAACACGTACTTGCAGTAATCAGAATAGCCATTGCACTGAAGGACACAGGGCAATATATAATGGCATAAATCCTTACACATAACAGTGTGGTGTGTACGCAACACAGCGTCAGTTGCATCGCGCAACAACTGTGAACACGTACTTGTAGTAATAGCCATTGCACTGAAGGACACAGGGCAATATATAAT
This sequence comes from Tiaroga cobitis, assembly GCA_030578255.1. Taxonomy (NCBI): domain Eukaryota; kingdom Metazoa; phylum Chordata; class Actinopteri; order Cypriniformes; family Leuciscidae; genus Tiaroga; species Tiaroga cobitis. The sequence continues at coordinate 10,886,813 of CM060591.1, forward strand.
GGCATAAATCCTTACACATAACAGTGTGGTGTGCACGTAACACAGCGTCAGTTGCATCGCGCACCAACTGTGAACACGTACTTGCAGTAATCAGAATAGCCATTGCACTGAAGGAGACAGGGCAATATATAATGGCATAAATCCTTACACATAACAGTGTGGTGTGTACGTAACACAGCGTCAGTCGCATCGCGCAACAACTGCGAATACACACTGTGTAGTAATCAGAATCGCCATACAGGGCAATGAATGCTGCGGCGGGGGCTGGGCGCCAGCCACCGGGAAGCATTGACTGCTATATGAAATGGTATAGCTCGTCCGCGGCATCATGCACGGGGACATAGATAGCCATCTCCTCGGGTTTCCCCGAGCTTCCGCTCTGCGATGCGTCTCCCGTCTATGAGGCGGGTAATAATGTTGGAGAGAGAAGCACTTTTGCTGAGACATGTAATGTACCTTGTTATTGAAACAGAACACAGCGGTTTCAGAAACAACACATTCGTCGAACTCTGGGCGGGAACACGCCCTCTTCGCACCGGTCCGACGAACACGTCCCGCGCTCTTTCCTCCCTGACCGCCGAGGCCACCTTTCCGACGGCAGCTCCTTGGGCGCTGTCCACTCCAGCACCATATCTGCCACCGCCTCAGTGAGAATGGCCATAAGCTCCGCATCCAAAGAGGCGAGGGCGCCTTCAGACGGAGACTCGGACCATTGGCGTCGTCATCGTCGTAACCGAACGAAATAATTCCCGTGCTTCCTCAAGAGGGCGGTAAATGGCCTCAAGAGTAACTCACGGGCTCTGCCACGTGAGGATGGCGTGGACCTTGGGCCGACGTCAGCGCCTCAACAGAACCCGCGAATGGAGATCGCTGCCGTCTCCCGGTCCGCAGCTCGAAGGCGGCAGACTGGGGAGAGGCAGGAGACACAAGGTCGTCGCTACGTGTAACGGCCAGCCTTGCACGAAGGATCTGATGGGAAGCTCCTCACAGGCGGGACATCCCGATCCCTCGAGTGCCGCCTCTGCGTGGTCCCGACCCAGGCACAGCACACAAGTTGTGTGGGTCCGGGGATTCAATGGGTCCACCACACGGGCGACAAAGAGACATAATATAATCCACCGGAACGCGAGAGGGGAATTAAAACTCCTTAATATACTCCGCTCTGAATGCGTACATCAACGGTGAAAACAGACTCGAGTGAAGAAAAAAGATTCTGAGGTTTTTGGCGCCCGCCGTCACCTATATTGAGCAGTGTCAGCCAATCAGGTGATGGCGGGACCGCCATTGGCTATTTGCAAGCAAAAGAGTTATTCTATCAGACTTCATGATTCGAGGAAAATGGATTTCCCCATACGTAATGTCGAGAGACCGACTCGATAAGGGAACTCTGGTTATTCGGATTTAACACAAAATCAAACAAAATAATATGAACTGAAGCTCTGGCAGATGAGTTTCATATTCAGTTCTTATAACTTACAGCCTCTTCATTGTTTCATGGCAGTAATCAGCCCACGCTCTGATTTGTAGTTGAGATTAAACGGCCGTCGATGTATCCCAAAGGACCGCGATAGTACGCCTTCTTTCCGGCGCTTCTGGCTTCTTGGATGAGCGGCCAAAGAGCTGCACGAGCACTCCGGTCCTCGGCTGACAGATCCTCCGCGAACCTGATTCCACGTTCAGTGCACAGCTGCGAGTTCTTTGTAATCTTCCAGAATTCGTCTCTATATTTACGCATGGTGAACTGAACAATCATTTGACGGTGTCTTCCACTCTCTTTTTTTCCAATCCGGTGAACGGAGTCCACGACATCTTCCAGCTTCTGTGACAGATGTGGGGCTATGGTACCCAAGAGTTCAGTCACCTCTTTCCGTGCATCCTCGTCAACATGCTCTTTCATCCCTTTAATACGAAGATTCCATCTCCGCTTATAACGCTCAAGCTCGGATGTTTTCAACCTTAAATCCTCATTAGACTTCTCGAGAACTGCGGTTTTCTTTTCCAAGACGACATATTTTTGCTTGTATTCCTTAATCTCCGCTGCATTAAACTCTACTGATTTGGAGATGTTCACAATCATGATGCTGTTTTGTCTAATTTTGTCTGCGATGTCTTCCAGCGTTCTATCTTGAGAGTCGAATCTTGTCTTTAAGGAGTTAATCGCCTGCAGCAAAGCTGCATTGGAGATTTCACACTCGTCTGGTTTTACCTTTTTTTGAGGAGTTTTGGTTGGAGTAATGTGAGACGCATCCCGTCGTCTTTCCTTTGGGTTCTCTCGTCCGTAATTGTGATCCATTTCCATGGGTACACTTTGGGCTCTGTTTGCTGAATGGGCCATGTTCCCGTCAAAGTTTACTTTTTCAATTTAGAGCGTATCAAAATCAAATTAATGCAATAGTAACGTGTTTATTTGGTCACTTAAGTTTCTGAGACTAGTTTATGAGAAGGTGGCAATAAAAAGTATAAATTGAAATAGTTCTGCCAGAGCTCAGCAAAACATGTGCGCCTAGCTCGCCATCTTGCCGGAAGTCCCACAAACCATTTTATCAGGACCAAATCTTGATACGGGCACATAAGTCAGGAAATGCTTTTATGAGAGATAGACTGTAATAAAATGAATCACATGTGTGCTCAAATTTGTTTTCCCCCTCATAATTGATTCATGTTATGTAATGCTCAATATTCAAGATGAGACAACACTCAATATTCACGATAAAAACACTGAATTAAAGACATTTATACTTGAATAGTCATTGATCTTCTTCAGTGGGTGGGCAGAGACATCATTTGCTTGAGCAGATTGATACAGGACTGCAGATGTTGCATGCAAGTCTTAAAGGCCTATTACAAAATACAACAGTGGAGTTTTGATGCCATGGGTGTAAGATGTGGTTTTCGTGTGTGAATTCAGTGCTATTTAAGTTGTTGTGGAGAGTCAAAAGAAAAAGAGAATCCGGCCTTCTGTTTGTTTTTCTGGTAAAAGTTAAAACCACAAATGTTTCCAGAGGTCTTTGTGACGGTCTTCTCTTTTTGTGAATACTTAATTCCCTTTTAACCTGTTAATTTTACTTTTTTTTTCAAGTTAAAGTTGATATTTTTATCAAATTAAAATATTTGTTTTCAATTTCTGATGTTATCATAGCTCTATATTTGCTTACAGATTATTGTCAGTCACCATATAACATACCGGTAATATTTAAAATGTCACAATCAGAGTTATTGAACCTGTATAAAATGTCAACCAGTCAACTGAGCTTCCTGAGAAAATAAAGTACAATTTTACATATCACTTCGATTGTTGTGGTACGTACGGAGCCCCGAAAATGACATGGTGATGGAAAAAATGGGAGATGGGAGGAAAAATATATAATTTGAATGATTTTGCATTTCAAAAGCTTTGTGAGTAAATGCAAGTTTTTCAAGTTTTTCAAGGGAATGGAAAACATTTGTGTTTGAAATATATTGTTTCCTCCCATCTCATATTTGTTTCCATCACGATGTCCCTTTAGGGGCTCCGTGGTTCTGAACCAAGTTTAAATTATTCTTATGTTATTTTAATATCCTGTAGGTTCTAGTGCTGAATCACAGACTGAGAACTGACATGACGAGGTATTGTATTATACTGTATGTGCACATCCCTTTAAAGATTTCAATTCAATTCATTTACATTAGTTTGACAGTTGAAAGCTACATAAATTACATCAGTATAACATAATTTTACAATGTAATATAAGAGTTTTTCCATGTGCAATGAAGTATATTTATAATACAAATATTAATATAATAAAATATATATTTTTCCAGGGTGGTGCCAGCGTCCATATCCGTCAAAAAAAGATGAAGAAAAAAGGAGTTCAAACTTCAGAGCTTATTCTGAGGTCAGAACCAAAAAACATAAAGTACAGATTGAAAAAAAAATTCTTCAGTAGTAACTTCAACAGGTGGTTTTCAAAAGATTTAGAAAATAAAATATTGGCAACACAGTAAGGTCTCATTTGTTAACATTAGTTAATGCATTAACTAGAATTAACAATGAGCAACACATTTTTACAGAATTTACTTACCTTTGATGTTTTTTTTTTTTACATTCATGTTAGTTCACAGTGCATTACCGCATAATGTTAACAGATATAACTTTTGATCATAAAAATATTTTAGTAAATATTGAGATTAACATTAAAGATCAGTAAATGCTGTAGAAGTATTGTTCATTGTTAGTTCATGTTAATCAATGTAATTGACTACTGTTAACAAATGAAACCTTATTGTAAAGTGTTGCCAAAATATTCTTAGAATAACTTTCTCCTTTGGCATTTGGCCTTTTCCCTTTCCCAAATCTAGAACCTTTACTTTTATGACTGTATTAATGGAATTGTGTTCCAACTTAGAATGTGTTCATGGTTAAATAAAAAAAAGAAATAAAAGTGGATTGCATATTTTTTCTCTCTTTTTTAGATAATACAGCTCCAATTTCATCTTATTCAATGTATGTAATAAAGACAAATATTCATTTTACAGTGTAAAGTAATTGTGATGTAATGAACAGCATTTATAGCCTGTATAGCCTATTATGAAATAGCCTGTGATTAGTCATTGTTAATTATAGTAGAATAATTATATGTGATATAACATGTAGCACTGACACTATAGTAGTAATATATTATTGTTACATTTTAAACAGAGACTGGCGGTTTTTTCAGCTTACCTCAGAATTGTATTCACCTCAGAAATAATTACTACATACTTTATTATTACAACTAGTATTACTAAACATTATTTTCATTCATATTATGTAATATATAAATATTTAATTATCTATGCTAATATATGTAATTTTGCTGACGCATGTGGTAGCGCATGTGAAAAGGAAAGTGAGTACAAACCTCACATTTTTCCATTTGCGCATGCAAGTTGAACATCATAAAAGTGTTTGTTGTCAACCTAGGGAACATGCATGCTCGAGATATATGAAGGTACGTGTACAAACTGTGGTTTGACAAAAACAGAAAGAAGCATATGGAAAAGGTTAACTGCAAGGTGCTGTCACGAGTAGAGCTGTGTGGTGAAAAGATCATCCTTAATTTCGGGTCAGAAAACAAGATGAGTAACACGTATACTCTTATTACTGAGCCAAATAATCCGGTTCGGTTCCCTAAAAAGAACTGGGCCCGTATTCATAAAGAATCTTAATGCAAAGAGTAGCTCCTAGTGACAAAATTCTAAGAAAATTCTTAGAAATGTAGGCGTTTACTCTTAAAATTAAAGAAAAAATCCTAGTAAAGAATAAAGTAATTCAGAAAGTATCTTAACCCTTAAAAGAGGTCTTAAGGTCAAAATTGTTAGGAGTACGGACGAGGACTTTTAAGAGGTTTTGATTCCATGTTTGTTACATTAAAACCAACATTCAAACCACCATTTAAATAGACATGCCAGCAATCAGTGTAATTGTAATGAGTGGAACAATTTTTTATCATTCTAAGCCAATCAAATACCTTATAGGAAATTAACAGCATGGTAAAAAAAAAAAAAAAAAGGATTTATATACACATAATGTGTGTGTGTGTGTGTGTGTGTGTGTGTGAACGGTCAAATAGAAAAAATTACGCATGTAATTTCAAAGGGAAGGCTTAGAATAGACCCCATAAGCTACTTAAAATCACTCTTTTTCCTTCTTGGATACCCAACCAATCACAGTCTTCAAAAGATTTGTGTCATACATAGCAACGGGGTCAACCCCGCCTCCTCACTAAGATGAAAGTTTTTGTCTTTTCCTTACTCAGAGTTGCTCTCAGATCGGTCCCGAATCGCTCTTAAGCTAAGACTCCTACATAAAAGTTTTTAAGCTAAATTAAGAGTTTTCTGAAAGGATTCTTAGAATCTTTATGAATACAGGCCCAGGTGTGTTGCCCAATTCTGAATCATTTGGCAGGGAGTCGCAATTCGGCTCAACACCTGATTCCCATCACGAAGAAACAGCCTATCGGTCACGTGGGTTCAATGAACGCTATGTCAGAATTGATTGGGCAAATGTGTTTCCATCTCCCATTATTCGCATTAACTCCTTTTTCGCACAAGTCAAAAACCACTCAAACGAGCGTAAAAACTCTTTTTGCGAATTAATGAATTTATATTTGAAATTTGGCGTTTCCATCTCTCGTTTCTGATGCGATACTTCAAAAAGCACTTAAAAACATGGTGATGGAAACAGCTTGTGATCTTCAGTATCTCTCTCGTATTCTCCAGCGTCTCCTTTGATCCCTCTCCATTGTAAGGAAACTCAGTTTTTTGGAAATATTAATAATCAATAATAACTTATTATTATTAATTATGAATATTTGGATCAGTTAATTGGATTAACTTGATGTGGCTGAATTAATATTGCAATCAATTAATCAGTTCGTCCAACGAACTCTTTTGATTATTCATTTATTCTAAGAAAAGGGTAACTTCCATGGCCACAGTAGAATAATTATTTCTTAGCATGTACAGCACTTTGAGCAAGTAGCAAAACCGCGATCGTAAAAGTGACTTTGTATTGCAAACAAAACAGAACCAAATACATACTATGTACAAGTTTTATTAACTAAAAATAGATATTTATATGAATATAAATAAACAAAACAACATACACACATGAATAGGTGAGTGGTAGAACGAAACCGAAAACGGAACTATTGAGAAGTTCCATGTAACTATATGAGAAGAACATCAGCATTTCATTTTCAAAGCATCAAATCAAAAGTATACTTGCATGCCTGGGTAGCGTACACTATTATCAAAGTTGTTGAAAACTGAAGTTGTTGAGGATTCTGCGAGTGTCAGATTTTGAAGTCTCAATCATTTTCTTCTTTGTTGGATGAAGAAGATATGATGAACTTGCATGGTGGGTTAGAGCACTTTTTACAAACTCCCGAGATTGTCCTTGGTTCTTTGTGAGAGCGTGTCCTCTCTCTTCCATGAGGCCGGATCTGGTTGGGATCCAGGCCTGCTGGGAGGCCTCTGGGCCCCATGAAGGGGGGAAGGGGGTTTCCCCGGATCACCCAAGATAGTGTTTGCAAGGATGAAAACTATCAAGAAAGAAGGCGGTCACTGTTGCCTGCCTGCCTGATAGTCTTAGAAAAGAACCAACCCCTAAGGTTTGAATGGACCAATGAGTAAGGTGACGGGTCTGAGAGGGGAAGGTTGCTTTCAAATAATTTATGACTCTTTGTCCCACGCGTGATTATACCTTCATTAATGCTCAGATAGATATAACACATCCACACTGCATTCTAGAAGAAGGTGATGTACATCAAAGTGTGTGTCATTAAATGAGGATTAGTTAGGTAGGAGGCATGATACAGGTGAGGTTACATTGACTGTTAGTTGGTTGTATACCCAGGTACATACCATAATATATACATAATAGTACACAAGACAGTAAATCATTTACCCAATGTTATGAAGCATGTTAATTTATAGATCCGTTAGCAGAGGTGGAAAGTAACGAATTACATTTACTCGCGTTACGTAATTAAGTAGTTTTTTTGTGTACTTCTACTTTTTAAAGTAGTTTTTAAAATCTGTACTTTTACTTTTACTTAAGTACGTTTTGTTTGAAGTATTTTACTTCGCTACATTTGAAATCATATCCGTTACTGAGTAAAAAATAATAATACAAGGGAGGAAAAAAAATCACACTCAGGAAATTACTGCATTGGTTGAAGGGCGGGAGAACAAGCGCGCAAGAAAGGTGACGCAGACCCAGCTGAAGCTGAAAGCGAAGCGCCCTCGAATTCTTATGAAGCGGATTATGGCCAGTATGAAAATACTTTGTAGGAAAAAAAAACGTGGTTGTCCTCGAGGATAAATATCCAATTTGCAAAAAATGTGGACGTAAGTGGCTGCAAAAGGAAGATACATAGGACACACCATCCCTCCTGCAGATAAAGGTATGTCCCGATTATAATTTAAGGCCGACCCAGCTAACACACGACGTCGCAGTTACGTAATTTATTCGTACTTTTTGGTAATTTCATGACTTACCACCAGACAACGTAGTCTCGACGTCGCATGTCCGTAATTTTATTACCATCAAATTACCAACTGACAACGTCGTCAGTACGGTCTCCTAAGGTAACAAAATAACCAACTACGTCCCAGCTACGTGCCGTTTTGGTAATTTCATGACTTACCATCTGACAACGTAGTCTCGACGTTGCATGTCTGTAATTTTATTACCATCAAGTTACCAACTGACAACGTCGTCAGTACGGTCTCCTAAGGTAACAAAATAACCAACTATACGTCCCGTTTTGGTAATTTCATGACTTACCATCTGACAACGTAGTCTCGACGTCGCATGTCTGTAATTTTATTACCATCAAGTTACCAACTGACAACGTCGTCAGTACGGTCTCTTAAGGTAACAAAATAACCAACTACGTCCCAGCTACGTGCCGTTTTGGTAATTTCATGACTTACCATCTGACAACGTAGTCTCGACGTCGTATGTCTGTAATTTTACCATCAAGTTACCAACTGCAAGTCAGATAAGCCACTATATAAATATGAAAGATTTTTCGTGATTTTTACCATACAAACACATTTTTTGGGTCATAGTCTTTAGGGAAAGACTAAACAAAATGACAATACAACATGCTTTAAAAGTTTTATTAAAACAGGAACAAATGGAACAACAGAAAGAAATAACTGGGCAAATAGTTTAACTTTCATTCAACAGAAAGAAGATTGCTGCAAACTCCGGTCTCAGTGATGGGCAGTCAGGGATAGAGCCTTGGTGAGCAGCTTTAACAGTAAAAGGATATATAAATTAGAAGCATATTGGAATTGGAAACACTGTAATGTTGATTTCACTTGGCAATTATTTAGATATTAAAAGTAATTAAGATGAAGAAAAAAAATTTAACTGATAAATTGTTACAACTTTTACTCTACGGTGGTCTTAAGGGCTTTGTCGATCGTCTCACGGTGTTGTGTTCCATGAAACAGAGTCATACATGTTTGGAGTGACATTAAGGAAAGTAAATAATGAACGAATTTCCATTTTGTTTGCACTATTCCTATAACATTTTTGTCACTTGTAATAAAGACTACATTTTATATAGGTTTATAACATGGCTTGGTTGAATTCTAATGTACAATTCTACATTAGAATTCAACCAAGTCATGTAATAAACCTATATAAAATTTACTCTAAAGATAACACACCGTTGGCATGCAAAGCAGAGCGTTGCCATGGACGCAGGATTCTAACCATAGAGACGGAACAGACTATTTTCTTTAGCGGAAGCTATACAATCATTTTTAAATCAATAAACTCCTTTTTAAATCAATATTTTGTCAAATTATTTATTTATTTGGTAGGTAGCCATGTAATAAGCAGGATAATGTAGAGCGAGGCAGTTGTTATAGCGAATACAACCCCTTCAGGCTGATTCAAGACCCCTCCGCTTCCTCTTGATCAGCCTGTCGGGGTTGTATTCGCTATAACAACCACCCTCGCTATATCCCTTACTTATTATTTGCAGTTTCAAGAATTTGTTCAGCACGTGTCCTACATAGACCTACATAGTCAAACAGGATTAACTAGTAGCCAGTCATTTTGGTTTCGCACTTTTCCATGGACACTTGTGTTGCATTTTATCTGCCTCTGGTAAAGAAATTAAGTAAAACCCCTTCTGCTCTTCCTTGACAGATATCCTGTTTATCTGTTGTGTTCACACTTGTGTGTGTGTGTGTGTGTGTGTGTGACTGAGTATGTATATGCCCTATTCAACTACGCCACTGATTAATGCATATAGAGGAAACACACTTGTGTCATTCACCAGCTTTCACCCATCTGTGTCTTTCCTGTAATGCTGACACTCGGTCCTTCCAAACCAGCCAAATGAGGAAATCTTTAAACGGATGAAGACCTGTAAAATAACTTGTTATTAATATGTTCCTAGCCCTAAAGAAATGTGAATTTCTCATTACAATTATTGTAATGCCATACTCTTGGAACTGAAAAAAAGTAAAGCCTGTTCAAATACACAAATTAGAAACATTTTTAATAATTAGGAATCATGTAACAATCATTTATACATTTTATTTATCTATTAGACATTTCATTTAATTTTGCCTGCTTGGCCATTTCCTTTTTTAATTGTATGATGTTATGTTGCTGTCTTGATGCCAGCCAATCGTTGCATTGCTGATCATGGTATAAACTTTAGAGTATTGATACATCAATACAAATGCATATGGGTTTCTGCATGGGTTTCTCAACACAGAAGGGCACATGGGTTTCTGGGCGAGAGACTTACCCAGAGGTGGACAACCTCACTGTACGCAACCAATGACACATTGTGCTGAAGTGACCAGACGTCAGGAGACTTAGGACATCCAAATGTCTCCCTTCTTGAGCCTCCCATTGAACATGGTAGAGCAGTTTCCAAACCAAGCCTGCCTGGGTGTAATTAAAAAACTCAATTTAGCATATGATATGTATTTTTCAGACCATTAATTAAAATTGAACAATTCATTCTTAGAATTAAACAGTATAGGGCCTTCAAAATGATTATACCAAAATAACATTTTGTTAAGAACCAGAATTTAAAAAGGATATTAAGATGTCTTTAATATTTCTTGGAATACAATGATTTGAACAATTTCTAGATAAAAAAGTTTGTAGACAAACCAAAAACAAATCTCAAAGGTCTCAATACAGACAGGACACAACTGAGGTGCCATTGCGCTTTACCCCCGATCTCTCCCCGGGTGCTGCCCACTGTCCGAGGTTTGCTGTGCGTGTGTTACTCCTATTGTGTAAACTAACTTGGATGGGTTCCGAGTACTTGGCATTCACTTTCACTAAAATAATTTTTTTTTGTAATTTTGGCTTCATCTCAGATGAAAATAGTACAAGAAATTACTTGTCACAGACAAAGTTGATATTTTTTATGGACGATCTTATAGTTGAACACCTCCAGAGGGACAACACAAAAAGCCGCAATTCAGGTAGACTTTTACGTGTTTGTTATTTTTCCCTTTGGAAAGTTTTGTTTTTTGTATTATTCTAAATATTTGTAAAGAAAACGAAATCATGTTGTGATGATTCATAAACCTTTTTAAACAAGACTGAGTAATTTTTCCCTATTAATACTAAATGAATTTTAGTAATAAAGTAGTAATATTAGCAAACGCCCCTAGCAACCGAACCTAGAACTGAACTGGTTAGATGCTCCGCTGACGACCCTGGATTGACGCCTTCCATCTTCAATCTAAAGGTAAGGGCAATATTTGACTACAGTGGATTATGAAAATGTTTTAGAAGGATCTAGGGATTACAGTGGAATAGAAATACAACACTTCCCAAAAAGACCATAAAACAGTTGCAGCTCATACAGAACGCCAGATTGAGGAACCAGAAAATATGAACATATCACACCTGTCCAGTCCTCAGATCTTTACACTGGCTTTCAGTTACATTTAGATCTAATTTATAGCGTTTTATCAACTCACTGTCATCCATTGTATGCAAAACATTTCTTCTCCCTCTTCGTCTTTCTGTCATTTTCTCCTCTGCTAAAAAAAAAAACTCTTAAGCCTCTTAAAAGTCCTCGTCCGTACTCCTAACAATTTTGACCTTAAGACCTCTTTTAAGGGTTAAGATGCTTTCTGAATTACTTTACTAGGATTTTTACTTAATTTTAAGAGTAAACACCTACATTTCTAAGAACTTTCTTAGGATTTTGTCACTAAAGCTACTCTTTGCATTAACAATTTTTCTTGAATACGCCGGGCCCAGATGTGCTATCACAGTCAAATCCAGACTCAAAATTCTCACTGTTTAGCTGTGCATTTACTGAATGAGCATTGTGCCACTGTTCGTACTTTAATTATTATTATTTATTTTGATTATTTAAATTTCTTCTATGTAAAGCACTTTGAAAAACCATTGTGTATGAAATGTGCTATATTAATAAATTTGCCTTGCCTGTCCCTGCATGTTTCATTCTAAAACCGGTAGAAATTTCCTAAATAAAACATCCTGCAAAAAAACTGCAGGATTACTATAGGTTATTTTTGTATGCAAAACTGTTTCATTCACAACTAATTAACATATGATGCACCTTGCACTTCTCTTACATGTTTGATTTACTTTAAATTCTATAAGATAGATTTCATCACTGCATTTTAAAAATTATAAAGCTCATTTAACAGGGCCGCGTGCAAAACGCGTTAGACAGCTCTGGGAAAGCGCTCACAATCCCACAAATGATCACATGAAAAAACAATAAATTTCCACATATTATTCCTTATCATACTACTTACTTCTCAACCATTTGCACATCAAAGCCGAATGCTTACACCATAAAGACCACGCGTTGATAAGAGTAAACTCGCGTCTGTGCATATATCTATGGCGTTTGTGTAGCTGTTTCTTCGCTTGCATGCATGCTTATTGGCGACTCGGATATATCGCCACCTATGGGTTGTTGAATATGTATTATATGTTATGTATATTTCCAATCCCGTCCAGGTACCCAACACTGACTGCACAACCGATTCATTTTAATTGTTAATTAATTTCGTAAATATAGGCAATTTAGTTAACATATATTCTTAAGTTTATATATAACTTATTTATTAAATTATTGTGGTATATCACTTTTTGAAAAGGTAACGCAAGGTATCATAAATGTACATTTAAAAAATAAAAATAAAATAATATAAATATACATTTGTGCGCGTACCATTGTCCGCGAGCGGGCATATATAAGCAGGGGTTGTGACCACTGCGCGCAGAACCCGGTTTTCATTGTAAGTGGACATCCTATTCAACCAGTATTTCTGAGGTAAAGTACTTTTTACTTAACTGATTTAGGTAAATTACTTTTAAAACATACGAACCCCCTACAAAGGTAAATGACACTTAAAAACTTGAAGAAAGTAAATAATAAAATCGAATTAAAGTAACTTATACTATAACGTTATAGGCTATAGGCCCCTACTCAGGGTAACGTTAACCACATAAATAAGAAAATAACTGCCGCTTTCACCTAATGAACATTTTTAATTGTCACAAAATTGACTAACTGTCTTTTCCAGTAAATGTACCACTACTTTTCACATAAACAATGGTTTTCCGGGTTTTTTTACCCACCGTCGACTAGTCGCTATAATTAAATACCGTTAATGTCGTTGAGTATGTGTGACGTCATTTGGGATAATTGAGAAAACCCGCTCTGGAATTGAAATTAACTTTTTCGTTTAATCAGTCATGTCTGTGATGTTATCCTTACTTTAAAATAAATAAAATATACAATTATTAATAATACTATCTTTACTTTGTATGGAAAGCGCACAGGCTTGTCTGCGAGCGCTAGTGGTGTACGCGCACGTCGCGCAGGCGCTCACGCGCTCGCAGCCAAGCCTGTGAGAGCGTGACGTGGCTTATAAAGATAATATCAGATCTATAATGAAATCAGCCATCCGTCTGTCTATCATATTATTAATACCACTACATTTAATAAGATTTATAAATAGTTTTATTAATAACAATAATTATTATATTTTATTTAAATCATTATTGTTAACAGTGTTTATAGTAATAATTATTATTAGTATTACTACTACTTCTATTCATAATAATTAAACTCAAATAATAATAATAATTATATTATATTTTTACTGTTAACAATATTAAAAATAATAATACAAATTAGTAGTATTTTCAAGAAAGAAAATGTATTTTGCTGACTTAATATGGTTTCTTGTTTGTTAGTGGGTTGTAAAGTCTCATCAGATGCATTACTGCATTCTTCTCATGCATTTTTTGATGCAATTGATATATTAATAAATCAAGAGCCTTTATTAACTTTTGGAATTTATACCATGAAAATAATTATTCTCTTCTATTTTTTTCAGCATATATTGCAGTCTGATTATTGTAAGTGATAAATCTACCTGATTAGTCAAAAATCATTGCCGAAATTGAATGCATTTTAATTCGTACAGAAATATCTCACTCATATTTAGACATGTTTCTACTTTCTCTCCCCTTTCCTTGTGTGTCAACAGCAGCTAACTACACCCCAAAGGCTCTTTTAAGAGCCCTAGCACAGAGCGACTTTGTCTTTGTAAGTATATGTTTTGAATGCCTACCAGATACATTCTTTGTATTTAAAAATTATAAGTCAGATGTTGGCCTGGAGAGACTCATATATATTTCATGATTCAATTTGATTCACTGCTCTTGCAGTTTCTGATCTCTTTTTCAATTCATGATACCAATGCATTTACCTAAACCAACCCAATGATTATCTTTTTTTAATTCATTAGATTTTTACATCGTTTTCAAGTGCCTCCATTGAGTTTATTTTCTTGCCATCTTTTATTTCAAGGTAAGTAATATTCTTTCACTTAACTTCAAGCTTCGTTTATTATTTTTATGTTTTATGTAGTCTAAGACTTTTAAGTAACTTGTAACTTAAGTAACTTAAGTAACATTAATGATGGTTTACCCATTTGCACAGTGAATTTTACACAGTAATCAAAAATGATAAGAGAGATTTGTTGTTAGAAAAACAGAACCACATTCAGACAGTACACTAAAATATTTACAGACTTAACAATGAGTGAGGACAAAACAGAACGTTCGAGGCAATATCTAAGATCCTGGAGAGCAACTAAACGTGTTCTTCAAAAGATATCTACACAAAATAACACTGAATTAGACAGTCTGGAAGAGTCCGAAACAGTCACAGAAGATCAATGGGATGCAGGTGATACCTTAGGTTCCACGGAGAACACGATGAACCTTTCATCTCCAATGTCATCTGAAGCATCCTGGCCTTCAGAAGAAACTCACTGGGAGGATGACTTAGAGGAAGTCATGGACATTGCAGAAAAAAAAGATGGTACATCTGACCAGGAAGACAGCATGGCAAGCTTATCCCTGGCAACAGAACTGGCAACCTGGGCTTCTCAGTTCGAAGTAAAGAATAATGCTGTCGACCATCTGTTGAAGATTCTTCAGAAACATGGCCACACTAATCTTCCATCCTCTTCTCGTACTCTGCTCAAAACACCAAGGAAAATAACCACAATGCAGAAATGTGGCATGGAGTATTTGCATTACCCACTGTGTCAACAGTTGCTGGACAAACTGGATAAGTACCCTGTTGAAGAGATCCTGGACCATGACACAATTAATCTCTCATTCAACATTGATGGCCTGCCATTGTTCAAGAGCTCAAGTAAAGTTGTGTGGCCTGTGCTCTGTGCTGTCCATCTCAAGCCCATCATCGTTTTCCCAGCAACTTTAACCTGCGGAAACAAGAAACCCACCGATCTGACTTTCCTAGATGATGTTATTGCAGACCTCAGTGATCTGATGTCTCATGGCCTTCAGTACAAGGAGAAAAATTTCACTATTAATGTTCTCTGCATTGTGTGTGATGCTCCAGCAAAAGCCTTTACACGAGGCACAAAGCTGTGCTCTGGGTACTATGGATGCGATAAATGTGACCAGAAAGGTGAATGGTTTAATAAAGTAACATTTCCAGCCACAGAAAACCTAACCTTGCGCACAGATGATTCATTTAGGAGCCAAGTTCAGCCTGAGCATCACAATGCCAATACTCCACTCATCCAGCTGCCCATTGATATGGTCAAAAGCTTCCCAATCGACTACATGCATCAGGCATGCTTGGGGGTGATGAAGAGGCTTCTTGTCAGTTGGACCCGTGGAGAAAGAAGAGTCAGGCTCTCCACCACCCAAAAACAAGAAGTCAGCTCTAGGTTGCTTCAGCTTAGGAGTCAAATTCCTTCAATTTTTGCTCGCACCCCTCGAGGCCTGGATGAGCTGGAGAGATGGAAGGCAACAGAATTCCGTCAATTCATGCTGTACACAGGCAAGCTTGTGTTGAGAGGAATTCTTGGGCATGACATGTACCTACATTTCTTGTCATTCAGTGTGGCAATGTGCATTTTAGTTTCCCCAACACTGGTAAAAAAACACTCAGAATACGCAAGATGCTTGCTCAGCTACTTTGTCAGCAGAGGACGAGAGCTCTATGGAAATGAGTTCATAGTGTACAACATCCACTCAATGCTCCACATCACTGATGATGCTGTACAATTTCATGGTCTGGACAACTGCAGTGCATTTAAATTCGAAACATACCTGCATACAATCAAGAAGATGGTACGAAGTGGAACACACCCTCTTAGCCAGATTGCCAACAGGATTGAGGAAAGACGTGCATCCACAATTAAAAACAACGAAGACAGACAAACAAAGAAGAGCAAGGATAGAGCATTCATCCTAGACGATGACAATGGCTGCGAGATCACCAACGATGAGGAGAAAGATGGACATGTTCTTTGCAGAATTTATCATAGTCCTGCACCATTGTTCATTGAGCCCTGCCACTCATTTCTTCTGGGAGTGTACAACTTCAGTAAAAAACAAACAACAATGAGGTGGATCTCCAAAAAACTAATAGAAAAGAGAGCAATCAAGATCAAAAATGGAGACACAGTGACATTCATGGCCATCTTACACCAGCAGTGAATCTTTTAACAATGTAGGAGAACTTTAATGTGCATATTCTTTGAGATGTGATAAGCAAAATGTTTTGGCAAATTACTGACCTTCCTCATCCCTTCCTTAGTATGTATGTCATCGTTGAATTCACAGAGGAGTCGACGGTTGGCATTGTAGCCCAGTGCTGGACACACAGGGAAAATGGGGTACAAGTCACATTTTTCATAACCTTCCACATCAACAATATAATCTTGATCAAAAATATATAAAATTAAGAAATGTATAAATATTTTAACAATGTCTCTGATTTCACTGGACGCATGCTAGCAACAATACAGCTACTGGCCACCTACAAACCACACTAAAAGGGCAAAAAAAGAAGACATTCCTGATAAACAAAATTGGATTTCCAGGAAAATCCGCGTATTGGCAAATACTGGTAATGTTTAATTTATTTGAGGATACTTTAATTATCTGATTGTACATTATGATTATATTTTAATTGTTTTACCATTGGCTTTATATTTTCAGACAATTTTGCAAAGGCCCTCAAGTGGTGTAAAGCAGCAGAATACCATTCTGCTGTGGAGAGTGATGTTGACACCTACACGAAAAGGCCACAAAAAAAACCTGCCCGGTATGATGACAGCAGCGATGGTATGCATTACTTTCAGCCTTCTGAGTATTGTGTAGTCCGTTAAGATCTTTCTGATAGTGAAACAGAAAAAATCTGATCATTATCAACTTTCAAAGAATACATTGCTAACTGCACATTAATAATGTGTGATCTATTTAGATGAGACACCACTGAGGGCAACCCCAAGAAAAAGAAAACATCAAGGTACCATTGTAAATACCATTCAACAAATGGCAATTTAAATTCAGGTTAAAGTAAATTACCTTTTTGCATGCTATTTAGATGGACCATTTACTGAAAAAAAAACATCAATTGTTGAGAAAAGGCCAGACAAAGGTATAAGTATATTTGTATGCTCTTTTTAAACAACTAAATAAATTATTTAAAATTATTGTTTAAAATGAAAATTTCCCCCCTAAACCATATTTGTCATTTTACATTTCTTTGATACAGCAACAGAGGCTACACTTCCCATCCCACCCCAACATAAACCAAGTACATTAGTACAAACACATCAAACAGTAGTACCATGAGTACATCAAATATATTTTCTGCAATTACATGTACTTCTTTTTTGTCTTTGTATACTCAAAATAGAAAAAGTCAAAGAGTCTTCCCAGAGTGCAACCTATGACCATTCAGATCCCAATACATCACATGATTTATCTAAAGGTAGAATTGAATAAATGATTTAACTCTATGGGGTGAATTCATTAAGAATTAATTACACCCACTGATATTTTTGTGTACACTGTCTGTGCTGGTTTATAGCCAAATTGACAAAAGAACTATGCAAATCGGGCAATGGAAATTATTATTGGATAAATTACTGCTGCCATGATCTATACAGAAACTTCCTTTTAATAATTTTCACGATAAATGTATTTTAAATTATTTAAGAATAATTTGTCAGATATATAAATGTTGTACTTGTTGTACAGAAAAGAATGACAATGACTTGATTTAAATACTCAGATTGCAACTGCTTAAAACATAAGACAGGTTTTTGTAGTAAAATATCACAGGCAAAAGTGGCACATCCGTTTAGTGGATTCGTCTCAATATGATGTTTTTCAAGGTACAAGTTGACAAGTTGTGTTTTTATCATGCTTGCAGATCTTGATGAATCACCCATATTTAATTCTGTGTCTGTGGCAGAATATATTACTGAAGGTAAAATTTAATTTGTATTCAACATCTGTAAACTTTATTTGAATTGATTTTAGATTGAATTGAAAGTAACTGATGTTAGAAGTTAGATGAGGCAATGATAATAACATTGCGTATGCAACAAAATAACATAAATAGGTCATTTAACATAAATGTTAAATAGGTCATATCATGAAGAATCAAATTGTCCATACAAGATACCTTTTCCCACACAGGATAATTCAAAGTGAGTGCTTGTTGTATAACATTACATAACTTTTTTTAGAGGAGAGACAAACATCTGCAAGGGCTGACCACACGAAGACCCAACGACCCAATGACCCAACAAAGAGTGAGCTTAAAGGTACATTTTATAGGCCTAAGAAACAAATGCATCGAATGTAAATTATAAAACGAAAAAGAGTACATATTGATACGGAGTTCTTCCTTTAGATAGCGTTTTAAGTGAATTACGGTGTAAAGTTATTTTTTCCTCCAATTAGACAGGTTTATAATGTTTGTATTGTAGTTAATATATTCCACTATATTACGCTACTTTTTGGTTTACCAAGTGTGTAACTGGTGCTCTCTAATTGCAGAAACACTGGAGGTTCTACTAAGAAAAGTAGACAGCCTGGCAGCCACCCAGAGAGAAATACTCATCCTACTGAGGAAACGCCAGGGTCATCAGAGAGCAGAAGACATCCTGGAGCTCAATATTGCTCAGAGCAGAGAGGAGCTTGAGGCCCTTGACCACCGTCTTAAAGACTCTGACTTCAGAAAGAGAGTGGTGTGTATTTTGGTTATTTCCAGGGCGCATGAAATTACCTTGATATTTTTTAAAAAACAATGTATTATATATTTATTTAAATATGATTTAACAATTACAAAAACACATTCATGGTTATGTCATTATTGTTTTTTTAGCACTAAATTTACAAGCAATGGAAAGTTGCATTAATATTATTTTAATTATTTTTATTAGTCATATTTATTTAACAAAATTATTTAATGAATTCCTCCTCATTCCTAATAAATAAAAACTAAAATCTATAGTATGTATTTCTGTAGCAAATATGCACAATTTTTTTATTAATATATACAATTATGTAAGTTTCTACTTTTACATATTCAACAACTAAATTGTGACAATGAGAAATGAACAATGACTGAGTTTGTTGACTGTACTAACCTGCATGCCAAACCATGATGTTTCACAGATTCACCATCTCAGCCTTATTGGTGGGGCAAATCCAGGGGATTGTGTGAGGAGAGTGATGCGGGCAGTAGCGACAAACATCGTGTGGAGCCACTTCAGTTTGAAGGGGAAAAGGGAGAAATTGCCTCTGATTGACACAACTCTGTGTAAAGTCATCAAACGTGAGCCTAAAAAAAAAAACATTGTAAAGAATGAACATAAAGGTGTCTTTACTGAATGAATCAGCAAATCAATTTTTTAATCATTAAGTCTGATAATAACTTTTGAAAATACCTTTACCAAACTTAAAATGATAGTATTATATTGATAAAGTGAATTTGAGCATATAAATAAATGGTAGGCTATAATATTCGTGATTTCTGTTTTGTTCCAGATGCTGTTATGAAATGCAAGTCTGATCTAGGAGAGAAGGACGTAGAGTGCTACATTGCAGAGACACTGAAACATGTGCCAGCCCAACTGAAAAAACATGTTCAGGTATTGATGTTGAATATAGGAAAATAGGGGGGACAAAGTCAAAATATTTCATATTAATCAGACAATGGTTCGATTTGATTGAAACAATGGAGGGCAAAACCAGCAAAAACAATACATATTTAAACACGCAAATAAATATATAAATAAATCCACAAAATTCTACATAATTAAATGTGTGAGAAAACAATAAAAAAA
Organism: Tiaroga cobitis; assembly: GCA_030578255.1. Classification (NCBI taxonomy): domain Eukaryota; kingdom Metazoa; phylum Chordata; class Actinopteri; order Cypriniformes; family Leuciscidae; genus Tiaroga; species Tiaroga cobitis. The sequence continues at coordinate 10,907,024 of CM060591.1, forward strand.
ACTAATGTTGGGGGGAAATGTAAAACGGAAAGTTTTCTTGAATTTACAACACAAATAAATCACCATGCACGTCAAAAGCTACACAAGTTTCATAGTACTTGCATGAATAGTAAATTTCCATATCAAAGAAATAATCAACTCACTCTGTACTGACGAACACAATCTGGATCTCAAAGAGGGCCTATTCAGCCTATTTCTCCCCTAAACGGTTAAACCCAACGCATGTGCCCACAGTGCTAACCGCACTTTTTGAAACTGTAACTATCGCAAGACTTACTCAAACAAGCCTAACATCTCGTTATAACGAGAAAAATGTCGCTTTACCTTTCATATTAAACCCTGATTGCCACAAGATCTTATATCACAGGAGTTGCATTTTTTTCTCACAAGATGTTATGAAAAGGACTGACTTAAAATGAAAAGCATTTCATTTTTGCTTTTTCCAATCGATATTATTTATCAGGACTATAAAAACAAATAAAAAAATAAAATATAACAATAAAATGTGTATAGTTTCATTACCGGTCTGTAAACTTTTTTCTCCACAAATGTCCACGTTAACGTCTGTTTTAAATAGAACTTAAGAGCTTTATTTTAAGCTAAGTTAAGCCCAAAACACAATTTCCACGTTAGTCAACATTTTCACAGCATTTTTCATCACCATAACTCCCATAACTAAGCTCATCAATAAACCTAATATTATCTCCTCGATTTAATTTGCAAAATCTCTGTAATTTCTATGAGTTTCCAATATGCAACATTTAATCAACAAAAATAAATCACCACACGGGATAAGGTTAGATCAAAATCAGACTTACCTTTGTCTTTGAGAAGATTTTAAAATGGTATATTATTCCTGAATAATTAGCAGTAGCAAGAAACTGAACATTTCCTGCGAAGAGGGAAGAAAAAAACGTTTCATGGGAAAAATGTCTTCTGCAGAGTCGACTCTTTACAACAGAACAGACGTTATTTTAATATATTAAAGGCGGATAATAACAACCAATCAGCAATCGCTCCTCATTTCGGATTTGTTTTACTGTTGCTGCGGGATTAAGGCAGAGTTAGCTACTATCAGACAAATTCACGGTGCGTGAATTTCATGTAGACGTTATCATATGCCCTATAAGGAACAATAAGAGCTTGCAGTGAGAATTTAAAAAAAGCTCATTTTTATCCCAACTAAGTGCCCATCAAAGACATACTTTCGCCGTTTGGAGCAAAAGGCCAGTTTATAAATTGCATTATTTGCAAAAAAAAAATAATGTGACAGTTTAAGTATCATATAGCCTATCCCTTATTTTGCCTTTAGCCTAATACAACTCTTATTTAAAGGTTACAATGAAAACGACTAACCTGTTGTTTTGTTGTTGTGCTGTTTCTTTAGGATCGACTGCCAGTAGGCTAACGTTACCTGCTGAATTGGAGTAGTTCGCTGTTCTACATTCCTCGAAGCGTTCTTCTTTGTTCAACAAATGATAATTGTGTTATAATTAATTAAAATGTTAATGTGTACTGATGCTTTCGAAATAAAATAGCTGAATTTACCTAATTTTGAGTATGCATTCATCATTCAGCAGATTTAAATAGTCTTTAAACGTGCTGTGGGCAAATGAGGACACAAACTGTCCGCCTTGAAAATGACATATTTAGTACCAGCACATGACGTTGTCACAACGTCGTGCTTACTAACTGGTAACGTCACAAAGTTACGTTGTCACAACGTCGTGCTTGCTAACTGGTAATGTCACAAAGTTATATGGCAAGCCCTTTTAACATTTAAAAGCTAAGTTTGACTATCCGGAATTAACATTGTAGATATCAACAACGTCTTTCTGACTAGTCATAATTACATTTTGGATAGTTTGTATTATCATTTAAGATATCTGTAACGTAATTGTGACTAGTCGAAACGACAGATAGAGATATCTGTAATTCAGTTTTGACTAGGAAAAACTGAATTACAGATATCTGCAATGACGTCATTGAAAACGACATTCAACTCGTCACACATCTTAAATGACAATTGCAGATATCTGTAATTCAGTTTTGACTAGGCAGAATGAAAGTTAAAGATATCTCAAACGTCATTATGACTAGAGCAAATTATTTTGCATGAGCTTGCTCTATTTTAGATATCCATGAATACATAATTTCCCCTCCCCGCCAAATCAAAGAAGAAGTTGGTTAATTTACTTATTTCTATGAATGGAAGGAGAAAGAAGCAGTCATGGCATTGGCTGTAATCGAAAAGCACCAGAAAATGTTTCCAGCATGACACAAATTGTATTCATTAGCATTAGCCTGCGGGTTTCTCAAAAATATTGGCAACATGCAATGTTTGCCATGCATTTCTATGTTATGATGATGCTTAAAATTACCATAGGTTATTGTTGATGTAGGATTTACGCATGAGAGAGATTCACACTAATTCACTTTAATGCTTACATGCATGCTGTATTAGCTAACAGCATTAAAAACATGCTCTGCTGTTCCCGCCTAAAGTGGGATGCGGGCCTAATTTGCATACAGATATCTGCAACGTCATTTCGCCTAGTCAAAACTCTAATTCAAGATATCTGTAATTACATTTTGACTAGGCAGAATGAAAGTTACAGATATCTCAAATTTCAGATATCTCTAATCAAAATTAATTTCAAGATATCTATAACTTGATAATAGATATCTACAATTAAATTATGACTATCCCTAACTCCAGTTTGAGATATCTACAACGCCATTTTGACTAGTCATAATTCCAGTTACAGATATCTACAACGTAATTTCGCCTAGTCAAAACTTAATTTAAGATATCTGAAAAGGAACATGTAGATATCTTGAATTGAGGTTAATTAAAGATATCTTGAACTGGAGTTATGACTAGTCAGAATCAAATTGTAGATATCTCAAACTGGAATTACAGATATCTACAATTCAGTTGCAGATATCCGTAATTCACAGAGTGGATATCTCCAACTGAATTGTAGATATCTGTAATGATAAACCCCATACAAATGAATGGCAAAAGTGATGTCATTTGTCCTAGGAAGAATGTCTTTGTGGATATCTGAAATGACAATTATGGATAGGAAGAATGTAGTTGCGGATATCTGAAATGTTCTTTTTGACTAGGCAAAACTGAATTACAGATATCTGCAACACATATCCAGTCTAGCTGTTAAATGTTAAAATGGCTTGCCATAAAAGTTACGTTGTCACAACGTTGCACTTACTAATTGGTAACGTCACAAAGTTACGTTGCAGCAACGTATCTGGGAATTTCACTTTTCCGGTTGCCACGACGTAACTAATTACGTCGCCACGACGAAAGTTTGGTCATCAGATTACGTTGCAGTTACGTAACAGTTACGTATTTGTGTTAGCTGGGGAATGATTTACGTGATGCTGAGGGAATCCCAGAATCCAGTCATGAAAATGGAATTCACATAACGCAGATGTCACGTAAAACACGCAAAATAATGGATGCATGAATACATGGAAAGTAGAACTGTGCAATAAATCCAATCGCGACATGGTCTTTGAATATTTAAGCACAAAAATACTGCATGTAAATATATCCCTATTTGTTCTGCTGAGCTGCGACGCTTTTTCTACTACATACTCAAGTATGCGTGACGTTTCATGGTGTGTTCAGCGTCTCACAAACAATTTGAGGATATAAATACATGAACATTTCCAGAGCTGCTCTGAGAGAACGCCTAATGAGCATTTTCATCATTTTATTTGAGAAAAACAAAACCATTGTCAACTAGGCTACACTTTGAAACATTTACATTTTTTGATCTACATTTTTGGTCTTCACTACAACCCGTCAAAATAAAAGTTCGGTTTTACTAGGAGAAATTATGACAGAAATATATTACTATTCTACTTCTCAAAATAATAATAATAACAACAATAATAATACATTTTATTTAAACATTAAAGGAATATATTTTTTGTCCATGGTTTAATTTAGTAAATCCGTTTTTGCAGCGCTTCCCCAAAAGGACACAAGTTTAAATTTAAATTTGATTACCACCGTTTTTGATAATATATTTGGATTAAATCATAAAAAGAAATAATACTGAATAAATACATTATATAGGACAATATTATTCTTAAACATTTTAATAAATTATTAACGTTAAAAATAAGTTGTTAATCTAATTCATTATCAATTAGCAAATTGAATTGATTGGACATGTTTTATTGAAATTAAAAAAAATTTAATTAACAAAACAAACAAATGGTTTCAAGTTTGTTATAATAAAAGCAAAAACAAAAAAACAAAACCTGTTTTCATTAATTTAACTGTCATTTTAACTGATGATAACAATAATAATAATAATAATAACCATAATTTAATAATAGTTTATTTATTTAATAATTGATTAATACTGTAAACCGTGATATTTTCTGAGACCTTATCATACTGTGAAAATCTCCTCCCATAACTACCATACACGGGAGAGTCCCCCACCCCCGCTGTTAAAAAAGTAACTCGGTAACTTTTACTCTGAGTACATTTTAAATAAGCTACTTTTTACTTTTACTTGAGTAGATTTTTTGACCTGTAATTTTACTTGTACTTAAGTAAAATTTCATTGAAGTAGTAGTACTTTTACTTGAGTAGAATATTTTATTACTCTTTCCACCTCTGGTCTATGATTAATGCAGAAAAGTCTGTTTTAAAGGTTTCTGTCTTCCCATTGTCTCTCTCTTAGGCATGTGGCCAAAGGAATGTGGTCGTAAAAACCTCCTTATCGGCCCTGTAACTTGACACTGTTTCAGCCCAAACGCATTCTGGAGGTATCAAGAACGCTATGTAACAGTTATGGGAGTCGCCAGTTAATTTTAAAATGCATAATGAAGGCATTTATACTTTACTTCATGCTACGATAAAATCATTTCCAACTGTGCGGTTGAAGATGCCCACCTGGAAGACTCCAGAATCTCTACACCATATTGACCTTCTCCACTTACCTCTCCCCACTCCTGGAATCCACTGATCTCGATTCAGGGAAGTGTGTGCTCAGCTGTCTGTCTATCCACTCCTGTGCTTCCTCAAGTAACCTGGTAAAAGTGAAAAGGCTCTATTTTTCATCTGCCATTACATGCTAACTTCTCTATACCTGAATCACTTACCTGTTTATACTCGTTATCCACCTGTGCAATAAACACCTGCCCGATTCATTAAATCCTCAACCAGGAAATCAGAAAATTATTCAGATACTGAATAAATTAGACAAACCATGGACAATGGCCAATCTTTAATTCCAGTTTGGGTTACTGGTTTAATAAGGAAATGTATGTCAAACATTGTTCAGTTAATGAGAAATGTACATTATCTTGAAATTTCATACACTGACATTACAGTTATGTAAAATAGTGAATGTAATTAGAAAAGAATTGTTTGTGTGGAGGACCAGAAGTAATTCAGCACACTGGACAGCTCCCAGTGCTGAACCAACTGAATCTGCAGAAGAATTTCTGAATGAAGCAGATGTTTTTGTCCTTCCTGAATATTAAGGAAGTATTAAGAAAAGCCACATCTGCATTAGTACCTTGCAGACATAATTAAATTAATTTTTAGCTTGCATTTGGCAACTGTGTCTGACAATATTAAATCACACTGTCCTCTCAATGGCTGCCATAGAGCACCACCCACTTCGTTTGACTCAGAAAAGTTTATTGCATGTAGTATATGAGACAGAAAGTTAAACAGAGAGAGAGCAGCTTGGCAGACAGACTGTAGACTTCTTTTAGGTGAGATATCATCCAGATAATACATTTTAGACTGAGCTTGTTTGGGTATTGTTGGGTATTGTTAAATAATCACTGAAAAAAAAGAATATCTGAAAACTGTAACCCATATCTGGCTATCCATATCAGTCGTTCTTAAAATAGTTGGGCTGACTTCTTAAAATGAATCAAAATGTGAAGTATTTACATGAAAAGACTACTGGGCTTATTTGTTATACAGGTGTACTTAAATTGTATATTCCAATTGTTATAATATTTTGTCAGTTTTGGGTGAAATATAACACTGAGTTTATATAATAATTTTCAGTTTAATACACACTTCATTAGAAGGCTATTAAGATCAAGAAAACATGGAAAACATTCCCTAGTGCATCTTAGTGCAAATTTGTGCAAGATGGCCTCAGGCAAACACATGCACTTTAACCAACAACAAAAAAAAAACCTAACAAAGGCAAATGGAAACATTTGTGACCAGTGATTTACTGAGAGATTAGATCTGAGAGTTTGATGACGTGTAAAAGCAACAAATGTGAGGAGGCTAAGTGGTCTAAATGAAGCTTGTGGGTTTCCTGTTTTGATATGTTTAGATGTTGTTGCCTCATAGCTTTTTATTTTTACCCACTTCAATAAAACAAAGAACCACATTCAATGTAACATTAGCCCTCCAGTTCAAAGGACTTTTATCACAAAAGAGAGCTGATGTCTGTGAGACCCTCACCAGAGTCAGTTATTCATAGACACTCACTGATATGGAGAGGTCAAGACTCATGTGTAAGAAATATTATACTAACTTGAGATATTTAAGCGTTTCAGCTTTGTCCACAACCACTCCAGTAATTCTCATGATCTACATATTACTAGCGTCAGTGTCTCTGATCTGGGACTGTATTACTGTGCAGAAGTAGAGCGTAAGATATATAAAGCTGAAAAAGGCATCATCTCCTCATCTGAAGTGTACTATTATGGAAACCGAACAACTCGTCTCTCTTTTGCTGGTAATAAACATTTCTGCTAGTTCTTATTATATCATTGCTTGATTAATTCTGGATAACTTTACCTTTCTCTTTGAAGAAGCAAGTTTAACATATTTGTACATAATATATAATATAATAATATATCAAGTCAAGTCAAGTCATCTTCATTTATATAGCGCTTTTAACAATGGATTGTTTCAAAGCAGCTTTACAGAGATAAACATATAATTTAAGGTAACAGATTGTTTTGGCGTTATAGCGGTTCTTGAATAATGTTAATTCCAGCTAAAGTTAACTTTGATTGATTCACCTCCGTCGAAATGATCAGACTTTAAACACGAACCTGTGATTAACGCTGACGGCGTTCACATGCTCATTCAGAATTGATTCTATAATAATAATAATAATAATAAGTTTAATTTATATAGCGCCTTTCCCAAGCTCAAGGACGCTTCACAATAACAGTACAAGAAAAAAAACAATCAGTTTACACAAGAATGGACAATAGACATTTGCCCAGTCCGAGCGATTGCAGTTGCATATCGCGTTACATTTTGAAATACAGACAGAAACAGAGACAAAAACAACACTATATACAGACAGGAAGGTGGACAGTTGAAGTAAAGATGCAAAAGACTAATGGTATCCAATTTAACATTATGACTGTAATACAGAGTTATGAAGAATGTTTAAGAAAAACGTGTCATGACTGATAATACTGTTTAAACAAATGGGATTTGAGTTTAGACTTGAATTCATGCAGCGTGGTTGTTGTCCTAAGAGCCAGGGGAAGAGAGTTCCATAGCTTAGGGGCTAAAACGGAGAAAGACCTGCCACCCATAGATGATAGGCGAAAGCTCGGCTCACAGAGGAGTTCACGACCAGAGGATCTGAGAGTTCGAGGGGGAATATAAGGAGAGAGTAAGTCAGAAAGATAGGAAGGAGCAAGACCATTGAGTGATTTAAAGGTAAGTAGAAGAATTTTGTAAGTAATGCGGGATGACACGGGTAGCCAGTGGAGTTTGAACAGAATTGGAGTGATATGAGCAGTTTGTTTGGTGCAAGTTAGTAATCTTGCGGCAGAGTTTTGAATATATTGCAAACGTGAGATAGAATGTGCTGGTAGTCCAGAAAAAATTATATTACAGTAGTCGAGGCGAGATGTGATGAACGCATGTACTAGCGATTCAGCGTCTTTTGGGCTGACATAGGGCCGGATTTTGGCAATACGCCGAAGTTGAAAAAATGAAGCTTTGCAGAGTTGACTGATGTAAGCATCGAAGGTCAGTGAAGGGTCAAGAGTGATACCCAAGTTTTTGACAGTGGCAGATGGAATAATTGATATAGCTTCAAGGTCAAGTCTTGGAGTATTAGTTATAGTTTTTGTTAGAGATGGTGGACCAGTAATTAAGATTTCTGTTTTAGTCAGATTCAAACTGAGAAAATTGCAATTGAGCCAGGTCTTTAATTCATTAATACATGATGATAGTGATGTAGTCTGGTGAATAGAGTCTGGGCGGCAAGCAGTATATATCTGAATATCATCGGCATAACAATGGTATTGAAAACCGTGGCGGCGAATAATTTGTCCGAGAGGCAAAATGTAGATGATAAATAATAATGGGCCGAGAACTGATCCCTGAGGAACACCTTGTTTGAGAATGACAGTGGGAGATTTATAATCGTGCATGGTGATATAGTATTTCCTGTCTGTCAGATAGGAGGAAAACCAGGATAGCACAGCTCCTGAGATACCAATCTCTGAGAGGCGCATGAGTAGAAGTTTATGACAGACAGTATCAAAGGCTGAGCTGAGGTCGAGTAATAAAAGTATGGAAAGGTTTCCAGAGTCACCAAAGAGTAAGAGGTCGTTAATAACCTTCGCTAGTGCAGTTTCAGTACTGTGGTTTTGGCGAAAACCAGACTGAAATAAATCAAAGCTATTGTTAAGAGATAGATATGACTGCAGTTGAGTGGCAACCACCTTTTCAAGAATTTTAGAGACATACGGTAGATTGGAGATTGGGCGATAATTAGCATAGTCAGTTGGGTCCAGATTTGTTTTTTTGAGGATAGGAGTTACCGCAGCCGTCTTTAGAGAGACTGGAACAGAGGCAGACAGAAGAGACATATTTACAAGATGTGAGATAGAAGCAGAAATGACAGAGGTACAGTGTTTCAAAAGGATTGTTGGTGCGGGATCCAACCGGCAGGAAGAAGAATTGGATTTCTGTATTATTTGACTGATTGAGATGGGGTTGGTCAACATAAAGTTATTAAGTGTTTTTATAGACTGAGCATGCTCACAAGTAGAAGCGGTCGATTCATCACAAAAAGTCCCTCGCAGAGCATCTAGCTTTCCTTGAAAGTGGTGCAGAAAAGAACAGCACAAGTCATCAGATTCTTGTTGACAGGCATTATGCGAGGGTGCCTGGACAAGCTTGTTTACAATGTTAAATAGTGCTTTAGGCCTGTTGTTTGCGTTATTAATGGTTTTGGAGATATAGGAAGAGTGAGCAATGTTCAGAGCTGTTTTATAATGCTTAACATGGTCCGAAAATGCTTGATAATGTATAGTTAGACCGGTTTTCCTAAAGAGGCGTTCCAGTTGTCTGCCTCTTGCTTTCATAGCACGTAGCTCAGAATTAAACCACGGCGAGGAGTGGGACAGGGGAACGGATCTAGTCCTAATTGGAGCATGCTCATCTAAAACGTTAGCGATAGCATAGTGGTACAAATCAAATATCTTAGATGGACAGGTGTAATCAAAAACATCAGAAATAGCAGATGAAGCAATAGATGCAGCAAACATATCAGCATTAATAGCATTAATCTTACGATAAGAGATGGTAGTATTGCCAATACATTTAGTTGGACAAATTAATGTAAAATCAAGTGTAATAAGCTTATGATCAGAGATGGGAGTAACTAGACCATTGATGGAGATATCATTTAAACCAGATGTACAAACTAAGTCAAGTGTGTGGCCGTGAGTATGAGTTGGGAAATTAACATTCTGATAGAGTTCGAAGCAGTCCAGAACAGTCTTTAATTGAGTGCTATTAGAACAGGGAGTGTCGACGTGGATGTTAAAGTCACCAAGCAAGATGACCTTGGATGATGAAGCACAGGCTAGTGTTAGTAGTTCACTAAGTTCGGAGAAGAAATCCTTTTGCTGTTTGGGTGTTCTATAAATTAGGATGATTGTTAGGGGGCTGTTCAAGGAAACTTTTAAAACCATATATTCAAAAGACTTGATATTGTGGAAGTCCCGTTGAGCCAGTGTTATGGATTTTCGATAGATGACCGCAAGGCCACCCCCTTTTGCAGATAGACGCGGCTTAGACAGGTGCTGGTATCCGTGTGGTGTTAGCAGATTGAGATGCATGAAATCATTAGGTGTTTGCCAGGTCTCAGTAAAAAATATCATATCCAGGTTTGTGTCTGTAATAAGTTCATTTAGATAAAGGCCCTTGTCCGAGATAGAGCGACAGTTCAGCAGAGCAAAGTGGTTTTGCAGCACATCTGTATTTTTAGTTAAATTTTCATTGAAGTCTGACTTTATGCAGACAAGCGATCGCGGTGAGCGACAGTCTCTTAGTAGGCGTTTCGATTTGACCAGAGCTCTGTTATTTGACCAGATGCACGGGATAACAGATGGTGTTGTTTGCTGATAAAAAATCCTTTGGGCTGAACGATGCACGTAGCGCGGGCGCCGGATGATCCCTAGCGAGCGGCAGTGCTCGTACGTTACAGAGTCGAGACGTGGGTGCCGATTAAGCGCCCTGAGTTCGCATGACAGGTAACCAATATCCATGTTGGAAGGTAACCCAGTAAAAATAAGGGAAACCAGAGACAGCACGAGTGCTAAAGCTTTTGACATGTTGGCATTAGTCGTGAGGAAGTCAGCTGTCAGCAAAGTCACGTTAGCCAGGACCACAACAATCGCAACATCTACAGCTTACGGAGAGGAAAGCTACCCAACCCAACAGTAAGCTAATCGAACTACTGGTAAGAAGAGTGTTAACTCACCTCACAGTCAGTCCAATAGATGGAGGAGAGAAGGGTGAGAGGGCTCGCAGCAGGCTGACAACAGAGAGTTCCAACGGCAAAAAAAATAAAAAAAAAATAAAAAATAATACACCAAGCCAAGCAGAGAGGTTAAATCCAGTTAAATCCAGTTTGTGGAGGGATGTTGAAAGAGCAGACTAAGTAACGAACACAACAGACGTAGACGACGAAGCGTGGAGCGGCAGCCAGATGCGCACAGCGTTCCCACACAGCGTTCAAACACCGGAAGTATAGTTATGTGCTTTTTAAAATATGTGCGCAGGTTTGTAATTCATACAACTCAGCCTAAACAAACTACTTTTCTTGCCTATAAATTTTGATACAGAATTTTGTTTTATTTTATCACTTCGGGGTACGCGAGCCGGAATTCACAAGGCTTTATCTGTAGCGTGGGAAAGGGATCCTCCATAGGGAGAGGATAGTGGATACTTCAGCACTGCATTGTCATCGGGTCCAGGCGGATCTCCTTCGTCAGATCTGGATACGGCCTAGATCCGGCAGGCTGCGGGAAAACCTCGGGATAAACAAAGACACTAATATTAGCCTAGATGCCATTCTTCTTATGATGTAGCGAGTACATCAAGATTTAAGGGAAGTGTTCCCAGTTCCGGCTGACCTAATCTATGCAGGCTAACATTGAATTTATAGAAGTCTATAATGTATTATGTGTATGCTAGGTCAAAGAGATGTGTTTTTAGTCTAGCTTTGAACTGACAGAGTGTGTCTGCTTCCCGTACAATGGTAGGAAGACTGTTCCAAAGTTTTGGTGCTAAATAGGAAAAGGATCTACCGCCTGCAGTCGATTTAGATATTCTAGGTATTATCAACTGGCCGGAATTTTGAGATCGCAATAGACGTGAAGGACTATAATGCGTTAAGAGCTCGCTCAAGTACTGCGGAGCTAAACCATTTAGTGCTTTGTAGGTAATCAACAATATTTTTACATTTATACGATGTTTAATAGGGAGCCAATGCAGTGTTGACAGAACCGGGCTAATATGGTCATATTTCCTGGTTCTGGTAAGAACTCGAGCTGCGGCGTTTTGAACTAGCTGTAGTTTATTTATTAAGCGTGCAGGGCAACCACCCAGTAGAGTATTACAATAATCTAGCCTTGAGGTCATGAACGCATGGACTAATTGTTCCGCATTTCCCAATAAGAGCATATGGCGTATTTTAGATATATTTTTAAGATGGAAAAATGCAGTTTTACAGATACTAGACACGTGGCTTTCAAAAGAAAGGTTGGTATCAAAGAGCACACCCAGGTTCCTAACCGACGACAAAGACTTGACAGAGCAGCCATCAAGTGTTAGACAGTATTCTGGGTTATTACGTGTGGAAGTTTTTTGTCCAATAATTAGAATCTCTGTCTTTTCAGAATTTAGTAGTAGGAAATTACTAGTCATCCAATTTTTTATATCAGCTATGCATTCCGTTAATTTTGTGAATTGTTAAGTTTCGTTAGGTTTTGAAGAAATATACAGCTGAGTATCATCTGCATAACAGTGAAAGCTAACTCCATGTTTCCTAATGATATCTCCTAATGGTAGCATGTACAGACTGAACAGCAGCGGTCCTAGTACTGAGCCTTGTGGCACGCCATACTGAACTTGTGATCGATAAGACATCTCTTCATTTACTGCTACAAACTGATAACGGTCAGTTAAGTATGATTTAAACCATGCTAATGCAATTCCACTAATGCCAACATAGTTTTCTAGTCTATTTAAAAGAATGTTGTGGTCAATGGTGTCAAATGCAGCACTAAGATCGAGTAACACTAATAGAGAGATACAACCACGATCGGATGATAAGAGCAAATCATTTGTGACTCTAATGAGAGCGGTCTCAGTACTATGATACGGTCTAAATCCGGACTGAAAATCCTCGCAGATATCATTTCTTTCTAGAAAGGAACATAGTTGTGAAGATACTGCTTTTTCTAATATCTTTGACAGAAAAGGCAGATTCGAGATCGTCCTGTAATAAAACTTCATGACTGAGCAAAGATACAATCAAATGCAAGCGTTTAAATATACACCTGTTAACACACTAACTAGCTAGGCACAGGTGATTTTATTGAACCAATAATGAGCAGTGGATTAGGAGAAAGATGTGGAAGGTCTTGTGCTCTCAGTCTCCCTCTGCTGGACAGACCGTGGTGTGATAACGTTGGCCAATCAGAAGCCTAACAAAAAGTTATTACAGGTTAACGGCAGATAACGGCACACAATCTGACGTCAAACACCGCGGATAATCGCAACCCATCACAATCGGACGTCGCAAGGCAAAACCCCCGGTTTTACTGTCTACACGACAACACTGTAACCGGCGTTTCTGAAAATCCTCACCCTGGCCAGGGATTTTCAAAAATGTTCGGTTTCAGTGACCTGATACTACGTTTCTGTAAAAAAAGTCACTGTTATAAAAATACCCGTGTCCGTGTGGACAAGGCCTTAGTAGACTGTCTGCTTAATATCTGCTAACACTTTATTGTGATGCTCCCCAACAGACATTTTACTACTTACTGTAAGTAACTTTGCAACTACATGTCAACTTATTCTAATCCTAACCCTACCAATACTCTACTAACACTCTAATGAGAGTTAGTAGACATGTTGCAACGTTACTTATAGTCAACAGAATGTGTTAAAGGGACCATCAAAATAAAGTGAAACGTAAAATCTTTTGAAATGTCCAAAATATTCTTATTGTTCTTCTTATTATAAACTGTCTAATTCTTGTTTTCTCATATTTATTGGCTTTATTTTTGTGCAGCACCTTTGAACTGCACATCTTTATGTGAAGGTATGTGAAGACAAATACATAATAATAATAAAATCAGCATGCCAATCCATCTTGTGATTTAATTAATTCAGTGTCTTTAGTTGTGTTGTAAGTGACCTTGGCTTCGCTGTTTAAAGGTTCACTATTTAACTTAGCAGTTAAAAAATAAACTGCAGGGATCTTGCAGAAGAATAATTGTTTTGGTTGTGCTTCTGCTTTGTGTCTCTGTGCGGATGAATATGCATTTGTACTTACAAATTTAGGTCTGTTACTGATTCCAGATTACATGACACATTTTAGTTAGTAACATATAATACATTTACATTACACATTTTAAGTTATAATATGTGACTTCTTTTGACCCAACTTGTTTATCACAATAATTTGCATAGGATACTCTTGTACCATATTGATATAAAAATACAAAGCGAAAGAAACCCACTAATCACACTGTCACAAACACTTGACACGAAGGTTGAGGATTCCAAATGCAGTATTTATTGAACGTGGTAATCCAAAGGACAGGCAAGGTCAAACATAGGCAGGCAGTCCATACAAACAAACACAACAAGGCAGGGAACACAGGCAAAAGAGTAATCCACGGAACAGGCAAGAAATCCAAAACCAAGAGACATGAAACCAGGGAGAATGCTCGGAATTGCAGTGTAACACTAAACAAGACTTTGCAGATAATGAATGAGAAAACAAGGCTTATATGGGGTAAGCTAAACAAGATAATGAGACAAAGGTGAATAATGGTTGAAGAGTCCGGGCAGTGAGTTATGGGAGATTTAGTTTGTGAGGGAATGACAATAGTCTAATGTGGAGTGCCCTCTGGTGGCTCTTAAGGTCAATCCAGCTGGTACACATACAAACTACTGTTCAACTAGTTTTCGTATACAGGATTCTATCCTAATCATATTTCTTTGGCACAATTTTTATTTATTCATTAATTTATTTATATTTTTGTAATTAAATTTGTGTACAATTAAAATGTAAATATAAAATAAAACAGAGAACCACTGGTTAAAGACTTATAGGGAAATAGTATTTATAGATAAACAATAAGAAAGATATATTGCCTTGTCATATGTAATCAGATTGATTTTTAACAAGGATCTTTCATAATTAAATGTATGGAGGACTAGTGTAAATTCATCACATTGGACAGCTCCCATGCTGTACTACGTTGTAACACCCCCCACCCCCCCAAACAAACAAAAAATATATATAAAAATGAATCTTATGATCCTGTTTAATATATATATATATATATATATATATATATATATATATATATATATATATATATATATAAATAAATAAATGTATATATTAATTATACCTTGATCATCTTGATGAATCTTGATATACCTTGATGAACTAATGTTTAGAGATACAACTTTAAAATGTTAAAACAATGCGACAAAAGTGTTTAATGCCACATTTACATCAATTTGTTCACTTTTATGCATTCGTTATCCAGCAAAATGGCATATATTTAAAGCTAGTGACATGACAAGGCGTCCTTTTATTTCGGTACTGTATAATGCCAGCAGACCCTTCTCAGCCACTCTAGCAAATCTGAAATCAACTCTGAAATGAATCAACTGCGGTTGTGCGAGCACTTGTTTGCACATGCTTGCTTGCAGTCTGTGTTCTCCCGAATTTATTTTGAAGTAAGTAACAAAAATTCTTTGGGGAAATTTATCGAGGTAAAAGTATCAGGCCTACATTTTATTCAGGAAATGTAGTGGAGTGAAAGTGAAAGTTGACAGAAATATAAAAACTTAAGTAAAATACAGATTCTCCCTTGAGTACTGTAATTAAGTATTATTAGTTTGTTACATTACAACACTGTTTATACCGTACAAACTGTATTTTCTATCCCCAGGACACTAATCCTATACCCCTTAACCTACCCATCACAGAAAACTGAATTACATTTACATGACATTACATTTCCTATATTCTTGTTCAAGAATATATTTCACTTGGAAATACGTCACAATAGGGAAGATGAGCGCGAAGATAATGGTTTTTATAAAAAGCATCACACACTTTTGTGTATTGTAGTTGATTTATCATATAATGCATTGACCTTCACAGGTGTTACTGTTTCTGTTTTATAATATAATGCGGCTGATTTCAGCTCGATGGACAGCTGTTAGTGTCAGTAACCACAGTATACAAGCTGAGCAAACTTCCTTGCAAATGTGTGCATTCTAACAAACACACAAAACCACAGAAAGGCTAATGGAAACATTTGTGCCTGCATGGTGACCAGTGATCAAGTGAGTTTGATGACATGTCACAGCAGCAAATGTGAGGCATATGCTGTAAGTGGTCTGAATATAAGAGCTGTGGTTTCCTGTTTTGACATGTTTACACGTTGCTTGTTTGAACCCACTACAATAACAATACGACAGAGAACATCACTTCGATTAAAACAAGACTTGACCAATCGAAAGCACCACATTTCTCAAGTGAATATGATTATCTGCATGTCTGAAACCAAATTATTTGATGCTAAACACATCTATCATACCTATCAGATAAACAAAAGTTGTATCCTCTCTTCATATCTGTTTGATGATTATTTTCTATATTTGTGAACCAATCAGAGCAATTCAGAGCAAAAGGTTAATACTGCTCTTACTCCTTGTACATACACATGATAACCGAATTTAATGACAACCCCCTGTGACATGAGACATTTTAGAAAAGATTTTCCATTGACGTGAACCAATCAGATGAGAGCTGCCGTCTGTAAGACCCTCATAGTGTCAGTTATTCACAGTCACTCACAGAGATGGAGAGGCCAAGAAATGCTTTCATCGTGTTAATGTGTAAGAAAAAAGGGTTATGAGAACGTTTTCAGCTGTTTTGAGAGTTTTTTAAATGTCAATAGTACTGTGCATATTTTCGTATTGTAGTACATTTGAAATTTAAGTGCTTTATTAAGTTATTTTGCACTTTTACAGGTGTTTTGTTGTTCATTCAGATAAGAGTCTATGGAGCAGAAGTGGAGATGAAAGTCAGACCAGGAGACAACATCACTCTCTACTGTGATCGCTCTGTAACTCTTGGTTTCCGCTTTGAATGGATAAGAAACTGCTCTCATGAAAATCAACCCTCTCTCGTAATAGATTCTAGGAAATGGGATCTAGAGATATTTCAGCGTTTCAGCTTTGTCCACAACCGCTCCAGTAATTCTCATGATCTACATATTAGTAACATCAGTGTCTCTGATCTGGGACTGTATTATTGTGCAGAAGTAGAGCTTAAGGTAAATAAAGATGAAAAAGGCATCATCTCCTCATCTGAAGTGTACTATTATGGAAACCTAACAACTCGTCTCTCTTTTGCAGGTAAGAAAACATTATTATAAATGCTAAATATTATTACATTATTGCTTGTGTAATTCTGGAGAATTTTCTCAATGAAGAAGCAAGATGAACAGAACAAAAATATATATTTTTTACTAAGATTCATTGATACTTATTTGTTATATTGAGCAAGTGGCTTCTTGTTCTGAACCCTTTACACCTTTTGACTATACATAAAATCAACATTCATTGATATATTTATGTTTATTTTATACAGAGAAAGTAACTTTGTGTTCTGGACCCTCGAACATCACCTCCACTCTTCGTCTATCAGACTGTGTTCTCTGCTGGACGCTGCTGTTCAGTGTGTGTCCGGTGTGTGTTCTCCTCTCCTCTCTCTGTGTGTACTGCCTCTTTCAGAGGAAAACTACAGGTATCATTCACTATTTCCTACTCTTCTTTTGCATTGCCACAGTTTTAATTTGAATATAAAGGATAAACAGCTTTGTCAATTAGCATATTTTGGATAAGCAAAGCCTGCAAACAAACCATTTATGTGTATATGTGATGTTCTAATTTAATGTTCTAATTTAAACAATTGTAGAGGCTGCAACAGATCAAAAATACCATTTGAAAAGTGGAATTACAATTGAGGTATGAACAATGCAAACATGCCCTTTCATTATACACATTTAAATATAATATATGAAAGATGAAAACTTAATTTCTTTAATTCCAGGGTGAGGAGGAAGAGGTGTGTTACGCATCTTTAGACGTGATAACCAGGAGACAAAAACAACGCAAGACAAAGCGAGTCCAGTGTTCTGACTTCAGTACATATGCTCAGGTCAGAACAGAAACAGAGTAGAACTAAAATAGGACTGAAGTGCTTTCTGAAATATTCCAAATATGACAAAAGTTGCAGGTTTCATCATCATGTACCACACATGTAATGATACAAGGACTTTCCACCATTACATCTGAATGTAAAATGTAATTCTATACTTGGATACTTAGTCCCACTTTATATTAAGTGTCTTTAACTACTATGTACTAACATGCAAATTAATAATTTTTAGTAATTCCTTATTATGTGCATCCATGTTTTTACAGTGTACTTCTATTTAAAAATAGCTGCATGTAGCTGTAATTAATATCTGTAATTACATCTATAATTACACCGTCGATCCTTCCCTGCCCCCTTAAATCTAACCATACCATGAAACCTATCCCTACACTCACCCGAATCCCTCAACAGAAGCAAAAGTGTTTTTAATACAAAATGAAGACAATAAACATTTGACCTAACTTTTTTTTATGTTAGTACATAATTAAATACACCTAATATAAAAGACTGGATACTTCAATAACTTTTTTCACACTTTTCACACACCGATACTTGTTTTTTCTGTCATGAGCTAATATTCTAACTGTTGTTACTTTGTTGTTACTCTGGTCCTCATTGCAGTACACTGTTGTTTTCCTCTATTAAAAGTGTTTTATACAGTCTTTGTGGACACACAGTGATGACCTAAATAACAGGATATAGAAGTGGGTTTCCTGTATGAAGTGGGGATTAGTTTAAGGTATTTCTATTTCTCTTAAACTCAATGATTGCAGCGTTTATCTGACTCAATTTTATAGTTAGCCTCATTAAATTTTCCCAAAACATAGTCCGTGGGGGATGAAGCATTCTGTGCTTGCTGTTTGGTTAACGGTTAGCAACAAGTAATCAGGCAAACTATCTATCTTATTTTAAGACTATCTATCTCATGACTTTAAAGTTAAAAGAGAAATGCCAACTTAAGTTGCTTCTCGGAAGTAAAATATATATTCTTGTTTTTCCTCTTATTTTTCTTCGAACTGGTGCATGTTAGGTCTGCTTTTTTTTCTAAAGCTTGTAATTCTTTTGAACAGTTAAAATCTAATTGAAATCAAAACAAATTTAAATATTCAAAGCATCAGAGTTGCTCTTCAAAGGAGTTTTACTGAAGTGCACCGTCTGTGTCTTTTTCTGAGGAAGGGTCTTGCTTCCAGTTAAAAAGATAGCCATCTCAACCACAAATGTTTCCATTCAGTTTAGTGCTTGTGTGCATATGAGACAGAAGAAAGAGGTTTGTCTGTGTAAATGTTTATGTGGTGAGTTTGTGGGTGGTGACACTGGTTTTTGTACATGCAGTGTCTGCAAAAGCTTGATTTACAGCGACAGTCTTTCTTTAGACTCTCTGATGGATGAGGAAGTATCACATTTACTGCATCTCTCAGAATGAAGCACAAAGAGCTGGTTTAATTTTTTGTATTTGCTTTCCTTTTTACATTGGCAATGCATCCCACATGACCTCTCAAATGATGCTAAATCAGTGCTATGCCATTTAATATAAATGTATATTTTTACTTGTCCATGATCTGTTATTATGTCTGAAAGAGACTCATGGTGGTCAGAGCCATCGGGGAGTTTTATTAGGGGCCTGAGGGGGGCAGTGTGGGTTTGCTTGTTGTAAAATGTCTAAAACATTTCAAATGCTTGTTATATTCCACATTTATTTGACTAATATTTTAAAGCGCATTTTTTTTATATGAAGGTTATATAGCAAATAAATGTGTCATATCAATTAATGTTATGAGTCAGTTTATTCAGTGTCCCTCATTCAGGGTTCCTGCACACTTTTTAAAGTCAAATTTAAGGCTTTTTAAGACCTTTTTAAGACCTGAAGAAATCAAAATTAATACCGTATAGGGGTGTGCAATATTGACAAAAATATATCTCGATATTTTAAGCGTTTTGTTGATAATAATTAGATGATATTTTACTGATTGTGTTTTTGTGCTGGTGCATTGGCTGGTTTAGGCCTGTTGTTGACAGCAGACTCACGAAGATATTCATATTTTTCATATTCTATGCAGTGGTCAGTTCACAGTAGTGACAGAAATGATTAATTAATGTGCAATATTTGCCACCTTAAATTGATTTCCAGGGGCATTTTCACCTATATGTGGACATTTTTTCTAAACTTATTTAGAGTTATGCATCCCCTTTTATGTCAAATAGCCTATTAACATTCAAATTATTCAAATTAAATTGTACAGTAATTATACTTATTTATACAATAATACTTAATTACACAATAATTATACAGTACCACCGTTACCAGTCAAATTAAATCATTCAATCAAAATCCATCTTTGCAGTGCAGAGGTCACACTGAAGCGGCATCAGAAGTGGCATTAATATTTACAGTCCATTTACAATTGCATAAATAAAGCTATGCGAGTTTTTTTAAAATCAATATTCAATATTTAAATATGAAATGATTTCTAATTTTAACGTTTTAATTAAAGGGTACTTTAAATATGAAACTAAAACCGCCAGTAGGCGGCGGCAAGTCACTGTCCTAATACCGTAAGCGAGTTGAGCATACTGCCTCTATGGAGTTGAGGGATTCATTCATTCAACCGATTTGTTCAAACGGCTGATTCAATCGGGAAAGAAACAACTGATTGTTCATTGAATCGTTAAAATGACTCGTTCAAAACGTGGATTTCAGTCAAGAAATCATCGCTGTCTGTTGCATTAAGACTCTGCTATACGGTTTCATTTTGAAATTCTAGTCGGCGAAATAAAAGGAAAACAAACAATATTGACAATATGGTGTCTATAAAGTAACTCATGTTAATTTATTTTTTATTTAACTATTGTATAACATAAATATATCCCACTTGTGCACGGGAAAACGGCACTCTTACTGATGTGATATTCTAATATAAGAACAGAATATGATATAAATATAAGACAAAAACTAATTTGGGGACATAGGCCTACAACTGCACTGACACATCACGCAGTGAAAGCACGACAGACAAATGCGATGTCAGCTCACAGTGCCTCATACATCGTTAAAACAATGATTACAATATCATTATAGACAATACACATCGCACACCCCTAAGGACATAAAGAATGAACTTACGACTGAACTGACATTGCCAACTTTCTTCTTCTCTCCTCTCTCGCGTGCAGGAGACAGACGTTATTCTGCCGCGAATGTGATGCGAATTGTCACGTGAACAAGCAAATCCACAAAGATAGAATAATAAAAAAATAATACTACGCTAATTAGATAGTTTTAATTTGGAAAACGAAGTGTCATCTAAAATTTAAGACCTTTCCCACTGAGCAAAATGATGTCCAAAAGACGTCTTTTTAAAGTCTTTGTCACAAAAGTCGGACGTTGAAAAGACATCCACTGAGGAGCCAGAATGAAAGTTTTTATGAAGTCTTTTTTTGACGTGTTCTGGACGTCCAATATAGACGTTCATTGAACCTTCATACAAGTTTAAAAACTAGTTCAAATGTGGCCATTGTGGACATATTTTCAACATAATTTATGGTCTCATTTAGACATGATTCCTTTGACTATTGCTGTCAGATGATCTTAGTGAGAATTAGCATAGGTTTAGATGTTGATATTTGTTTCATTTGAAGTGTCACCATTGTGGAGATCAGTGTTTGCTTTAATTGGTCTCTTGGTCCCCTTATTTTTACTTTAGCTTTTCTTTGACTGTTGTAACCGTGTGTTTGTAGAACACCATTGTTGTGGCAGAGAAAGCCAAGAATAAGTAAGACCAGGTGTTATCAGATTCATGATGATATGATGATGATGAAATCATCAAAAAACATGCATCAAATGTTGGCATTTCTAGGCGCCCACCTTGTGGAACTGCAATACTGGCACCAATAGAATTTGTATTATCACTTATTTAAAGGTGGATACAAATTATGTGCAAACATATTATGTTGTCACATACAGACATCAAGATTTTGCGTATGTTTCACAAAAATGGTGACAATAAAAAAAAATCGTCATGCTGCAATGCATGATGGGTAGCTTTCATAGTTCAAAACTCATCATTGATTCCCAAGCTTTTTTGTTTAGATTGTCACCGTTGTTGTGATTCATATCCAAAATCTTGATGTCTGTATGTGACTATATGATACATTTGCTCAAAACATGTGCGCATGCTTTATATATTTTAAAAATATTTTATATTCTATTGGCACCAATATTGTAGTTCCACGTGGTTGGTGGTTAAACATTATTTCAAACTCAATATTAGATGCTTTATTTGTGATGATTATGACACCATCAACATTGAGCTGATAACACCTGATCTTACTTTACTTGGCTTTCTCTGCCACAACATATGCGTTTTACAAACACACTGTTACAGCAGCCAAAGAAAAGCTAAAGTAAAAATAAAGGGGACCAACAGCCCAACTAAAGCAAACACTGATCTCCACAATGGTGACTTCTAATGAAACAAATATCAACATCTAAACCTCTGCTAATTCTCACTAAGATCATCTGACAGCAATAGTCAAAGGAATTATGTCTAAATGAGACCATAAATTATGTTAAAACATGTCCACAATGGCCACATTTGAACTAGTTTTTAACCTTGTACGAAGAGGGTCGATGAACGTCTATATCGGACGTCCAGAACACGTCAAAAAAAGACGTCATAAAAACTTTCATTCTGGCTCCTCAGTGGACGTTTTTTCAATGTCCGACTTTTGTGACAAAGACTTTAAAAAGACGTCTTTTGGACATCATTTTGCTCAGTGGGTTCATAAGTGAAAATAAGACTTTTTAAGACTTTTTATGGCCTTATATTTTAAAAATCTAATTTAAGACTTTTTAAGGATCTGCGGGAACCCTGTCATTGTGCTTGGCAAATCATTATAAGATATATTATCACATATAATCACAAGATATATTAAAGATAAGTGACAAAAGAACATATGTGGTAAGAACATATTCGTTTATTATTATTGTTGTTTATGGTGTAAGCACAGTAAGTGTGTGTGTGTGTGTTTCTGGCCCTATGATCAGAAATGGCAAAACTTCATGGCCACTCTCTGTGACCAGTAGGTGGCGCTCATGCAGTTTCAACAACAGTGTTTTGCTGTTCAGTCAAAAAAAATAAAAAAATAATCCATTCCACACTTTGGAGAAAGCAAGTCTGACAGAGAAAACTGGATTATAGAGTTATTAGAGGGTTGCAGTAACCCTGTTTGTAGTTGAATTAAAAGGGCAAATAAGGCGTGGGTGATAACGAGATTCAACGAAGTCCATTCAATCACTTATTTATTCTATAACTAAAGTGCCTCATCTGCACAACATCTTTATTTGAAACCCAAAAATCATTATTATTAACTGATTTTTTATTAAACTATTATTAATTATCAATAACTAAAACTAAAACCATAAAAACATTTCCGTTCCATAAAATAAACCTTAACTGAAATGAAAAAAGTAAAAAAACCCTACAGTATCCATTTATAAGGATAATAAGATTAACAAACTATGTTGTGTTTATTGAATACAACTGTTTTGCTTTATACAACAGCTCAATAAACAAGCACAGCAGTGGTGTTTCGTTTCTGAATGAATCAGCATTTTTGAATGAACCAGTGATCAGTCGGGAATCCATTTTTCATTCACTGCCACTACCTTAAAATCACTTGAGACAGTGGCTGCATCCAAAATCACATACTATCTATAGTAGGTGTAACACAGTATGAAACAAAAGAAGTATGTACGAATTCACAGTACGCAAAAAGTATCCGGATGACCTTCTTCTTCCGGCGAGATTCTGAAGTGTGCATCCGATGGACACTTTACTATCCCATAGGGCCACGGGAGAGGATTTGTGAATGGTAGTGAAGCGACGTAACTGACGCTGGTAGGTCAAATTATAATGATGTGTCATGGTGAATATAGTATGTCAAGGTTACACCCATACTACACACATTAACACACTTTTTTAGTGGTCATGAAGTTATTCAAAATGAGTACCTAGTCAAAAGAGTATGCGATTTCAGAAAAATGCATACTCTTGAGTAGGTACTAGGTACTTTTTTTGCAAGTGCTAAAAGAGTATGTTCTATATTAGGGCTGCACGATTAATCGAAATGAAACCACACACGATTTGGCAAAGGCCCACCAGAGAAGGTCCACAGGTCCACATATGCCCCACCACAGAAGTAGATAAGATGTCATTCCCATGGTTTTATTTATTTTTTATTTTAGTTTATTCGAATAGGGACAAGTATGTTACATAAGCTCATGTTCCATACTACAACATTTTAGCCGAGGCTAATTCTCAATGTTAGTCCCTATAGTGGGCCTTTACATAAAATTAAACAATACATAGTTAAAATAAACATAATAATACAGTATAACACACTATAAACGCAGCAGACAGTCATTGGTCACATTTCTGACCTCTGATTAAAGAGTCTTTAAGTTTGTTTTTGAAAAGGACCCAGTTTGATTCTCCTTTCAGTTCAGTGCGTAAACAATTCCAGGCTTTAGTGCCTTGTACAGAGAAAGCTGATTGTCCAAATGAAGTATTACAAGTCAATTAGAAGCACTTACTTCCTGGTGATTGCCAGGCGAACTGCGCAGGCTCAAACTGAGCTTGACGACATAGATGTGACGTGAGCAACCTGTCTGACAGTCTTCTAGTAGCTGTGCCAAGGGGGATCTGAATCATTCCATTACAAATCTTGCAGAGACGGGGAGCGTGAGTAGGAGCTGTCCATGAGCTAGCAGCATGATCAACTTAATGACTCTCTATGGGCTTCTCCCTTGACTTTATCGGACGTTATGCCTCCACGTCCCCCCGACTGAGATGGTCCTAACTGCAGAACATGAAATCCAGGGGTAGGAGTTGGATCTGGAATGATCTGGATCTGGATCTGGATCCAACTCCTCCCACCTTACATATACCTAAACCTACCCATCTTCGCCCCCTGATCCCTAACCCCACCCCTAATCCTACCCATCTCCACCCCTTAGATCTGGATCCAACTCCGCCCCTGGATCTCGTGTACTGCAATGAGGTGCTACTGCCCCGATTGCCTGCGATCTTCTCCACCTGTCTATACGGTAATTTGGTTATGACGCAATCCTTAGCCTATTTTTATAAAAACTGCTTCTACGGGGCCATAACATAAGATACAAGGTAATGGAGCCTTTTACATTGTCGTGTTTTTTTAGAATTAAACAATGGACAAATAGAGTCTTTAAACGCCTCAGATGTAAAATTAGCAGCAGGTGATGGCTTGCTAGCCAATGGATGCCCCCATGGAAGGTACGCTTTCCGGGTGCTGGTTTACCTTTGCTCATTCCAGGAAATCCCTATGGGCATTATACTATCGCTGTAGCTGAATAAACAGAAGATTGAAATGCTTAGATTGATTTATTAAATGTTTTCTTTTGCTGGATAAGAGGTTCATAAATGCTTCTCAGGTTTAGAAAGATGTTTAACGCGTGTTGGTTTTTTCAAATGCACGTTACAAGTTACTCAAACTCACAGTGCTTTCAGATGGAGCAGACAGAGCCGTACGTCACTGACAAGCTGCGCATAAAAAATAATTGCAGCCTTTGCGATTTCATTATTATTATTTTTTATTTTTTTATCAATTATTATTAATCGTGCAGCCCTATTCTATATAGTATCAATGTGTGTTGTATGAATGTACATCCGCCATGTTGTCATTATAATGTGACCTACCAGCGTCAGTTGCGTCACTTCACTGCCATTCACAAATCCTTTCCCGTGGCCTCATGGGATAGTAAAGTGCCTATCATACACTGTAAAAAATAAAATCGTAAAAAAGGGTCAAATGACTGGCAGCTACGGTGCCCTACAAAGCAAAAAGGCAGTAACTGCATTTTTTGTCAAAAATGAGTTATTATCATTTTCATGACATTCAAGGCATCCTTTGTTATGTGACAAAACATCTTATCTCAAATGTGTGTCGTTTTGGAGAAAAATGGTAGTCGTTTGTACAGTAACTGCAAAAAGCCCTAGTGAAACAAAGCAAGAGTACAATAACATCCATTACTGTGTTCTTGTTATGTTTTACCTAGTCTCGCGTAGCCAGACCTTCAGACTGACGGCTGAAGGTCTAGAATTCATAGCAGCTTTCTTTGGCCAAGGCCCGCCCATAAGGCCGTTTGACCGACATGTAAAACAACCAATTACAGTTCGTTTCGTTCAGCGTCACGTTTCGGTGCGTAGAAATGTCCCCACAACAACAGACCTGCGTGCAACAAGTCAGTCAGCATAGAAAATCAAAGAAGGAAAAGAAAACTTCAAGAGTCTTTCCCGTGAACCTCGCATACTTTTGAAAATTCTACGTTTAGCTGATCTTGATAAATGCTCATTGTCACTCATGTAAACACAACAGTTTTTCTTCCGCAATCACACGTCTGCGCTTTGTTTCCCGGCTGACCGAAAATAAACGCGACACTCGCGCCCCCCGGAAATCCGATAAAATTCAACCAATCAGATGACGACTTCGACATTCCTGAAGTGTTTCCAAGTGTACCATATGCATCAGACGTTTAGCCAACGTTCCGTGGGCGTGACGTCTGAGGCTGAGACTATGTTTTACCTAACAAAAAATAACCGTGTTTCTGCGCAGTGTAGTTACTGTTGCCATGGTGAACACACAGCTGATTTTCGGGCATCCTCACGGGACGATTTCAACATTTGCGATTTCACCCTTCTAACTTCCCCAAATTGTTCCCCTACCAAACTACCCCCCTCCCCTGAAAGAATGAAAAAAATATTCCAGAAAGAAAAAAAAGGTGCAAGAGCTCCATGTAGTTTAGCGGTTACTATGATTTTCGAGATATAGCAGTTCAGTACACTTGAAATTAAATCGTGATAGACTACTGTGTGAATATTAAACCGCAATAATAGTACAATTTAAATACAAATCCTACATGTTCTGTGAATAAATGGGGCAGTCGACGCACAGTTTCATTTAACACACACACGCGCGCGTTGAAGCACGTGTGACGCTCGAGCTGTTTTTTTTGCATATGAGGACACGACTGCATGAACTTACTCTCCAGACTCTAGATCCGCTCTTAAAGTCACTTTGTGAGCATTTAACCGCTTCATTTGAGAAAAACTATGGTCATGTCATAAACACAGAAACAAAGGTCTTCACGGCAACCCGTCAAAATAAAAGTTCGGTTTAACTTGACAGAAATATAGGCCTATTACTGTTGTACAGTAGAATTTAGAAACGTCTCAATGTAATAATAATACTAACACTAATACAAATAAATTAAGATTAAAACTAAATTTTTATTCAATGTTTTAATTTTAACAGTAAAGCTCATTGTGCAGCATGATGTTTGACAAAAAAAAATGTTTGTTTAATTTCATATGATTAAAAGAAATGTAGGATAATTAATAATATATTCGAATTTTTATATATTTTATTTGTAATATTCATAGAATATTTTTTAAATATTGTATTAGTTTAATAATAGTTTATAATAAAAGTTTCATGATTTCAATTAATTAGACATGATTTTTGATTACTAAAAATTTACACCACGTATCCGTAACACACCCGCTCCGCAACACTAGTTTCGCAACACAAAAATGTTGAAAAAAAATGTTGTCCAAATGGTTCCAATTATTTCAAATACAGTGTATCTAACACACCCAGAGCCCAAGTTGTGGCAAAATAGTCTTTGGAGAATCTGTAGTTACTGCCTTTTTCCTTGGTTTGGTGCCACGTTTTTGGTAAGTAATACAAGCAAGAATACAGTAACTGCAAAATAGGGGTAAAATATCAAATTAAATATGAGGATTGATATGTACAAAGAATAAGCTAATATAAAGTCACAAAACAGCCACATGTCCAATAATCTACCTTCAACTACTTAGGCTGGATGACAGGATAACTTTAAAGTCATTTTTCTCTGTTCTGCACTCTGCGTAGTTACTGCCTTTTTGCTTTGTAGGGCAGTACGGCTGCCAAACAAAAAACGTAAAAATAAAGTAAAATATCCTAATTTAAATTAAGTGCAAATAACTTTTACAGATACTTTTCTTAAATGTTTTACAGAAAAACACTGTTATTTTACAGCTATTATCTAGAATATTACGATCAAACACCCTAACTGTAAAAACAACCCCATAAAAAACAGTCAATGACTGTCAGCAATGGCTGCTATACAAAAACCATAAAATGAATGTAAAATACCCTAATTTAAATAAGTGCAAAAGCAGAAATCTTCATTAAGCGTTTTAACAGAAACACAGTTATTTAACATATTTCATGAATTTTTTACTAAAAAACATGTAGGTAACTACATGATTTACTGTGACTATACGTCACTGCATCAACAACTACACAGTTACTGTCAGTTAAATAAAGCAACATGCAGCATTTCATCAGTTTTACTTTGCTCATCCTGGACTGAAGCACAGGCTCTACTCTTCAACACAATGGTGACACACCATACAGAAACAATTTACATCCCAACAGTTAGTGTTAAACACTAACAGATCGCTTAAGATCTCTGCATCCTCACTTATTACAATCCAGACTTTATATCTCTCAAACTAGCATTCTTATTGAGAATTAACAGAGGTTTAGAAGTTGATGTTTTATTGAAAATAATAAAGTTTGATGTCACCATGATGGAGATCAGTGTTTGCTTTAGTTGGGCTCTTGACCCTTTGATTTTAACATTACTTTTACTCTGGCTGTTTTAACTTTGTGTCTCTGATACATATTTGTCAAGGTAGGAATCCAAGAGAAACTCAGATCAGAAGATTTTGGTCACTTATTAGTGATAATAGTCATTATTTAGTTGCATACTTTATTGATACCACCTGAAGTGTAATATCTGATTAAGTCATACTAGTTGTTAATTTTGCAGGCCAATACTGCTATAGAAGATCATGCAGCGCTGTGACATAAAATACATAAAATGTTTTGACATGATCATACAGATTCACACAGACATCAAGAATCAGTGTATGAATCACAACAATGGTAATCAACTCTGAACTACTATAGTCACAAAGGCTTTGTTGATTGTCACCATTGTTGAGATTCATATGTTGATTATTGATGTCTCTATACTCCTAAAAAAATAAACCAGCTAAAATCATTTTCTAAAAAATATATATATGTATATTTTTTAAATTTAAGATTGTTATAATACTGATTGATCATGACCCTGACTGATCATGACCCTTTTTTTACGATTTTATTTTTTACAGCGCGGTCTTTGAGACTGGAAGGTGAAATGCTTGCAAAGGGTCACAATGTAAAACTTGTGCAAAAAGGGCCACAGGCAACTCCTACCAAAAAGTATTTTTCTATAAAAAAGTGTTTTTTAAAAATATGTTAAAAAAATTGTTCTATGTGGAATTTGTTGTGGGCCACTATGGACTCTGAGGGAAAATAGTATCATCAGTTTGACACAAGAAATACACATGCAAACCTAAAAACAACAGGAATAAAATAGCTTGACCTTAATTTGGATTTGGCGTGAAGTTTATTTTCCCTTGCGGCATTAATTTCTGTTTCCATGTGAGTAGATATCAGACATTCTTTCAGCTTAACAACAGAGTAGTCAAACATAGACAATGTCGATTTCGGTCAGTTGAGGAACAGATGATTTCCTTAATGGTAGTGCCAGCTGCTGTCGATGTCATGCTGTGTGTGTGTGTGTGGGTGGGTGCGGGGCACAAACGCTGATTGCATCATGTCATTCTCGACCTTAATTTGTAACTGTGTAGTAGTATGGAATGACATTATCAAATATTATATAATAATTAAAATTTACAATAAAAAAATGAATACATTTATTTAAATAATTAAAATATTAATAATAATTTTATGTGATTATTCATTAATTTAGTTATGTATTTTTTGCTGTCTAACCAATAAAAATACATTTTATTGATTTACTTCATTCAATGTAGGCCTATCTCAAAAAGTGCATTTGTGTGCTCTTAGTTTTATGAGCTTTAATGATTATGATTAACCTGAAAGCACTTTTAGACGTTGATGCCATCATTGACCAAATGTCCCCACATGAATAGAAAAACCTGATTTTTTTTGGTCCCCATGAGGAATTTATTTTTTCATCTACATTGAAAATGTAAAAATGCATTAAGTTTTCTACGATGGGTAGGTTTAGGGTTAGGGGATAGTATATCCTTTTTTTTTTACCATATAACAATCATGAAGTCCCCATAAATTATAAATCAATAAAACGTGTGTGTGTGTGTCAAAAATGTCACCACAAAGATGCAATAACCGAAATCTTTTTGGGAAAACAGCTTATAAATCAGACTTAGGGATGTTTTTTGAACATGTAAAAATGCATAAAGTTTTCTGTGATGGTAGTTTAGGGGTAGGGTTAGTGTAAGGTAATAGTGGTATAAAAAACATTATTTCTATGGAAAGTCCCCATAAAACATGAAAACACAACATGTTTGTGTGTGTGTGTGTGTGTGTGTGTGTGTGTGTGTATCAGCCATTGCACACTTTGCACTTTTTGCTCATGTTGATGTTAGCATTTAATGACAGTAGTGCATGAAGACATACATGTATAATACAAAAAAAAAAAAAAGAGATGAAATAACCTGCAAATACATGCTGTCAGGCTCGGCTACACTTTCCTCTATACTGTCACTGTGTGTTTCAGCTCTGATGGGAAAAGAATATTACAGGACTGTCATTTGTTAGATAATCACCTACAGATTTTTGTATAATGTGTCTCATTGTCATATCTGAAATAACCACATCTGCATTTGATGCCTAACAGCTGTTGTATACCATGCACATCCATCTCAAACTCAGAAAAGTTCAACTGACCTGGTCTTGGAATCTCCGATTCAGTTATGTATAAAGATATAGTGAAAAAGACACTCAAAAGCCT
Source organism: Tiaroga cobitis (assembly GCA_030578255.1). Taxonomy (NCBI): domain Eukaryota; kingdom Metazoa; phylum Chordata; class Actinopteri; order Cypriniformes; family Leuciscidae; genus Tiaroga; species Tiaroga cobitis. Next base: position 10,937,732 of record CM060591.1, read on the forward strand.
GAAAGAGAAGTGTAGAGGACAGTGATCTAATACATACAGTGCTGTAGGGGTTGAAAGGGCTGCTGTCAAAATAGAAGCAGCGTTTTAACTTGAGTAGCATTTTCACTCCATCCAATGACCTATAAAGTAAAAGTACATACGAACTCAGAGTTTCTCCATGTGATTATGCTTCTGTGGAATGAGTAACACTGCTACAAATAACTCCATGCTTGTTGCTTGAATAATCTAACAGTGACACATGGGTAAATACTTTATTTGAACTCTTTCCCCACCAGTAAAAAAATAAAAAAGTTGCAAGCCACCGCCAGCGTTTTTGATCATTTTCACAAAAATGGCATGGCCCACAGAATATTTGTTTGTATGAATATCTGAACATCAAAAGAAAAAACAGAGCCTCTGCTTTTAAACACACACACACACACACACACACACATACTGGTATATATGGTTTACGAGGACAGCATGTAACCACTGTGGTTTAGAGGGACACCCATTTCCTAACACTCTACAAATTAAACAGACATGCTAAACAATGTTAAATGGTCTCTTTAAGATACATCTCACTTAAAAATTTTGTTCTAACAATAAAATCATGAAAAAATAACTCCCCTGATTTTTTTATGGTTTACGAGGACAGCATGTAACCACTGTGGTTTAGAGGGACACCCATTTCCTAACACTATACAAATTAAACAGACATGCTAAACAATGTTAAATGGTCTCTTTAAGATACATCTCACTTAAAAATTTTGTTCCAACAATAAAATCATGGAAAAATAACTCCCCTGATTTTTTTATGGTTTACGAGGACAGCATGTAACCACTGTGGTTTAGAGGGACACCCATTTCCTAACACTATACAAATTAAACAGACATGCTAAACAATGTTAAATGGTCTCTTTAAGATACATCTCACTTAAATTTTATTCTAACAATAAAATCATGGAAAATAACACCTGGTCAACTGAATCATCGATTGTTAGGACTACCAGGTTTATAGAGACTGTATGTAATGTCAAACATGGTTTACTATTTATAGACTATTTTGACATGATTAACACATCCTTAGGAAGAGTAGGTTTTATTTGAACCTACTCTGCATTTTCACAGCTAGCTCATTTTGAGCACGATTCAGAACATGGTATGATTTCTCCATTAGTTCAGTTTATTTAGGGATATATGAACATGCCAATCACACTTGGATAAATACAGATCTGAAAACACTGTTAAAAATGTGGTTGGTTCTGCACAACAGAGAGGATATGCTGATGATGACAAAGCAATGAGTTGTCATTACAACACTGAAACCAGAGAACTTTGACTGTGCTCTAGTTAAGTATACATTTTGAATCTAAATAAAAATGTTAAATATAACATTTTAATATAATTTTTCATTTAAGAGTATTACGTATTTAACAGATTTTCTTAAACAGGCCACATTTTACCAGTCTATTTGTATACCCCTAAAAGAGCAACATATCTATGAAAACCCACAGATTACAATAACCTTTTTAGGGTTCAAAAAGATTACTTGTATGATAAAGAGTTGTGTTATACTAGCCTGGTCCTACCAGACTCTCGTACATTTCATTTGTACAGAGTCTGGCCACTCCCCACTGACAAGCGTTAACTTCCTCGAAGAGCGGGTACTCTGTTGAAGATTAAAACTATTGGATCTGCCCAAAGCTTTTATTGACTCCATCAGTTGTTACATCATTTGGACTAGTGCATGAAGGATACACATATATATATATATAACCCTTATGATAACATTGCTCCTTGATTCCCTGCTAATTGCAGCCAATTACCTCAGAAAATGACAAAAAAAAGTTAGATAAAAATTAAGACACAAAGCATCACAATTTTTTTTTTTTATGTTAACTATTCCTTTATGTTGAGGGAACGAAATCTATTTCTCGTGCCACAAGTTAAATGCATAAACAACCTGCGAGACCATAGCAACCTGAAATTATCAGAAATTGATAAGCTTATATTTATTTTTAATTAAGAATGACAAAATAAGGACAGACTCAAGAAATGATTGTATTAATATATTAGGCTATAGGCTATTATATTGTGCACAATGTTGCCTACAGACAGCATTCAAATGAAGTTTGTTATTTTAATAAATGATCAAATATGTAAGAACATAAAATAATATACAATATATTTATCCATCCTACCTCACAACCTTTTAAATCAATTAGTTGATCATGTCTTTATTTATTATTATTATTAAAAAACCTAAAAATAAAATTTGTTACATTCCCGTAAAGTGAACTTGCTGGCATAAATAATCAAAGCTTTATTGGCATGAGTGTCAGGCATTTAGAGTATTAATTTTACTGGAATTTAACATTTAATTGTATTAAGGTTTATTACTATTAATAATAATAATAATAAATAAAGACATGATCGGTGAATGGATTTAAAAGGCTGTGAGATGATTGTTTACACATTTAACTTGTGGCACGAGAAATGGATTTTGTTCCCTCAACATATTTAGTTCCCTAAACATATGAAATTGTCTCGTGGTCACAACTTATCAAGTTCTCACAAATTTATATGTCGTGGACATAACAAAACAATGCGAACCAAACATGACCCATCCCGGTCACCTTAGTTTCTACTGTAGACTATAGCTTGTTTGTAAACTTACAACCTGTCAAATACTGAATGTTAGAGTTAACTCATGTATATTTACCTATTTTCATAATATATTTATTTCATTAGATACATTTATTAACTTAGCAGCACAACTGCATAGAACAATAATACAAACAAGTATTAATAGGGAAGCAGTTTGAATAAAAGAATAGAAGACAGATCGAATAAACTCATGTACATATTTGTTTCTTGTAAGCTGTGGAAGCAGTTTGATTTGACGGTCACTTACTGAATTGTGACAGATAGAATAGAAAACCGATAGAATAAACTCATGTACATATTTGTTTCTTGTAAGCTGTGGAAGCAGTTTGATTTGACGGTCACTTACTGAATTGTGACAGATAGAATAGAAAACCGATAGAATAAACTCATGGACATATTTGTTTCTTGTAAGCTGTGGAAGCAGTTTGATTTGACGGTCACTTACTGAATTGTGACAGATAGAATAGAAAACCGATAGAATAAACTCATGGACATATTTGTTTCTTGTAAGCTGTGCCCTTGTTCCGGACAAAGTCTCTTATGTTTTGGCTTGTCCGTGAAGCAAAAATGGGGTGGTCTGCCTTCTTGCAAGCCTCACATTCAGTCAAAGTTGCCAGCTTCCCTTTTGTGATGTGGTTTCCAAAGAATTTCATGACTGATTTGAAGCGGTCCATGGTCTTTTTACATAGGCCCTTTTTTTCTTTGGTCTGTCAAGCTCTATTAGAAATTTATAAGATGGTTAAAGTACAACATAAATCCAATGTATATAAGAGATAAATGAATGCCAAGGTAATGCAAAGTTGAAACAAAACCAGACACACCTTTAACTTTAGTGGATGAAGTAGCATCTCTGCAGACTTGTGCATCTCGCACATTTTCACCTATACCGTGTTTAAAAAGAAAAACAATTAAAAAAACTTTTTTCATGGCATCATTGCATATTTACCAAATTTTATTGCATATGAAATCACATGACATTATGTTTTCCTCTCAAAAATCAGTTGCATACAAAACATATACTACACTTTTATTCGTGGATCACTTTAAAGTCACGGTATGTAAGTTGTGCCACTACAGGTCGCTTATTCAAAAAGATAAAAGGCGTAGCCTGATGATGCAGTGAATGATTATGGAATCTCATTCAATAGGGACAGAGACAGAGACTTGAGGAAAGAGATTGGGGTTTCCACGGAGGAGAGAGGTGAGGGGACCGGTGATGACACTGTAGTTCTTGATGAAGAGATAGACGTTAGCAAAACCAAGAAATCTCTGGAGTTCCCTTATGGTGGTGGGAATGGGCCAGTTACGGATAGTATCCACCTTCCTCTCATCCATAATGGTGCCTTGTTTGTTTATGACGTACCAGAGAAACTGGATCTCTGAATGATGGAACCGGCACTGCTCTGCTTTCAAGAATAGTTGATCCAAACTCCGGGAATAGATAAGGATGTTGTTGAAGTGGATCAGTACAAACCAGTGGAGGAAACTCCAGAGCACCTCATGCGTGAAGTCTTGGAACATGGAGGTGGCTTTTACCAGCCCATCAACAGGTATTTCACGAGTTCACACTTACATATAATTAGATAGAGTTAAGGTTTATGTGTTTTTGGTGTGCTGTCCGGGGAGGGGTTCCGAGCACGGAATTTGGCCCGAACCAAGAGTACTGTTGTGGTAGGAATAGTAAGAAGTGAGGAGATGGAGTGGTGGAGGGATGCTGATAAACTGTCAACGAACAGAGGCAAGTCTGCTCTATATATACCTCTTATCGTTAATTAAGTTGACTTAACTGAATGCCCTCCTCTCGTGTTAATTAGGTTAATTATCTGAACATGTCCTCCCAAACTTTGTTAATAAAACATAATTCAAAGTGGCCTGTAGGTGTTACCACGGAGTTGTTCCAGGGCTGAGTGAACGAAAGAAAGCTCATATATGCTGGAGGTACTGGGAGTAGAGCAGCTGCTCCTCCAAGTTGCAAGGAGCCAGTTAGGGTGGTTCAGGCATCTGGTTAGGATGCCTCCTGGATGGCTTTCAGAGGATTTTTTCCATGCATATCTAACTGGAAAGGTACTCTGGGAATACCTAGAACATGTTTGAGGGATTATATCTTTCTGCAAGCCTGGGGACACCTTTGGTTCCCACAGTAGGAGGTGGAGAAAGTGGCTGGGCATGGCCTGCTGCCACGTGGACTAGTTCAGGGTAAGTGGAGGAAAATGGTTGGATGAATGGAAACAAGGTGACATTAATAAAATGTTGATTTCTCATCCAAAACAGTTTTAGTTGATGCTTAAAGTTATGTTTGACCAGCAGTAATTGGAACTTTTGTCCAGTGTCCAATCCTGCTCCCGGAGGGTCATTGCTCTGCAGTTAGCTCCAACCCTAATTAAACACACCTGCTTCAAATTTTAACCAGGATATGCAGCGGGTGAAATAAGTATTGAACACGTCACAATTTTTTTCAGTAAATATAAATCCAAAGGTGCTATTGACATGAAATTTTCACCAGATGTTGGTAATAACCCAAGTAATCCATACATACAAAGAAACCAAAACAAATAAGTTCAGAAATTAAGTTATGTGTAACAATGTGAAATGACACAGGGAAAAAGTATTGAAGAAACACATGAAGAAAGGGAGGTGCAAAAAGGCATGGAATGCCCAGACAACAGCTGAAAACTGTCAGTAATTAAAAAGCAATCCAGCCCCGTCAGTCTAATTAATATCAGCTGGTTCAGTCCTAACTGATGGCCTACAAAAAGGTCTCATTGCCAAGGTGTCACACAAGACACATCTCATCAAGAACTTGGCAACCTAATTGTTGCAAAACATAATGATTGCATTGGTTATAGGCACATTTCTAAGCTCCTGAATGTTCCAGTGAGCACTGTTGGGGCCATAATACAGATGTGGAAAGACAATCATTTCACCATAAATTTGCCTCGACCAGGTGCTCCTCGCAAGATTTCTGACAGAGGAGTGAAAAGAATAATCAGAAGAGTTGTCCAAGAGCCAAGGACCACTTGTGGAGAGCTTCAAAAAGACCTGCAATAGCAGATACTGTTGTCTCAAAGAAAATAGTAAGTAATGCACTCCACCGCCATGGCCTGTATGCACGCTCAACACGCAAGACTCCATTGCTGAAAAAAAAGCATGTTGAAGCTCATTTAAAGTTTGCTGCACAACATTTGAAAAAGCCAGTGAAATACTGGAAGAATATAGTGTGGTCAGATGAGAGCAAAATTTAACTGTTTGGATGCCATAATACACACCATGTTTGGAGGAGAAATGGCACTGCACATCACCCTAAAAACACCATACCAACAGTGAAGTTTGGAGGTGAGAACTTCATGGTGTGGGGCTGCTTTTCAGCAAATGGTACTGGCAAACTTCACATAATTGAAGGAAGGATGAATGGACAAATTTACCGAGACATTCTTGACAAAAATATGCTGCCATCTAGCAGGATGATGAAGATGAAACAAGGGTGGACATTTCAGCAAGACAATGATCCCAAACACACAGCCAAGGAAACTCTCAATTGGTTTCAAAGAAAGAAAATAATAAAGCTGCTAGAATGGCCCAGCTAATCACCTGACTTAAACCCCATTGGACAATCTATGGAAAGAATTGAAGATCAAGATTCATAGAAGAGACCCACGGAACCTTTAAGATTTGAAGACAAAATCACACCAGAGCAATGCATGCGACTAGTTTCTCCATACAGGAGGCGTCTTGAAGCTGTCATTACCAACAAAGGCTTTTGTACAAAGTATTAAATATCAGTAAGCGTGTTCAATACTTTTTCCCTGTGTTATTTCACATTATTACACACAACTTAATTTCTGAACTCATTTGTTTTGGTTTCTTTGTATGTATGGATTACTTGGGTTGTTATCAACATCTGGTGAAAATTTTATGTCAATAGCACCTTTGAAAATATATTTCCTGAAAAAAATGGTGACGTGTTCAATACTTATTTCACCCACTGTATAATATATTGTCCAGCTATGATCTTTGCCTCCCCTCACATACCCTTGCGTTCTCCCCTTCACACTTAAAACAAATACCATTACTGATTGAGTTGAGCTCTAGAGGTCTGGCATTGAATTCTTCATCGCTGTGAATGTCCTGGTCGTCATCTTCGTCTGTAAAATCTTAGAAAACACAATGGAAAAATAAGCTTAACATTGCTCATTTCATGTTAGTTAGTACTCATTACTTAATTGATTAAAAATAAATAATAGTAACTGTACCTTGGATTTCATCAAGAGATTTTCCTTTTAATTCTAAATGCTAAACCACATTTCCTTGTATACCATGATAGTGTATACACAAATACATTTGATAGAGGAACTGTCGGCTATAGAACTACATACACAAGTCCTGCTAAACCACATGTCCTTGTATACCATGATAGTGTATACACAAACACATTTGATAGAGGAACTGTCAGCCATAGAACTACATACACAAGTCCTGCTAAACCACATGTCCTTGTATACCATGATAGTGTTTACACAAACACATTTGATAGAGAGGAATTGTCGGCTATAGAACTACATACACAAGTCCTGCTAAACCACATGTCCTTGTATACCATGATAGTGTATACACAAACACATTTGATAGAGGAACTGTCGGCTATAGAACTACATACACAAGTCCTGCTAAACCACATGTCCTTGTATACCATGATAGTGTTTACACAAACACATTTGATAGAGAGGAACTGTCGGCTATAGAACTACATACACAAGTCCTGCTAAACCACATGTCCTTGTATACCATGATAGTGTTTACACAAACACATTTGATAGAGAGGAATTGTCGGCTATAGAACTACATACACAAGTCCTGCTAAACCACATGTCCTTGTATACCATGATTGTGTTTTACACAAACACATTTGATAGGGAGGAACTGTCGGCTATAGAACTACATACACAAGTTCTGCTAAACCACATGTCCTTGTATACCATGATAGTGTATACACAAACACATTTGATAGAGGAACTGTCGGCTATAGAACTACATACACAAGTCCTGCTAAACCACATGTCCTTGTATACCATGATAGTGTATACACAAACACATTTGATAGAGAGGAATTGTCGGCTATAGAACTACATACACAAGTCCTGCTAAACCACATGTCCTTGTATACCATGATTGTGTTTTACACAAACACATTTGATAGGGAGGAACTGTCGGCTATAGAACTACATACACAAGTTCTGCTAAACCACATGTCCTTGTATACCATGATAGTGTATACACAAACACATTTGATAGAGGAACTGTCGGCTATAGAACTACATACACAAGTTCTGCTAAACCACATGTCCTTGTATACCATGATAGTGTATACACAAACACATTTGATAGAGGAACTGTCGGCTATAGAACTACATACACAAGTCCTGCTAAACCACATGTCCTTGTATACCATGATAGTGTATACACAAACACATTTGATAGAGAGGAATTGTCGGCTATAGAACTACATACACAAGTCCGGCTAAACTACATGTCCTTGTATACCATGATAGTGTATACACAAACACATTTGATAGAGGAACTGTCGGCTATAGAGCTACATACACAAGTCCTGCTAAACCACATGTCCTTGTATACCATGATAGTGTATACACAAACACATTTGATAGAGAGGAATTGTCGGCTATAGAACTACATACACAAGTCCGGCTAAACCACATGTCCTTGTATACCATGATAGTGTATACACAAACACATTTGATAGAGGAACTGTCGGCTATAGAACTACATACACAAGTCCGGCTAAACCACATGTCCTTGTATACCATGATAGTGTATACACAAACACATTTGATAGGGAGGAACTGTCGGCTATAGAACTACATACACAAGTCCGGCTAAACCACATGTCCTTGTATACCATGATAGTGTATACACAAACACATTTGATAGGGAGGAACTGTCGGCTATAGAACTACATACACAAGTCCGGCTAAACCACATGTCCTTGTATACCATGATAGTGTATACACAAACACATTTGATAGAGGAACTGTCGGCTATAGAACTACATACACAAGTCCTGCTAAACCACATGTCCTTGTATACCATGATAGTGTATACACAAACACATTTGATAGAGGAACTGTCGGCTATAGAACTACATACACAAGTCCTGCTAAACCACATGTCCTTGTATACCATGATAGTGTATACACAAACACATTTGATAGAGGAACTGTCGGCTATAGAACTACATACACAAGTCCTGCTAAACCACATGTCCTTGTATACCATGATAGTGTATACACAAACACATTTGATAGAGAGGAATTGTCAGCTATAGAACTACATACACAAGTCCGGCTAAACCACATGTCCTTGTATACCATGATAGTGTATACACAAACACATTTGATAGAGGAACTGTCGGCTATAGAACTACATACACAAGTCCGGCTAAACCACATGTCCTTGTATACCATGATAGTGTATACACAAACACATTTGATAGAGGAACTGTCGGCTATAGAACTACATACACAAGTCCGGCTAAACCACATGTCCTTGTATACCATGATAGTGTATACACAAACACATTTGATAGAGGAACTGTCGGCTATAGAACTACATACAAAAGTCCTGCTAAACCACATGTCCTTGTATACCATGATAGTGTATACACAAACACATTTGATAGGGAGGAACTGTCGGCTATAGAACTACATACACAAGTCCGGCTAAACCACATGTCCTTGTATACCATGATAGTGTATACACAAACACATTTGATAGAGGAACTGTCGGCTATAGAACTACATACACAAGTCCTGCTAAACCACATGTCCTTGTATACCATGATAGTGTATACACAAACACATTTGATAGAGGAACTGTCGGCTATAGAACTACATACACAAGTCCTGCTAAACCACATGTCCTTGTATACCATGATAGTGTATACACAAACACATTTGATAGAGGAACTGTCGGCTATAGAACTACATACACAAGTCCTGCTAAACCACATGTCCTTGTATACCATGATAGTGTATACACAAACACATTTGATAGAGAGGAATTGTCGGCTATAGAACTACATACACAAGTCCGGCTAAACCACATGTCCTTGTATACCATGATTGTGTTTACACAAAAACATTTGATAGGGAGGAACGGTCAGCTATAGAACTACATACACAAGTCCTGCTAAACCACATGTCCTTTTATACCATGATAGTGTATACACAAACACATTTGATAGAGAGGAATTGTCGGCTATAGAACTACATACACAAGTCCTGCTAAACCACATGTCCTTGTATACCATGATTGTGTTTTACACAAACACATTTGATAGAGAGGAATTGTCGGCTATAGAACTACATACACAAGTCCTGCTAAACCACATGTCCTTGTATACCATGATTGTGTTTACACAAACACATTTGATAGAGGAACTGTCGGCTATAGAACTACATACACAAGTTCTGCTAAACCACATGTCCTTGTATACCATGATAGTGTTTACACAAACACATTTGATAGAGGAACTGTCGGCTATAGAACTACATACACAAGTCCTGCTAAACCACATGTCCTTGTATACCATGATAGTGTATACACAAACACATTTGATAGGGAGGAACTGTCGGCTATAGAACTACATACACAAGTCCGGCTAAACCACATGTCCTTGTATACCATGATAGTGTATACACAAACACATTTGATAGAGAGGAACTGTCGGCTATAGAACTACATACACAAGTCCGGCTAAACCACATGTCCTTGTATACCATGATAGTGTATACACAAACACATTTGATAGAGGAACTGTCGGCTATAGAACTACATACACAAGTCCTGCTAAACCACATGTCCTTGTATACCATGATAGTGTATACACAAACACATTTGATAGAGGAACTGTCGGCTATAGAACTACATACACAAGTCCTGCTAAACCACATGTCCTTGTATACCATGATAGTGTATACACAAACACATTTGATAGAGAGGAATTGTCGGCTATAGAACTACATACACAAGTCCGGCTAAACCACATGTCCTTGTATACCATGATTGTGTTTACACAAAAACATTTGATAGGGAGGAACGGTCAGCTATAGAACTACATACACAAGTCCTGCTAAACCACATGTCCTTGTATACCATGATAGTGTATACACAAACACATTTGATAGAGAGGAATTGTCGGCTATAGAACTACATACACAAGTCCTGCTAAACCACATGTCCTTGTATACCATGATTGTGTTTTACACAAACACATTTGATAGAGAGGAATTGTCGGCTATAGAACTACATACACAAGTCCTGCTAAACCACATGTCCTTGTATACCATGATTGTGTTTACACAAACACATTTGATAGAGGAACTGTCGGCTATAGAACTACATACACAAGTTCTGCTAAACCACATGTCCTTGTATACCATGATAGTGTATACACAAACACATTTGATAGAGGAACTGTCGGCTATAGAACTACATACACAAGTCCTGCTAAACCACATGTCCTTGTATACCATGATAGTGTATACACAAACACATTTGATAGAGGAACTGTCGGCTATAGAACTACACAAGTTCTGCTAAACCACATGTCCTTGTATACCATGATTGTGTTTACACAAACACATTTGATAGAGGAACTGTCGGCTATAGAACTACATACACAAGTCCTGCTAAACCACATGTCCTTGTATACCATGATAGTGTTTTACACAAACACATTTGATAGCTTCCATTTCATGTAGTAACACAAAAAAGCTTTGATTGATATGCTTATTATTGTTTGAGGATCATGTTTGATCTTATACACCTGATCAATTCGACGTGATTGGATCTTTCACTAACTTTATGAAAATAAGCTTTTGATATTACTATTATCACCTAAATAAAAAGTAATTTAGTTCATAATTATAGATGATATAACTACTTACTTTTATTTGTCGAGCTTCTGTCTGTCCCTCCACTCTCCAGAAGCAGATGAACGGCTGACAGGAATTTCCCCGCGAAAGTTCTGTGGCGGGAAAGAGATGACGTGTACAAGTTTAAAAGATTAAATACACATACATATAATTTCATTTAATCTCATAAGAGGCAGAGTGTTCATGATGGCCAGAGTTTCCAATATGTGGTGAATTTATTTCTCTCACACAAAAAGGTCATTAGGCTGGCTAGAAAAAAAGCCAACATTTTGTTATACTATTTAAGCTATTATTATTTTTATTATACAATAATAGTGTATACACAAACACATTGGATAGAGAGGAACTGTCTAAAGAACTACATACACAAGTCCTGCTAAACCACATGTCCTTGTACACTATGACTCTGTTTACACAAACACTTTTGAGCTTCCATTTCATGTAATAACACAAAAAAGCTTTGATTCATATGCTTATTAATGCTTTTAATATTACTATTATTACCTATATGAAAAATAATTCAGTTCATAATTATAGATGATATAACTACTTACTTTTATTTGTCGAGCTTCTGTCTGTCCCTCCACTCTCCAAGCAGATGAACAGCTGACAGGAATTTCCCCGCGAAAGTTCTGAGGGACATTTCGATGTGTGGCGGGAAAGTGATAACGTGATCACGTGATCAAGTTTAAAGGATAATATAATATATATATATATATATATATAATTTTTTTTTTTTTTTTTTTTTTTTTTTCATTCATTCATTCTCATAAGAGGCAGAGTGTTCATGATGGCCAGACTTTATAATATATGGTGAATTTATTTCTCTCACAAAAAGGTTATTAGGCTGGCTAGAAAAAAGCTAACATTTTGTTATACTAAAACTACTACTATTATTATTATACATACAGTCGGCATCTAGTCATAGTTGGGGGTGTGGCCGGCATGGGGGAAAACTCTGCGAACATCCTGTGTATTTGAATGACAAAAATGTCATTTTGCGAGTCATTGACGCCTGCCGACCGGCAATGGTACATTGCAAAATTAACTGCAATAGGTTATGATTGCCCTTATTTAATTACAAACTGGGTCAATGACCCAACCAAATGGCCGGAGGTGTCGTTTCCAGACATATTTTGTTATCTGGTTGAATCTCCAGGTATGACATCGCGGTAGCTGTAGCGGTTACATTATTGTTAGCCAATAACTCAATCATGCATGCATACTATAACTCCATAAAACCTTGTCACTTACCAATTGTACGTATGCTTCACTCCAAACTATTAATCCTTTTGTGAAACGGTAATAAGTAGTAGGAAGTTACAGAGGGACTGTGCTGATAGTTATCCCTAACTCACAGACTGCAGTGTGCTTGAGTGTAGATTGGCCTATCAAGCTTTCTTTTACTGTCTATGCTATCAAGCGAGCCTTCAGCTGATAACGCTAATGTGAATGAGACATCCCTTATGAAAAACAACTATAGGAATCTTGTAATATTTTGGGACAAAATATAGTAATCCTAAAGGAATACGATAGTATTTTGGGACATAATATAGAAGTAGGGCCTACTATAACGTTAGAGGTATTACAGAACAACACAGAAGTATTATATACACTAGAAATCTTATAGAATTACTATAGTTCTTTTTCGTAAGGGATGTAGACAAATCTGGCCCACTGCCTAGTAATACGAGTTTAACACCCACTATCACACAGGGATCTACTCACACAGTAATCTAAAAAATTACAAGTCCCTGTCCTCCTTTTCGGTTCTGCGTGTTTATTAGGAAGGATGTATAACTTAAATTCATAATTTGTTTGTTTATTGGTGGTACAGAAAAAGACACAGCAACTCTTCTGCATGATTGTCGCGTGTATTTCAATGAGCGCCAAGGCAATGTTTTCCCCCACGGGCTAAATTCACATCACGTGACGGGGCGTTCCCGGGGGCGTTTCCAGACCAACCGTCTGCATCTATACCATCATAGTGTATACACAAACACGTTTTGAGACGTGTCAGCTAAATATTTTACATACTGGTACACAAGTCCTGCTAAACCATTTCCTTACAGCCTAGCCTACCATGATTGTGTTTGACACAAACACATTTGAGACTGCAGTGCAAGGAACTTTCTTTCATAACTTGTAGGCTATTACAGGTTCAGGGTTTGTCGCCAAAGCAAATTTGTATCCATTTAGTGAGTGATGTAGATTGACTGACTGCTGCCGGGGTTAGGGTTATGGTGCATGCTTGTGAGAGACAGAGACAGAGACAGAGACAGAGACAGAGACAGAGACAGAGACAGAGACAGAGACAGAGACAGAGACAGAGACAGAGACAGAGACAGAGACAGAGACAGAGACAGAGACAGAGACAGAGACAGAGACAGAGACAGACTAATCAAAATCAATTGAGAATTGACGCGATGCATGGTAAAAGGGCGGAAGACCGAAGTTTCATGGAGCATTCTGAATTACCGCTGGGTGTGAATTGTGCTAAAAAACTTGGCCTTAATTATCTTCTCTGAAAAGCACATTCAGCTGCCATAAACCACACTTTCAAAAAAAAAAAAAAAAAAAAAATCCAGTGATGAAATGTTTTCTGTGTTGACACTGTGTTGATCTTGTGCGATGTCCTAAACTGCTGGCACATAACACGTCCGCTAATGACACGTCCGATTCGCGAACTAATGACTCATTTGTACCGATTCAATTTAATGAAAGGTTAAAACAACTGATCTATCCAACACTGAACTCACGAGACGTCTGAATCGGTGTAGCCTATAACAAATCGGTAACACTTTACAATAAGGTTCCATTTATTAAACTAGTTAACTACAACATTAACTATCAATAAACTGCACTTGTAAAGCATTTATTAATATTTGTTAATGTTAATTTCACCAAATTTTAATAGTAGCCTTATTAAAATCAAAAGTTGTATTTGTTAACATTAGTTAGCCTAATGCACTGGAAGTGACATGAACAAACAATGAACAGCTGTATTTTTATTAAGAATAACAAAGATATAAATACAGTAAAAAATGTGACGTTCATGGTTCATGTTAGTTAGCATATTAACTAATGCTAACAAATCAAACCACATTTACTCAGAACACCTTTTAAAATGAGAACGTAAGTGAGCTTTTTTAGTAAGAGTGGTTAGCAAGATTTAACCTCAATAAACTACAGTATTTTTAGGTTATTTTTATGAGAATGTGAAGAAAAAAACTAAAAAAAGAAAAAAAAACTTTTTGTTAAGATTAAGACTGGAATGAGCTGAAACCAGAAAAAAAATGGCAAAGCAAGTTGTTGTTGTCTAGCTGCTAATTGTATTCAATTGTAAATGGTAGAAAATTAGACTATTATAAATTAGACTATTAGCCTATAAACTTTTTAATGCTACTTTTTTATTCTACTTTTTGATATTGATATGATATACCAAAATAATTATTAGGTCTAGCAAAGAAGGATTTTATCTTACAAAGCTATGAAATCCAGTGGTAAAATCATAGCTTAAAAAGAAAAAAGAAAAAAAAGAGGGCAAGAAGGTCCGTCAGCCAACACCGAAGACCTATTTTGACCCAGGAAAAACCCTTAGGTTCATTCTAATAGTCTTCATAATGCAGTGAATGCTTTTGGACTCTCAAGATGAGATTTTTTTATTTTTTTCCAAAAGTGAGCAGACAATTTCAGCTTGCACAAAATCTATAAACTGCTCAATTTGCCTTATAGATATTTGCAGGCACCGGCTTCAAACACAAAAACTCATTATTCTCCAGCCATTTTTCATTAAACTTGCATGCATTTAACCATTTTAAACGAGCTAGGCACAGGCTGTTCAGATAGCTCAAGTTCCACCTGCTTTCTGCTACCTTAATTCTATATCTGATAACACACTGACTGTAAGGGAAAAAAAATGTCTAGGTCTGTCCATGATTGTACCTTAATGGGACATGTACATCTCGGAGACGTCTATTTGATGTCTGTGTTGCATCTGCAAGATGTATTTCTTTGAGTGTGTTCTCATCTGTATAAGTCTCTGAGATGTTTCCTGTCAGTTGTCAGATATTTATAAGATGTCTTTAAGATGTTTAAGATTTAGAATTTATGCCAATCTGCTTTTTCTAAGACATTTATTAGATATTTTGGTAACACTTTATTTACATTTAGTCATTTAGCAAATCCAAAGCGACTTACAACTGAGGACTAAAGCAAGCGAGTCATCGTGAAGAAGCAAAAACAACGCAAGAAGTGCTCAGAATACAAAGTTTCAGGCATTGCTCAGAGTAGCAAAAATCAGACAAGGGAGGATTTAAAGGGAATGGAAAGTTTTAATTTATTTATTTATTATGTTAAGTGCTCACTGAAGAGGTGAGTTTTCAGTTGTCTTTTGAATGCTGTCAGGGATTCTGCATTCCGGATGACGGTGGGGAGTTCATTCCACCAGCATGGAACCGTGAATGAGAATGTTCTGGAGAGTGATTTTGTGCCTCGCTTTATAATAACTCCACGTTATTAATCATTAGTTAAGCATTAACAAACAGTTCATTCATAATTTATAAAGCATTAATAGACATTAATAAGTAGTATATAAATACAACTAATGCTTTATTCTTGTTTTAAAAGCATATCTTTGTGTTTAATAATTGTATTTTCTTACTTTTGAAAATGAGTTTTACTTGCATATATACTTGATATGCACTTAATTGATATGCACTTAACACACCCCACACCACTAACGTTAATCTTCACTCAAATATATATTTCATCACGGCCAGATGAATACGCTAAATTATCCAAATTGACAGATTGTGTTAAAGATATAAAAGATTGGATGACGCGTAATTTTCTTTTATTAAATCCAGACAAGACAGAGGTAATACTTATCGGTTGTAAAAACCGTCCACAAAACCTTTCACAGCACGACTTTAACATAGTAGGATGCCCTGTTACTTTATCCACTACAGTAAAAGACCTGGGTGTTACATTAGACTGCAACCTGTCTTTTGAAAAGCATATTTCATATGTTACAAAAACAGCCTTTTTCCACCTTAGAAACATTGCTAAGCTACGTAACATGCTATCAGTCTCTGATGCAGAAAAGTTAGTTCATGCATTCATGACCTCGAGACTAGATTACTGTAATGCTTTATTAGCTGGTTGTCCTGCATCTTCAATAAACAAGCTACAGTTAGTCCAAAATGCAACCGCTAGAGTTCTTACTAGATCAAGAAAATATGAGCATATAACACCGATTTTATCATCTCTACACTGGTTACCTATTAAGTTCCGGATCAATTACAAGGTATTGCTTTTGACTTATAAAGCTCTAAATGGTTTAGCTCCAGTCTATTTAACGGATCTTCTATCGCCCTACAATCCATCGCGCTCTTTAAGATCACTAAATTCGAGGCTTCTGGTCATTCCTAGGATATCCAGATCCACCAAAGGAGGCAGAGCATTTTCACATTTAGCTCCGAAGCTCTGGAATAGCCTTCCTGATATTGTTCGTTGCTCAGACTCGCTCTCTCAGTTTAAAACTAGACTGAAAACGCATCTATTTAGCCAGGCATTCATATAAATTTTTTATCTTACAGTAACTGTAAATTCGGCCACTAGTTCATAAACGCCAGAGGAGAACTGGCCCCCGACTGAGCCTGGGTTCTCCCAAGGTTTTTTTTTTCTCCATGGGGTCATCTGATGGTGTGTTAGGACACCTTTAGGTCACTGGATGGAGTTTTTCAGTTCCTTGCCACTGTTGCCTTTGGCTTGCTCAGTTGGGGATATTCAAATGAATTAACCAATCATACCATTGATCAGCTCTACCAAACTTGGATGTCTTTTTTTCCAGTAATAAACAAACATTGTTAAGTTGTTTTGATTGATACTGTGAAGCAGCTTTGATACAATCTGTATTGTGAAAAGCGCTATATAAATATATTTGACTTGACTTGACTTGACTAATCTTACCCAAACGTAGAATACATGCGTACCCCACACCACTACTAAACCTACCATGAGTAGGCCTATAATATGCACGTAAAAACTAACTTTCGTGTATAAATTGCAACAAACACATAGCGTGCTAGAGATGCATTTAGTGTGACCGGGTTGGTGATATGCAGGTATATGCTGTGTGTATACCCACTATAAGGACAAGGATTTGCTTTTACCTTTAAAAAAGCAGAAGGATACCTCACAACATCATTTTGGTACAGAACTTTCACACTTTAATTCATAAAGGCTGATGCTGTCCATAGTACAGAAAATGAGCCCGATGCTATCGTAACATTATCTGGTAAGTAAAGGTAACATAGTAGTTTAGGTAGCAAGAGGCAGTTTCTATGCCGTTATTTTAATGATAGACGGCGGGGGTCACGTGTAAAGAGCGAGTACGAATCTCTCAGCGGATTTCCTTCGCTGTAGCACAAAACTGGACACGCTCTCAAACATACAGGGTCTCATGGCCCTCGCTAGAATATTATGTGTTCGAGTTTCAGATTGTCCAGTGCATAAGCTGATTTTAGTTAGCCATTCTGTAGTTATTTTATTATTTAACATCTCTAGTTATTTCAGTTAAATGCTTATTGTAAACTGAGGCTTATCTGTATAGTTAATACTGACAAGCCTCAGCTTTCCATTATTGTTATAGGACCAATGTGCACTCTTAAATGTGCATAGAAAAAGTCAGCTGAAAAAAAACTGCTCCAGGGACAATATTCTAAAACATCTAAGGCTTAACTGACTGATATGGTGATTAACTAACAGTCAGACTGATCTCATGAAATGGCGTATGACACGCCTATTCGTATTTCCATTTTTGGCGTGCTATCAACACGCATAACCGCTTTTCAGCGTGTTTATCAACGCCGTTGACTTAACGTTACATTACTGTATAAATATATGACCTACCCCAACCCCGTCCCTAAACCTACCCGTCACTGGGGTTAATAGCATTTATGAGTCTTCCCCTGCCATCCTAGGAAAAAAAATATTGCTCCCCAGATGTAGATATACATTTTGCTTCGTTTCGCTCGGACATTTAACGGCGTGTACATACACGCGGAATCACTCGGACATTTAACGGCGTAGACATACACGCAAAAGATGACGGTGTAGATATACATTTTGCTTCGTTTCGCTCGGACATTTAACGGCGTGTACATACACGCGGAATCACTCGGACATTTAACGGCGTAGACATACACGCAAAAGATGACGGTTCGTTTCGGCGTGGACATACTCAAAATGCGTATAGATAACACGCCACTTGACTTGAAAGTGGCGTGTATGTTTACGCAAAGTCATGATGTCATGTTGAAACAGTAAAAAATTAGTCCAGTCTCCCCAGCCGCAAATGTCATTGGCTGTTAAAGTGTTGTGTTGCTTATAAAAATGTACATGTCCACAACACATAAGCTGTCTTTCAAAATGCTCAATTACATGTCAATGCATACTGTATACATTAGTGAATGTGGTGGTGCTTACAGCGTGTCATTGGGATCACAGTATACTCACTACAACACCACTACAAACAAGTGTTTTTGTGTTCTCACCAATAGCAAAATTAAATGTTTAGTCATAGCCTCTTACATTTCAAATTGTAATAACAGTGTCTGTGTCAAAGTGTTCTCAATATTTTGTACATGCCTAAATCATTGTATGAGGTAATCATGGTATGTGAGGTCATAGTTGTATTCATACACATTCACATCATGGTATGTGAGGTCATAGTTGTATTCATACACATACACATCATGGTATGTAAGGTCATTTTTTAGAAAATGAAAAAACTACATATGGGCATTAATTTATGCCTGAAAATAACATATATGACCTCCGAATTACGGGGACACTGAAGTGTCCTCATAAACCTAAGTGTCCTCATAATGCTGGTGAGTAACCTGACATTTTGTCCTTGTAAACCATATATACAAGCACACACACACACACACACACACACACACACACACACACACACACACACACACACACGCACACACACACACACACACACACACACACACACACACACACACACACACACACACAAAAAAAGTTTTTGTCAAAGACTACATCCAGATCGGATTCAGAAAGATGATCAAAACATAGATGGAGTAGATCGAGTCCATCATCTCCCATAATACTTGCACAGTCCTAACCACTTCCTGGTTCGATATTTCATTCAGTAACATTAGGCCGTTTTGATTTATAAGTTTAATGTTGACGATCGTGTTATTTTACATATGCATATGATTTTATGATATCACTTGTTTCTACATATTCTTCGCATGTGTTTTGATCAGGAGATTCAGTACTCTTTCAGAAGATGTGTCATAGCGCCCGTACCGTATAACAGAGAAAACATGGAAAGCGGAAAATTCTGTCAATGGCGGGGAAACGTTTTCTCACAAATAACGAAAATTTTCATCAATGGCAGGGAAAGAGTTAAATTTAGCCCTAACCAAACCTTTAGTATTTGGTGGATATGAAACCGAAGTTTTGATAGCTTTTCTTCCCTATTGTGATGTACAGCCGAGTGAAACGGCTTCACAAACAAGAAAAAATGTAGGGCGGGACTTGATTTTATCCATTTGTTAATTGATTGGATCTTTGTGGTTTGCTATTGCTGTGATCTCATGTGACTTACAGGTTGTCACTGAGTTACCTTACTATTCCAATGTTGTCATATTTTGATTTCATGGTGATTTTAACAGTAGTTCTGTGAAACTTCACCATTTCACTTTCTGTAAATTCAGAAAAAAATGGCCCATTCACAAGAAATAAAATATTAAAAGAGAAAAACATCTCTTTTAAATATGACTTATTGGTAACCATGTTGCGAATGACTGCACCGCAGCAGCACTTAATAAGAAAGTAGCCATATCTTAATAATATTTTATAATCTATAATTAGGCACCATTTCACTGCTGTAGGACATATGAGCTCTTGTATAGTAACAAAGACCAATTTTAATGAATCATAACTACACAGTGATCCAAAACCATTTAGGATTTTATTTTAAAACTTAAACATCTAACATCTAACTAAAATAACAGAATTTTTAATATTGCTTTGAAATCATTCTTTTGGAATTTGTCATTTCAAAGTTCATAATTCAAAACTGCAGCACTGTGTGAACATGTCTGTCAAATTGAACTCAAGTTTTAACTCCAGAATAATTTGTTCTTTGAGGAAAAGTGACAACCAGACCAGAGGTGTTGAGACATGAGGAACTATTAAAAGAGCTGTGACAGGAGTTTGTTCTCTCATTGAGCAGATGTTTTCACACATAAACGATGGGTTTTATCGAGCTTGGATAAGAATCGACGTTGGATGAGTAGTAATTGTCCTTCATTTGAACCCATATTGTAAAATAAGGTGAAAACACTCATTATATTCCAGTTTTTTAGTTCATTTTCCATTAGTTTCTGACATTACATCCAGGTCACTGTGTGGGTGTAGTGTTTTTCTATGGTCTTTAGACGTCATGTTATCTTAGGACACACACATCATGTGTAAGAGTTAGAAAGTACAGCCTAAATGATGTATAATCAGAAATAAAGTACGCAATCTACACATTACTAAAGCCTATCTATAGAATAATCGCTAACACTTTATTTCTGCGGTCCACATTAGCATTAAACTATAAGCAAATATGCATCAACTAGAAATTAGAGGATTAGTAGACTGTCTGCTTAATATCTACTAGCACTTTATTTTGATAGTCCCCCAACAGACATTCTACTGATTATAATGCAAGTTCATGTCAAATTATTCTACTAACACTTACCCTAACCTAACAGTCTATTAATTAAGTGTCGCACCCCCTTTTTTGAATAAACATGAAAATGCACATTCCGAACTTAAATGGTTGTAATTCAAGAATGCTTTGGAATATAGATATAACATTGGTCTTGTTTTAAAGAAGACATTTGGCACATTTTTTTTCGAAGTTAAATAAATTAAGAAAGTAAAATAGAAAAAAAGTTATAGAAGTTTGAGTTTATGAAAATGTAAAATGTAAAAATTTAATTATTCATATTTTATATAAAACATATTTTTTCAAAACCTAGTGGACTCTAAAACTGAAAAAAAAAAAAAAAAAAAAAAATCAAAGTCAAAACTCTGAACAACTTGTGTTTCAAATTTTAGGTTGACATCTCAAAAAATTAGCTTTCAGTAAGATTTTGTTTGGGCGCAGTACCAAACTTTTTCACTAGGTCACATCCAGACTCCATTACTGCCCATACAAGGGCGCCTCCTGTCTTTTGAGTGATCTGAACCATTATTTACACAATTTTCATACAATTTATGAAGTAGGCATCCTATTCAGAAGTAGTAAGGGAAGTTTGGCATATTTTGATATGAATTCAAACTCAATAATCACATAAAAAGAACAAGCAAGCTCGCCGCCGCATCACGAATGGTGAATCTATAATTTTTTTCTTTACATTTAAAACACTTTCAGACCTTTTTTTCTAAAAAAATGTAATGGATGTTGTCTTTTGAACTAATGGCAAACAAAACAAACTGAGGTTTCTACCATTCTTCCATGATTTTCATGTTCATCACTATTTCAAAGTAAAGGTCTTAACACGCCTTAGGAGTATGAAAATATTCTTGTTGCAAATTGATAGATTACGGCTCTTCTGTCAAAAATCAATCACTAAATATGAAAACTACAGATTGTAACCTTTCAAATGATATATAGTTTGTAAATATTAGTTTAGGTTTAGTATAGGATATTACTGTTTTAAATATGTAATTGCTATTCTAAATATGTAATGGCGGGCTGGTGCAACTTAAGGGGTCTCAGAGAGTATAGTATAGTATAAAGAGAGTTAGTAGACATTGGTTGCAAATTAACAGAGTTAGCTGGCATGTAGTTGCAAATTAATGACAGTTATTGCAAAATTACTTATAGTTAGTTCAATGTATAATGTGGACTATCGAAATAAAGTGTAATTGAACATTCACATAACAGTTTACTTGTGAATGCAAACTCAAGTCAGTGGAATACACATTGTAAATCCCTATTTTTTGTTTAAATAGTCTGGGAAACCATTTTACAGACACATTTCATCCAAAGTGACTTTCAGTACACTAATTGAATTAAAGCAGTGTGGGATTTGGAGCCATGCTCCAGTACACATTAGTGATAGAGAGGATTTTGATCACCTACCTTGATTGAGGTGAGATTGAACCAGCACTGTTTATGTCAGCAGCTCAAAATCTGAGCTTTTAGGGCGAAACAGTGAGCACACACTCCCCCAGTCACTAAGGATGCTTTCCATTTTCTAGGTCAGCTCATCTAAAGCCTGAAGGTATCAAACTAGTTGTTTTATGCTTCGTGCTATGTGCTAACCAACACACACACACACACACACGCACGCACGCACGCACACACACACACACACACACACACACACACACACACACACACACACACACACACACACACACACACACACACAAACTAAGTAGTTTAATTAAATTATAATATGTCGACTTAATTTGAACATGGCACTCTGCCAGTTGCCTGCCTCTGTTTTGTTTGGTTATAATAATTGCAGTCGTTGGTCATGTGGTTTTTTCATAATTTCTCCTACTGTGACTATTCAAGACCTAAAAAACACAGCTGGCTTAGGAGATGCATGAAATTGATGTGTGTCCTTTCACACACAAGCATGTACGCCTACAGTACAAATTTTTATGCTGGATTTTAGGATTTTTTTTTTTTTTTAGGGGGGGATTTGTAGTTCTTTTACGAGAGTATCTCTCGTACTGCGTAAAATCTTACGCTATGGGGAAAACCTCTTTTCCACGAGATATTGAAGCCAAAAATTATTCTTAATTTTGATTTAATGTAAAACGCTGTGCTGCAGCATGCAGACATAGGCAAGACGGCTCGCGCGCCTATTGGCTGCCCTGCGGCAACAGCAGCAGCCTATCGAGAGAGGCCCTGCGGGACGCGATACCCAATGGGGGCGCTTCGCCCCTATTTCGTCACGTCCCGCCAGAATAGGCGTGGCCTTGGCCTATAAATACGCTCGACAGGCTGATACAAACTGATTTTCAACTCTTCAGCGAAGCTCTACTGCATCGCTGGATCCGGAGTGAGAAGCCGCGCCGTCTGAGTGCAAGCCTACAGCGGGATGTGCCTTCGAGTCTGAAGCCGCTGGCCTTCACCTCGCCGCCTTCAGCCGCCGTACCTGGTACGCTTTCTGGCGTTAATATCCTTTTTCACTGCTAGTGTGTGTTCGCCGCTGCGACTCACACTCTCTCTCTCTCTATTATCCTAAAAGAGCTAGCGTCTTTTTAAAGATGCAAAGATCCTGCGGCTCGTGCCGAGCCACACTCAACGACGGAGACCGCCATGTCATCTGCGTTTCCTGCCTGGGTGAGGATCATGCGGCTCACGCTCTCGTCGACGGCGGATGCCCTCACTGTGAGCTGCTGCCCTCACTGTGAGCTGCTGCCTATGGTGACTCTGAGGACTCGCCTGGCATCCTTCTCAGAGCCTGCACTTCAGCCCGCTGTCACGCTGCGCCGTAAAAAAGAGCCGTGCTCAGCGCGCTCCCGAGCCTTCTCCTGCCCGCCAAAGCTCGCCGGTTCGCCCGCCAGCTTCGCCGGCATCGCTCGAGTCGCTCACCGACGGACAGTGGCCGCCATCTGCCACCGCTTCCGCCATTGAGATCGACGAAATAGCCGAGGACTGTTCTATCTGGGCGTCGGACAGTGAGGATTGGGCGAGCTCCGTGGACCTCCCCCCCGCTGTTCGCGAGCCTTCTGGAAGAAGGGCTGGCATTGAATCAGAGTTGATGCGTCTGCTCTCTCAAGCCGTCGAACACCTCGGCCTCGACTGGGAGGCGCCCGCGCAGCCCCCGCGCAACCGACTGGATGGATGTTTCCTCAAGAAGGACCACGCCCCATCACAGTCCAGACCCGCGCCTTTTCTTCCTGAGCTTCACGAAGAAGTCGCGAGGTCCTGGAACGCCCCCTTCTCGGCCAGGATGCGTACCTCTGTCTCTGCTGCATTCTCCACTGTGGACGGTGCGAAAGATAGAGGATACCTTTCTCTTCCTCCTGTGGAAGCAGCGGTAGCAACACATCTCTGCCCGCCCTCTGCTGGACGGCGAGCACAGACAGTGTTGCCATCTAAAGCCTGCCGAGTGACGTCAACCATGCACGGTCGCGCTTACACCGCCGCCGGGCAAGCTGTGTCGGCGCTACACACAATGGCCATCCTGCAGATCTTCCAGGCCGACCTTCTCCGAAAAATGGACGAGGAAGGCGCGGAATCGATCAGCGTTGCGGATTTAAGGAGCGCTACAGACCTGGCTCTACGCGCCGCCAAATCTGCTGGACAGGCCGTTGGGCGGAACATGGCCTCTCTCACCGTGGCTGAGAGACATTTGTGGTTAACGCTATCTGAGATGACGGACTCGGAGCGCTCTGTGTTTCTCGACGCGCCCATTTCGTCAGCGGGCCTCTTCGGATCTGCCGTCAAAGATTTCGCGGACAGATTCCAGGAGGTTCAAAAGACATCGCAGGCTATGAAGCACTTCCTCCCGAAGCGCTCTAGCTCCACAGCAGGTCGCTCGAAACAGCCGTCTGCCCGGAGCTCACAGCCGCAGCCCGCACCACCCGCCGCCGCTTCTCAGCGCCGCCAGGCCCGAGAACAGAGACCGCGCTCTCGCTCTGCTGGACGCCGCCCCCCTCAGCGCGGGCCCCGGCCGAGGATCGAGATCAAGCCCGAGGCCTCAAAGCGTTCCTAGCCATCATAGGAAAGCGACGGTGTTCAAATCTCGCTGTGGCCGGATTTTCACCGAAACATTTCGCTCGTCCAGTTCCATGCAATGGGACTGTTCCAGTGTATTTAGCAGTCAACAAGCCGGTTCAATTACCCGCTTGCCTGCACACAAAATCCGTTTTTACGGCTACCCAGATAAATCCAAAAAAGAGTGTATTTTCTGGTGTCCCGGCCAAAGCCGAGATGGTGTTATGAGTGTTGTAAGAATGCCCACGCCTCAGTGCCCATTCCCACACACAGACACAGCCCGCCACAATTCAGGGCTAGCACAAATAAAATCGACTCATGTCGATTGTGCAAACGTAGTGAATGTGCCCACGACACAGTGCCCACAAACACTACACGATGCGTGTCCCACGGTTTCTGTAAAAACGAAACCAACACACATTCAGTCAGCGCAAGCCGACGGTGTTTTCAGTGCAGTAAATGTGCCCGCTGTCCCGCGCCCACATTCTCTCACAGACACGCTAAAACCCACGGGGTTTGTCCCGCTCGCTCTCTCTCCACAATCTGTCATAGAGAAACCGAGCGCGACCAGGCTGCCCGCCGTGATCGGCGCGCTCCCCGCCTCGCACACTTTAAACACAGTGTTTATGTCTCAGCACACCGACGCTCTGCAGCCGCCGCTGTGCCGCGGCCAGAGCCCGGATCGCATTCTACCTCTAGCCATTCACGAAAACGCGTGGGCAAAGCTTCCCGGGGTATCAGAATGGGTGTTGAACACTACAAAGAGAGGCTATTCGCTACAGTTCGCTCGACGTCCCCGCCGTTACACGGCGCGTGTCGAAACCACGGTAAACAAAGAAGTATCTCATCTACTTCGTGCCGAAATAGCGAAACTACTGAGCAAAGGGGCCATAGAACCTTTATCTCAGGCTCAGAGCGAAGGGGGGCTATACAGCAGATATTTTCTGGTACCCAAAAAAGACGGGGGTCACAGACCCATTCTAGATCTACGGCAATTGAACAAAGCGCTTTTAAAGCGCCAGTTCAAAATGGTGACAACCAGGAAAATCCTTGCACAAGTTCGCCAGGGAGACTGGTTCATATCAATAGATCTGAAAGACGCCTATTTCCAAATACAGATTGCGTCACGTCACAGGCGATTCTTGAGATTCGCCTTCGAGGGCCAGGCATATCAATACACAGTCCTACCGTTCGGCCTGTCCCTAGCACCCCGTACATTTACGAAGTGCATGGACGCGGCTCTCGCACCCCTGAGACTTCAGGGCATGCGAGTTTTGAACTACTTGGACGATTGGCTGATTCTAGCTCGATCACACTCAGAGCTCATAGAACACAGGGCCACATTACTCGAACATCTCGAGAGACTGGGTCTTACAGTCAATTGGGCGAAGAGTTCGCTGTTTCCTTTTCTGGGAAAATTTCTTTTCTGGGAACAGTGCTGGACTCGCTGTCTATGACAGCACGTCTGTCGCCGGAGCGCGGACTGGACATTCAGCGCGCCGCGAAATCCTTCCGCCGCGGCTCTATAGTCCCGCTCAAAAGGTTTCAGAAAATGCTGGGTCTCATGGCCTCAGCATCTTCGGTACTTCAGCTGGGCCTGCTTCGCATGCACCCACTGCAGTTATGGCTGAAAGCGCGAGTTCCACCCCGGGCGTGGACCACTGGTCTGTTTCGCCTCAGGGTCGACATGAAATGCGTTTCGGCTCTGGAACCGTGGAAAATAGCCGACTGGTATCAGTCAGGCGTGAGTCTGGGGACTCCCTCGAGTGTGACGGTGGTGTCTACGGACGCCTCCACCTCGGGATGGGGAGCGCTGCTCCAGCACTTGAGGCAGGAGCGAGACGGGGGTAAAAGCATAGAGGGGGCAGCGGAATTCCTCCTGGAATTCAGTACTATCTATCCGGCGCAGAATGCTGAGTTTTTGCTTGGGCATCGCTCACTGATCGATAGAACAGTTCCATGGGTGTTCAATAACCCGTACTTATACCCAGTTCAGGCTGAACACGTTCACCCTGTCTGCGTTAAACACTGTTAACATAACTAGCTCCTGTGGGATGCTATTTCATGGGAATGATGCTTGTAGCCTCTCTTCTCCGACTCCCTGTGAGTCTACGGTGATTATGCACTACATGAGCCCCGGGCTACTGCCCTTGGGACTTTGGTGTCGGATCCCAGTACGCACGGCGTGTTGCATTGTGTACCCCATAGCGTAAGATATTACGCAGTACGAGAGATACTCTCGTAAGAGAACGTACTCGGTTACTAACGTAACCTCGGTTCTCTCTAGAGAGGGGACGAGTACTCCGTATCTTGCCGTGCATACAACAGCGCTGGTTCGCTTCAGCGTTGAAAACCAGTTTGCATCAGCCTGTCGAGCGTATTTATAGGCCAAGGCCACGCCTATTCTGGCGGGACGTGACGAAATGGGCGCGAAGCGCCCCCATTGGGTATCGCGTCCCGCAGGGCCTCTCTCGATAGGCTGCTGCTGTTGCCGCAGGGCAGCAATAGGCGCGCGAGCCGTCTTGCCTATATCTGAATGCTGCAGCACAGCGTTTTACATTAAATCAAAATTAAGGATAATTTTTGGCTTCAATATCTCGTGGAAAAGAGGTTTTCCCTACAGCGTAAGATATTACACAGTACTCGTTCCCTCTCTAGAGAGAACCGAGGTTACGTTAGTAACCGAGTACGTTTTTTTAAATGAAAAGGTTTTTATTTATTTTATTTTTTTATGAATTAACAATATGAGTAATGAATACAGTTTTGTATTATGTAGTATGTACATATTTATGTAACCACATTTAATTCTCATAAGTATGATGATTAATTTTTCATTTATATTATTTATTATAATATGATACTAATTTATTATTATCATTTAATTATTTAAAACGTATTTGTTCATCATAGTCTTGATCTTCCCTGTGTAATCTTTAAATCCTAATTTATTTTCCACTGGTATTATTATATAAAAATATAGGCCTGTATATCATTTATAGCATATAGTGTAATAAGATCAGATGTATACGTTTACTAAATTGTCAAAATGCATAAATTCATATTTGCTTTATAATATTACATTAAAAACACTTTCCTCAAAAAAATAAACAGTTAAAAATGACAGATTATTCAGCAAATATTCAGATGACACTTAGAAGGCAATCTGCTAACCAAGTTTGCTTCTTTTCCTTAATAATATATGATATGATGCATCATCATCCTGTACATGCTTAAGCCATATCTAAATATGCTACAATTTAGCATATAACTGTTATTAAAGAGAGAACCTTTATTACATTTTTATATAACTTTATATACATTTTATCACACAAGCTATGCCCTGCAGCTGAATCTATGATCTTAGATTTGCTATAGCGCTATGTACAACCAGTCTTCCTAGTGGAACCCTAAACGCAAAATGTATAATTTGAGAAACAAAAAGTAAAGATGAAAGAGCAGAGGATAAAGGGTGAAAAAAAAAGACAAAATGAGCCTCTTATCGTCTTCCTAATCGTCATTTCAATTTTCTCAGGCTTGGGGCTCCCTGTGGTGTTTTTTATTCTTGTTCGATTGCCCTTTTTCCTCGCTACCAAAATTAGAGCGTTCTCTCTAGTTCATGTCTTTAAGGTCAGGCCTCACAAGTGTAGACACTTTGCGCAGGGGAACGATGTTCAGGGAGATAATGTTCATGTGTGTTTGAGTGTGTGTATTCTAGGCTTTTGGGCATGTTAGACATGAATCCAATTTGATGTGTAATTTTGCATTCTGATAATTTAATTAAGAATGGTCGTGTCACATTATGTCTTACCGATGGAGGAGAGATAACAACATGAGAGGTGACAGAAAAGGATCATGAGTAAGGGGTAAGGAGAGAGAATAAGGGTATATCTTAGCTGAAAAAAGGGACATATTGAGAAGAGAATCAAGAAAGTTAGAGGTGTTACCATTTCCTCAGGCAGTGGATCAGTTATTGGCCTATACACACGCATGTTGCCATCTCCAAGGGCTCAGCTGTGTGTGTGTGCTTGCGTGCAAGTGGACCTCTGACCAGAGCCTCAGGTTAAATCTGAGACGAGCGGAGATAATTAATATTAGGAGAGTTATTGTGACAACTCCCTGTGCTTTTGTCCAGACATGTTGTTGAAAAATACATTGTGCTTAATGCTTGTGAATGTTTCAAATGCCCCATGCCGACTCATCTCTCACAGCATATTTTTTAAAATATGTCAGGAACATTTGTGCAGACCTCAAATGGTTTATTAAGGACTGTAAAGCATTGCTGTGACCACACAAGACTTAACCACAATGTGGTGCTGGGCTTGTATCCTCACACAGCTCTATTAAAGACAGAACTAGAGCATCCATGTTTGATTTTATCCACCTCACTGGATCTCAGGACTAATTAGTGGATTTTTAGTCCCAGAGTTCCCTGCAGTCAGAGTAAAAGTTAAAGTTGGCATGAAACGGAAGTTGTGATTGTCTTTTCTTTTCTGTTGTGACGTATATCCGCGTGAACTGGCTTCTCGAATGAGAAAAAATGTCGGGATTTTATTGGACACTTTCTGCTTCCCGTAGTGACCTTGTCACGGATTGTGTTGGTGTAATACACACGAACACGAAGATGAAGATGAAGAAATTTAGGCAATCTTTAATAAATCCACAGGGTAATCCACAGAGTAAGAGTATCAAAACACACATCCAACATAGACAAGACCCGATAACAATGAACAGAAACAAGGGAACTTAAATACACGTGCAAACAAGGATGATTAGACACACACACGAACTGAATGACAAAATCAAATCTGTGACCATGACAACAAACAATACAATGAGAAATGGTTCAAATGAAAACAAAGTCTAAACTGAGTTACGCCCCCTTCCGGAAAGGCGCGACCTCACGCTGGTAGATGAATGGAGGAGAAGGCTCAGGTGGAGGATGAGAGGTCGGGAGAGAGATCGAAAGGAAAGTCCAGGGTGGTGCAGGTGGTGTTATCCAGTGAATGGCCTTGAACAGGGACAGGAAGGTGGTGACCCAGGCCACAGCCAGGACTACGCTCCAAGAAGGCCTCGCTGGAGGGAGGAACCATGGGAACGACGATGGAGATTAGCCCACCGCGCAGCCGGAGAGCCGATGTAGCGCAGGGTACGCAGAAGACCTTGGCGGCCACAAGGGAGCTGCAGCGATGACCCCCCGAGATGGAAGTGGGGTTCCAGAGGGCAAAGGTGGAGCTGGAGAGACCAAGGGCGGTGGCAGAGCCTGAGGAAGGGCAGAGCTAGCCAGAGCCGTAGGGGTGGAGGGCAGGAGAGCAGTGGATGGCCCACTGACAGGTCCGTGGCGAAGGTAGTGCGATGTCCGACCCAGGTGGAGCTGACGGTCCGAGGGTATATTTTTTGTTATACTGGTTATAACTCTCTTCACATACTGATAGAAATCAATAATAGAAGTTGTCTAAATATAGGCTATATATCTTATATGGAAGTCTCAGGACCAAACATTTTTTGTCCAATCATTGCATTCGGTCCGGAAGTAAAAACTCAAAATAATAATGTGAGCTACGAGGTTGTTAATTAATAGTATTTGCTTCTGTTGAAGCCGATATCCCTAATTATTTCTAAGTTTTAAAATATTCATGTTTAACTGCAGAATTCATGGTGACTACATTAAATGCTGTACAGAAAATTCCACTAATTCAAATCAAAACAAGCAAAATGCGCCAAATGATCTCTTTAACTCCACAAATGACGTAATCGAGTCGGTTTCCCTATACACTCTCAAGTATACAAGTTGTTATTTTGAGTTCTACAAGGGAGTGAATGCTTTTTACAAGTCCACTACGTATTGGATTTAACGTAGTACGTCATTGCACTACAGGCTGCAGAGAGGACGCCTTGAAAAAAAAAAAAACTTAACATAAGAAAAATAGAAGACATTTTCATTTCCTTTTCAAAGATTGCAGGGAAATCAAAAAGATAAAGGTCAAATACAAACAGTGAATAAATGTAGCGAGAAAGATGTAAATGTCTGTTGCGAAAATCACTAAAAGGCTCTTTTGTAATGGCAAGACGTGGCTGTGTGTGTAATGTGTCACAACGTTCAGTCAGGCAAAATCACATATGCGCAGAGCCATGGGAGACAAAGGAGGGTTTTCTCTTACTGTTAGCAAAGAGCCATTCAGCTGATAACGACAAAAAGAAATGCATGAAAAATGCATGAATGAAATCTCCCTCTACTTTTCTCTCTCTTGCTCGTTCCCTGAATCACTGTTGGATTAAATGAAAGGGGGATCTAAGATGAGAGTGCGTGAGAGAGGCATAAGCTTTATTTATTCATTGTCTTAAGTGGTTGAGTGGGTGAACCCAGTGTAAAACCCCTCTGGCACAACCCCATATACACACACACATTCTCAACAACACGCACACACATGCACGGACTGGTGTCAAACGTCCCTCGGGGAACGGGTCGTTAGAGGTCCGTTTAACATTCGATATGATGTGGTGAAATTGCGGACATCTGGGGTTTGGGGATTTCGACCGACTATGTGCTCATATACATGCAAAGCAATGCTCTTGAATTAAGTGCATTATGGTGTCACTCCTCTTTAAATCTAAAACCAGGCATGGTTTGCTAATTGGAGAAGGCCAAGGGAGCAAGTGGGGGAGGGTTTGTGCTCTGCTGGAGTATTTAAAGGGATAGGTCACTGAAAAAAAGAGCATTCTGTCATCATTTTAAACCTGTATGACTTTCTTTTTTTGGGGGGGAAAATGTCTCAAATGTCAGTGCTGCATAAATTAAACACATCTACTGTAGGCCTGGTTTCACAGACAGGGCTTAGATTAAGCCAGGATTAGGCCTTAGTTAAATTATGACATTTAAGTAGCTTTTATAAACGTGACTTAGAAACATTACTAGTGTGCATCTTGAGACAAAACAATGGTTTTGTCACAGTTCATTCAGATGAAGAAAAAGGTACAAACAGGTTTCTACAAACAAAAAGTTCTTTAATAAAACAAACTCAGGTAATCCAAATCCGAGAAGGTAACACACACAAAACAATACCAGACAGCAACTGAATGAAAAAGAGGAACTTAAATACAAAGCAAATGAGGGAAATAATGACAAATAACTGTGGTGATAATGAATCTCCATAGTAAGTGGTGAGAAACTGAACAAAGGATCACAGGTGACTGAAAATTACAAACTAAAAGTCCATGATAATGGACTAGACTTAAAGGGTTAGTTCACCCAAAAATGAAAATTAAGTCATTAATTACTCACCCCCATGCTGTACCAACCCCGTAAGGCCTTCGTTCGTCTTCGGAACACAAATGAAGATATTTATGATTAAATCTGAGAGGTTCATGACTGCTACATAGGCTAGAACGCGCGAGAACTTAACTGAAGTAGTTGAAGGAGATCGCAATTCTCGCGCGTGCGCGTCGTGGAAATCTCTTGAAGTCTCGTTTCAGGCCTACAAGGAAGAAAAGGAATAGTCGAATAAAGTCGTTATTTTTGTTTGTTTTTCCGCACAAAAAGTATTCTCGTTGCTTGATAAACTTATAGTTGAGCCACTGTTGCGACATGGAATATTTAAACATTTTCTTTAATGACCCTCTGGGCCGTCAGGATTCATTCCCTTAGGGAGCCTATGTAGCAGTCATGAACCTCTCAGATTTAATCATAAATATCTTCATTTGTGTTCCGAAGACGAACGAAGGCCTTACGGGGTTGGTACAGCATGGGGGTGAGTAATTAATGACTTAATTTTCATTTTTGGGTGAATTTTTTTATTTTTTATTATGATCATGGTTCAAATATTTATAATAAACACTGCAATATTCCATAAAAAAAGAGAAAAGGTCAATTTTGATTTCATGGGGACAAATAACAGTTTAATAAAGGGACAGTTCACCCTAAAATGGGCATTTTGTCATCATTTACTCACCCTCATGTCGTTTCAAACCGGTATGAACTCCTTTTTTTGTGAAACACTAAAGCTTTTTTGAAAAATGTTTTAAATGTCAGTGCATGAAGACTAACACATCTAAAGTTTTTAAGATTCTATGGGCACATGATTTTTTGATGCCAAAATTCCTGTTTTGTTGAGTATCCTCGTAAGCTTAAATGAGTTAAAAAAAGTGTTAAAGGAACACGTCATGTGGCAGGTCTTAAAGTGTCCACAGCCTAATAAACAACAGTCTGTGTCATTAATGTTAATCAAAGAACAAACGACAATTAGACAATATCTCACTGCTCTTGACTGAATAATGTTTGTAGCTTTAATAAGGATTAATCTATATTTAATGTATCATTTATGCAGTGAAGACTGTGAAGTGTTTGATAACTTTATTCAATTTCTGTATATTTACTACTTGTTAGACCTACCTGCAATTTTAAAGCATTTTTTACAAGGTTACATGGGTCAAAAACAATGAAAACATACCTTTGTTTGTGCATTTTAGCAGGGCTAGGTAAAAATCTGAACGGTCCCGTCTGGAAGATAACCTTAAGGTCTGTGCACACCGGGACGGTTATCGCGCACGCTTTTCTCTGACGTTTAACACCACGTGAGTCGTGACTAAACAAAGGGCACCAACGTGAGTATGCACACCGACGTGCAAAACGCCAGGCGTAAAAGCGTCATTTGTTAAAAACTGGCCAACCAATGAGATAAGCGATTTTATTCAAGTGCCTGGATCTACTGAAGTTGGCATAGACAAAATAAATATTATGTTTATGGTACTTGGTACAGTGATAGAAGAAGACAACGAAGAGGTAGATGCAACGAGGCGAGATGAATGTAGAGCTGCTGGTCTATTTGGTGTCTGAACACAAAGAACTTTATGACAAACGCCACAGCGACTACAAAAATCTCGATAAGAGGGAGTTGTTATGGAGAGGAATTGGAGATAAAATAGGATTCAGGGAGTGAATTTGCACGTTCAATTCTGCGCATCACCAATGAAAATCGCTTGGGTATGAACACAAAGACGAACGTCTTGAAAAACGCTCGCGATAAGCGCCAGCGATAATCGTCCCGGTGTGCACGGGCCTTTAGTGTGGAATCCTGATATATTAAAGGCACAGCTAATTGTGACATTTAATACAATGGGTTTATGTGAAGATTGTTTTAAGTTCACTTAAATTAAATGTTGTTTTATATTTTAAAGCCTATTAAATATTAAAATCGATAGCTTTCAAGTATACTGTAATGTTGAATTGCTATAATTAATGGCTAAAATTTAGAAAAAATCCATGTAATAGAAACATCAGTATTGGTATCAGTGATAC
Source organism: Tiaroga cobitis (assembly GCA_030578255.1). Lineage (NCBI taxonomy): Eukaryota > Metazoa > Chordata > Actinopteri > Cypriniformes > Leuciscidae > Tiaroga > Tiaroga cobitis. The sequence continues at coordinate 10,972,410 of CM060591.1, forward strand.
TGGCCTTCATTCATGGTGCTTATTAAAAAGATGCAATTAAACAAATATATTAAAACAAATGTTGTTTCTACTTTAGTTCAATGGAAATTGTGATCATAGTTGGCCAACGATGCTTTTGGGAAACGCACCCCAGTATGACTTTATTTTTCTGTGAAACACAAAAGAAGATATTTTATGAAAATGTCTCAAATGTGTGTTTGTCCATACAGTGAAAGTCAATAGTTGTTTTGGATTCCTCTGACTTTCATTGTATGGACACAAACAGTTCTTTAAAATATCTTCTTTTGTGTTCTAAGAAAGAATGTCATACAGGTTTGGAACGACACGACACAAGGGTGAGTTTCCATTTTTGGATGAACATTCCCTTTAAACCTTTTTTTGAATTTGTGTACCAGAGAGTGTGTGATTCGCTTTTTATTCCTGTTGTATTGGTGAGGTTGAGTGTGTTTGTGTGATAGGGAATTTGTCTCGGCCTGGTCTTTTCATGAAGCCGGAATGGTGTGTGTTCTGTTAATCCACTGTATGGTGTCCTGCATAAATAATGCACTGAAGGGTTTTTGTGCATGTGTGTAGGAAGGTGTTTGGTGGGTGTGCTGGCATTGTTCGATGTTTCGAGTCTCACAAGGTCGTCTGCTCAACCGTAACGTTGCTGCACCATTGGGTGGAGAGATAGAGTAAACAGCAGAGCCGTGGTATAGTGGTCCGCTTTGCTGCTGTGTGACAGGATGAATGGATGGCTCGGCCTGGGTCAGCATTGTGCTTCCTCTATCTGCACAGTCCTCGTGGCCTCACATACACAAAACTTATCCGAGAGATGGAATAAAGAAAAAGAAGGAATAAAAGAAAAAAGGAGGTAATGCATCTAAGCATCATCTGGTTGTCATATTGGCTGTAAAAGCAAAAACTAAGATTATTTTGGTTAAAAAAAAGAAAATTTGAAACACTTAAATGTCAATGCTGTACAGCAAGGCTCTCACTAAATACAGATGATGCTTAGAAAAGGACCCCCAGGTTTGTTGCTTGGTAGAAGATGCTACCTTGTCTCCTGCTGAGAGAGAGAGGGGACAGTGGAGCACCTGACTATAGCTAATGGTGAAGATAGTGTCAACAAGAACATTTACTCACTGTCTCAATGGCATTGCACTTGGAGCTTGTCAAATTAGGCCATCAAGACCAGGCCATTGGATCAGGCTTTTCAAGGACTTGTGGTGTCTGTTCACAGCAGAACTCTCAGCATCTGCTCATCTCTTGTCTTAAGCCAGCAGCTGCCCTGTTTGTTGTGATGGGGTCATTAATTATGAAAATGTGAGAATTGAGAAAACCAACATGGAAATGTTGTCAGATACCGATAAATAATCATTATAAAGTAATTATAATATTGATAATAAAGTGTTAGAAGCTGACAACCGAAGAACAACTGGTTCTTAACTCTTTCCCTTACAGCGTTAAAAAAAAGAAAGTTGCCAGCCACTGCCAGCATTTTTTATCACTTTCACAAAATTTTCATAGTCCCCAGAATATTTTCTTGTATAAAAAGAAAGAACAGAGCCTCTGCTTTTAAAAAACACTTGATTGTGGGCACATTTCATAATTACATTTTTATCAAAGACTATATACAGATTTGGATTCAGAACGATGATCAAAACATAGATGGAGTAGATCGAGTCCATCAATGAGGTTGCACAGTCCTATACCTCGTCCTGGGTCGACATTTCATTCGGTAACATTAGGCAGTTTTGATTTATACGCTGTTTAATGTTGATGATGGCTTTATTTTACATATGCATTTGCTTACATATGCTATCACTTGTTTCTGCTTCTTTTGCACCTGTGTTTTGATTGTCTCATAGAGGATGAAAATTTCCGTCAATGGCCGCGAAAGAGTTAAATCTAACTCATCAGCATTTCAAGAGTGCTTGTTACAGTAAAACAGCACCATGCAGGTCTCTTTCTGCAGTTTACATTGTTACAGCAATAGGTGGCCAAGTGACTGTATTTAATAGCGAAGCGTTGATTTATGTATTCATCCAATTAATTCAAAATGCTGATTAATTCAGGAACAAAAGAGAATATATTTTTTTCGTCTATGTTAATGCAACTCATGCAAAAACATATAAATATGTGGACCTTGTATCCACGCTAAATGCAAAATGTGCAGGTGTTATATAGTGTATTTACTATATTTATTTTGATTTCCCCAACAAAAGTTTGGTGATAAAACTGAGAGCAGTTTTGGGTCTATGGACACATGCTAGATTTTTCCAAAGAGTTCTGACATGTCTAAGGTCAAGGTCACTATTTCCACCACAACAAACATCTGAAAGTATAAATAGACTGGGCACTATCACTGAGGGAGCTGGTCTCTGGATTACAAGGTCATTGCCACAGTTTCAGTCTGGATATACAGAACCTCACATTAAGAAGCAGAAAGAGACTTGTTTCTTGAACGCTGTATAATGTAATGAGAGAGAATACAACATCACATTTGAACAGGCCACTGTTGAAAACTATACATTTTGAAACATTAAAACCTGTATTGTTGTGCTGATATTTTAAAAATTTCCTTGACTATAGCACTATCACGTTCCCGAAACACCAGGCACTGTTTTGTGGGGATGGGCGGCCGAAGTGCGTTAAGAGTTTTATCTGTTGGAATGGTGTTGTGTTAGCGGCCCCTAAGTTAATAACTAATGATCTTCGCAACAGAAGTGAAACAATCAAAACTAAATTTAGCTGGACAATAACTTTAACCTAATGTTGCTGTAAAGCCAAAACAATCTGTTATGGTAATTTCTATTATAACTGTAAAGCTGCTTTGAAACAATCCATACTGTTAAAAGCGCTTTATATATGAAGGTTACTTGACTTGACTACCAGTAATCAGTTTTGTTCATATGTGATGAGATGATCTTGATCTGAAGAAATTGCAAGGACAATCGCAAACCTTCTGTTCAATAAATGGACAATCTATTCTAGGGTACATGGCTCAGAAAAGTAACAATTAACACTTTACTCGCTATAGTACATCTGACTGCTAATGGACAGTAGAAACATACATTTCCACTCCATTTTATACCTGATCCAGTGCCAACTATCTGGATAATATAAGCAGTTAAAAATCTCAACACCTCTTTACCACACTAGAAAATCTTGTTTCTCCACACTGGATTACAGAATCAATCTTAATTATGGATTTGGATTAATATGTTTGGATTTTTTTATTAAAAAGACACAAGGCAGTCAAATCTAATGTTGTGTTTAACAGAGATCTAAAGCTTGTGCCCAAAAAAACAACACATTTTTACACAATTTATTTATTTATTTATTTCAAAAGCACATAATCTATGCCATCCAAACTGTGATTCAAAGCATTTTGTTTAATTTTGTTTAATTATTGTAAACCTCAGAACCTTTATTTTACATGCACACAAACATGAGGTCAGAATATAATATGAGCCATAATCTATTTCAGATAGTCTGCATAACATATGGACAGCCTGACAGACTAACTTTAATAAATGTTTAGAGGAACCTTAAAATAAAGTGAATAAAAACTGAAAGCTCCCTTTCGAAGTGAACTTCAATGCTGCGTCATGGCATTGATACTATGGGAACGTTTCCGCATGAGCCGGTGTTGATTGGCTAAACGCACCAATCTTGATTGGCTGAAGGATTACCGAGACCATAAATAGATGCCTGAAATGCATGTCATCATCTTCTTTGTCTTCAGAAGCCGTATGCTTGTTGAGCGCATGTCTGTGATCCTCCATTGTATTGTGTGTGTGAAAAACTATTAGAACTATCAGGAGTTTAGTCAGTACAATTGCAGGGTTGAGTTATAGGAAGTGTGTAATGCCATGCCTCTGCTTTATCACCGGAGATGACTCAAACCAAATGTGTGTTAGGACCGTGTGCATATCCAGGCATTATTGACATAATCTACTACAGTGGTCGGTATGCACGAGCAGGGATATGGGGCGACGCTCGCGGCCTATCTCTCCCCCTCATCTGCATAATCGCGGAGGAAACATGCCTTACCCACTAAGTCCTGTTGAGTAACATCTAACTTATTTGGGAAGGCATATGGGTCAGCGGGTCAGGCTGGTGCGTCCCTGCACACCATGGCGGTTCTGCTGGCGTACCAGGCTGACCTGTGAAATGGTGAGGGATTTGGTCCTGAGGCATTTCAAGAATTCCACTGAGCCACAGATCTCACCATCTGAGCAACCAAACAAACGGCCCGCTCCATCGGCTGTTCTATGGCAGCTATGGTTTCTATGGAGAGGCATCTATGGCTCAAACTTACATTGTGTGTGCGATTTCACTCAGAGTCAATTAGTGGGTGTCTCTGCTTACCTTACTTGGGAGGTAGAGACGTCCAAAAGGCCATTTGCCCCATCTTCGCTTACGTGAATCCTCTCTTTGGTTAGTTCGGACATACCCTGACATTTTTACTTCTTCATGGCACCTAACGATTCTATCGAAAAAATGACTCCTCTGACTGACTTTAGAGCAGTGTGGCAAATTCTGCCCAATGTCTCTCAGTGGGTCCTAAATACTGTAAGAAAAGGTTACAGGATTCAGCTTGCTACACATCCACCTCATTTCCAAGGTGTCGTGGTAACGAAAGTGCGCCAGAACAAGACAATATATTTTTCGAATAAGAACTGTGCTCTCTTCTGGCGAAATGGGCCATAGAATATGTACCCCTCCAGGAAAGAGAAGCTGGGTTCTACAGTTGGTACTTCATAGTTCCCAAAAAAGAAGCGTCCAATTTGAGATCTAACCGGCCTGAACTGTACTCTTCGGACATACAGGTTCAAGATGGTAACCGTCAAACTAATAGTGCCACAAATTCAATTCGAGGATTGGTTTGTGACTACAGACCTGAAAGATGCTTGTTTTCACATTGAGTTTTTGCCAGAACACAGGAAGTTTCCCAGGGGTGCTTTTGGGGGTGGTGCATACTAATATTGAGTATGGTGGCAACAGCCGATGTCACTCCATTGGGTCTACTGCACATGAGACCTTTCGAGTTCTGGCACAGGAGCAGAGGTTTCCATTCTCTGAATCATCCTTCCAGAGTCGTAAGTGTCACGGACCACGGGTATCAGAAGTATCACTTCGGCTTTGGAAGACGCCAGAGTTCCTCATCTCTCATGGCACATAAATTGCTCTAAAACACTTCCTTCCCCTGCTGAGGGTTTACCATGCGCTGGTCCTTACAGACAACACTACGGTAGTATCCTACATCAATCACCAGAGGGGGCTGCTTTCGTGTCCGCTATTCAGGCAGGCGCAGCAGATCCTTTTCTGGGCAGAAACCAAAATTCCTTATCTGAGAGCAGTTTACATTCCGAGACATATAAACATGGGGAAATACATCCTGTCGAGGCAGGGGCTGAGGCCCGGGGACTTTCGACTCCATCCACAAGTAGTGGAGTCCACATGGCAGAGGTACAACAGAGCAGAAGTGGATCTGTTTGCCTCCGAGAGGACAACCCACAGTCCCCTAAACTCCAGAGCTCCTTCTACTAGAAAGTTGTATGCCCTGAAATGGCAACTCTAGTTAACTGCCCTGTCGGTCCAGTATTGGAGTTCCTTCATAGAGTGTCTCACAGCAGGGCTGGCTCATACCCTTGAGGCCTTTAACAGAAGTCCCGTTTGAGCCATTGGAGTTGGTCTCAGAAAAGCGTTATGACTTAATGAAGTACACATCCCTAAAACACTGTCCCCAACAAATAAAGACCTGGGAACTCATGTGTAAAAGTTTCCATCAAAATTCTGATTTATAAAAGCCACCAGATCTCCTTTATAAAACCCCAGTAGGCCTACCATAAAACACATCATCTGATATTCATTGTACAAGCTTACCAATTACTTTTGCATTAAACAGTCTTTCCTGCCAGGCATTTCACAACTACGCTAGTCAGAGTCAAGTACATATCACAGATTGCATTTTGATCATGTGAAAATTCTTTCTCAGAACACAACTTCTACAATTTACACACTTTTGCAAGGTGATGGCCCTTGGGAATAAAAATTGGCTCATAAGCCAGTCATCACTATAAGCCTTACACAGAAATCCTTACAGTTCCTAAAAACACACTCAAATGTGTTGCAAGAGGTGTTTCTTAACCCCTTTAATCCCACATTTTTTCTTGCAATTTGAAAATTTTTTGTACATGCATTTTACTCCTTAGACCTCCCTAACACTCAAACATTATGCCCTCTTTGATTTTATGTTGGTTAAGTTAGCTAATACAATGCTAAATCATAAATCAGATGTACCTATGTACAATAACATACCGATGTCCAGCAATTAAATAGTACATTGTGTTTAATTTGTCGTTTAATGAGATCTAGTATGTGTTAGTGCCGAGAATTTTCAAGTGAAGAAATACATAGATCCGACAGTTAAACGCATACACTTTAAAGGTCCAGTGGCAGAACTTTTGCCAAGCGTGTCAGAGGTTCTGGGTTCTAATCTGCACTCGTATATATATATATATATATATATATATATATATATATACACATTTTTTTTCTCATTAAAACCGATTATGTTCATCAGTGGTTGTTTATCAAGCAGGGACACGTTTGTGTGCATTTTACTTTGTGATTTCACCGGAACGAACAGAGAGTCTCTCCGCAACGGATTAAAGCGCGCGTCCGTGTGAATACTGTGCGCGAGCCACAAGAGAACACTGTCTCTGCGCCACTGATCGCAGCGGCAATGAGCACTTTGATCACTTGATTTCAAAAACAACACATTTCAGCGTGCTAGATCGCCTCTTATTTTACAAACGAACAAAATGAATGCTCTGCTTAACTAGAGATGTTTTATTTATTTGTATTAGTTACATCTGTGCTGCGAGATGTTTTAAAAGTGGTGGGGACAATATCGACCCTGGCAAAAAGTGGTGGGGACATGTCCCACCCATCCCACCCGCAAATTACGCCTATGGCCCTGTCCTAGGCCAGTTTTAGGGAGATGTGTGTGCACTGTGTGTTGTGTGTGTTGTAGAAAGGGTTGTTTGTGGTCATGTGTGAGGCACACCAATTGGTTCTCATGAACATCTGCCTAATCCTCCAGATAGTTCACCTCTGCATCGCCATTCAATAGCTGGCAAATGGGCTATTTCACCCATGGTACTCCCTATCTGAGCCATAACTATCACAGTCACTTTCAGTTGTACGTCTAGAAGGTCCAACACATTGAACGTTTCTGGGATACTGATAACTACACTGAACAAAATTATAAACGCAACACTTTTGTTTTTGCCCCCATTTTTCATGAGCTGAACTCAAAGATCTAAGACTTTTTCTATGTACACAAAAGGCCTATTTCTCTCAAATATTGTTCACAAATCTGTCTAAATCTGTGTTAGTGAGCACTTCTCCTTTGCCGAGATAATCCATCCACCTCACAGGAGTGGCATAAATTCAGTGTAGGATTAACAGCCAATACCTGTGTTTTCAATTGAAGCACTGTGTTATACTACCGGTTACAATTGTGACCGTTAACAAATTTACAAGTCTTACGAGCAAAAAATATATGCAGGAGTATAATTCTCAAAATATATCAGTAGAAGACCCTTTAAAGAATATATATACAAAATATGATAGTTCTATCTGTTAATTAAGATGTTTTACATACTACATTTTGTAGTAGTCTGAGGAAGACATCTTCTTCTAGATGTGCAAGCAGGAATTAAACTGATCTGGTCATGTGACCTTTCACACTAGTCACATAACATTACATAAATGTTGGTGCATAACCCATACAACATTATGTGTGCTATACCTCAGACTGAATCTGGTTGAGGAGAGGTGTGCTATTTTGAGGCCTCTGGGGGCCCAGCCATATCTCGGGCTATTTTTTTTTTTTTGAAGAACAAACTTTACAAATTTGACCAAGATTTAATCCCTTAACCATTAGGGACAATATGACTCAATTTCAAATTTTGAGTTGTTGGAATAGAAAATTAGATGTTTTGTGACTTTAGGGTCATGAACATGCCAGCAAAGTGTCCAGACTCTGATGAGTTGTTTAATGTGCACACAGTTAGACCAACATATTTCATGATAAAAGGCAGATAAAAAAAGTCAATTTCTCAAACCCTCTGAGGGTATTTATGTTTATGCATTTGACAGAAGCTTTTAATCAAATAAATTTACACTAAATTTAAGGTGTACAGTGCTCTTCTATTTCAGCTTCAGGAAAGCACACAGAAGATGCATTTCCACACTTCTGTTTGAAATGTTAAAATGTTTTTTTTATGTTGAACAAATAGTTACAGTATTGTTTATAATATTCAGTTTGTGAAAAATATGTTAAAATATAGTTGTTAAATACAGTTTTATTTAAATGTGTCAGAATTATTAATATTATCTGAAAAGAAAATCATTCTCTTTTTTTGGACATTGAGAAAAATAACATTGATATAAATGTATCTGAAATTTCCGATATGGTCAGAAAAATAGATATAAATTGATAAATTAATGATTTTTCGGCAAACTGTCATTCTAGGAGGAAGAGTGTGTAGTTGTGCAGCATTGAATCTTGAGATGCAGAAGTGCCTGAAATTTTGTTCGTGATTTACTTTGTCTCACAGAAACATACATCATAGATCAAATGTTTGTTGCAACTTACTGTGTCTGCCCAGGATCCGTCCCCGGCAGGCCTCAAGGTACATACAGATTAATGGCAGAACTCTGTAAGGATCTATGGCCGTTGATTCGAAGCTATTTATATTTACTGTTCATGGGGTGTTCAAAGTTAGGCCTGCAACCAGTTAGTTTCAGAAGAACAAGTTATGTTTTTACAAACAAACGAGACAGGGATATTAAAATTGGTGGTAGTTTTACCTGGAGTTGAACATTGTTAAATGCATTGGTTAATAGAATGCAAGAGTTTTCTTCAGGATTTATCATATGAGAGTGGCACTCTGTGTGGTTGACAATAATGGATCCACCAACAGCTCTACAACCTCTGCAGAATATACTTTGTGGACATCTGGAACAGATATATCACTATACTGTAGATCCCTCGATACCCTACTTGTCAGTGACTAAAAGGTTACATAGCAGGATTGATTTAGGAGATAAAGGTAAAACTATTAGGCTTAATAAAACTCTTAAGCACATTATTGACAGGATATGCACCTTAGGTATCTTTTAATCTGTATTTACTCAGCATATTAATCAAACATTAATCAATCTTTTTAGTTTGATTAAAGTGACTGCTTTGATGTTTTGAAATTTGGAGGTCATGAGTAGGCTAAGTGGAAATGAACAATTGTTTGATTTAGTCCCATTGGTCTGTCAGCTAAATAAATATATAGCTGAACAGGTTGGATTCAGGTTTTGTGAGGACAGTAGAGCAGCTGCTAAAAAGCAAGGAAACAGCCTTTTCATTATAATTATCAATACCACTGGAAAATGAATTCTTGTTGTTAATTACTTAATGCTTATTTCAGGTCCAGTATAATTGTACTGCCTTAGCCTTTTTTTGGAACTATTGACAGTACAACAATGCAAAATACATAAATATAAAACTTTTTAATATGACATTGACTTATTTAAAATTCCTATATCAAGCAAATATCATTCCTTCCATTTTAAATAACCCTTTTTTGATTACTTTATTTTATGGTTGTTTGAAAAGAAATAAAATATAAATTCGTTTTCACACACAGATACACACATCTACCCTTGGCGGCTCAAAGCACCCATTTTTAATTTAGTTCAGCAGATACAGATCTGAGACATTCCTGATACATGGTTGATAGTGTAAGAGGGAGATAAACTCTCTGTGACCTATTTTACCTCTGCTAAAAACAGCTGCATCTTTTGGCACTTTCAGTTGTTTTTAGTTTAGCTTCAACTGAATCTTTTTTCATCCATTTTTTATGTCCAAATAAAACGACAATATTTGATTTATTGAGTTAATTAAATATGTTCAAAGAAGATAATGAATAAATTTGTTTGATCTAGTTTCACATCATAAGAGTGCTCTGTATGTTTTGATTAATTACATTTAGTCTTTTTCTACAAGATAAAAATGTAATAAAACTCAGCTGTTATGATTATCAGCTCAGTTTATCCTCATTAGAGTAATTATCAATGCTTCGTTTGCATAAGATAAATCAGTTATTGGCAGACTCTCGGATACTGAAATCATAATAGGAAAATCTTTTGTTTTTTAAACTAATACACATTTTTTCCTCAAATTGTACAGGGCATTTTTATTGACCTTCTCTCTAAATAGTCACTCACCCATCACATTAGAATGACTTCGAGAACAACTGCATAAAAGATTTAACTCGCCTGAAAGATGCCATTCAGAGTGATTGAATTTGAATTGCAATTGCAGTTTGGTTAGAGCAGTGCAGTGAGCTGTCTCTGTTGTGATGAAGACTTGTGACGTGCCGTGTGTTTGTGAATGGGACACGTCACTGCTGGCCTTTTTCTACCACTGCCTTCTCCCACTTTGACCTTTCAGACCAGGACAGCTGACAGACTGCAACATCTTTTTCCTCTCTTTTCTCTCTCCCCTACATAATAAAGAGGTAATTACCCTTCAACTTATTGCCTTCACAAAGTTACAAGAACGAGGAGACACAGAGAGAGAGACAGAGAGAAAATATGAAAGGAATATAGAAAATGTAATTTGCTAGGCTGTTACACAGAAACAAACATTGCTTGAACCTGCATCAGATGAATTATGTTTAATGAATGATGAATGTTTTTATTCCGGGTATCTGAAGGGGTGAGTCAGTAAATTGCTAGTTCATGTAGTCATGTTAAAAAATAAATCTCTTGAATGCTGCCTGGAGTAAGTATTTTGTGTAGTCTGTCTAATGATACATTAATAAATTGCAAATTATTTATTAACACATTTTTTTATCAGAATATTACAATTTTGAGGAACTAGTTTTTCCTTTAAGCATTCTCAAGTTAACAGCTATAGCTATTACTTTTTACTCCACAAAAAAAAAAAAAAAAAAAAAAAAGAGAGAGAGAGAGAGAGAAAACCCCCCCACTGATTCGTGAATATTTGAGTGAATCGTGAACTTTGACACGATTCATTTCACTGGACCGTATCTAAAATTTTGTCGCGAATCGAACTGCGAGTAAACAATTCACAGAGTGATGCGGATTCGTGGGTGAATTTATCCATAGACATCATATATAATATCTATGAATTTATCTACCAACCTTGACTGGAAATGAGGACGAACCAGAAGTAACACGATCTTCAGCCATGCCAGTGTTTGGATGATTTGACTGGAATGAGAAGTAAGTTAAAATAGCAGATTATAGCCTATGTTATATGGTGTGCAGTCCATATAAACTGCGAATGCTCTGCTGCATACATTACCAACCCAAGCCATTTGAGAGTTTGTGGCATACCTGCAAACGCTTTTCGGCGCAATTAATTCGCCTCGCTCTTTGAATCAAAATGTGTCGTAAACAGACTGGACTGGAATGAGACCATAGTCTCGAGCATGGTGTCGATCTTTCGCGATCTTTTTTTCTAGCGCCTCAGTTCAAGTGGAGCGCCCATGAAATAGAGTTGTGACGTTCGCGAACGAACCGATTCTTTTGAACGGCTCATAAACATTATCGATGGGAGCCGAGTCGCGGCTGGAGGGGAGCCGTTCTTTCTGTCGTTCTTTTTTTCCTATGCTTGTTTCACACAGATGCACACAAATTAGCTCCTCAGTTATAGGGGAAGGGGCGCACCCAGCGCAGGGGTGCTACTGCCAGAGACTATTTATATAGAGACATGCCACTTCCTCAATCCTTAATACAAACATATAGGGAAAACCCGTAACGCCAAAGATGGCGGTTGTATGCACATGCCCCGCCCCTCCCGCTGGAAAGCCAATCGTTTGAAAAGGCGGCAGATTTGATATGTGTTAGTTGTGTAAATATCAGACATCCCAAGTCTCCTGGAAGTTCCGGGAGTCTCCCGCAGATTGATAGCGGCTCCCTAATAACCGCAAATTAGTTCAAATCTCCCGGAATCTAGAGCGAGCGAGCAGTAGCGCGCGCACGACAGAGAGCGAGAGAACCCTTGCGCATGCGCAGTAAAAGTATAACCTGTGGGGAAAAAGGCGTTTTAAACCTTATTTTGGGGCAAAGTCATCAAACTTTTTCAGCGATTTTTATCTTATTTTATTAGTGTTTGTATACATGCAGTTTTTATGTCCCGGAGACCAGTGAAAGTGCAGTTCTGAGTCTCTGCCCATTCATTTAGATAGGAGCCTGGTCTTGTTAGTCCGAAATTGCTGCTAGGTTTAGGGGCGGGGTTAGAGGTAGGTCATCAGACCCCCAGTGACGGGTAGGTTTAGGGGCGGGGTTAGGGGGTAGGTCATCAGACTAATAGACCAACGCTACTTTTACATCATCGAAGGGTAACGCCCCTTTTTTGGGGAAAACAAACGGATTCCCCTGAGAACAGAACTCGCTCTAGATCTGCTTACTAAGTTTCTTGATAGCAAAAATGGCACAAACATACACACTCTCTTTGCCGGCCGAGGACCGTGAGCGGTATTTAAAGAAGCTACTGGATACAGGGTTACAGAGATGTCCCTTCGAAATGGTCGAAAACTGGATTAATGACCCCACGCAGTGGCCAAATATAGACTATTCAGACATCTAACGTTACCACTATCTCGTGGAATCACCAAGTAAGTAGCCTATTTTGTTGTTGTTGTTGTTGTTGTTGTTGTTGTTGTCTTTAACGCTCACAGTATGACAAACTAGACGATGAGGCCATGTCACTTGGATCATATTTAACTTAATTTAAGCTATTGGCATAGTTTTGTTGTCGACTAGCTATAGGCCCTACTATACTATTGAAATAGTGGCAGGCTAGGACTAAAGTGGACTTGGCTGGTTTCTGCTTGTGTCTAGAAAGTGCTAGTACTTTGAAAGTTGTAAAAAGGTTTACAGTGTACGGCAAAATATGTATAGGACCAATGTATGTATGCATGGGGCTATCAAATTGGATGTTGTGACATTACGGTATCCTATCTAGCCTAGAAGGCTTGATCTACTGCCGTTCTGTTGTTACATGTAGCCCAGAGCAGTGGTCGTCGAAAAGTCATATAACAGTTAGGCCTAAAGCACTTTCTAGACAGAAGCAGAAACCAGCCAAGTCCACTTTAGTCGAAGCCTGCCACTATTTCAACAGTAAAATCAGTTAACAGCCAAAGTAGCGTGCCTAGTGAGAGCTAATCACGTAATGTTAGCTGCTAGCAGCTTCGTCTTTCTAACTAGTATAGCTAGTCGACAACAAAACTATGTCAATAGCTTAAATCAAGTTAATTATGATCCAAGTGACATGGCCTCATCGTCTAGTTTGTCATACTGTGAGTGTGTTAATGACAAAAAAAAAATAGGCCAACGTTACTTACTTGGTGATTCCACGAGATAGTGGTAGATGTCTGAATAGTCCATATTTGGCCACTGCGTGGGGTCATTAATCCAGTTTTTGACCATTTCAAAGGGACACCTCTGTAACCCTGTATCCAGTAGCTTCTTTAAGTTTGTGCCATTGTTGCTATCAAGAAACTTTGCAGATCTAGAGCGAGTTCTGTTCTCAGGGGAATCCGTTTGTTTTCCCCCAAAAGGGGGCGTTACCCTTCGATGACGCAAAAGTAGCGTTAGTCTATCAGGGATGAGTTCCCTAATGAATATTCATGAGTCTTCCCCTACCATCCTGTGAAAAAAAATATCGCTGCCCGGAGGCGTTGCCAAGATGGCGGCCGAGTGGCATGACTTGCCTAAAAGGACTTTGCTATTGCCTAACAGCATGATGATAGTTGTGCACGCGCGCGCATCCTTTACGTGAGTACTCCAGTGGAAAAAAAACACCTACGTGCCTCTGTCATTGGGTAGGAGCGGAGCCAATGACTTGTGCACGCTGCCGTCACATGGTTACTCCAGTAAAAAAAAAAATTGTATCTACAGTATATAGTTTCAACTTTAAATATTTTTTGTTTTTTATCAAAATGTTCTTGTGTGATAACAATGTTCTTGTGTGGAAGTGTTAATGTTTGTAGTAAAAGCTGTTTTGCACAGAAATTCAATGCAGTCGGCTTTGTTTTTGATGTTTATTTGTGAGTAGGTATTGTATGAATAACATAAGTCAACATAGCTTTACACATTCACACACTTTGTACTAAAGGTAAATCCAAAATAGGGATGTCACTTTCTAAGCAGAGGGATGTGCAACCCTATGGAATATAGTCCACACATGAAAAATGAGGTAATAATCAATATTTCAGAATAATTCAAACTCAGATATTGGTGTATGATATCTGAGTTTTAATTATTTGACTACAAATCTCACCTCATCATTCCTCCCAGTGATTATTTCCAGGATAAACTGAGATGCCCCCAAGCTGGCTTCTTAAAACTGACTAAATATTTAAAAAGAGCCAAAAGAGCCGTTCTTTTGAAAGGCTCTTTTAAAAAGGAATGGATCGCCAAGATCCGGATCCCCTCAAAGAGCCATAAATCCCATCACTACCATGAAACGATAATATTTTCCGCTTTACTAGATACAACACAAAATAAACATGAATTAAAGCTACCGGAATTATGGACTTGCCGCCATGCCAATGGATCTAATAATGTTTATGGATGAGTGAATACATTGATGTTTTTAACATGACTGTGGTATGAAGCAGGGCACGATGGCTAATGAGAGACATATAGGCCTATCAGCGCCACACACAAGTACCGCCGATATAAAGGAATGAGGACATTTCATACTACCGAACTACCCGCAAGTCCTGAATTACTTCTCATACAGGTCAGTTTATTTGACGAATTACACTTGTGAGGTAACGCAGCGCTGTTTCGCTTGGTCTACACTATATCATACTAAACTGCATTTGAGTGTGTTGAAAGTTATAATGTTATTCTATAATGTTATTCTAAGCTAGATCAACATTAGAATAACATACTGATCATATTCTATTTCATCATGTTGAGCTATATAACATTAGTTTTATGTACATTTGCTCACCTGTCTAATAAAGTACATGCAAGAGTGGCTTCTCTGTAAAGTCAGAGTTAGTCGCGGACGTGGAGCTCTCGGAATCTCGAAAACGCCACGCTATATTGATCCTCGTTTTAGTTCTCCTTTTGTCCCAAAGTCTGCTGGCCATGGTCCATTAGGTTTAATGAAACAACAACAGCGTGAGCGTGCCGCTAGACGTAACGCAGTTGTCCAAGTCTGTCGCCATGGTTACTATAGTGGAAACCAGGGATAACGCGGATATTATGCGACAATGACCAGGGACGAGCCATTATAAAAAATTGGAATTTCTCTGAAATTAAAAATCTTTGGGAACATTTGGGATATTGTAAGTACACAACTGCACAACATTGGAGGGTATGTTGAAAGATACATATGCACTGTAGTCTTTTGTTTTTTTTATTTAGCATGTTCTTCAATATTGAATTTATGTTTGAATAAATCCGTTTTATGACAGCCACCATTGTTTAAATATAAAAACGAGGATAAACATGGGCTAATTATGTCATTAAAATGTATAATAACGTTATTATAAAAACATCCTTATGTAGGCCTATACATGTATATCCTACAAATCAATTTATTTTAAATTTGAATATTATAATGATGTAGCTTCCAACTGTGGTTCCCTGTATAGTTTAGTTGAGATATATTTTTATCATTTTTATGAGGAAATTAACCATGTACTGTACCCGATAGACCCCAAATTAATCAATATTGAAGCAAAGTTAATTGAATCAAAATCTAATCCAATTGTGATATTTGTGTCAATGCCCAGTAGTCTGTCAACATGTTTTTTCGTTTTTTTTTACTTGAAGCAAATGTTGTCTTTTCCCTTTATTTTCTTTAGAGTACACTTGAATGCTTCGTTTCAACGACATGTTCAACTACATTTTCTAATGGGGGAGGATGCCTCCATGCATTGATGGTGTAAAATAACATTACTTGTTTAGTTTAAGCTTTAGATGCATAGCCTTGACATTAAAACTGTCTGTATGAGTTACTATGCGCAACTGTGAATGAAATTAGTTGCATGCAGCTGGCAACTTAAAAAATAGTATGGCTAATTTAATTCTGGAAAGGCACTAGTTGAAGTGCCAGTGAGACATGATTAATTTATTCTGTGAGTGAAAGTGTCCCATAATAGGTGGTTTACTAAGATAAAATATGTAGTAGGTTATTTGACTGGTCAGGTGGTCTACCCGAGCGCTCCGCTTTGCAAGTGCAGTGCTGCACCAGCTGAGCTAGTTTACTATGCCAGAAAAGCCATGGAGTTGGTTATGTGATGTTAACATCAGAATGTATTAGTTCACAAATCACGCACTATGATAATAGCTTTTTGAGGTCAACATATAACTGAGTGAAAACAAGTCTTTATTAATCGATAATCTGCTCCCATAATCATAATTTGTGTTATAAGGAATACAAAGTTGTTACCGTTTTATTTCAGCTGGAGTGAATTTTTTTTACATTTTATGTAGGCTATAGGTAAGCAAAAAATGTAGGTATGGCACATGTTTCCAATGAGGTTGCAATCAGTGGTTTAAAGTAGCATATTTGAGTAAATGTAATTAATTACTGTAGGGATAGTTCACCCCAAAGTTTAAATTCTGTCATTTACTTATACCCACAAATTGTTCTAAACCTGTATGAATTTCTTTCTTCTGCTGAACTGAAAGAAAATGTTTTGAAGATGGTCTGTAATCAAACAGTTGATTGGATCCCATTGACTTCCATAGTATTTTTTTTTCCATACAATGGAAGTCATCAATTGTTTGGTTACCGACATTCTTCAGAATAATATTGAAGGTACTACAACATCTTGTGCATTTTGCCCTTACTTACCCAAACTTGTCAACAAGGCTACTTTACACAAATGCGAGTGCATTAGCAGATTGCTGAATTGTAGGTTTTTCATAAATGAGATGAGGACATGACAGCAGCCGGTGATGAGGCCGAAACCAGTACGTCCAGAGCAAGTAGGCGTTGACTTTTTTAGGCTTTAATGATAGTTAACATTATTTTATTTATCCATTATACGGAAGAGAGCTTTGTAAGGATTATTGGTTTACTTATGCCCTTTTTGAGCACCTGAGCTTAACTGAGACTTGGGTGTCTGTAGAGGTTTAAGAGGCTGTTGTGTCGATTGCAATATTGAGGTGTTCGGGTTTATATATTATAAACGTGTGATTGCTCTCCTCACAAATCAGCTGGTTCTTGTTTTTCATTGGTACGTCTCTTAGGCGTTGAGGACTAGTGGATATTTGAGCCTTCCTTCAGTATGAGTAAAATCCTTAAGTACTGTTAAAATCAGATGCTTTCACTCAAGTTGTATTGGAATTGGTAACTTTTACCTGGTAATGGAGTCATTTTCACTGCAAGTTATCTTTACTTTTACTTTAGTATGGTTTTCTGGAAGTCTTTACACCTTTGGTGCCAATTAAAACTTTTTTGGAGGTAAAACTTTTTAATAAGGAAAAATGGCTGATTGCAACTTTAAGTAAAAATAGGCACCATAGGTTTAACATCAAGACAAATTTCACACATTTTACAAAGGTGATGTTGTGTTTTATTGTTTAATACGTTTATTTATTCTGCTTTTTTGAGAATAGCTTGTCCCTCTGGTACCTTTTAAGATTTTTTTTGTTTTGTTTTTTTTTTGTTTAGCAGCAGCAGTTTTGTGGGAAAAAAAAATCACATATCACCTTTAACACATTTCACAAAGGTGATGTTGTATATATGCTTTATTTGGTTTATTTCTTTCCTATACTTTTTGTCCCTATATATTTTCACATCATCATCATCAGTAGTTTTGTGTGGTGTTGCACTCATAATTACCTGATCTCTGTCCTGGAATTATGATAGGAATAACCTGCTTTAACTATAGCGTGTCTTTCTGAGCCCTGGCAGCAGCTGTTAGCTTGTCACCAGAGCACAACTGCTGGGTCAAGGCCGGTGTCGAGCAGTGTATCTGTGTGCCCCGTCAAGACAACAGTATGCTAAGTGCTGTTTGTTGGCGGTGCTCAAAGATCCAAACAGACAGCGAACGTCTCTCTCTGTTACCACATTTTCTCTTGACGTGGCAGTTTGCGAAGAGGCCTTTCTCGAAGAGAGAAAGAATAAAAAAGTGTTAGGAGACAAATAGGCTCTTTTATGGAAGAGCATGCAACTTTTATATATTTAAATATGCTCAGTCAACTGATCTCCCGGAACTGCATATCTATAACATATTGCATGCTTTCAGTTGTCATGCTCTTTACACAAAATTTTACATACAATTGAAATGCAAAATTCACCTGCTGAATTTGATTAATTTGCATACACTGAAAAAAATGGTTTCAGGATTAACTTTCAAACAATTTTCACTCATTTCACAAATAATAACAAAGCAAGGGCATTGAATTACAGTAAACGTGAAATTCCTCAAGTATAATAAGTGAAATCATATTTTCTTGTAAATGTACTCCAGAAATCTGTTTTATTTACAACTTTGAAAAATACATTTTTAGAATGTAGGCAGAGCATGCCAAATGATTAAAATTATAATAAAATATGTTAAGGCCAAGTGTGGTTGGTGGATCCCACAGCCATTTATTGATGTTTTTCCCCCCTAAAACCTATCCCTATCCCTAACCATAACTTATTTTTGTTTTGATTTTTAGCATCCAAAATTCAGCCTCAAAAGATACAACAGCATTTAACGATTTATGTAATCTGCAATTTTAAAAATACTTTTTATGTAAACAGCAATAAAAGTGAAGTGGTTCCTTTTAATCAATGAAATGTAACTGGATATTGCATATCAGATGTACATAAAAGATAAAACAGCATGCCAAATAATAATTTAAATCAGTGGTTCTCTTTGGTTATTCCCCCTTTGAAGTTAGAAAAAGGGTTTATACCCTCCTATTATCTGTCTGATTATCTGCATTGTTAGCAAATGCTGCCACTTTAAAATATTGTATATGACGAAAAATACACGTATTAATTTAGCCAGATGTTTCTGTCCAAAGCAACAAATGAGAAAAAAGCACTTGACAATATTTGCATTGACTTAATGTTAAACTTTTTATTTTTATTTAAAAAACATTAAATGTCTTTACTTTCAGCATTAGATTTTGCACTTTTTCTGTGAACTAATGAAAAATAAATAATTAATGTTAAAATATTAAAGGATTTTTTTTTCCATTTTGGATATATCATATGATAGTTTTATGTGAAGAACTTAAAGGGATAGTTCACCCAAAAATAAAAATTGTCATCATTTATTCATCCTCAAGTTGTTCCAAATCTGTATGAGTTTCTGGTAACACTTTATTTTGAAGGTCCCTTTTGAACATTATGTTGAATATAAGTAACTCTGCAACTACATGTCAACTAACTCTCATTAGAGTTTTAGTACTGTCTGCTTAAAATCAGCTCACACTTTATTGTGATGCTCCTCCAACATACATTCAACTGAATATAAGTAACTTTGCAACTACATGTCAAGATATTCTAACCCTAACTCTAGTCTACTAATACTCTACTAACACTCTAATGAGAGTTAGTAAACATGTAGGTGCAATGTTCCTTATAGTCAACAGAATATGTTAAAGGGACCATCAAAATAAAGTGAAACTGAGTTTCTTTCTTCTGTTGAACACAAAGTAGATATTTTGAAGAATGTTGGTAACCAGACAGTTGACAGCAACCATAGATTTTATAGTAGGAAAAAAAAATACTATGGAAGTCAATGGCTACCGTCAACTGTCTGGTTGCCAACATTCTTTAAAATAACTTCTTTTGTGTTCAACAGAATAAATAAACGTTTACAGGTTTGGAACAACATGAGGCTGAGTAAATGATGACAGAATTTTCATTTTTGGGTGAACTATCCCTTTAAGTGTGGTGCAAATACACTTGACACCAGAAGTAACTGGGCACAAACTTCATTGGTACCATGTATATCTTCAACGTTCCAGTTTTGAATGTGTGGACTGTTTCTGTCTCTGATGCAACCCGTATAAGACGACAACACCCTCTGGGGTCCCACACTCTGAACCACTGAATTAAGGTGTCATATTATATAGGGATATATTCAGCTCAGAAATACACACATCACTGCTCTCAGTCCACGCAATACACCCACATGATGTGGAGCTCCCAACAGGCTGAAGAAAGTGGGTGGAGAAGATTCAGTTTCACATCCACATCATGTCACATCCAAACTGAAACCCAGGCAGTAAATTTCAATCAGCTAATTAATGTTGATGAATGGCATGTTTTGAAAATCACATTGCCTTAACATCTGTATAGAATTCACAGATATTTTTATTCATATTGTTAATGGTGGAACACTTTTAGCTCATCAAATTGCAACACATTATGCTTGTTTCGTATGATTAGGTGTAATTGAAATACCTTCCATATGTTGTGTAGGAGTTTCAGTCAGGTGGATTTTGCTGATTATACCGTTCATGTGTCTTGGTTTTCTAAAAACAAGTATAACATGGGAAATGCTGTCTGTTTTTGACAGATGACAACTTATTTTGTTGTCAGGCCCTTTACTGCATTACCTCTTTTTTGGCGACCCTAAGAATTTCAGTGATAACTAATGTACTAATTACCTCTATTGTTTATTTAAATTGGATCATGAATAGCCAATTTTTTTCTGTAAAAGAACACTAGGGCTTATTTATAACACTTGACTGGGCAACAAAAATGAATGGGTGAAAAGGGAGAGGTAAAATACCGAGGAAGATGGCAAGAGAAAGAGTGCTGAAAAGGAAACTCACATTCAGGGATATGGTTTTTTGTGTTGCTTGTGTTTGTTTAAGGTGAATTCATGAATATTTAAAGTTCAATAGCATTTTCTTTCTCTTTACAATCAATCTACCCAAAATCACCTCCTGGTGCCCAGTGAGTGTCCGTCCTGTCAGAGTTAATGTGAATAACGTTGCACTTCACTTCCCCTTGAGAACATGCACAGCTGTGCCAATGTGTGTGTGTTTATATACAATATAGGGGAGAACAATTATGAAACGGTCAGCAGAAATTAATTTAAATTTTGTGTTCACGTGTGTGTACAAATGTACATGTGTATATGTGTGTGCATACCCCTTAAGACTTTCGTTCATCTTCGGAACACAAATTAAGATATTTTTTATTAAATCTGAGAGCTGGATCACTCCTCCATAGGCTTCTTAAGGGATCGAAACTGGCCGGCCAAAAAGTTATGAAAGAGATCGTTAAAATAGTCCGAGTGACTACAGTGGCTCAATCTTAAGTTTATCAAGCAACGAGAATACTTTTTGTGCGCAAAAAACAAACAAAAATAACGACTTTATTCAACAATTCATTTCCTTCTCTGTTGGCCTCGAGATTTCACGTAGTGAAACTACGTAAACTTCTAGGTTGTACGTCACACGCATCACACACATGACCAGCGTCGGCCAATTAGTGAGCCTACGTGTGACGTGCAACACAGAAGCTTTGCGCTATATCACTACGTGAAATCTTCTCAATCAGCACAAATGCAGTCTTGGACATACTACATTCACCGTGTTGTCCTTTGACCTATGATGTACTGATATACACATGACTTAAATATGATATTGAGTTTTTTGTTGAATACAATTCACAAATTCATTTTAAGCTAAAAAGATTGGTGTAGGATTTGCTTTGAAACTACTTGAAAGTGAAAGTGTGCATTTTCTTGTAAAATGTACTAAAATAATCTTTGTTCTATTTATAGCTTTGAAAAGCTTTTTTTTTGTTTACAGTGTAATTGAATAGAGCTTTGATGTTTTGAAAATACAGATCACTCATTCTTACATGCATGGTAACACTTTTGTGTGTGTTCTAATTGGTTAAAATAATGATGCAACATTCTTTATTTTAACCCATTTTTTTTAAAGGGTTGACGGTTGCTGTTTGAAAATTATAGGAAATACTAGAAATATTGCAAGCTTTGGGTTTTTCTGCACACGTAGGCCTATTATTTGCAGGAAGTAGTGATTACTTAATTGAAAAGCATATTGGGGTGTGAGATTAGAAGTTAGAACACATTTCTTTACTTTTTCTTTAATATTAAAAAAATCTTTCATTTGACTATAATAATTTTAGCTTATTGAAATATTTAAGCTTACTAGTGCTGCATTGGTCTGCGCTACTTTAACATCAAATCATCACATGTTTTACATTTTGATTCACCCATATCAATGTACTGCATTCACTTTCAGATTATGTACTGAATTTGATAAAGAACTTATACTTCTCTCTCATTTATGTAAGCTAATGCAGGTGTGCAGCACAAATGCAGTCTTGGACATACTACATTTACAATGTTTTCTTTTGACCTATGATGTACTGACAACAACTTCGTTAAAAGTTTACTCAAGTTTTGTTAACCAAGTACTATCTAATCATGAAGAACTGTTGTGGTACCTACACTGAGAAAAGAAAAGCTGTAACTGGGGCGGTACTTTTTCAAAAGGTAGCCTACTAATATTTATACTTTAGGTAATGTTTTTTTTTTAAGGTACTAATATGCACCCTTTAGGGATAAATAAGATACAAAGATGTACCCAGTTACAGCTTATAGTACTTTCTTATAGTACTCGGCTCTGCTTTCTCGTGGCATACCAAGTGTCCACTAGTGGGACACTTCATAATCTCAACAGATGCAGTAGGTCATCTGGGTGTTGTTTGATCTTAAAATCTCCTTTATAAATGCTTTACAAGGCATGAATAGTCCTCACTTTAGATGAGCTCACAAACATAGTTAACTGACCACTACTAAATGCTTTATAACTACCTGAATTAAGCCTGAATTACAGCATAAATACATGTTAAGAAAGCATTTATTAACACACTAACTAACCATCACTATATGTCTGAATAATAAGATGTATGAATGTACATTTAAATAGTTTATTAATCATTTACTTACACGTTCTAAGTAATCTTATGAACCACTGACAACTCTTAAATAACTGGTTTATAAAAAATGCAATTATTCATTTAGAAATAATAAATTGATCATTAATAAAGGATGAAAATACAATTATTAAATAAATTATAGATATGCTTGTAAATCAAGAAGAGAGCATTTATAGCTGTATTTATAAACTGCTTATTAATGTCTATTAATGCTTTATGAATGATGAATTAACTGTTTACTCATGCTTAACTAATGATTATTAGCGTGTAGTTATTATAAAGTGTTACCAAATAGTGTTTAAAAATGTTTCACATCACATTTAATGATTGTAAAAGTGCTTTATGTGGTAGCTATTTATAATTTTGATTTATTTCCCCCCCCCCCCCCCCTCCTTTTACTATTGAGACAGCAAAGGATGCAGGAAAAATGGGAATGGGACATGACACGGGCCAGACTCACACCTGCAGTCCTGCGAGCACAACAACTGTTACGCATTGTGAGCAAGTGCTCTGCCCACTGTGTCTTGGTTCAGACTAGGCTTGCTTTTGGTCATTTGAGTTTAGAATTAGGGTAACCCAGCTTGTTAATGTTCTTAGACTGTCAGAGTTATTAGAAACACCTGCAGTTAACAGATAAAAGTGCTATGACACTCTGTCCCTGAAGCAGAGTGGTTCTTTTAACTGGGTTGAGGCTGCATTTGCACATCAGTACAAGTTGTGCTCAAGGCAAAATCGGGATTTGAGCTCCCCAACTGAAGGTAACATGACTGAACAATGGGGGGTGTCGTGGGGAAAGTGAGTTAGGCAACAATGAGACAAAAAGACTATGCTGATGAATGAGAACTGAGCTCATTCTGGATGTCCCTGATGACTGACAGATAGGCAGGATGTATCTGATAGAGATCAGATCTGATCCATTTGATGCTGTAAATCAGTTTCAGTTGCATCATCAGCAATTCTTTCAAACAATACGTACTTCAAATGTTTGATATACATGTACACACATATAGAACAAAAGGGTATTTTCTAAAACTTAGTGAGCTGCCTTGCTGTCAAAGTGTTTTGAAATGCTTTACATAGGCAATATCTCTGTGCAACGCATATAGTGAAGCACATGCGGCACTCGACTTACAACAGTATAGAGTTTGAGTCCAAGTAAAAAATATAAAAACATTTTTTCTGTTCAAAAGGTGTGGGTTTGGTAAGTTTTTGGATAAAGTCTTGTTTTCATCAAGGCTAAAAAATTGAAATAAAAAAACCTTCAGTAAAATAGTAATATTGTGAAATATTAAAATTTAAAATAACTCTGAAGTCTCTTGACCTCTTGTGGTCTGGGCATGTGCCACACAGGATTTGAACCCATGACCTGAAAGGTTCGTGAATCATAGCATGTGGTATTACAGATTGCCCCACTCAGTTGACGGTGATGCAGCATGTTTCTGAGGAGAGCTTTCAGTGTGAGAATAAGCACACAAAAGCATTACTTAGCATGTTAACCAGATAATATCAAAAATCTGTTCGGTCATTTCTGTACGGCATGGCCCAAATATCATCTGAGCCGATTTTGGACTAAATTGGGCAAAATTTGCTAAACTTTTTCATTTGCTTAAATATGATGGACGGTCACATTGTTGGAAAATGATAAATGAGTTATCGTCGGAATTGGCATAAACTAATTTTGAACAATGTTTTCAAAAGTTATAAGCGTTTTTGCAAAAAAACGTATATCTCTGGAATACTAGGTGGCACTGTGTTCAAACTTCTCAGGTTCCTTAAGGGCATGCTGTCGATGATCCTTATCAAATTTTGTGAAGATATGTCAAATCAATTAAACGATATTGCATTTTATTACAAAATTCAAAATGGCGGCCTGATTGTTTGGTCTGTCCTGGCAAAATTGGTATCCTCGGATTCGGCATGAAAATGAATCCATAGACACCAAGCTTCATTTTCTGACAAACTGTTCAAAAGTTATGGGCAAAATTAGCAATTTTTCAGATCTCATGTTCTGCAGTTGGTGCTGTTCCCAAATTTGGCATGGACCCTCAGATCATAGATCCAAGGAAGGGTACCAATGTTCGTTCCGATTGCTCAAAGTTTGGCTGAGATACAGCCTCTGAACCAACTTTGGGTCAACCTCGTTAAGTTCGCGACATTATAACTTTTAACGAAGATGAATAAAAAAAATCTGTTCAGTCATTTCTGTGCGGCTCAGTCCAAAGATCATCTGATCAAATTTTGGTGGTGACGCTATAGAGTTGGATCCTAGAGACTCCATTATTGGTCCAATCACTATTCATTACCATCTTTACAATTGTGCCAGATTTAATAATTTTCTCATGTTCCATTGATAGGGCTGCCATAGACTCCCATTTGGGAGGAATATTAATAAAGTAAACAAACAATTACAATAGGGGCTACAGCCCCTTCGGGGCTTGGAATTAAATCATTAAAGGATTAAAAGGGATTTAAGGGAATAAATACATAAGAGTGGTGAAATAAGTTCTAGGTCTAATTGTAGTTATGAAGTAATCAGTTTATTACTAACTATTTGCAAATAATATTTTATTTTAAAATGTGCACACATTCACTCACGTTGCTTTACGCTTTGGGAAAACGTCGCTGGTTACAACTGTAACCCTTGTTCCCTGAGAAGGGAACAAGACACTGCTTCGAAACGACACTTTGGGGAACGCCCTTAGCGTAACAAATCTGAAGTATGAATGAAATTAATCCAATTCTGATTGGTGCTGCGTCATGACGTAACATGTGACGGCATACACGGAAGCTACAAAGGGATGCCGGCACACAACAGAGTTGGCTTCTGGGATGAAGCAAGTCTCTCCCAGGTAGGGAAGGCGTGGCGGAGGGACGCAGTGTCTCGTTCCCTTCTCAGGGAACAAGGGTTATAGTCGTAACCCGAGACTTTCCCTTTCGAGGGAACTCGAACTGTGTTGAAATGGCACTTTGGGGAACGAGTACCCACTATGCCACAACAAGCCCTGTCTGTCCCAGTGTGAAGCTGCGCACAGGCACACTTAGGACGAGAGCACTAGAGTGCCTGGCGTTGAAGGAATGTCCAGGCTATAAAATCTGATAAAAGTATGAGGGGTGGCCTATCCTGCTGCATCACACACTTCTTGGATCGGGGCCCTGAAAGGAGGGCTCTAGAGGACGCCATGCCTCTGGTTGAATGAGCCCTTATGGCCAAAAGTAAAGGCAAGCTGCGAACCTGTTAGAGATAGCCTGAACGATCCAGTTACTGATGGTCTGTTTGGATGCGGGAAGCCCCTTCTTGGGCGACCCGAAGCACACCAGCAACTGGTCTGACTTCCGCCATGAAGAAGACCTCTGGACATAAATCTTGAGAGCTCTGACAGGGCAGAGCAAATTAAGTTTCTTCATCCGCCGTCATGTGAGGTGGAGTATAAAAAGCCTGCAGAACCGTAGGCTGTGCCACATTAGATGGCACTTTAGGCACATAGCCCGGCCTGGGATGCAAGATAGCCTTAATGTCGCCTGGAGCAAACTTCAGGCACCCACGAGATATAGAGAGCGGCTGAAGGTCTCCTACTCTCCTCAGAGAAGTAATGGCTAAAAAAAAGCTACCTAGAGGGAAAGGTTCTTGGCCTCAGCCGACTCCAGAGGTTCGAAGGGGGTACGAGCCGCAGGTCTCATCCTCCGAGCCCCACAAAGGAAATGTACCACCAGCTGATGTCTCCCCAGAGGCCCATCACCCAGAGGAGCGAGGAAAGCCACAATGGCAGCCACGAACACCTTGAGTGTGGACGGGGTAAGACCAGCTGAGAGGCGATCTTGGAGGAGCTCCAGCACTGAAGTCAACCGGGCAGTTAACTGGGTCCACCTCACGCTCTCTATACCAAATGGAACCACATTCCACTTTAGGCCATACAATCTCCTCGTGGAAGGAGCTCTGGAACTAAGTATGGTCTACACCACTCCAGCCGACAGGCCAGCCTCTAGGTACTGAGCCCTCTCAGGGGCCAGGCCCAAAGTTTCCCCAATGGGTCTGGATGGGTGAGAAAAAACTACAGTGGACAGTGGGACGTCCCTCGAGACGTGAACAAATCCACTTCCACTGGGCCGAACCTCTCTCATATCGACTTCACCACCTCAGTGTGAAGTCTCCATTCTCCAAGCCTCAGCCCCTGCCTCGACATGAGGTCTGCTCTCTGATTCTAGTCCCCTGGGACGTGCATTGCTCTGAGAGATAACAGTTTCCCCTGGGACACCCCTGAGTGAATCCCCAACTCTGAAAGATGGCGCAAGCTGCTGAATTGTCAGAGCACGCTCCGGTACAAGCCTGGCCTGCATTTGGGCCGAATCGAGAATTCCAAACTCAGGCTCTGGCTTGGGCTGGGCGGTCAAAAGCGTGGGCTTCGCGGGCTGCTGAGTCAACACGCTTCTCTGGCGACTTGAAGCAGCTGCAGAGCTAGACACGCTTGGGTAAGAACTGGCTCATTGTCTGCGACGATTTTCCGAGGTTCCTGGGAGGAAGAGAACGGGAGAGCGCGAGGGGCGTAGCCGCTCTGAAATAAAAAGCGATTCGCGAGTCGCACTCGAGTCGCATTTTAATAGACTTCAGATTTGACTCGGACTCGACACATAAATATTTTAAAAACGAATCAAGTCTTTAATCCTTAACTACTAATATAGTAAAAAAAGAATGTGTTTTATTTGAATGGTTTTATATTATCCGTGTCACATATATTACACTACATGTCGCGGTTGTTGGACCTTTGTCATAGAATTTGATTACGTATGTCCGTGTATTGCGCGTAAACTCCGAAATATCATAATGAAAAGTCCCATGAAACATGACTGGAGAAACCGTGCCATATGTTCTTTCATTTAGGTTTATTAACATGTCAAATCAGCTAGATGCAAAGAATGTGTGAAAACAATAAAGACACCAGAACGACAACATCACATTTTATGAGACATTGCATCCACAAGCAGCTGCGTGGCTACTTTGGATTGCAAGCCTGTTAAAACATTAACAAATAAAATATAGCCTATAGCACTGTTTTACTTTTATCGATCTTTTTGAATTATATGCAGCTTTTCTCTCTCTTAATGTATGTCTATGAGAGAGAGGAGGTAGAAGGATGTTAATCCATTTATTACTTAAAGAGCATATCTTAACATATCACAATCAGCATGCGTACAGTTTTCTATTGACTTAAAACATTCTGTGGTTTGATATTTTCAGATAATGACTGTCGTCAATAACAACGCCGCTGTTGAACAAACTACTGTATACAAAATGCAACTGGCGCCATCTTGCGTCCAATAAGCGATTGTATTGAAAATAAATGAAGGCTTTAGCATAAGTTCTGCCGGGAAGACTCAATTGTTACGCCACTCATTACCTTCTCATCTATCCAATCGTGTTCTAATACTTGTGGTATAAAAGATAGGTACTTACTCATGTCTGAGTTCGCAGATGCTGATGCTTCCATTCACCTCCATCCTCCCCACCACCACCAAGATGGTTCCTTCCCCCTCCATCCTCCCCACCACCAGGATGGTCCCTTCCTGTACCTCACAGGGAGTCAGCTGTGCCCCTGCCTTCGTCTTCAGGCAGGAAATGCAGAGTCCGGACCCTCGGATTGCGAGCTACGGACGAGGCCTACACCAAAGAACTTTATATCGTGATATTGCTTGCTGGGCTGATTAATAAATGGTTAATTGTCTTGTTGCCAGGACGATTGTTTTATACATTGTATGGAATATAAAGTAACATGCTGGATTTACATTATCCCTTAAATCTTCGGACCTTTATTACAAACAAAACAGATAATAGAAAGATCTTATATTTTGTCTATATAATACAAATAATAGGATTTTTGAGTATGAGAATTTTTTTTTTTTTGTAAGGCACGAAATGACTCGAGACTCGACTCGGACTCTTGACAAAAGACTCCAGACTTGTCTTAGACTCCAGTGATAAAGACTTCAGACTTGACTCGGACTGCAGCTTAAAGACTTCAGACTTGACTCGGACTCCAGATGAAAGACTTGTGAACATCTCTGGGGCAGCTCGTCTCGGTGAGCGCGGCTTCTGTGTGTGCTTTCCACAGACAGGCAACGCACTCACTGTGCTCGTTAAAAGCGTTTGCAACAATGGTGCATGGCAAATTTGCTCTTATAGTAATCGCTGGATAACCTATGGACTGCAGCACCATAGGCTCGAGCAGTTTCACTGCGTGATTCAATAAGGGTTCAGTATTTGGAGAAAAAGGAGTTTTTCCAAAGCGTCAAGCGATGCAATACAAGTGAAGTGTGTCGATAGGGAACGCAAAACTTTCTTGTCATGTCACATTAATTTATGAATTATGCGATTGCTTATTTTCAATTTAAAACGGCGAAATTTCATAAGTTAAGTAGTTTGCATCACTAGATAGTCTATTACTGTCGGTCATTGAACATTTCTATCGTAAAACAGTTGTCTAATACTTACATCTGCTTACATCTTTCCACAAACTCTCGTTGAGTTGTGACAATGACAATAAGAAATGCCTTCTTTAATTTTATTGGCTATCTTGATCATTTTAACATTGACAAGCGTTGATAGACCGCTGAGGCAGAGCAGCCTAAAAATGTAATCAGCTTAAAAAAAATAAATAAAAAAGATTGTTACAACACAATTGTGTGTACATAATATAATATATTATTAAACGACAGTAAAGACATTTTATACATAGGTGTAGTTTGTATAAATGATTTTGAGCTATGAATAAAAAAAAATAAAAAAATGAATTCATATTTTTTCAATGTTTTGTATTCAAATGTAATCCATGTTTTACCTAAAACGTTTTCTCTTAAAACATTTTGTCATAACAACAGAGTTTTACTCATTCTAAACTAACATGATAAGATAAGAAAAATGAGAAAATATGAATAAATTTGTATTTTTATTTTTGTATTCATAGTTCAAACAAAATCATTTATACAAACTATACCTATGTATAAAATGTATTTACTGTAATTTTATATGTATATTATATTAGGTACACACAATTGTTTGTTTTTTATGTGTTGGTATTACCGATTATAAACATGCAAACCACCCACAAATTAAAACACACAACCCACAAAATTTCCCACATTTGCTTAATTGCATGTGCCATTAACAAGGCTTTACACTATTCTCTCACTGTGCCTTCGCTAGCAAAACGGATATTCAGAAAAGGAAACAACTGAATCATCTAGGCTTATTTTTATCCATTCTGCACACATGCACTGTAAGCAGATGTTCATCTGTAGTTGCAGACAGAAACGATAGTCTCCTTCTGAAATACCGAAAATACCAGCAGAAGCTACTGGCTTCCAACACTTTCAGTCACTAATACTTTATTGAACCACACAAGAAGAAGAAGACAGACCCATCCATCCAGAGGTTCAGTATCCATGGCCAAGGGTCAGGGGATGCCTCCTACTCAATTAGTGTGTTGCAGATGGAGCAGCTTTATTCAGCATCACGTCTGATTAATAGTTTATTGAACACAGCTTGCAATTAAGCCACACTTGAATGAATCCCATTAATGCAGCCTGTTATTAACCTTTTCACTCATGTTTAATATCTCCTTTATTAAATGTTACAAAATGATATTTCTTTGATATTATAGAGTTTTTAACAATGAGTGAGGACGCCCACTCTTTCAAGTATCTTGTGCAGATTTTTAATTAGTTTTTTTTTTCCTACCGTGATGACACCCCATCATTAACAGATTTAAAAATCCAATTCGATGAGTCTTTATGAGCAGCTGGCTTTCAAAGGACTCGCTTTCATCTCTATCACTTAATCCGTCCTTCCAATCATTCATCCATCCAACCCTCTATCCCTCCATACATATGCTTCTGTGTTGTTTTGGTATAGTTGTTAATTTGTTGACAAATTTCACAGAAAATCATGTTGTGTATGATGGACACAAACTCCCATTGTTTTAGCTTCAGACCATGATTCCATCCAATCAGAGGATATCAAAACATGTTTGATACTTTAAGACGATTTTAGAACACATGTCGTAGTATCGTCGCTACTGAAAATGAAACTGTCCTCTATCTACCAGTGTTGCCGGCAGCACAGCCAATCGATCTCCCTTTCTTATCTACACATTCTTATTTATTCCCATTCCAATCTGGTCCAGCTCAATACTATACACATTGAGAATTTCCTTTAGTCCTCCTCTCCAGTACCACCTGTCTAGATTTGCTACATGGGGTTCTCCATACTTTACCTTGAAGCAAAATCACATATCCTAATCCCTGTAATTTTGAGCATGTTTCAGCAGAATGATTTGCTCATGCAGCAGCAGGAGTGTAGCATATCTAGCTCCGTCAAGATCAATCCCATCTACACTCCATTCTTATCAATAAAATGCTGTAAAATCTATAGAGACTGGGCTTGACTGAAATATGCAAGGATGTGTCACGCTTTTAGGAAGCCTTCAAAACAAATATGGCACTGATAAATATCTACTTTAGTGATGCAGTGAGATCCAGACAGATAAAGGAATGAGGATAAAAATATTTTTTTCTTAATAGCATATAGTCAAACGATAAATGAGTATAAGAATTTGGAACAAATAAGATTCAAATTTTAATAATAAACATAAACATAACAGTTTAAAATCATTTCTAGTATCTCGGAGTCAAATATTCGTGCGTAAGAAGAATAAAGTAGACAAAGGTCCCTCTTGAAGTGCAAGAGAGAGGTAAGAGTTCAGAAAATTCAGAATTCAGAAAGTGACTTACTATGCAGGAAACTTTGCACACTTCTTATACCCCTGTCTGGATCCGATAAGCAGTTCCTTTTGGGTGTAAATAAGGTCGATGTGACCTCTTTGTACCACAGCTGCAAAATTAGATAGCTGTTGTGGTTTTGATACCTTCAGAGCAAAAGAACAAACAAGCAACGTTTATCATATAGCTAGACAAGTTGTGACAGAACATTTGGTACTTCGATTCAAAGAAACAATGTCAACTCGTGCTGAAGTGAGTGATTATTTTAAACACTGTTGATGTGGCACTCGGAAATATCATAAAAACGTGATTATTAACAGCAGAAAAAAAACTTGTTCCAGCAATTATTGGAAATATTGATTACATCTTCAGAACAAATGTTAACTGAGATATAGATATGGTGTAAATATAGATTTGGAAAAACAAAAATGATCACCGAATGATCACCGGGGAAAGGGGATGTTGGAGTTTTTTTTCTCATTTTCCTCACGGTGAAGTGAGGTGAAATCTGACTCCTACTGCTGATCTGCATATGCGGAGAAGACCAGCCTGCGGAGTCACATACTTGCTGCAAGGGGGTGCCCCTTGCTAAAGCTTGGGAGGAAGCGACCCCCTGGTGGATTGAGCCCTAACACCTAGGGGCGAAGCTTGACCGCACGCCTCATAGGCTAGGGCAATAGCATCCCTCACCCAGTGTGACATTGTTTGCTTGGTTGCAGCCGCCCCCGTTTCGACCCCCATATTAAACTGGCTAGTGCTATGGACGTATGTCTGAAGAGCACGAACTGGACACAGTCTGTGAAGTTTCTCATGCTCCTGCGTTGTGAACGGCAGAGGATGTTATTTGGAACCGTAGGCAGATAGTCAGGGTGAGGATGCAAAATAGCTTTCACTGTTCCCGGGGCAAAGTCTAAGTAGGATGGCAAGGTTGACAGAGCCTAGAAGTCCCCAATTCCTTTTAGTGAAGTTATAGCCACGAGGAAAACCATCTTTATGGTAAGAAGCTTGTTAGGTGCTGACTCTACAAGTTCAAAGGGGGTCTCAACCAGCCCCTCGAGGACTATGGCTAAGAGGGTGCTTCCCGACTGGCACCCCGTCAGTCAGGGCGTGGCAGGCCGATATGACAGCCATATAAACCCTGAGAGTGGCGGGATATGTGCCTGCTGATAATTTTTCCTGCAGAAACTCCAGCACTGAAACAATCTGACAGTGGACTGGGTCTGCACCACCCTTCAAAGATACCCCATTTAGTGGCATAAATCATCATGGAGGGAGCCCTAGCCCTGAGAATGATCTCTATGATGTCAGTTGAATGCCCAGTGTCCCTCAGTTGGTACCCTTTTGGGGCCAAACGTGAAGGTTCCACAATTCAGGCTGGGGATGAAATATTGTCCCCTGCACTTGAGACGGAATGTCCCTCCTGTACGGTATCGCCGAGTGTGAGTCGTCGAGGAGGGATATTAACTAAGAGAACCAAACTCTGTTCGGCAAACTCTGTGCTATCAGTAAGAGGAAAGACCTTTGTTGACTAACTATGGCCAGGACTTCCTGGAAATGCACACAGGCACATTCTGGGCCATGTATGCGCCATCGCATCCAGACCCATGGCGGCTGGGTTCTTTAAGAGGCGAAGAGGTCAACCTCTGCTTAGAATCTTTCCCACATTTGTTTTAGTGGAGTTTTCATTCACTGTTCAGCACTGTCTGTTTGGACAGTAAATCTGCTGCCATGGTCAGATATCCAGGGATATAATTCGACCTGAGGGACAGGAACTTGTCCTGAGCCCAAAGCAGAATCTGTTGCGCTAGCCTGTTCAGATGGTGCAAATGCAGACCGCACTTGCGATATTTATAGGAGACTACCGCAGTGTTGTCCACCTGCACCAGGAGATGGAGCCTCTCAGCTGCTGGAGGAAGTACTTCAGGGCCAGAAATACAGCCATAAATTTTTGAAAATGTATGTGCCAATCAAGATGATGGCCGCTCCAGATCCCATGGGCTGGACAGCCATCTATGACCGCTCCCCAGCCAGACAGAGAATCGTCTGTCGTTAGCATCTTGTGACGACAAGACATACCTAGAGTTGGACTCAAGGCGAGGAACTGGGGTCTGAGCCACATAGAAAGGGTCCATAGCACGTGGTGTGTAACCCTTATTTACCTTTGGGGATTGGACCTTGGAGCTACAACCGAAGCGCTCTTCATGTGCAAAAGGTCCATAAGCATCACTGTGGATGCAGCTGCCATAAGACCTCAAATTTATTGATGCTAATTTATCAAAGAATAATGTCCTGACCTAGCCTGCTTAGTGTGTTAAAAATGGTCTCAACACAAGCGGGAGACAGTTTTGCCTACATGATGACCGAGTCCCATACAACCCCTAAGTACGTTGTCCTCTGGGCACCATAGATAACGTTTTTCTTACGGTTGAGTCTCAACCCCAGAGAGACGAAATGAGCTAGGACGAAATCTTGATGTCGAAACACAAGCTCTTGAGATTGGGCCAGTACCAGTATCAGCTATTCGTCGATGTAGTTCAAAATGCAGATGCCCTGGAGTCGTAGCCAAGCCAGAGCTGCATCAATGCATTTTGTGTATGTGCGGTGTGATGAGGGGTTAGGCCGAATGAAAGAACTCGATATTGGTAAGCTTCACCCCAGAAAGCAAACCTCAAGAACTTTCTGTGTTGTGGCAGTATTTCTATATGAAAGTATGTGTCCTTGATCATTTGTGACGAACCAATCACGGTGTTGGATTTGCGACACAATCATCTTGTTAGTTAGCATCTGGAACTTTCTGAGGGAACGGTTCAAGCCGCGAAGATCTAAAATTGGGCTGCTGAGTGTGACGAGCCGATCCCCAGTCTTGCTTAGGGTGAGGGTGACTTGCCACACTCTGCTTTTGTGCCTCTCTTTTGTGAGAAGGACTGGGTTGGGGCTGGGGGACCGGCAGCCCCTCCCCTTGAGTGCGGCGGGAAGGAAACTGCACAAAAGCTTCCTCATGCCTTTTCACCTCCCAGAAACTGCTGACTACTGTGTTGACCGAGTCGCCAAACAGCCTGGAAGGTGAGAGCAGAAACACTCTGTGGCTTTCTCTCATTGGCGACCGGGCCGTTTGTTTAGTCGCGCGGACAGATCTGTAGCTCGACAAAGCTAAGAGGAAGCCTCTTTGTTGATGGAACCATCCACACTCAAATCCTTAGCAGGTCAGCCTGATAGCCTGTAACACTGCCATGGTGTGGCTGAAACACTTTACCCTCCAGCATGGAAGTTGTCCTGCAGTGCTTGGTGGGGAGAGTTGTTTTTTTAATGACAATGCAGAATCAGGGGAGAGATTGCCCGCGAGCGTCAACCCGACGCATCGTCATATAACAGTGTGTTTTCACTCCCACAACAGTTAAACATGTAGACGTCGAAGTCACAAAGATACACAATATATAACGTTTCCCCCATAAACAAGATAGCTTGTCATGGAGGTCCTCAAAGAAGGGGAGATACCGATGTTGAGGTCCCTCCTCCTGGCCACTGGACAGAAATCTGTCCTCAAGTTTAGAGCGTTTGAGGTCTCCTGTTCCCGTGGCCAGTCTAGTTGAAATCGTGCCACTGCATGAGTCACCAGCTTGAGTAGTTCCTTTTGCGCTTTGTCATCACGAGAGGAATGCTCGGAGGCGGTGAACTTGAAATCCATGCCGGAAACAAGAGATTCACTGCCCTCCGCCTGAGCCGAAGAGGCGCTGGGGCACACTTCGGAGTCAGGCAATAGGACATCCCGATCTGAAGAGTGATAGGTGACGGACCTGTTTTTTGCTCCTCAGCCAGATCGACACGCGAGCCCCACGATCTCATTGTGGGTGCTGGCACTTGGAAGTAAGCAAGGCGAGTGCGAAGCACTTTAACTGTGAACATTTAGCACTGATCGAAATTGCCATGCTCCAACACAAGGGCAGCATGCTCTTCCCCCAAACATACAAAGCAAAACTGGTGTGTGTCATATTCAGGCATGGGCCGTGTAGCAAATTAACTCTATGAAATATTAATAATCGATAATAACTTGTTATAATTGATTATGAATATTTGGATCAGTTAATATAATTAACTTAATGTTGTAAATTAATATTACAATCAATTAACCTATTTGCCCCTTGAACACTCAGTGTTAATTGTTTATTAATTCTAAGAAATTTACATTTCCGGGGCATGGGAAATGTCCTTCCCACTTTACAGTACTACTAAGAGCAAGTAGTCAAGAACTATGATTAGAGACTCCAGATATGAGCTCGAGACACGGACAACTTTATGTGTGATATGAACAAGACTTTATTAACCCCAAGGTCGTTGGGGTTATAACAACGTTCGCAACCGTGAAAAAAACAGGCGAGAAAATCGAATGCTTTTTTCACGTAGCCATCGTCGTAGAAGCCATCCACATAGTATTTCCCAAATGACGCCTCACCAGTGTTTAAAGCATGTTGAATTTCTATGCCCCGTGATTTTCGGAGGAATTCGAGCCATTCAATTGAAATGTTTGAATATGTTTTGTTCTGGTTGGTATAAGCATTGTTATGTGTCAGAGCTACTGTGTCTTTTGGGATGTAGTGCGTTTTATATGTAGCCATACACGTCGCAGCCAGAGTGGTGTAATTAAAAGGATCAAGGCCTGTACACAGAATGAATTCATCGCGGTATTTCATGCATGCAAAACAACGTCAGTTTTTACCATAAATCGCAAGTTCTTTTTTAAAATCAAACACTTTGTCAGAGGTGGTGGTGTACCAATCATCAAACGCTACCCTGTCTTGGTTCGACATTGTTGCGTACCCGTAAAATTTCTTGTCAGGGTATGGGCCTATGTAGGTGTCATTTTCAACACGGTTAAAGTGGTGTGGAAAATACCCCTTCTCTGCATTAGTCAGATTAAATGCAGCAGGTGTGTTTGCTAAACGCATGGGCATGAATGAGTACGAATCAATGAAACGCTGCTTGAATGTACAATCATACATTAAGATTAGATGACAGCCTCGCATCGTAATTTTAGGGGCAATCCCCATCTTAGTAAAGAATTCCAAAATTATGAAATTGTCAAAGCCCGATGAATTATGCGCTATCCATGTGTAATTACTGTAACAAGGCTGTCTGAATTTTTTAACGAGACGATCCACACAATCAGGGCCTTCAGCCACAAATTCTCGGCCATCAAACGTGATAGCACATACAAAATTCGCAACATGTTTACCGTTTTCATAACGGGTCTCGAAATCGTAGAAAATGTAACGATCGTTTGGAGTCTTCGGTTTAACTGGCTGAATAAAACACTGATGTTCACCATCAGTGACCATGCTCTCGCCACAGTGCACATAACGATCTGCAGAGCATTTATGGGGTTGGGGTTTATCACCGTTGACATGATAACGCCTATTACATTTTCCGCAGTATTTGGTGACTTGGCACTGTGCGTATTGCATACCTTGAGGTGGTTTTTTATACATCTCAAAACAATAGTCAGACTTAAAGTACCGCAGACAGTCATCGCAGTGTTTGGGCTTTTTGGGCTGTTTGTGACATTCTGGCGCATTACAGACGTCGCAGATGTACCGACATCTGTGATCTCTCCTACAGGTGAACCCCCGGTAGCAAAACTCACACACATATGCTGTGCCAATAAACGCGCGTAGATTTTTAATCATAAAATAATGATTGTCATGCAGGTACAAAAATACTGTTTTAGGATGTGGATCATTGGTGTTTGTATACCTCTCCAAAACACCTGTATCAGCCCGATAAAAGACGACTATTTTAACATTTAGCATGCTTTCAAACTGTCTGATGTCGTTAAAAGCTATCTTGTGTTGATCAGAATATCCAACTAGCGCCTGCAGTGAAGATGCTTCAGACTCTAGCTCTACGTGTGGTTTCTGGGGGTTTAGGAAATGTGCCAGACAGATCGCGAAACAAAGATTGTTTGAAATGTTCGTAGGGCAGAACAGATTAAGTCTGTTTTTGGCAATCACTTCATTGTGGGCTAGATCGCGTATCTTTCGATAAGCACCACCACGTTTACTTCTAGCTATCGACACTCTTAAATTCAATCTCTCATCAAACTGTACGTCAGAATTGCTCTGCATTATTTTTTCAAGATCGTTTATAAATACATCTACACTGTAAGCATTGCTACCCGTCAAAAGTGTACTAACATCTGATGTCAAACTCGGTCCCCTCAAGGTGATGCTGATTAATCTATCATCACCACCTAACAGTCTGGAGAACGTCACAATTTCAGAAAGCGTATCGTGTAAAAAATATTGCGTAGGCTGATAAATCTGTGGAAGGTATCTCCTGTAGATTTATAAGTCTTTGGATTTCCAGACCATTGAACCGATTTCGTGGCAGTACAGTGTACCCACTCACATTGCCACCCTCTCTTACAAGTGATTCTATATCACTATCACTGAGACCCATGTTGGGGGCAGCAGGATTGAGTGTGCGATGTGGGTGGGTACATGACTCCTCCCCTGTCTGGTGAGAAGATACAAAATGTTCAAAATCAATATTTGGTTCTGGAGGAGGTTCTGCCACCGCTCCCGTGTTTTGGGTATTTACAAAATGTTCAAAATCAATATTTGGCTCAGGATCCCCATCTGACATCGATCTCACTGTGTTTAATAATTCTAGCAATGTGTCAGTAGTAGACTCGGACCTATTCATATCCTCCACTGTCCGAATTAAATAAAGCAACGTTTCTGTGTTACTGCACTGATCGTGGGGGCCCTCAAGGTCATCGTCGCATCTAAACCTTCCTACCGCACCCTGATCAAAACCATCTGGTTCCCGACAACGTTTAGGCATTTTTTTTGAAAAAGTGAAAAACGTCAATCCTTTTTTTTAATTTTTTTTTTTATTTAAATTCACTGCTATGTGTACATTTAAAATAACTATGGAGAATAAACCCCTTGTGCCCATACAGTGAAAAAAAAAAAGATTTATACATCAAATATGCAGTTACGGTAAAGTTACATACAGTGTGTGACAAAAAAAAAGAAACAAAAAAAAGAAAAAAAAAAGAATTAAAAAAAGAAAAAAAGTTCACAATTCACCCAAGTTTCTTTTTAAGCGTGATTACGACCTGTTTTAATACCTCTGTCGTAAGGCATTGATCTCCGCCTACTTTTTGGACAGCTCCACTAAGTAAACGCTGTGTGGCTATGATTTGTTTAAGCCAAATACCCTGTTGTTGTTGTGTGGTGTCAATTACATTAAGAATCTTGTTAATCTGAATACCTTGTTGTTGTTGTATACTCTCAATTGCATCAAGTCTTTTGCTTAGATGTCCCTCGATGCCTTTCAACGCAGCCTTGACAGAGTCCTGTATCGCTCCGGTTATGTGGTGACTGTCTATATTGTGTTGTGATTCCCGTCTGAAAGCCTCCTGGTTTGAAGGCAGCTCATGTGGGTCAGATTCTGTCACAGATGCCAGACCATCGTTGGACGGTACAGATTGTTGATCTTCTTTAGGACATGTGTTAAACACACATTCATCCCACGTTTGTAGCAGATCATCACTCCACCTCTGGACATCATCTATATCGGGAACAGCGTTGTCAACCACGGTCTCTGTTAAGAAGTAAGATGGTGTGAAAAAAACAAATAAAAATTAATATTATTAATATATTTTTGTAAGACTAAAAATTAAATTCAGACTGGTACGGCTAGTGGTATCAAAACTCTATATATCTACCCACAAATCAAATAAAAAACAAAAATGACTTGGTCCCTGTAATACTAATGCACACCTTTAGATGGTGCAACAGGCTAAAAAATCACCATGTCAACACCTTTACACACAGTTCTCATTGGAGACAGGGTTTTCAACAATTAAATGTAAATATTAACAATAATGTTAAAAACAGTATTAAACTAACGTATTAGCACAGTATACGGCTACAAACACACCCAATCTCTCACTATTACATCTAAATACAAATGTAATTTGTTTCGTTACATACTTTTAACAGCTGTTCGTCTTGGTTTCTTCGGGGCAGATGTCTGTGGTACGAAATTCACATCTCTCGAAGCCCGGGAGTCCACCGCTGCTTTACGTTTCAGCCTATTTTTCGGTTTTGCAGTTATTCCACTAAAGCCACTCTTATCCGGATCATTCGTACATTCAGGAGCAAGTACCGCACTCACTACGTTTGATAATTCTTCTGGAAATACACATGTTAAAGTTTTTTAAAAATTAATTCAACAAAACCATAGCCGCATATACTAATATAATGTCTGATAAATGCGAATTACAAAAGCACTTACCAAGGGGCGTAACGTTAGAGCTCGCGCTGTCACACGGAGGTGAATATTTTAAAGCAGCAGTGATAGTTTTCCGTTTCGGCCCTGGTAAAAAAAAAACACAAAGAAGATAAGGTATTTTTACACATCCAAATCACCCTTTAAACACAGAGTGTAGCAACATTTAAAATTACCGGGGACATGTGAGCCCACACTCTCTCGTGATGCAACAGTGTTGAGCGGCGCAGCAGTTGCACGAACCGTCCTCCTGTGAGACACGCCTCCTGGTAAAACAAAAATAAACAAAAAAAACACGGTTATCAACAACACACATACACTATGTAACATTTAAACATAAAACGTAATTATACATACCACTAGCTTGATTCAGGAAATTAATTTCATCAATAAGCCCTGTGAGACTGACTTCACCTGCAGCGCAGAGAAACCTTAAGTAACGCACTAGAACAACGACTCATATAAACAGATAAAAGCTTCGTAATAATATTACTAAATAAAATAAACAAAACTTACTGTTAAGACTGGCATCCATCTTCTTGCACAAGTGTTTGAGAACGAAGAGAGAAAAATCCAGAGACGCGAGATGCAGCGCTGGTCAGATCAGTTTAAGTGTTGTTGCGTTCTACATGTCTTTATACTATTGACGTATTTTGAAAAGCGGCATAAGTGTGAACTCCGGCGAGACCCACAGCCGCCGACATAATTAACACACATGTATAACACCTATAGCCAATACCTAAAGATACAATAGAACACGGAAACATATGGCCAAACACCTTTAAAAATCCCCCCGGATGCCGCTGCATTGGGGTGCCAAGCTGGCGAGACACGCAGCCTAGACATACCGGAGCCTGTCACCGGCCCATCATAAATCAGAAGCACAGCACAACTCAGAACCATAAATCATAAAAAGTGACACAACGTTTATGATAACACTACTAGCGATTTTTCATGAACTAAACTGCCAGTGTGAAAGCCCCCTTACTGTATCCTGTAACAGGACACCCGAGTTCTGCCAGTGTGTTAGCATCATTTGGGATGTTAGTTTTTGGGGGAAGTTTCATAGACCTTTGTTGGTAGAGTGAGTTTGCTGGATTATTCATTAAATATAATGAATAATTTGTTTGGTCTGATTGCTCCAGACGCTACAGCCGTGAACTTGGAGGAACACATTGTTTACCTTGAATGATGCTCATTTCTTTCTTTCATTGTACACACAGAGAAATTTCTGCACACTATCATTTGGAATCTAACTCCTAACAAAGAGTGACAGACAGAGTGTCTAACACACACACACACACACACACACACAGCTTTTGAAAGGGAACATTAATCAATGAACACAATACAATATGTTTGATTATATGATTAACAATAAACAGAAAACAAATTCTCACCATATAGTAATGAAATACTAGCAATGCATGTGTTGCTGCTAATTTTTTCTTCACCAGAATAATACTTTTGAATGGCTGTAAATTAAGAAATATAATTTTTTAATCAGACGTGAAACCTTGTCCATTTGGGCTAAGCCAGGGGTATTAAAACGTATGAAATCATACTCATTATTTTTATTTCACAGTATAAATGATTCCGTGCATGAAAAAAGTATTTGTATTTTAGAAAGGGGATGATCCTCACATAAGGATCATCATATTTGGGGGTCCTTGGCATAAAACATGTTAAACCATTATTTTCTACTTAGTTTTGGCATACACCGTTAAACATACGTTTACTTTGTGTTACTTGTCATATCTTTGGAATTATTTGTGAAATTATTTGTGAAAATAGTTTCAAAGGAAATCCTGCACAAAATAGTTTCAGTGTAGTTGATATTAGTTGTAGACGTTATTAGGTTGAGAGCACATTATCTTCCTTGACAGCACGTTATTGAATAGAAATTTCTGTCTCCTACGTACAACATGAGTCATGGATATTTTTGTACATTTTAAATTCGTCTGCTGGAGTGCTAAAAGTTTTTTTTTTTTTTTTTTTACCAAGTTTTAGAAATGTACTCGTATATAGATGTCCTCAAAGCTAACAAACATGGTCTTTACTTACATTTTGATTTCATAAGCCCCTTAATTTTCTCCTTTTATAAATTAATGAATGAATTATCTCATTTTTGAAATTAGTATGTTATGTGAGCGATATGATGCTATAAATTTCTGTATTTTTATGCTCACTCAGCCCTCAGATAGACCTGTCATCAACAGGGATTGCTGTACTCCTGTGTGTGTATATGTGTGAGTGTTTGCTTGTCTTTACAGCTTTCCAACACAACCCCAGAACACTGACAGGAAGCTGTCTCTCTGTGTGACTTCTAACAGCATGACAGACTTTAACATACAGAAAGAATCTTTATGCAAATTTATTTCACTGCTAATATTTCATTACTCGACATCACTGAATTATTAAAGCTCAGACCAGGGGACTGATGCAGATTTGTTTGGATTTAGAAGTGTGAATCAGAAAGTGGTCTGTCACTAAGCTGTGTAGGCTATATGTCAAACAGAAAGATGCACTGAACACATGCTGACAGAATTATAAATGTAAACTGATCATTTAAATTTCACACTGTGTGCAAGCCATGAAGCAGATAAGGGAAATTATAACAGGACTGCAAAAAGACTACACATATGCTTGCATTTAGATTTTAGGGTGGTTTTTAACTTTATTATCTTAACCTATTTTGTATAATAAATGTTACCTCTGAGACTAAATTATTGTTAGACACTGAATGCACATCATAGCTCAACAGTAGAGGCCAGTAGTGATGAAACTGTTACTTGTTCTTTAGACTAATGATGCATTGCTATTGAAAATTTTACATTCAGTGGTGTTGCATATCCATTTTTTTATGCATTGCAAACTTAATTGACCTTAAACTTAATTACTGATTTGTAACCAAGATATTGGTATCCAGCACACTTGCAAAATTGCAGAAAATTGCAGTTGTGATAAGAATGTTTAAAACTACAAACCAATTAGTAAGGTTTTGCATAGTATGTCTTAGTTTTTGGTTTATGAATGTATAGAATTGATAGAAGATTAGAGCTGTATTATTTCCAGTGTGTTGCAAACTGTCTTTCTGTAAAGAAAGATACAATTATTTTAGGTAAAAAAAAACAACTACCAAATACAAACC
Organism: Tiaroga cobitis; assembly: GCA_030578255.1. Taxonomy (NCBI): domain Eukaryota; kingdom Metazoa; phylum Chordata; class Actinopteri; order Cypriniformes; family Leuciscidae; genus Tiaroga; species Tiaroga cobitis. The sequence goes on from CM060591.1 coordinate 11,015,609, forward strand.
AACATAGCTAAAAATAAAATGTTATCATTGTTTTGTGTTGTCGGGGGTAGGCCCATTTTGTAAATCTGATTCTTTCACAATGATAATAATTAATAATAATTATTCATTACATTTTATATAGCGCTTTTCTCTGCTCTCAAAGCGCTTTACATATGGAAGAGGGAAATCTCCTCAACCACCACCACTGTGCAGTATCCACCTGGATGAGCATCCACCTGATCAAGTAATAATTCTCTGTGGCACTCTCCCAATTTTATATAATTGATGTCTGTTGTTAAAAGTACTCAATATTGCTGCAGCATTGCCATGCAGATATGTTTTCGCTTCGGAGCCAAGGCAATCCCTTCGCTCCAAAAGCCATCTCTGAACTGTCAGCTTCACAAGACGAGATTCTCCGGTGTCGGATCTCCCAGCGAGTGCACACTTCCTGCTTATCTGTGCAGTGGTTTGCCAGTGAGTGTGTTTCTCCCTGGGCGCTTCAATACCGAGGTTTACTCTCTAAAAGAGCTTGCACGCGGCACGTCTTTTTAAAGATGCCTCGCCCGTGCACTTCTGGTTGCGGTGGTTTCGTGTCTGACTCTGATGGGCACGAGCGCTGTCTAGTGTGTTTGGGCATTGATCACGCTAGATTGGCGCTCGTGGATGATTCATGTTCTCTCTGTGGGAACATGACCATCGCGTCACTACGGTCGAGACTCAGTGATCTCGCAAGAGTGAGAGTCCCCTCTTCCACACCCCGATCTACTGACTCTAGAAATAGAGCTAGTACTTCGGCTGGTGGCCAGGGTGACCTGAGGGTGACGGTGTGGAACAAAGCGCCGACTATCAGTCCGTGCTCTGCACCTACCCCTCCCGTGACGGTGGCCGTTAGTGTCCAGGGGATTCCCGCGGGTCCATCTTCGGATGCCCCGCGTGTTTCCTTTGGCGCTACAGAGGATGATGCGATGTCCATCGCAGCATCACAAGGTGGGCAGGATTCATCGGATGATGACTCGACAGCACTGCCTCCTTCGGGTGTGCAGTCGTTTGTCGAGTCGGACCCCGAGATGACTGCCATGCTTGCCCGGGTGGCCGCGAGCATCGGGTTGGAGTGGACTCCTCCGCCCCGTCCCGAGCGCTCGCGGCTAGATGATTGGTTTTTGGGTGCGGCTGCGGATTCACGTCCGCAGCCAACCCCAATTCCTTTCTTCCCAGATGTGCATGATGAGATCTCGAAGTCCTGGAAGTCTCCCATCTCTTCCCGTGTCCGCTCGTTGATTTCATCCGCCTTTCCTCCTCTCGATGGAGCAGCTGGCCGTGAATGTTGAATGTTCGTCCTTCCCTGGTCTGCTCTGTCAGGGTGTGGTCAATGACTGTGCCCCCACATCGGGCCGCTATGCCGTCCACGTCTGGGCCAGTCATTCCGCCTCGCTGGACCACCAGTGGGAAGTCTGTGGTTCGAATGACCCCGCTGGTACAGTCGTTGGGAGCTTGGCTAGAGCTTCCCAACCTATCCCGCTGGGTCGCTCGGACGGTCAGGCTCGGCTACGCGATTCAGTTCGCGCGGTCTCCTCCCCGCTTCAGGGGTGTCCGCTCAACTATGGTCGCTGGCAATGCCCCTGTCATGAGAGCGGAGACTGATACCCTGCTGGCGAAGGGTGCGATCGAGACTGTCCCTCCAGCCGAAATGAGGTCCGGCTTCTACAGCCCGTACTTCATTGTCCCCAAGAAAACCGGTGGGTTATGGCCAATCTTGGATCTGCGCGTTCTGAACCACTCCCTTCACAGGCTGCCGTTCAAGATGTTCACCGCCAAACGCGTTTTCGAATGTGTGCGGCATCAGGATTGGTTTGCTGCGATCGACCTGAAGGACGCCTACTTTCATGTCTCCATCCTCCCTCGACACAGACCGTTCCTACGGTTTGCTTTCGAGGGGCAGGCATATCAGTACGCAGTTCTCCCTTTCGGGCTAGCCCTGTCTCCTCGCGTCTTCACGAAGGTCGTCGAGGCAGCCCTTGTTCCCCTCCGGGAACACGGGGTTCGCATCCTGAACTATCTTGACGACTGGCTGATTCTAACTCACTCTGCGAACACATGGACTTGGTGCTCCGCCACGTAGCCCGTCTTGGCCTTCGGGTCAACTGGGAGAAGAGCAAACTTTGCCCCGTGCAGAGGATCTCTTTTCTCGGTATGGAGATCGACTCGGTCGCCATGTCCGCGCAGCTTACGAGCGAGCGCGCGCAGTCACTGCTGACTTGCTTGAGACAGTTCGAGGGCAAGAGTGCAGTTCCACTGAAACTTTTTCAGAGGCTCCCTGGGCATATGGCATCTGCAGCCGCGGCAACGCCGCTCGGATTGCTTCATATGAGACCGCTTCAGCTTTGGCTTCGCGACCGAGTCCCGAGGTGGGCATGGCAGCACGACACTCTCCGAGCACCAGTTACTCCGACTTGCCGTCAAACCTTCACCCCGTGGTCGAACCTCAGTTTTCTACGGGCCGGAGTGCATCTGGAACGAGCTACGCTGCATGTTGTTGTAACGACAGATGCCTCCAACACGGGCTGGGGAGCCATGTGCAATGGTCCTGCTGCCGCGGGCTCCTGGATAGGACCCCAGCGCCTATGGCACGTGAATTGCCTCGAGTTGCTGGCTGTACAGCTCGCCCTGCGCCGCTTCCGAGCCGTGCTCAGGGGCCAGCATGTACCAGTCCGATCAGACAATACCGCGTGTAGCGTTTATACGCACGTATAAATATGACTAATTATTATTCATAACGGATTATGATCAATAATTAATAATTTAATTATTTTCAGAATTTACTGTAGCAGAATCAATAGTATGATCATTTTATCAGTTCATCCAATGAATGGAAAGCATAAACAATTATTAATTCTAGGAGATATGATATCTTCTTAGCCACGAAAGACTAATTCCCAGCTAACAGCTAAATTAAGAAATAAATCAAGGGTCAAAGCATAGGTAACTTAGATCGAAGTTCAAGACAATAAATCTGTAAGCACATATCACAAGCAATGCTTCTCTTTTCAAATACAAACAATACTTTATTGATTATAAGCCTATGACTAACACATAAAACTAATATCTAACACAAACACACGCACACACATTCATACAAGTTGAAGAAAGACAGAGAGTGAGGAAGAATGAGTTTTAGGAGTTAGATGGTGAGATCCCAAGTTTCTATATGCACTTAAAAGACATGACCTGAACGAACCATCAATAATTAATTTCACCCTTTTATCATTTCTTAGGCGGGTAATTCAATTTGATATTAAAAACACCAGTTCAGCTAAAAGTCTGGAGGTACTTGCTTGTCCTTGCTTTGGGGTTCCCCTTTTTGTCGATGAAGGGGGTTCCCGGGTCCGTGGTTTGGCTGGCGGCCTCCTCGTGCTTGCTAGATCTGGGCAGCCAGTCACGTGGTGTGTTGGCGGATGGATGAAAGTCTTTGAAGTTGGAAGCGTGTTGCAGTCGAAACGTTTTAAACGAAACTTTGCAGCAAAACTTAACTTAGAACCGAGACTTTTAACGGAAAAGAAACAAAGGAAAAGAAAGGAAGGTGAGACGAGATGGCTTGAAATAAATCTGTTTTAACCCATATCTTGATTTGGGCCATTTGTCTCTGCGTCTACATGGTTACTATTACCATCGTCGGCTCCACCCGGCTTGTTCTGCCGAGACCTTTTCCGAGGGAGGGAGCAAGAGCCCCAGAGAACCAGAGAGAGAGCACAAGAGCTAGAGAACGAGAACACAAGAGCCTCACAATAGAGCGATTCCGTGTTTGGGTTTAAGATTTTAAACTCAAAATGTTTGTCCCGCCTCCTGGAGGAATTTGAAATTCGGACAATAAGATACTATATGGTTATTTGAGAGGGGGGTCTTTTCTATCCCCCCCCCCCCCCCCCCTTTCTCATCGTGAATCATGTGTTATCTGTGGTCTGCATACTCATCAGCTCGAACAGAGGATTCAGTTTAGACATAATTTCCATTTTAAGAACATAAACATTTTTACACAGATTTCAATCAAGCCATCGTCTGAATTAAGAATATGTGGTCGCATTGATAGGAGACACGATACACTTTCATTCACACAGGTAATAGTTACAACAATTAAATGACTTATATGTGATTAAGCATAATAGACACATACAGGGGTCATAGACACAATATAGAATTGAGTAGTTGAACGATATTTGATTATAAGTTCGTCAAGAATTGTTTTGTGATGATTGTATGCATTTTTATATGAAAAGTCTCTTGTCTCTGGGGTTTTTAAGAGGTCTCAACAATGAGGTCATTCAAAGGTCTTCAAGAAAGGGGAAGTCTGTTTTACATCTCTGTCATGGGACCTTGGTCCTTAAGAAAGACGTAGTCTGTTAGTCGCAGGGGTCAGGTGACCTCTTGTTAGGGCCTCTTGTTTCACCATTTCTGAACAGATCTGTTTTGCCAAATTATAAAACATTGACAACGTTCTTCCTTTAGTTAAACAATAAAAGGTCCTTCCGGTTGCAGATTCTCTGGAGCCTATGCCTCTGGGTCTGGTGATTTGATTCTGGAATGTGAAGACTCTTTGTGGGATTATGTATTAACAGTCACCTAAAAGCTTCAATTGTGTTTGGTTCATTCTCGTTGTCGCTACACGCGACTGTAGCGTACATCAACCGTCAAGGTGGTCTGCGCTCCCGCCGTATGTCGCAACTCTTCCGCCACCTCCTCTTATGGAGTCAGAAGCATCTGAGGTCGCTTCGTGCCATTTATATTCCTGGAGTCCTGAACTGTGCAGACGAGCTCTCACGGTTTCAGCCCCTCCCTGAAGAATGGCGACTCCATCCCCAGTCGGTTCAGCTGATTTGGGACCAGTTCGGGGACGCACAGATAGATCTGTTTGCCTCTCACGACTCGACCCATTGCACCCAGTTTTATTCCCTGACCGAGGGCACGCTCGGCACGGATGCACTGGCGCACAGCTGGCCGCGGGGCCGCAAATAAGCGTTCCCCCCAGTGAGCCTTCTTGCGCAGACCCTGCGCAAGGTCAGGGAGGACGAGGAGCAGGTTTTGCTGGTCACGCCGTATTGGCCCATCCGAACCTGGTTCTCCGAACTCATTCTCCTCGTGACAGCACCTCCCTGGCCCATACCTCTGAGGAAGGACCTACTTTCTCAGGGACAGGGCACCCTGTGGCACCCTCGTCCCGATCTCTGGAGCCTCCACGTGTGGCTCCTGTATGGGACGAGGCAGGTTTGAGTACCCTACCACCAGCGGTGGTGGCTACCATCACTTCCGCTAGAGCGTCGTCCACGAGACACGTCTACGCGTTGAAGTGGAACCTCTTCGTCAACTGGTGCTCTTCTCACCGAGTAGACCCCCGGAGATGTTCGATCAGCGTTTTGCTTTCCTTCCTTCAAGAGGGGTTGGAGCGTAGGCTGTCTCCCTCCACCCTCAAGGTCTATGTCGCCGCTATTGCAGCACAGCATGATCTTATAGAAGGTAAGTCGGTGGGGAAGCACGACCTGATCGTCAGGTTCCTGAGAGGAGCGAGGAGACTGAATCCTCTTCGCCCTCCTCTCGTGCCCTCTTGGGACCTCACAGTGGTTCTATCTGCCCTGCAGAGTGCTCCCTTTGAGCCTTTGCAGTCAGTCGAGCTTAACTTCCTGTCCATGAAGACAGCGCTTCTGACTGCATTGGCCTCCATCAAGAGGGTAGGGGACCTGCACGCATTCTCCATTGACGAAGCGTGCCTGGAATTCGGGCCGGCTTACTCTCACGTGATCCTGAGACCCCGGCCTGGATATGTGCCCAAGGTTCCTACCACTCCCTTCCGGGACCAGATGGTGAACCTGCAAGCGCTGCCCCCGGAGGAGGCAGACCCATCCTTGGCACTGCTCTGTCCAGTACGTGCTCTCCGCATCTATGTAGACAGAACGCAGTGTTTCAGGACCTCAGACCAGCTCTTTGTCTGTTATGGTGGGAAGCTGAAGGGAAAGGCTCTCTCCAAGCAAAGGTTGTCTCACTGGATAGTGGACGCCAATGCTTTGGCATACCAGCAGCAAGGTCGACCGTGCCCCCTTGGTGTGACTGCCCACTCCACCCGGAGTGTGGCATCCTCTTGGGCTCTAGCGCATGGCGCCTCACTAACAGACATCTGCAGAGCTGCAGGCTGGGCGACACCCAACACATTCGCCAGATTCTACAATCTCGGAGTGGAGCTAGTGTCCTCTCATGTACTCGCTTCTACCAGCTAGTACCGGACCCGCTCAGGTGTCTTCGCTTGCTCGCCATTCCATTCTAAGCGGGCTGGATACGTGCGATATTTCCTCAGGTGAGCTTCCCCAAAAGCCCTGAGTTCCTCCGGCACTCCTGACGTCGGCGCCAGTGTCTCTTGCCTGTGCGTCAGCTAGGTGCCTCCCGTGTGCATGGTACCTCCTCTGAGCTACCCCCACATGTGTATTTCCACTGTAAGCCTCTCTGAGCATGTGTCTTTCCCTTAGCAAGCCACCTTGCCACCCCTGGGGTTGAAATATTCCACCTGTGGCTGGACACCACAGTGATTCCCCATATGCATCCCTCGGGTCATATGTGTATTCTCATATGTGTCCCCCCCTCTGGGTTGGCAGTAATTGCATATTCCCCTAAAACCTTGGGATATGCTCCCCAGTGTACCTTGGTATTCCTGTGCTAAATTGGAGTCCTTCGTCCGTGCCAACTCACGACAGGTATCTCAGATTTACGCAGGGCACTGGAAGACAGCTGAGAAGGTGGCGTGATTAGACTTGTATCCCCATTTGTCGTCCTCCGACGGAACTCGGAGTGACAACGAAAGGGAACATCTCGGTTACGGATGTAACCCTCGTTCCCTGAGTAGGGAACGGAGACGTTCCGTCTTCTTGCCACTTCCGCTGTACCGCCGGGATCGCCTGACCTCAGTCTTGGCTCCTCAGCGATTAAATATATCTGCATGTTGCGGCGTCTTCCGCTTTATACCCACGAGGTGGGGCGGAGTTACGCTATGCAAATTCCGCAGACCCACGCCATTTCTTTGCTTTGGCTCGTTTTGTAATAGTCGAAGTTGATAGGTTTTCTAAGCGAAACCCCATTCGTCGTCCTCCGACGGAACGTCTCCATTCCCTACTCATGGAACGAGGGTTACATCCGTAACCGAGACGTTTTTAATAGTCTATTTTGATATTTCAGAAGTAATTTGATTCACCATATTTATGGCATTACTAGCCGCTTTTGATGCAGTAATACATTTCTTAAATAATAAAATATATAGCCATCAATGCGCATACACTCTAAAAAATGCTGGGTTATTCCAACCCAAATGTGGATCAAATATTGACAAACACAGTAATTGGGTTAACATTTTGAATGACATTTTTAACCCAAAGTTTGGGTTTGTCCATATTTTACCCAAAATTGGGTTAAAACAACCCAGCATTTTTTAGAGTGTATATTATATTTTTACATGTATATCTTGTTTATAGTTAGGGGAAAAATTGTTGGATTTTACATCTCTGATGAGTTTGAGGACAATAAAATCATCATTTTAATTCAGTGCATTTAATTCAGTGCAGAGGAGATGGTCATTTGGTCCTTGAACAAAAGGACTTTTTTTTAATGGGAATAGAAACTGTTTATGGAATAAAAACCAATTGAATAATCAATGTTTTTGACAGGACATAAAATAAAACTGGAACAAAATCACTTTCAAAGGGGTGGCCAAATCAATTGTGTGATGTGTGTTATACCCCACCATCTTTAAAGAATAGAAAGTTTGAACGGTTTTGCACTTGTGCTTTCGCTGCAGTTAAATAGCCACATGAAGAGCACTCACTGTTTCTCCTTAATCTTTAATATTAAGCATGTTAAGCATAAGTAAGCACTTTGGCGGCAAGAAAACGGATTTGTTGTCTACAACATGGAATAGGCAATCAGTAGAGGGGAACGCCCACTAGCAACCTCACCTCCAGCCACTGGCAGTATGCATCAACAAAGTTGCTGGTGGTGTGAACAGGGCTTTGCTCTGCTGCTTCACTGGTTGTGCAGGTGGTATGAAATGGGCCTTTATATAATTTCAGTAGACGTGAGGCTGCAGTTGTAGTTGTGTGAGGAGGAGGGCTTTCAACCGGCTCAGCATTAGCAGAGGTAATGATGCAGCGTTCTGCCGTTTGTTTGAGTGAGAGTCCTGACCTCACAGCTTGGGTCCTTTGAGACTCCTCTGCCCCGTTACCGTAAGCTAACTCAGCACATCCAATGCTCGGCCCCCACCACAGAGAGAGAGTGACTAAGAGGAAGATAGAGATAGGAGAGGAGAGAGAGGAGAAAAAAACCCAACACATGCACTTTTCCCCAAGTCCTACCTTAGTCTCTACCGTGCCTCTTAATCCTCTGCGTCAAGCCTAACTTGCATTCCAGGCACACTCGTAAGAGGAGGAGAATGCTTGGCGTAACCTCTGCAGGTAATCATGGAGGAAGATGAGGGGAAAAGTGCAACCCTTAGGCAATTCTAGACCTAATTTATGAGGAATTTCTTTCTTTGCAGCCCCCCAAGTCTGCGATTAACACAATTGTCAGCACCCTTAAAAATCTGACTATGCGATCTCACTTCATGTTTGCTGAAAACAGCAGCTACAGAGAGTTATCTTAGGTTATTTCACTCTGAATCCTCCTCTTATCAGTCTTTAAAAAGTTGAAAGTTTATTAGATTAAGTATTATCATTCCCTCTAGTGAGGGGCGGATAGTCGTAGGCAAGAGCAGCACCATTTCAGTTATATCACAAAAGAAAGTGCATCCAAATATGCAGCAATAACTGATATAAATCTACTGGCTATGCTGTTTTAATTGTTTTTTAAAATAAAATGTCAGTCGAGCAAGATGAACTTTTGACCTCTCATGTTTTAAGTAAGAAATATTCCTCTGGGTTGCAAGATCTCATATTCAGACAAGAGGCTGAGCCTCGCAAGACTAAAATCCTAGAATCATCCCCTGTTACTGCAGCATGAAATGGCTGTTAAATGTTTAATAAGCATAAACTTGTACATCAGTTTAAAAATATTGATCAAATTAATTACATAGTGTGGCAGTCAATTAATAAACAATTGCAATATCAATGTTGTTCTGAAAATCCCCTGATGAAGACACAATAATAAACATTACAAACTGTAAACTATCAATTGAATATATTGTTGTTTCCCCCATATCATTTATTGAAATAGTAATACACTACCGTTCAAAAGTTCAGGGTAAAAAGTAGCATTTATTCTAATTATCAATGTTGAAAACAGTTGTGCTATTTAATATTTTTGTGGAAACCTTAATACATTTGTAGCAGGATTCTTTGATGATTAGAAAGTTACTTGCCCTTTCTAGCTAATGCTGCTTCATCACTGAAATTATTACAATTATTTATCTTTGTACATCCATTTTAGCTAGATGGACAGACCGCCGGATGGACTTTGGAAAACTCTTACATTCTGTTACACTGTGTTGCTCTCCATCGAGCTGTCTTAGTTTGCAATAACGCGACCTGTGTGATCAACTTCTGACTCGTTCTTTACCGTCCGTTCTCGGTAAGTGGTTCACTTGTTTCCTGTTGTAGCATCTGGGGCTGTGCGGACTGAGAACATACAGAAATAGGAAGGTGATACTTCAGGTTTGATTTGCTCATATCATTGAAAAATGCAATATATGTACGGTTCAGGGGGCATGATTAAATGCATTAATTAATAAGAATAAATTAGCATTTTAAATTGCTTATAAATTAATATGTGCGGACTTGCATAGAGAGAGAGAGAGAGAGAGAGAGAGAGAGAGAGAGAGAGAGAGAGAGAGAGAGAGAGAGAGAGAGAGAGCGAGAGCCCAGGATGTGGGCACAGCTTCTTTCATCAACTCTTCAAATGTTTTTCAAATAATCACATCATTTCAGCCCAATCTATTTTCACTCCACTCTAAAATTAAAACCTTCAAACTTGAAGCCTTTCCTGGTGTGATTTTTCATACATAGATACACATATAGCCTTCTATCTTCACACATCTCTGAAGTGAGGCTGATATGATCACAGACATGTCTCTTTTTTTATGAACTTAAACATATCATGCTCTTTTTGCTTCACACACATTTTTTATATTCTTTATCAGTGCTACCTTCATTCATTAACGTCCATTAAACATTTCATCTGAGTTCTCCAAACCCCTGAGATGAAAGACAAGCATCTTCTTTCTGACTGGTGTGCATGCTTGTTGTGATGAATGTATGTGATAGGGTTTGACCCTACCATGTCGCACTGCCTCTCACACTGGTTGAGATCGATGGAAGCGTTTGACGAACGCCCCTCAGCCGTGACATGCTTGGAAAGAGGATATTCTCTGTCCTTCTCATTAAAGTGCAAAATGACTTGACATTTACATGCAGATTGGGTGCCGGCTGCCGCTTTGCAACAGATAACATTATTTTAGAAGAAGGTTAGGGCAAAGTGACAGTGTGTTTTTTTTTTAGCTTTTAACAAGTCACATAGTAGTATAGGCTAGACTGATATGGCAAATAAGTTATATAAACTAGGGTGTTTTTTCTAGGTTTGTAGTTGCTATTTTCTAAGTTTGTTCTGTTGTAGTGCTAAAATGTGTTGATTATGATTGCAACATGTCACCAATACAAAGTTTATCTTGCATTCATTCAAACTTTCAGCTGGACATATGTTAAACAGTAACCAGTGATATTTGATTTTGAGTAAAATATTTAAATGTATTTTTAGAATATTTGTTATATCAAAATTATGTTGTAATTATATATCTTTATTTACACATTGTCATATATTAACAGCCAGTCAGTTAACAGACTAATTCAAATCATTAATGCACAAGTGAGTTCTAGGTTGTTTCGTTGTATGAGTCATTAGAAATAACCAAGTAATTTTTTTCTCGCAAATTGCAAATCCTGACTTACTCTGTGTTTGTTATGTGTGCGGTAAAAGCTGTTGACAAAACCACATATGAATGTGCACATGGTTTTCTGGACTAGATACACTTTTTTTTGTTGCATTTGCAGCCATTTTAGTCAAAATTACAAAATGTTTGCCTGCGTTTGCAGTCATTACCTGATTTGCATAATTCCTTTTATCGAATTGAGTGCTACACAACAGACAGGGTGCACTTCTTAGCAATTATATATATATATATATATATATATATATATATATATATATATATATATATATATATATATATATATATATATATATACCGTAAAACTTCAAATAGTAGCCCGGGCTTTTATTTTCCCAAACCGTCGAATTGCACCGGCTTGTATTTGAGACAGGCGTCTATATGAGTCAGGCCTTTATAATTTAGTGTTGAGATGTTGGTCATTGAGTGTATGTCTCTAATCTATAAAAATCTCCAAATGCTCCACGTTAAACTGCGGTCTTCCAACCTTTTACTGTCGCGTCGTCAATTGATTTTGATTAATATGCGCGAGGGAGAGAGAGCAAGACAGCGCTCGTGTTGTTTGAAGATGTGAGAGTGCGCGCGCGCGGCCGGGGCGCTCTCTCTCTCTCTCTCTCTCTCTCTCTCTCTCTCTCTCTCTCTCTCTCTCTCTCTCTCTCTCTCTCTCTCTCTCTGCTCGTAACGCGCCCTGTCAAGCGCAGCAGTCATTCTATTCTACATCACTCATCGATCAAAAAAAGCTTTGGAGGGACAAAAAATTGCTTTGGCGGCCGCGAAAAAGCGGACGATCTGACGGTTTTAGAGGATTAAATACAACCCGAAACTAAAAAACAGACCCGGCCTCTATTTGAGACCGGCCTTTATTTACCCAAACCTGCAGCCACACCAGGCGTGTAAAAGAGACAGGCGTCTATTTGGGACTCGGCTATTATTTGAAGTTTTACGGTAAGTACATTTTGCCAGGTTAATGCGTAAGTAAAATATTCTGTTGGTTATGGTTCCTCTTCCAGCATGTCACCCGAACAAAATTTCTCTTACAGTTGATTCAAACTTTCAGTTGGACAAAATATGTTAAATAGTAACCAATGTTATTTTTTGTAAAATATTTTATATATATTTTTAGAATGTTTAGTAATTTACTACATACATTTTTTTTTCTGATTATGTATCTTTATTTAGACATTGCCATATTAAAGTCACCATGAAATCAGATCTTATTTTTTACCATGGAATATGCAGTATTTATTATGAATGATTTATCCGTGCACATCAATTGTTTTTTTAGCAATAGCAAACCACATTGATTCAACTATCCAATCAATTCCAGATGGACAAAAAGAAGTCCCGCCTTGCATTATTTCTAGCATATATCCGTTTCACTCGGATATACATCACCATAGGGAAGACTTTCACAACTTTCGTTTCACGCCAACTTTAACAGCCAGTCACTAAAAAGAAGTCTAATTCAAATCATTATCACACTTGTGAGTTTGAGACTGTTTTATGAATCTTGTAGACTGGGTCATTTAAAATAATGGGTTCATAAGAGTAATTTTTTTCCGCAATTCTGACATCCATTGCGGTAAACACTGTTGCACACACTAACAAGGTGATATCTATTTTCCCGAGTAGATTTCCAATTATTGTCATGCATTTTTTTGCATTTTATTTGCAGTCTGGAGCCCTGATTCAACACAAAATGCTTGCATGCATTTGCACTCATTACCTAATTTGCATAATTTGTATTGAGTGCTAAAAAAGCAGACAGGGCATCCACTTCTTAGCGAATTCCTTCTACTTAAAATCAAGATATCACAGAATATGTCTGTTACTGAATTTGTTTTTAATTATGAAGTGATTGTACAAAAAAATGAGTTGGCTACATTTTGTTAGGTTTATGCATAGAACAAAATATCTTCCAAGACAAAATACACTTAGTAAGTTTTCTTAACACAGAAAGATATCCAGGATAAATACCCTGAAAACAAGTCTTAATTCCTCAAGGCATTTCCACTTCTCAGGGAAATGTTTTTTAATAAGGCCTTCCTTCAGATATTTGTGCTAAAAACCTTTTGGGTATAAACTGTATGTATTGGTTACTATGTGTCTGTGTGTTTGTGTCACCAAGTAAACGTATCACAAGAATTTTACCCTTTGTAAGTAATCTCCTTGGCATGTGGTGAAAGCTCATTTGGCCAATGAGGCATGTTTGCTTCTTGGCAATAGTAAATCGAGATCTGAATCTATCACACTGAGAATGAGGATCAAGCCCTTGTCAGAGAGGTGAATGGCTCCGGAGAGAGCCCTATAAATCCAGAGCACTGGGGGCGGGGAGGTGGGACAGAACCTGTCAGATCAATCTGATGTCAAATGGTAATGCATGGAGCTCACATTATATAATTATATGACAATGAACTGTTCTTGTGTATAACTGACACACACTGATCTACTGATATACAGATACCTTATATCATAAAGTCTCTACTCTCTGGTGTTCATACAGCATGGAATTGTATTTAGCTTTACTTGTATGTGAGGTTTTGAGTGCTTTAGTATGACAGTGCAAGTTTGGCCTGTGATATTTTTGCCTTAGTAGATGAGTGCAGTCCATGGTGGGGGGTGGGAGAGAGAAAGCAGTCAAGACACTTTTACTTGGTCACACTGACAAGTCTCAGCATTCCCCTCGACGCACATAACCTCGTCCGAAAGTGTGTATTTTTGTCCTTGAGTGGACCCAAATGGCAGCAAGGAAAATTGTTGTTAAATGCTGACAATCTCTCTTTGCTCCTCTTTCTCTTTGTTTGTCAGTTTATAAAGACAGACAAAGACAGAAAGAGACTGTATACACTCTAAAAAATGCAGGGTTAAAAAATAACCCAACCTTAACCACGCCGCTGGGTCACTATAGGACAGAACACGCGCTGGGTTGGTTTGACCCAAGTGCTGGGTTTGTCCATTTAACCCATATTGTTGGGTCATTCATTTGACCCAACCAGTGGGTGAAATTGACCATCTTGCTGGGTTAAGTCTTACTCATGTGCTGGGTTATTCCTGTATCATTGCCTTATTAAAATTAGTAACAAATATTTTTTTTATATTACCGTACTAATGTAAAATAATGATTGTCTCTGTAATACAATAAACCAGAGAGGCCACTGTATATGTGATTTCAATCATTTATTTTATTTTTTTACCTTTTTAATACATCTTTAATATTTTTTTGTAAACAATTATTACAATTATACAATGTATACTCATTCTAAGGTAAAAAAACATAACGGTTCATTAAGTAAGGTCTTTATACACCACTGAACACATAGTTATGTATATGATATTGCATTTCTGTTAACAGATGCTCCTAAATACAGTATTACACAATGCACCTTTAAAAGTCAATAAGAAACTAATTTGAACTCTTATACGATTATGATTTCATTTATTAAGATGTGTTGATTTATTAAGAATAGCTACAAACATTTACAATGCGACTAAATATCACAAGGTTTTACTCACATTTGACAGAGGACGATTCTTTTCCATTAATTTGATACACTGCTTCGTGTATTTAACATGAAAAACAAAATAAAACTTTGAAACAAAGATCACCAGCCTCCAGCAAAGACTCGGTCTCGATGACGTGGCCTGGAACAATGGCAACGGTCTGACGTGTCCCCCTCGTCGCATCCCTGATGCTCCAGTCATTTTGTAAATATTCATCCATGTTGGTCCCCAACTGTTGATTACACACAATCACTTAGAGTGTTGCAATATAACTGTCATGCAAGTTTTTTGTGAAAGTATTTATATTTTTTTTATTGCAAACATTACCAAATATGGCCAAATGTGAAAAGCAAACAAAATGTATATTTACACATCTAAATAGACAATTAGCAGTCTAAAATAGTCTGGGATTCAGGATAAGACAAAAACACGATTTGGAAAATGGATTCATGATGTACTCGCTCATTATAAACATTTTGTAAATTTTGAACACAAAAAAAGTTATGGACTGCAGCTTTAAAAATGAACAAAAATCTATTTAAAAAAATGCAATTTTATGTTGCAAACAGAGATTGCACCTTTAAATATTCTAAACCTAAATTAATTTCATAGTTATCAAGCATATCAAACTTACAGGTTGCATGTCAAGGACCTCTGAGCCTCTGTGGTGGGTCTGAAGCCCTTTCCTCCTCTCCTGTAACGTTAGATGGATGGGGGAAGCAGAGTTTGCAGGACCTTCAAAGCCATCAGCTAAACAATATGAGCATAATAAAGTTGCATTATCATTTAAATAGTATGCTGTATATAACAATTCATATTTCTAAAGTAGCATTTCTGACTTTTCTGCCCTGGTGTTTAAAATGGCGCTGTTGTGACAATAGCAAAAACTATTTATTGGCCTCAAACATCGCGCACACTTGATCCATGACCACTGTCTTAGTAGTACTAAATTATTCTTAGTAGGCCTACCTCAGGTCCTAACAACTTATAATGGGTTCAGGGCGAGAACATGCTTAATATGAAATCGATTTATTTCTCATTGCCTCAGTCGCCGTTTGTAAAGATTGCACGTCCGACGTCATACAGTTATTATTTGATTTTTTTGGGTAAAAACGATCCTGGTTCCGACTTAGACATTACAGAAGAAACACGCAGACTGTGCTGGAACTTACCCCCGTCGCTTCTTCTGACGAGAATTTCTTAAATGTGCCAGCAGACTTTAGTTTCCACACAGACTTTTTTCCCGCAGTTTTTACGTACGAGCCCCTATAGGGACATAAACATAGGCTACTGCGCGTGCACGGGTTCATTCAAAACGCTTTCCTCACTTTTAATTACTAAACGTCCACAATAAATACGATATTTACGTGATGAAATTAAAATTTAAACTACATATTTCATTAAGGCTGCTGATATAGCTGGTTTACAATGTGGCATTTTGTCAAAAAATCTAACCGGCTAGCTGTTACTAATATTTTACAGAACAAATACGTTATAGCCTACCCCTCGCACTTCCATATCAAAGACTGTATGCTGAACAGTGAAATTATTAATGTTAAAAATATTGGTAAACATATTAACTTACCATAAAACACTGCCTGCTCCGACCTCCGAGTGAAGTCCTCCTCGAGTCAGAAGTGAAGAATCCAGAAAGTTCCGCAAAGAATAAACCGGTTGCTGGGTCAAAATAACCCAACCAGCTGTTTATTTGTGAATTACCCCCTTACAACTCATTTTACCCAGCATGAGCAACCCATTAATGTGTTTACAGTGCCCCAAACAACCCAGCATTTTGACCCAGCACAATCAACCCAACAATTTGTTTACAGAAACAACCCAGCATTTTTTTGAGTGTAGGTAGAATTCGAAATGCAGAATATAAATCTGCGGCATGTAATTTCTGCACTACAATGGACCCCTGTTTCTGCCCCAAGAGTAACAAATAAATACATTTGCATTGTAAAATATAAAGCCACTCTGCAAGATAAAAAGTCACAAATTACAAGAAATAAATTCACATTCTGATTGCAAGAAACAGTCACAGTTATAGATACATTTGCAATTGTGTGATTTAAAGTTGCAGTTACCTTTTTTTTTTAGTCTGAGGTGGAGACAGGCTTCAAATAATTAATATCCGTAAATATAATTTTAAAAATATAGACTGTTTTCCAAACTGTTTTTGGATTGTAGTCCCACCCCTAAACTCATGCAATTGGTTAAGATGATGTTGCTATACAGAACAATGTTAAAAGCACCACCAATTTTGTGTGTGTGTGTGTGTGTGTGTGTGTGTGTGTGTGTGTGTGTTATTTTTGTTCTCTAAGAATAAATGAGGCTGGAAAGGAAAATAAATTATTGTTTTTTAAAGAGAATAAGTACACCGCTTTAAGTCATTAACATTAAATATGTGTTAGAAGGGCCAGGGGGAAAAAAAGTTTCGTTAAATTTCCAAATCTTTTGAAGTTCGCAGTCAACATTAAAAGTGATAATTACAGCTCAAATCAACAGTCTGTTATGCAGTCAATGGACTTCTAAAAGGGAAGGTTATGAACTTCGCCGCCTGAATTTGCGAAATCCATTACCAGATGATGTTTTCCGTATTTGGACTAAACAAACTTTTAAAATAAACCCAAAACATAGATTGCTTATTATCTGTGCTAATTCTAAATGAGCAATTTCACACTAACAATAATGGATTTGCACAAACTTTTTTAGAAACCACAACAGAATTAGCAGGCCTGAGTAATACCAGCTTCAACTTCTGTTTGGCATGCATGGTCTAATTGATAGGGACTAACACTGCCCAGTTACTGGTATATTAGAATTGATTATAATGTGGTGCAGACTTGAGTGTCCGTGTGCATTTATCACAGTAATAGTTTGTATTAGATGGTGCTGATAAATGCAGCATGAGTTTAGCCAATGCTAATGGGGTTGCTTTTGTCCGTTTGGCACTGAACTCCTGATTGAATCAACTGGATGGAAGGTCAGGGACTCAGGGGAGATGCACTATTTATTTACATTATGTGTTTTATGGGTAAAAAGTTTAGCTGTGTGTGTGCAGGTGTATTTTAAATGTGGGAGAGCATTGAAAGTAAACTTAATTTTGCCCATGCGCCAGTGTGATTATCTAATATATATATATTTTTTATATATATTTTAGTTTAATTGCTAAAAGTTTTTTAATTTTTTTTGGTGGTTGTTTACTGGCCTAAGTCTTGGCCTGATATTTTGGTACATTTTTATTTGGCTCGTTTATTGTCTCGTTTATTGTTTATTGGCTCGTTTGGTACATTTTTTTTGGCTCGTTTATTGTCTGCCAGGTTAAAATTGTTACTTTGATTGCTTCAAAAAAATGTCTCGTTGAGTAGAGATGCCCCATTACATGATTTGAGGTATTATTTGGGTTGAAACTGCATGATTTTCTTATAGGGAAAGTGGAAAAAAGGGGGGAAAGTAATCATTAACTGAAAATCTTGAAATCCACCATTTTCTCAATGGCATGGCCATGGAAATTAATAAGAGAATCAACAATGTCTGATTCATAAACAAATAAAGTCTTTTGAACAATTCGTTGATCTAATGCAACAAAGTTTTGTTCACAATTTGGACTGATCTAGTTCTTACTAACTCAATGATTCAGAGTAGTTAACAGTCAGTGAATAAAGACTAAAATTCGTATGGCTTCAGAAAACAAAAATATAAGGCTGCACGATTGTTTGATATAAAACCGAAATCGCGATATGGCTTAGTGTTCTGTTACACGTGTTCTGTTACACGAACAGCTCATGATCCTGTATTTTCGGATTATAAATCAGCTGTTGTCAACAAAAGAGAAGCTTTAAAGGCTCAATTTGATTTTCAGCCAAATGAAAAGTTTAATCACAATCACGATTATATCAGAAAAATCGCAGTATGATATTTTTTCCCCAAATCGTGCAGCCCTAGAATATAGTGCATGAGTCATATGCACCACCTCTCTGATCATTTTTTATCATGCTGGAGCTTGACAACTCCACTCCTGATTCTTTTACAATATTATAAATTATTTATATAATATTATGTTTACAAATGATTTATTTCAGAAAAATATATATATATAAAGAAAAATCACACTTTGTTTCACTGAAAAAACAAAACATTTTTGGTGAACTTTTCCTTTGATGAGCAATAATAATAGTGATTATTTTCTGTCTTGGCAAGCACCACTAATAATCATTACTGTGTTACAGAGAAGTGTGTGTGTGTGTGTGTGTGTGAATGATGTGAGCGCATGGGAGAGGAAGTAGTCTCTCTTCATTTCTGTCATGGAAGGGTCTCCATGGGACTGAAGAAGAAGGGAGGGGGGGGGGGTGAAAGGGTGAAAGAGAGAGAGAGAGAGAGAGAGAGAGAGAGAGAGAGAGAGAGAGAGAGAGAGAGATAGAGAGATAGAGGGAGAGGGAGGGAGAGGGAGAGGGAGAGGGAGAGGGAGAGGGAGAGGGAGGGAGAGGGAGAGAGAGGGAGAGGGAGAGGGAGGGAGAGGGAGAGAGAGGGAGAGGGAGAGGGAGGGAGAGACAGAAGACTATTTAAATCCATCACCTTGAGCAATTGTCAGTGCTGCAGAAGAGGAGAGAAGAGGATTGAGGGACCCGGGGAGGGAGGAGATGGAGGAGTGGATCTTGTCTTGTGATTCATCCCTCTACTGGGTGAATTAAATCTCAGTCAGTTGGCAAGCAAACAGATTTATTTAGAGTGGGAAACCAAGACTTGAGTGCGGGTGGTGTGACCAGACCAAGCTGTACTGAGCTACCACGGGTGGGGGCAGGCTGTCAGTCACCCACGTATCTACCCTCAACGTGATGCTGACTATCCTTCAGTCCCTCTCATACACACACATACTCGCTCATCATGCTAGGGCTGATCCTTTTAGGGCGGCCTGATTCATCAGCCCCCGGAGGATGAGAGTATGACAGCTGTCAGTCATAGCTTTTGTGTAGGAGATGGATGAGGAGGCTATATGTGCGTATACTGCTTGCCTCTGACACACCCATACACACAGATAATCCAACATAAGCTCTATTTGGATAGTAACAAGCTATAACAAGTAACAATAATTTTTACATTGACAGGGGCTAGTCAGTGATTTTATTGCCATACCAATCCAAAATGTTTTCCATCCAGGTAAAAATTCCCAGCCGAATTTAACCTGTTTTATGACAGACACCAAGGATTTGTGGTAATTTGACTGCCACTCGAATCCACACATTTTTACAAGAGTTTACAAGAAGAGATAAATCCAAAATCATTTTTTAAATCAAATGTTACACGTTATGGTAATGTACATTTTAAAAATGGACACTTTTAAAACTGAAATGCTGGCAACTTACTAAAAGGTTCAGTGGGGTTCTATCAGAGCCGGCCCGAGCCTTTTGGGGGCCTTAAGCAGAATTTGATTTGGGGGCCCCTCCCACTACGCGGAGTCACCTGTGCTTGACGATTATTGACACAAATATCACGCAACAATGATACATTATAAATTAATACCGTGAGGTTATGTATAAATACAAAATAAATACTTAATAAAAAATAGATAGCCTACTTAAATATATTTTTTTACTTTTACTTTACTCTTTTACTAACTCTTTGAAACTTCTTAAAACAAACTGTCTTAAAACATATCAAATAAATTATTTGCTAAAATAATGACAACTGAGAAATTAAAAACATAATAAGAGCAAGGGTTCAACAATGACAATTATTGTTGAAAACTGTAAAAATATTATTATTTCTCAACTGTCTCAATACAGTGTAACTGCCCACAAAGTCTTTTTTTTTATTAGTATTATTGTAACAGACTTTGTTAGATTGTACATAACAGAATCCAACAAAGTCTATTACTATAATACCGGTAATGATGTACTGGCGCTCGTTGTATATATGTGTATGCAATGTATTTTTCCCCTCTGGGCTTGCCGTAGATAGGAATGGTTCAATTGCTGCACAAAACATACCGTAAGTAATCATGCAAACATACTTTTATCTTGGTCTTTTCTTGAGATATATCCAGCTGCAGACCCGCAGCACCACCAGTTTCAGAACCCCAGCGCCAGAACCGGAAGTGAGGTGGCCAAGGGTCCCCAAGCAGCCGCTTAGTTCGCTTATGCCTCGGGCCGGCTCTGGGTTCTATAGAGAGTTCTATAAGGTTCTTGACTCAATTCTAATGAACCTTTCTTGCAAAAAGTTTTTATATAAGGATAAATGTCTTAAATGATTGCATAATACTTTCACGTTTACCGGGTAATTTTCTTTTTTTCTAAGGATGACTAATTTGTTTAAGAGCTGTGTAATTCGTCAAATTTAATTAATTCATCAAACTAATACAAATTTATTTTCATGTTGTTCCTTGCACTATACTATATGACTATACTATATGACCTCATACTTATGACCTCAAAATGCTTTTACCATAGTGCTGGATTTGTAAACTAATGCATTTTGATGCATTAGTTTGCATCACATAACCAGCTCTATATTTATGACTTTTATGAAGTAGTAAGCTCGGTAGCTCCCCTGGTACAACTTTGCACTTTAGTTGTGAAGCGCTTAGGTATGAATCCTGTGAAACAAGTTAAAAGACTTGTTGAAGGAAGCTAAAATGGCATGATTGCATAAGCAAATGTATTTTTATCTTACGTTTGCTTTTGTTAACAGGATCGGTTTAGTGTAGGCACTAGGCAGTGGCGAATTTAGCAAATTGGGGGCCCAAGGCGAAAGTAGTATTGGGCCCCCCATCCGATCTTTAAAAGAGAACGAAAAAAAGTAAAAATTTTTTTTTGAAAAATAAACCATTAAATGGCACTTTCTGAAGAGTTTTGTGCAAAGAAATATAGAAAAAAAGTAGGTCTAGCAAGTCTTATATTTCTGTAATTCACACAGATCAAAACACAAATATGCTGACTGAATAGATAGCTAGATGAGAAACACTGCTTTAATTAATGTTTTTATGATGACTTTGTGAAAGGTTAACTAAACAGCATGAGCTGTCTTCCTGCTGGCAAGTAAGTTATTTGGCAAATTTCATTCATACAGATCTGTATTATGCTATAGTTTTGATAGTGTTATACATTTCTTACAGATAATCACGATGATCATTGCGTTTGTCTTACCGAATGTGGTAGCTTTATGCAATTACAGTTTGTCTATAAGTTTTTTTTTTTTTATTAATGCCGACAGTAAAATGTTGCCAGATATTGCTACGAAAAATAAGAAAAACAAAACAAATTAATAATAATAATCCGAAATCAGTTCAAAGCTTGTGTTTTGGAAATAAGATTAATATATCACTAACCCTAACATGCAACTTTCCACTTTAATAACTTCCTAAAGTGTCCGAAAATCAGAAAAACAGGTCCAGAAGCAGGTTTCTCAAGTTTTATCAAAAGCTTGGAGTGAGATCATATGCGGTTAGGAGAGGAGCCCTAATGAGTTTTTGACTGCACCAATAATAATGTATCCACAAGTTTCCTACGTCCCATGAGGCCTTGCGTCAAAAGTGGGTGCGTCTTCCGGTTCAAAGTAAACAAGCGAAACGTGACACTCATTCATTCATTCGACTATCGATTAATCATTAGTATTTATACTAAAATGTATTATTTAATTTGTTTAACTTTTTATCAATTACAAATGCAATGAAAATACAAAAATACAGCGTGTTTTTCCAAGATGAGTTCTTTATTACAAGATCAACTTGTGGCAATTAAACTGGACATTCGGTTATGGCTAAACTTGAAGATATGCGCTGCGGTGCTCTGGACTGCCGGTGCGAGTCGGCGTTTTTTAAACAGAGACCCTTGTTTGTTCCTAAATAGTAATAAAAAAGAATCATGTTAAATAAAACCGAAATCGCGATACTCAGATCCACGGACCTGTGTCGCGGTCAGGGAAGGCAGAATCACGATACGCCCTTCCCACTCCCAGAGATATCCTTCCCGTCCAGATCCAATATAGCTACCATATCTTTACTATTTGTATTATTTGAAGTTAACATTATAAAATTTGTAGACCTACACCACAAAACTAGTTGAGGATAAATTATTTAAAATTGGGCGATTCCAGCATTATAGACGTGACATTTGCAGTCAAAATATAAATTCTCCGAAAATGCATTTAGGCTATTGAAACCTCGGTTTATATACATATATCATATCATAGCATATCAATAAAGGAGTCCAGACATTAGAAATATATAGCACATGCATTTTGTATTTAATATGAGGGAAATACACGAGGGTGACACAAAAAAAAACCTTTAACTTTTTGAAAGCACTGAGCCTTTATTTAAAGTTAATTTCGTTTTGTATTAATTGTATCTTAATTTCAATCAATGTTTCATCAACAATTTACCTGGATTTAATAAATAATAAGTAGCGGTAAATATAGCAGACAATAATCAAGACACGGAGGCGCTGGCCCCTGAACTGCAGCTCGTCTCATAAATGAACCGAAACTCGGCGTCTACTTGCCTTACAGACCTGAGAAATATATATATAGCCGATATTATATTAGATATACTATGAAATGTTTACTGTGTGTCATTCATGTTCTGAATATGTTGCTTCACAATAGCCTTCACTTAAAATCTTTAGTCCAAGATTGTTGGATAATACAATTTGCCACTGAATTAGTTTAGTCCGGTTATAGGCCTATGTACAACCGCGAACAGCACATGTTGTCCCTGAGCTCCGTAACGACATCTCTCATAAAGGTTTGCGACTTATTTTAAATAGTAAAATATTATCTGAAAAACACATAGCCTCTTCGCTAAATAGCACACAAAATACCATTGGTATGCTACTTCCGCCGCCTGACCGGAAGTTGCACCCACTTTATTTTTTACAGTAGCGCCCCTCGGAAACAGGTGGATAGGATGGGCTATATATTAAATCTTCTAGCCTAAAAATGTTAGACGAGCTTGCTTCCAATTTACCTTCTCCATCATGACGTGTGTTCGTGCGATGTTGTTGGTTACCCAGTAACGAACGTATGGAGGCCGAGAATGTTCCGTCAACTTCCGCGTATTCGCGGCTTCGCGCATCTATGATGCCTAGCTATTACCGAACGCAATCTGGCCGAGACACGTGCTGGCGGCAGGAAACTTCACTTTGTGTGCCTGCGCCTCGAATACAACGTTATATATAAAGCTCGCAGGACAACTTGGTTGGCATTCTTTTTCAGCGTGAGAAATACACGGTGTGGCGTGTGAGCGTGTGAACTAGTTGAATTGCGTGTGTCTCACGGCCAATGCGTGAGACTTGAGAACCCTGCCAGAAGACTACTGCCACCTTTCCATTAGGTGGATCTGGCAACACGGAGGCTGCACCCGCGCCGTCACTCACAACGCGCTCTCAAGCCCCGTTCATGCTTCTCGCAGCAACATGAATTGCAAACACTCATATGAGGTGGTTTAAACGGCTGATTAATAATTCAGAGAGCTTGACATTTTATTTTTGTATGTAAAAAAATGACAGATGTCCGGACCTCGGTGACCTCATAGCTGGGTGGCTACGGCCATGGACTTGTAACATATCGTTAGCATTGTTGTCATTGTCAGCGGGCGTCACAAAAAAGTTTGTTACCTTCTGCAATTTTGCTAAAACCTTTTTGCTTTCCTCCCCCTTCCTGCTTTTTCAGCACCGCTTGGGTACTTCGCTTCATTTTTACTCTGTCTACTAGGCTACTCTGTACACTCTGTCTGTCACTCTGTACACCGTCTGTCAATCACTTCTTTTTCTCCGTCAGTTTTTTTGGCGCATTACAGCCTTGTCACTTTCGCACGCAGAAAGTGAGATAATGGAATAGTCCAATGTAGTGAGGTGAGGTGGGGGGGCCCCCTCCTGTCTGCGGCACTAATGATTTGATGCCTTTTTTCGCAAATGTTTTTTAGAAATATATAATTTGCGAAAAGTAAAACAAAAAACAAAAAAAACAACTTAAGCATAATTTAATGGGGCATTTTGGGGGCCCCTAGGTAGCTCGGGGCCCAAGGCAATTGCCGAGCTTTGCCTAATGGTTAAGTCCGCCCCTGAGTGTAGGTGGTACTAGAGTTGTAAAAAGTACCGACTTCGGTACCAGCATTTGCCTCTAGCATTTTGAGTGCTGTTGAACTGATTCTTAAACACCTCTGATTCGCCATTGTGTTAACGCGCTCAAAATATGACTAAAGTCGGTACTTTTTGACAACTCTAGATGGTACATTATTTCAAATGCAGCAACCTTTTAGCTCCACTCATTTAATTTCCTAAACAATATGAGACGCTAACCCTACCCCAGACCTAAACCTACCCATAACGGAAGCGTCATTTAACTGACGCTAAAAACAGAAGCGTCATCTAACTGACGCTAAAGGGTGCCATGTGCGTCGGATGTTGAAGCATGGTCAAAAGTGTGAATAAGATGACGCCTTGGGATGAGCATGCGTTGAAATAAAATGTCACCAGATTCACGTTCATCTGCTTTGGATAAAACCGAATGCGTTTTTAATGCCACTCACTGGACATTTCACTTTGAATTTGTTGCAAAATGTGCAAGAAGCAACGTAATATCTTTTTGCAGAAATGTCACCAGAGGTGTGTTTTTCCAGTGAGCCTGGGCTGCGCATTTTAGTTCACACGTTTCAAGCTAAATCAGTAAGTCTACTTAGCACAGTAAAGGGAAGCTTGATGTCTGACACACTTTTCACAGCCAACACAGACGCTTACCGAGTTCAGCAGACGCACACACAGTTTTCGCTTTTTTAGTCATTTTACATCTATAGCTCTTCTTCTTAAAACCCAAGTGAGGTGTCTCGCTGTCAACTATATACATAGGCAGCGACCTTCTAAGGCAGCATTTTGACTAAAATGAATCCTCATAAGAGACTGATCTGAAATCTTCTTCATAAGCATCAACTCAGTTAACTGTCACAGACGTGATCCCCATATGAAGCACATGAGAGACTTGACTAAACGTCAGTGGATTCCAATAGAGTTGGACATAAAAATTAGAGTTTCTAAGATAATGACTCAGTTCTGTAATGCACATTTTATTTTCATTTAGGCATTGGCAAACACTTTTATTCAAGGGCCTACATTTGATTAATAGAGCAGTTTGTGAATTTAATTGGAATTGATCGAACTACATGGGGTGGCACAGTAGCTCACTAGGTAGCACTGTTTCACAGCAAGAAGGTCCCTGGTTTTAGTCCCGGCTGAGCCAGGAGGCCTTTTTTGTGTAGTTTGCATGTATTCCCTGTATCAGCATGGGTTTTCTCTGAGCGCTCTAGTTTACCCTATGCAGTGCAAGTAAATAGAAGAGACAAAATTTCTTGTAGGTGAGAGTGTGCATGTCTTTATATCTGTGTGTATTAGCCTTGTGATACATTGGCCACCTGTCCAGGGTGTCCCCTGCCTTCGTCCGGAGATCCTGGGACAGGCTTCAGCCCTCCCCCGACACTACAGAGCAGGGGCGCCGCTAAGGGGGGAAAAATTAGGACGATTCTAAGGGCCCACAAACTTTTAGGGGCCCCAGAGATCGATTTTATTAATTGAACGGGTGCAGTAGTAGGGGCCTTACCTCATATTTTTTCATGGGGCCCAAAATCCCTGGCCGCACCCCTGCTACAGAGCATAAGTGGTATGGAGAATGGATGGATGATTGAGCTATATGCCTTAATCCATTTCACAAACAAATATCAGATGAAATAGATCAACCAATTTTCTATCAATAAATTTTAGTACTGAATGACATTGACATTTTCATGATCAATATTCCCATTTGACTGCTGTATGATGGATGACAATTTCTCTGATCTCCCCACAATGCATTCTGGGATTGCCTAATCAGGGAAGAATTCATGCAGGTTTAAAAACGTTTGTTTACAAAACTTAAACGAAAATTAGAAATGTTGCCTTCGCAACTAATTGAAATAAGTTTACGAAGATTTAAGACACGATGAATCGAAAATAGCCACAGATCTTTTCTTCTGTATTGTGATGTACATCCAAGTGTATCGGATTATCGTTCTGAGCTTGCAGGGTTTGGGTTTAAGTTGACAAAATAATTAGAGAATTCTTGCATACTTCACGAGATAAGTCTGTCGTTTTCCCTGGAAGGTCGAGTATCTCATCTGTGTGTAAGACTGTTGTAATGTGTGTGTGTGTTTGAGGGCTTGTGTGCCATTTCTGAGGGCAACGTTTCAGCAGAATTGGGTGAAAAGTTATGGATTTGTTTAGAGTTTCGAGAAAAGGAGGCATAATTATTATTGTATTATTATTATTGGATGTTGTTTTAAGCCTGTATTTTCTTTCTTCTGTGGAACACAAAATAAGTTATTTTGTCTACAATGAAAGTCAGGTTTGTCAAGTGTTGTTTTGGATCCTTAAGTTTTGACTTTAAATGGATAAAATCTTTCTTCAGAATATCATTTTTGTTTGTATGTGGGGTGAGGGTGAACAAATGATGACAACATTTTCATTTTTGTAAGAACTGTCCTTTTTCTTTGAATATCCTTTACAAAATCAGCATGCATATAAAGCCTAAAATTTTGTCACACAGTCTTGTAACATATCTCATATTACTCTACGGAAACAGGTGCAGAGGGAGAGGGAGGGGCGGTTAAATGTACACTCTTATCAGACACAAATAGATGAAAACATCAGGGAACAGAGGTGATGATAGGGACAGTTCCAATCATCAAAAGACAGATTCTGTGGATGTCTGTTTGTAGACTGGGGTCAAACTCAGTTCCCAGACTCATCCGAACTTATCACTAGTGAGGCAGTCATGTTCCACAGATCACTGGGCTAAGTGATAAGATCCAATGAGAAAAGATCAGATAATTTCAGCATAATTTAATCTCTCAGCCTGAAACACACAAACACATGTTTGTGTGATTCAGTGGAGATTTGTGTTAGTGATGAAGACTGGCTTCAATGTTGGGAAAGCTACTTTGAGTAGTTTAAAAAACAAAAGAACTTATAATACAAATGAAACCAAGAGGGGCCAGCAACATCACCCCTGTTGTACTTAACAGCCGGCCTGTGGAAGTAGTGGAAAATTTTAAGTACTTGGGTACAATCATTGATTGCACTTTAAGTTTTAATGTTAACTCAGAGAGTATTTTTAAGAGAGCTAACCAGCGATTGTTTTTAATTAGAAAGCTGAGGAGCTTCAGGGTCAGTCAACACATTCTGGAGATGGCATATAGGGGTCTGGTAGAAAGCATTTTACAGTTCAATATAACAGCTTGGTATGGCAACCTGAATGTGAAAGACAAAAACAAGCTTTCCAAAATTGTTAATATTGCAGGGAAGGTGATTGGCAAGTCACAAAGGCAGCTTGGGGATGTGTATGATGGGCGGTCCTCAGGAAGGCCAGACAGATATCAGCAGACACCCAACACCCACTCAACTCAGAGTTTGAGTTGCTCCCATCTGGCCGTAGATTCAGGGTCCCAAGGGCGGGCCGGAACATCTATAAGAGGTCCTTTGTTCCCTATGAAAGCACCTTGTGTTTATAACTTCTAATCGGCCGCGCTGCTTTCCATTTTCTGTTGTTGTATGTTGACGGTGGTAGTGTCATACTTTTAACTGTGTGTATTTGTAATTTTAACTGTGGTGTCACTGATGTATACATGTTCGGAGAGGTCGAAGACAAATTTCCACTAAGGTGGACAATAAAGTCTAATAATAATAATAATAATTAAAAAAGTTAAATATATTTGGATGAATATAATCATCAGATGAAATGGTAAAGAATAGCCATCAACGATGACAGATCAATTACATTAAATGCCAAAAAAAATAATGATCTGCAATTTTATAAAACCAGTTTATATAAATGACCTATTTGAGAGAAGGGATGAATCTCTGGCTTCCCATTGCTTTATATGAAAGAGAAAGGTAACATTTTAGGTGTGCTCATTTAATTAGTTATCTTGATCATATCTGTGCAGCTCTCAGCATTGTTTAGCAGCAGTGTCTCTACTGTAAGCGAAGTTTGATGTATAAATTTAACATTACCACCTCGACACTGTAGCTTGTATAAAGAAACGAGATTAATAAGGTTATTGAAAAAGGAAACGCTGGCAACAAGTTTCCTTGTGCATGTAAGTCTGTAAAATCTGTGCGTGAGAAAAAAGGGAGCAGGAGAAAGATATCGAGAATGGAAATAGTCATTTTTGTCCTGTATTGTTTGCCATATTTATTTGCTTGGTCAATGTCTTTATAGTTTTTTATTATTTTGCGATTGTATAGGCTTTGAGAATTAACTAAAAACTTGTGGCTGATCTTGTAACTACTAGCTTTGCATTTACTGAAAAATAATTGCACAACTTTGAATGTCTTTCAACCAGTCATAATCAAGCAACAGCCAGTGTGTGTGTGTGTGTGTGTGTGTGTGTGTGTGTGTGTGTGTGTGTGTGTGTTTGTGTATGAATGAATAAAAAAAACCCCACATATTTACACAAAAATATTGATCATTATTTTGGGCTGAACTATTTCGTTAGGTTTGTAGTTTCGTTGGTACTTTGATTGGTTCCTCCTTAACACTCGCCAGGTTAACATTGTTGTTCTCTATATGAAATCGCCCAAGGCCCGCATCAGCCTTAGGGAATTATCGACAGTCAAATTCATAACATAAAAGTTGCTGAGGATATCAGGGTGTGTGTGTGTGTGAGTGCTACTGAATAAGTTATATAGCTGTTGGCTATAGTTGGTAAGATTTGAGAGAGAGAGAGAGAGAAAGAGAGCAAAATCAGAACTCAGCAGAAAGAGGAACAGAGAGGTTGAATTGACAGACCACCGAGGAGGCTGAAATGGAGTCATACTGCCGAAATAAGCAAAGGGTGTGATAGAGATAGTGGCAGTGGTAGAGCAAGTGATAAGGAGAGTGAAATGCCAGGGCATTTCGAAGATGGAAAAGATAAGACAGGAAGGATGGAGCCAAAGAGAGAGATAGGGTGAGAATGCAGCAAAGAAAGGGTGATCAAGGGAAAGGATGAATTGAGGTGAGGCTGCAGTAAACCACTGGACCCTTCAAAGAGCCCTACATTTACTGAGGTGTGTGTGTGTGTGTGTGTGTTTGAGTGATTGCAGCAAGGGAAACCGATCTAAACCTCTTGTCACATTGAGGTTTGAGGCATACTTCAGGAACAGCTCTGTTATCTGGGTTACGATGACAGTAAACGCGAAGGGGAGAGAGATCTTGGGGGCAAGGCTAGTGAGACACGGAGAACATGAGAGCTGCAACAAATTCCTCTGGAGGGATGGAAAGATACATTTCTAGAGTGAAAGAAATGATCATGAAAAGAAAGAGGGAAAGTGAAGAGGCTGGTACACAGCATATTAAAAAAGTGCTGGGTGTGCATGTAGCAAGACATTTAGAGTCAGACCAAAAAAGGTAAGATCTGCGGCTAGGACAGAAATGTCCAATTGATTGAACCTATCTGAAATAGGAAAGACTTATGTACTCACACTTGAAATTCCATTCAAATCCTAGGTTATACCTGGGTTTTCAGGTTTTGAGATTTTGCTACATTTGTAAATCCTTTGTTAATGTTCTCATTTGCATATTTATGAGGTCAATAACATTGCGTAGACAAACACAGCATGTGATGAGCTCGCTACTTGTTTTAATAGCTGCGTGTTTATCGGAATAGTCGGCACATGGACTAGGCCTGGTTGCCTTGTTAAACATAAAGCAACAATAATAATTATGCTATTTTTTAAAAGTCTGTTTGACATTTTTGTTTCCCTATAGATATGGAGACCAAACACAGCATGAAAGTTTCTGTGAATGTACAAAAGCGAATTAATATTTAATAAGGTAGAGGCTGTGTATGATTGGTTGTCTGTTGCTAAACAACTTGCACTGCATTGTTTTACACCTTTGGCCTCACAATGACAAATTAACCCCACAAAAGTGGTGCTAACTCTGCTCTGAATCTTGTTTCTTCAGCTGGGTCCTATTATGCTTTTTTACATTTCCAACTTTCTTTAGTGTGTGATGTTGCCGTTTAAGCATGAAAAAGGTCTGCAAATTTACAAAGCACAAATTCGAAATGAAGTTATTCTCTTTATCAATAAGCACTGTTTCTGAACTCCCTGAAATGCCTCGATTGTAGTCTTGAGTTTTCTTCCGAGAACGTGCACGCCACAATATACCCTGATTAAAAAAAAAATCCTACCCAAAACATACACAACAAAGGGGAGAGGACTGATTGACTTATAGTGTTTTGAAACTTGCGGTTAAAATAAGGGGTGTGACATTTCCGAAACACTCTCGTAGTAGTTGACCAATTACAAAACACTGGTCTAGCCAACCAATCAGAGCAGATTTTGTTTTTCATAATGAGGGGCTTCATAGAGACTGGAATGCTGTAAAAAAAAAAATAAAAAAAAATATATATATATATAGAACAAGAAAATTAATGCTTTTATTATCCCCCCCTCCCCCCTCCCCCTCCCCCTCCCCCCCCTCCTCCCTCCTCACTCCTCATTTGCAAATCATGAGGGGGGATGGCACTTGGTGGATCAGTGCCATCCGGCCCTTATGCGATCCCGCCCCTTTGCTAGATGAGAGAATGCGTCTAAGAAAGGAGTAGATGTGTGTATATAAGAAAGAGAGAGATATGTAGAGGGAGGAAGATTAATAGTCTAAAGGAGTCTTATGTTTTATGTTCCTCACATTTTTTAACTTGGCTGTATCTAAAGAGCAGCATACAGGGATTCAAAGGAACTGTTTTTTTTTCCTTCAAGAAATATGTGACCACATCTTTATTACGCATAATTCATCACCGCGCCGGTATATTTATTTCACCATGGCATAAACCTAGCTTGGACACCCAAGTAAATAATTAATAAAAGGCATAAATAATAAAATGAATTAATAATAAAGATGCACCCTGCTGTTTAGTGCTCATGGGTGGCTTGACAGAGATCCAGTATGGATAGTACTCAGTAATGTATTACCCAGTTAATAAATTCATACTTTCACGCTTACACTGTCTCTAAAAATAAAATTCAATTTAAAATTTAAAATGTAAACTGGGGAAATAAAGTCAAAGTGCATTTTTAAAGGTTTATTGGGTTGAAGGGGTTAGTTTCTAGAATCCACTGCTGCTTCAATGTATAGCTAATGAGTGATTATAATATTATATACAAGGTATTAATCAATATTTTTTCCTTCTAAATATCACATGAGTTGAACAACTTCTCTAGGCTTATGAGATTTTACTTTGTTATAGAAGTTACCAGTGTGATTACTGAAATGTTCTTTTCATGTATTCTTTCAAAGTCTGTATTAAATATCTGAGAGGTGACTGAAGCTGAAGTGCTTGCTTAAACATATAAGGGTCATTGGAACCAATAGTTTAAGGTTCCAATAGTTTCTTTGTTAAAGCTTTACTTTACTGTGTTATATCAAAAGTGTCCTCTCCTTGAGAGAAATAACGTGATGTTTTGAGAAGACTCTCCTGTTTATAGTTAGAGCCTGGTCAAATCCAACCTTGAAAAATCTGTGTGTCAGTGTGCGTGTTAGTCTTTTTGGTTACAGGTTAGAAACACTGGCATTATTGACTGAGTTGTTCTGGACAGGCTTGCGCCCAGCAATCCAAATCTGCGACCTGGAAGGTCACGACGTGCCTAACTTTAGGGTCCAAGTGTCAGCTGCCTAATCGATGGAGATATGCTTCAGTCTCTCTGTATATGTGTGGAAAATTACTATGTTTATCTATTTCTTAGCAAATCAGAAATCGCAACGTAGCTTAGACCTCGGTGAAGGGTATAATTGCTGTGATCTTTGTAACTGTAAGCGGGGCAGCTTACAAACTCCTTGTGAGTCTTGAAGCTGACTTTTGCCTGATGAAACTGCAAACTATCTTCAGTAAAATTTTTCTTCAATTTATTATAATTATGACTCCGGGTCTTCATTCATCATATCTGGTTCTGGGTCTTTAACTGTAAATCCCCTTACAGGGTTGTTTTGTTTCAAGATTAGTGCATATAAAGCATAGGTAACTAACTAAAAAAAAATTTTTTCCCCCTAAAGACAATATGACTATATGCTTTTCCACCGTTAGGTCGAACGGTAATAAGAACAGTAAGGAACTTGTCATATTTCCACTTGAGCCTGGTTCGGGACGGCACGATGACAAACTGTTCTCGGCCTGGAATTTTCAGGAAAGTTGGGTAATATATATCTATGTGATTTTTTTTCTAACTGTTTTCGTGTCTGCAAGACACATTTTTTATATTTTAAGGATTGTTCATCTCCGTATAGTACAAACAAATGAGTTACATACCAGATACGAATACTTGTTAAAATACTAATTTGTTTTTTTCAAATACCTAATAGTAAATAAAGAAAATGAGGGAAAACTTGCTCTTGTTTTTACTGTTCTGCTACTTTGGCTTATTTTATCCAGAGGTACAATGAACTGGACACCTCACGAATGCAGTAAGCAGTTGTTCAAGCGTACCAAATTAACTGACAAAACAACTGACTGATTGACGGAATTATAGACGTAGTCAATCATGTATTCGTTAAATCGCTGGAGTGGGAGACTGTGTAGCCATTTTAGAGCAATGAATTTAAAATAGCATGAAGTGCCTCTGCTGTAGGTTTAAGTCTTGGATTTACTTTAGCCCTCGAAAAGACAAAATATCAAATTATGGTAATGATGTTTAAATGATGAATGCTTTGGTTTCATCTCTACTGCGTAACTTCTAATGAGCAAGTGAAGACTTAGTGGAAGAGAATGAGAAAAAGAGAGCGTTCTACAGCTTAACAAGTCTGCTTTTTTTCCCCTTAGGAGAGAAAGTTTTCTTCCCTTATGGTCACATGTGATTTCGCTTGAAGGTCTTCTTTTATAGGTTTGGCACAGCTCTGGCCAAACTTCATTAATATGCAATACAATAATAATCCAAATGAACATTTTACAAATGAATTTCCTAACTTTTATAACACACACACACACACCATCTTCTTAATCGATGACACCAACACGCATGCTATTAAAGATTCTCTCCTCTGTAACAAAACACCATTGACTCAATTATTACTCATCTCTGCCTCTTCCTCTTCTCCTCCCCCACATTTTCTCCCCCTCCACCTTCTGCCTCCTTTGTGATCATGATGGATTGGGCCGTGCCAGGCGCCTGAACTCTTGACCACTATTGGTTGACCACTTGGCGACGTTCCTGTTCCTGGCGCGGTTGATTCACTGATCTCTGTAAATGAGAAATGAGTGTTTCTCCAGCTTATATGAATAAATAAATGTTTATATTTATTTATATCTCCATAAATAAATGAAAACACTCGTGGAGGGAAAGTGACTTATAAAAGAGTGATGCATCACCCGCCATGCGATCCAGGGAGGGAGGAGAACAGTGTGCGTGTTAGTGTGTGTTCAATAGTAACAGTATTCAGAGGTGGAGTGAAAACAGACAATAATTATTTGCTAAACTTGATACTGTTGTAGAGCCGAGCAGCAGTGTGTTTTGTTATATCATATTGCATTAAGAGAGACAACACACATCCTGTGGTATTGTTTCATAGGATGTACTGTTTCTCCCTTACACTTATTATGTAAACTTACTCAGGTTCAGTGATTAGAGCAGGCCCTGATGCATGGCAATCATTTGGGTGATCCAGGTTTTTTTCCGATCTGTGATATATCCTGTTTTCTTGGGATTTCATGGTTGACAATGTAAATGAGGAGAACGTCTCAGTTACGTATGTAACCCTCGTTCCCTGAGTACAGGGAACGGAGACGTGTCGTCGGGGGAGTTCCCTGACGAATTGGGATCACGCTAGGGAGCCAATTGCCTTCGAGAGAATTAAAACGAGTCAATGAAAATTGGCATGCAAGGTTTGCATTCCGCGACCCGCCTACCAACGCGGGTATAAAAAGCGGAAGTAAATATTGCGCAATGCTTTTCGCTGAGGAGCCGAACAGTGTCCAGTCCCCCGCGAATGTACAGCAACATGGCGAGGGGACGACACGTCTCCGTTCCCTGTACTCAGGGAACGAGGGTTACATACGTAACCGAGACGTTCCCTTTCGTCCTGGGAACTCCGACGTGTCGTCGGGGGAGTTCCCTGACGAATTGGGATCCCTAACAAAACACCATGGTGCTGGCCCCTTCCAGCGCCCAGCTAAGCTACCCAAGCAGTTTCACAAATTACGGGAGCTAGCAAGGGAATCACACTGCTGTTCCGCAAGACCCACACAGTGGATTGGATAACACTGGGAAAGCGTGCCCAACCCGTAAACAGGGGAAGGGAACGCTGCGGAAGCCAGATGCCTGAAGAAGGCCTGAAATACACATATGTACTAGCCCAGGGGGATAGTGAAACATATGGCAGTCCCTGAGGTAGTCCCCTCCAAGGGGAGTGGGAGCGTACTCAACAGGGACGACAGAACGAGTCTGTCAAGGGGAAGACACGGCTGGACTGCACGTGGCATAATGGGTCACCGAAGAGACCACTGGACATAACACCCAGTCTACACAACAACTCCCTAAGAGGTAGTAGACCTGGCGCCGGCGCCTTGAGCCAATGCCCAGGAGGCGGCAACACCTCTCGTAGAGTGAGCACGCAACCTGGGAGGACAAGGCTCACCCGTAGCTTCATACGCTAGGGTGATAGCATCCACTAACCAGTGAGCTAACCTCTGCTTGGAGACGGCCTTCCCCTTCTGCTGGCCTCCGTAACAGACAAAGAGCTGATCTGAGGTCCTGAAGCTTTGCGTTCTGTCAGTGTAAACCCGCAGGGCGCGGACTGGACAGAGAAAAGCTAGGGCTGGGTCTGCCTCCTCCTGGGGCAGCGCTTGCAGGTTCACTACCTGATCCACGAAGGGAGTGGTAGGAACCTTGGGCACATATCCGGGCCGGGGTCTCAATATCACGCGAGAAAGGCCC
The DNA here is from genome assembly GCA_030578255.1 of Tiaroga cobitis. Taxonomy (NCBI): domain Eukaryota; kingdom Metazoa; phylum Chordata; class Actinopteri; order Cypriniformes; family Leuciscidae; genus Tiaroga; species Tiaroga cobitis. The sequence goes on from CM060591.1 coordinate 11,050,985, forward strand.
GGCCCGAACTCTAGGCATGATTCGTCGACCGAAAAAGCCTGCAGACCCCCGACCCTCTTAAAAGAGGCCAATGCCAACAGGAGCGCTATCTTAATGGACAGGATATTCAGCTCCACTGTCAGCAAAGGCTCAAAGGGAGGACTTTGAAGAGCTCTCAGTACCAGAGCTAGGTCCCAAGAGGGTACAGAGTGCAAAACACGAGGTGGATTTAACCTCCTAGAACCCTTGAGGAATCTGATGATCAGGTCATGCTTCCCACGGACTTACCTTCTACTACATCGTGATGTGCGGCTATTGCGGCAACATACACTTTGAGGGTAGAGGGAGACAGCCTTCGCTCCAACCCATCTTGTAGGAAGGAAAACACGACTCTGATCGGGCAAGTTCGGGGGTCCTCCTGGTGGGAGGAACACCATTCGACGAATAGGTTCCACTTCAACGCATAGAGGCGCCTCGTAGAGGGGGCTCTAGCAGAAGTGATGGTGTTTACCACTGCCTGTGGTAGATCACCTAGAACCTCCGAGTCCCGTCCAGGGACCAGACATGGAGTTTCCAGAGGTCTGGACGCGGGTGCCATAGAGTGCCCCGTCTCTGAGAAAGGAGGTCCTTCCTCAGAGGAATCGGCCAAGGAGGGGCTGTCGTGAGGAGCATGAGTTCCATGAACCAAGTCCTGGTGGGCCAATACGGCGCCACTCACAGGACCTGCTCCTCGTCCTCCCTGACCTTGCACAGAGTCTGTGCAAGAAGGCTCACTGGGGGAACGCATACTTGCGCAGGTCCCGGGGCCAGCTGTGAGCCAGGGCGTCCTTGCCGAGGGTCCCCTCGGACAGGGAGTAAAACCACTGGCAATGGGTCGTGTCCGGAGAGGCAAACAGGTCTACCTGTGCGACTCCGAAAACACTCCAGATCAGCTGAACCGCCTGGGGATGGAGTCGCCATTCTCCTGGCAGGGGAGGCAACCGTGAAAGCTCGTCTGCCACACGGTTGAGCTCCCCTGGAACATGAGTGGCGCGAAGCGACCTCAGATGCTTCTGACTCCATAGGAGGAGGTGGGAGGCGAGTCGCGACATGCGGCGGGAGCGTAGACCACCTTGTCGGTTGATGTACGCAACGGTCGCAGTGCTGTCCGTACGGACCAGTACGTGCTTGTCTTTGAGAAGCCCCTTGAGGCGGCACAAAGCCAAGCGTACTGCTTGCAACTCTAGGCAGTTGATATGCCAATGCAGCTGGGGCCCTGTCCACAGACCCGAGACTGCATGCCCTTTGTACGTGGCCCCCCACCCCATGGCAGAGGCATCTGTGAAAACCACAGCATGCCTGGAAACCTGGACTAGGGGCACTCCGGCAACGTAGAAACGTAGGACCCGACCACGGGGAGAAGGTTTGGCGACAGTGCGGGGTTACTTTGACCCGGAACGTGCCGCTCTGCCACGCCCACCTCGGGACTCGATCGTGAAGCCAGTGCTGGAGCGGTCTCATATGTAACAGGCCGAGCATCATTACTGCGGCTGCCATATGCCCCAGGAGCCTCTGAAATTGTTTCAGTGGAACCGCTGTCCTGCCTCGAAAAGACCTGAGGCAGGTGAGCACTGACTGGACGCGCTCCTCTGTGAGGCACGCAGTCTGGCGACCAAGTCCAACTCCATACCGAGATAAGAGATCCTCTGCATGAGGCAGCTCTTGTCCCAGTTGACCTGAAGCCCCAACCGGCTGAGGTGCTGGAGCACCATGTCCCTGTTATCGCACAACACATCTCGCAAGAGCCAGAATGAGCCAGTCGTCAAGATAGTTGAGAATGCGAACGCCTTGTTCTCTCATGGGAACAATGGCCGCCTCCGCGACTTTCGTGAAGACGCGGGGCGACAGGGCCAGCCCGAAGAGTAAGACCTTGTACTGATACGCTCGACCCTCGAAGCAAACCGTAGAAACGGTCTGTGACGAGGAAAAATCGAGACGTGAAAGTACGCGTCCTTCAGGTCGATCGCTGCAGACCAATCCTGGGGACGGATGCACTCGAAAATGCGCTTCTGCGTGAACATTTTGACATTTACATTTACATTTATTCATTTAGCAGACGCTTTTATCCAAAGCGACTTACAAATGAGAACAATAGAAGCAGTTAAACTAACAGTAGGACAACAATACGTAAGTGCTATAACCCCTCTCAGTTTAATTTTAGTGCCGTTTTTTTTTTTTTTTTTTTTTATAGAATAGAAGAGAAGAGAAAGTGTTAATTCTACTGAATCAAGTGCTGCCGAAAAAGATATGTCTTCAGCAGTTTCTTGAAAGTGGCTACTGACTCAGAAGCTCTGGTTGAGTTAGGCAGATCATTCCACCAACAGGGAACAGCCATTGTAAAGGTCCGAGAAAGAGATTTTGTGCCTCTTTGAGATGGTACCACAAGACGACATTCGCTAGCAGAGCGCAGGTTTCTGGATGGCACATAAGTCTGAAGTAATGAGTTTAGGTAAGAGGGAGCAGTGCCAGTGGTTGTTCTGTAGGCAAACGTCAGTGCCTTGAATTTAATGCGAGCGGCAACTGGCAACCAGTGCAATTGTTTGAGGAGAGGAGTGACGTGTGCTCTCTTCGGCTCATTGAAGACTACTCTGGCTGCAGCATTCTGGATCAATTGTAGAGGTTTGACAGAGCAAGCTGGAAGACCAGCCAGGAGAGCATTGCAATAGTCCAGTCTGGATAAAACAAGTGCTTGGACAAGGAGTTGTGTGGCATGCTCTGTAAGGAAGGGCCTGATCCTCCTAATGTTGTGCAAAGCAAATCTGCAGGACCGGGCAGTTTTAGCAATGTGGTCTGTGAATTTCAACTGATCATCAATTACAACCCCAAGGTTCTTAGCTGACCTTGATGGAGTTATGGATGACGAGCCTAGCTGAATGGAGAAGTTGTGATGAAGTGTTGGGTTGGCCGGGACCACAAGTAGCTCTGTCTTCGCAAGGTTTAGTTGAAGGTGGTGGTCCTTCATCCAGCCAGAGATGTCTGTCAGGCAGGCTGAGATACGAGCAGCTACCGTCGGATCGTCAGGCTGGAATGAGAGGTAGAGTTGCATGTCATCAGCGTAGCAATGATAGGAAAAGCCATGTTTCTGAATCACAGATCCTAGTGATGTCATGTAGATGGAGAAGAGGAGTGGTCCAAGCACTGAGCCCTGAGGCACCCCGGTAGCTAGATGTTGGGTCTTAGACGCCACACCTCTCCACGACACCCTAAAGGACCTACCTGAGAGGTAAGACTCGAACCATTGGAGTGCAGTTCCCGAGATGCCCTTCATTTTGAACGGGAGTTTGTGCAGGGCCCGATTCAAAACTGGCAGATCCAGGATTGGCCGTAACCCACCGCCTTTCTTGGGTACAATGAAGTAGGGGCTGTAAAACCCGGACCTCATCTCGGCAGGAGGGACCGGCTCGATCGCGTCCTTCGCCAGCAGGACATCGATCTCTTTCCGCAGGACAGGGGCATCCACTGACCGCACACGGGTGAAGTGGATGCCCCTGAACCTGGGAGGCCGGCGTGCAAACTGAATTGCATAGCCGAACCGAATGGTGCGGATGAGCCATCGAGACGGACCCGGAAGCGCTAGCCAGGCTTCCAGGTACCGAGCCAATAAGCCCACCCGAACCACCGGCGTACCCGCGGAGGGGCAGCGAGGTGGAAGGCCGGGACCCGGCTCCAGTGGCAATGTAGCCACTGGAAGCGGGGTGTGGGCGGTCCACCGTGGAGCAGACGGCAGAGAGAGCTCGTAGGCTTTCTGCTGCGGGCTGCTCGGTGGCGAAGGGAGGGGGAGAGACGAAGAACGAGGCCCTGACTCCTCGTGTCCTGGTCTCTGCGCCTCCGGGCCCAGCTGCAGACCGGAGCGACGCAGCCGGGGCTGCGTCACTGCTATCTGCAAGCTGGGGAGAGGGGAACGGGAGTGGTGCAGCTCGGGGGCGGCACGCACTGCCATTCTGACCCTCTCGGACGGAGGAAACTGGTCTTATTATACTGCCAGTCTCGACCGTGAGGGGAAACGAGGAACGAGGCCCGGGGGCATCGAGTCCTGGTTTCCCCTCACCCAGCGAGAGATGAGTGACAAGGCCGCAGCCCTCACTGCCATCTGAACGCTGGGGCCCGTGAACGACTCAGAGCAAGTGGACTGCTCAAACTTTGGGTACCGCTGATTACAGGATAACCAGCGGCGGAACAGAAACGAAATTCTCCACCCGGCCCTCCCCCGGGGGAAGGAGTGGTAATGACACGCACTCCCAAAGAGCAGAACGTCACATACTCTGGGTCGCTCCTCTCAGGGTTGTTTCCCTTCCCTTTGCTGGGGGAAAACAAACTCCGAGCGGGCTGGTTTTGAGGTGCTTCTGGACCACCAGTGTGGACATCGTCTAACCGAGGGCCAGTGCTGTGACTAATCACGGTCAGTCACTAAACACAGCTCAACCCCGAGTTAGAACTACGCACGTGCAGTGGTAGTGAGAGAGGAAAAACTTCTGCAGATTTAGGCATGTTTGGCTTGCCATATTGGCACCAAAAATGCTTCCATACTGCCAAAATTCTTCACACACATCCAGGCACTTTAGAACAGCCCAGAAAAGTGTGGCCGTTAAGTCTGAATTTTCAACATGAGAACACACCATTATAGTAGGAACTCAGCATCATTTTCAGAGTATAACCGCCCTCTCTCCGATGTAGCGATCGACATCTGTCCTCCCTGGAGCCCCGAATGAAATGCCTGGTCCCTCATGAGAAGGACCAGAAACCCATTCGAAATCCTCGACGGCACACGGCACGCTGAGCTGCTCCAACCTTTACGTGAAAGGGGAGGCGAACAACGTGCCGACGTGGTCATGCACTCCTAAGAGAACATGAACCACCCACGAACGCAGTCTCAACACACTGATTAGGCATGTGAAACCGTGATCGTGGCCGTCAACCAGGCATGCAAGATAGTGAACGTGGCCATCGCTTCGATGACACACGGCAGGCTGGACGCTCAAGCCCTCAGGCAGGCGAACAACGTGCCGACGTGGTCATGCTCTCATAAGAAAGCATAAACCACCCACGAACACAATCTCAGCATGTTTGCGATGCGCTAGAGGAGTGAGTGGTTCGTGCTCACTGAAACCCTCAGATCACCAATGTTATTCGCCAAAGCAGCCCTCCTCTGGTGCACCAGAAGAGAAACTGGATCGGGAAATAAGCAAAGGGACTCACCTCATAGAGGCACGCGAGTCTTGATCTTGACCACGCATCTTGAGCGCCGAATGACGCGCGCTGGGTTGCCGTGACAACCCGCGCTGTCAGCCGGCGCTCGACGGCACACGGCGCGCTGAGCTGCTCCAACCTTTACGTGAAAGGGGAGGCGAACAACGTGCCGACGTGGTCATGCACTCCTAAGAGAACACGAACCACCCACGAACATAGTCTCACACACTGATTAGGCATGTGAAACAATGAACGTCGCATCCAGAAACACACAAGTGAAACGTCATCCTGAAAAGGACGCGATCTTCACTCGTGTTGCTCTTTCAGAAGGGAAGAAAAAATACTCTTTAACGTGCCGAGGCACAGAGGAACCACCGAGGCAGACAGACGGGGAAACTGCAAGCCCGAGTGCTGCACTCACCACCCAATACCAGCCGTTAAAACAGCTTTTGTTTTTAAAGCCAGCCAGCCGCGGGAAGCGATGGTCACTCGAAGTGCCGTCACACCAGCAACAGAGGATCTTCTCTCTCCTTCCAAAGATGACTCGTTCTTCTCCTTTTTTTAAATGTAGCTTTCTCGAAGGACACAGCAGCTCAAAGAGACACACTGGAGGCTCCGAAGCTAAAAGCATTGCGCAATATTTACTTCCGCTTTTTATACCCGCGTTGGTAGGCGGGTCGCGGAATGCAAACCTTGCATGCCAATTTTCATTGGCTCGTTTTAATTCTCTCGAAGGCAATTGGCTCCCTAGCGTGATCCCAATTCGTCAGGGAACTCCCCCGACGACACGTCGGAGTTCCCAGGACGAAAGGGAACTGAGATTCTAGCTGTTGAAATTCTCAAACTTAGAAACAATGTGTTTCTATGGCAACACTCATAATGCCAAATCGTTTTCGTGTCTGGTTTTACTGATGACCCGTCCTTCGAATGAGACGTTAAACCGAGATCCTGACTCTATTTGGCCATTAAAAAGTCCATGGCACTTTTTGTAAAAGAGTAGGGGTGTAACCCTGGTGTCCTGGCCAACTTCCCCCCATTGGCACTTAACAATCATGGCCTCCTTATAATCCCTATCCACTCAACTGGCTCTATCACTCTCTCTCCTCTCCACCAATAGCTGGTGTGTGGTGAGCGCATTGGCACCGTTGTACTGTGGCTGTTGTCACATCATCCAAGACAAGTGGAGGTGGCTGAGGAGAGACCCCCTGCTATGATTGTAAAGTGCATGGGTATACAGTAGCATATAGTAAAGTACTATAAATGCCTCATTCATTCATTAATTCATTCATGATGTTTATTTCTTCCCAAACACATTTTTTTGGGGTTCAAATGAAAATCATAGGACATATAAAATAGAAATGTGTAGACATAGTTACCTAACCAATTAATACTAGCACTTACCTTTTCTTTTCTTTTCTTTTCTTTTTCTCATTTAAAAAAATACCTTTCTCTATTTAAAAACATACACAAATAACATTTGTAATATTAAATATTACATTAAATTAAAACAAGTATAATGTAGTATTAACATAATATTAGCACATACAAACAGTATAACAATTATTTATAAGGAGTTAGAAATGTACATGCTTTGAGAATAGATTATCTCAAATAAAAAACAAAAATCAGTGCATTCTATACAGTGATATACTGTGCGGTTATTATAAATGTCACCCGTCACTTCTCAATCCAGACTGCTAGTGAAATGAAAGCTCTTTACTTACAATTCATGCTTATATCTGACACACAGGGAGAAGTATTAGAAACACCATTATTCGCCGAACCAAAAGCATAGTGGACCCAATTTATTCCGTCTTTGACATTTACAAGAGAGACTTCATGCAAATTTTACAGAGTCTGGTTCTTGAGCAAAATAATAGAAGTGAAGGACAAGGTGCTTGAACATTGCGGTGGTCTAACAAGCTGTGTCCCATTGCTGAGATTCTGTATTTGAACCCCAATGACATTAGTTTGCAATTGGGCTTTATAATTGCTACTGACCATTTTTCCAGAAACTCAAACTCTCATAGTGGAGCACCAGTGGGGTGTCGGCTAATCGAAGGGAAAATGCAAAGGCCTGCATGTTTGTCCCACAGTAGGTTCTCTTGCTGATGCAGGTGTATGAATGTCAATGGCTACCGGTATAATTGTAGAGAATTGCTGGTTTGTGGATAATTGATGGTTTCAAATTAGGGGAAAGGGTCCTTTTTTATAAGAAACGGAGGCATAATGCGCTAGCAGCCACAGAGACATCTGAGAGTGCTTGCATTGAACTCATTACTTTAATTTACTTTATGGTGTTAATTTGCTTTGGAATTATGAGTTTAATACAGATCCTGAAATGAACCACGGAGGGAAAACCTTACTGACATGCCTCTTAGGAGGTTTTCCAGTTATTGGCCGATTATTTAAGTATAGTGCTCGAAATAATGACTGGCAGCTCTAATTGCTTTGTGCTCTGTAGTCAGCAGAGAGATGAAAGAGGCATTTCTGTCAATACTGACACCTTCACCTCTCCTGGGAGGATCAACAGAGCAAGAGAGCATTTCCTGCCTTTTTGCCTCTTCTCTCCACCTATACCTCTTCCTCACCTCACCTCACCTCCCTTGCCATCCATCACATGGGTTTTCATAGGCTGAACACTCCCCCCACACCTCCACCCCCCTGCTACATACTGAAGTCAGCAAGTGAAAATGAGTGTGAATTAACACATTCAGAATGAACGCAGCGATGTGCCTGGAGTTTTTTTTTTATAAAGAACAGCACACACACACGCACGCACACGCGCACACGCACACACAAACACACACGTACAAGTACTGTAGAGTGAGAAAACCAGAGAGAAAAAACTGTCATTATGGAGTAAACTGTTTTAGTTTATAGTTATAGCTTTAATGCCTTTTAGCATAATTGATCACATGGCACCATCCTGTAGTAAAAACAGGAAACATGCCATTTTATGTTTCAAAGTGATTGAAACTGTCATGTACACACAAGTGGTTTGATGTCACTGTCTGAGGCTGATGTTATTGAAATCACAGTATGTTGTCAGTCGCACTTTGATGTTCTTGGCTTCCTTTCCACCTCTTTCACTGAGGTTTGTTTATGCTACTCTTTATTGACATCAGACTGTCAGTCTCTAGAACGCTTCAGGGGCGGTTTTATTGAGATTTGCTTTTAAAGGTTTTCTTTAGATTTCAAATACTTTACAACAATTAATTAATTTTAGAAAGGGTTGGAGTGGGATAAACAAACAAATAAATCTGTCCAGTCCAATTTATCAGTGAATGTATTATTAAAGGTGCAATGTGTAATAATTTTGAGTATCTATTAACAGAAATGCAATATGACATCCATAACTATGTTTTCAGCGGTGTATAAAGAACTTACTTAATAAACCGTAATGTTTTTATTACCTTAGAATGAGACATTTATATCTACAAACCGCGGGCAACCCCTTCTATGAAGGTCGACATATTGTGACGTCATATTTTTTACCGTAGCCGACAGCGAACAAATAGCGCTACAGAGCGCGTTTCGTTCATACCTTGAAAGAGAAGCAGCAGAAAGCTAGAAGCTTGCCATAAACACCGTGAGTAGTGACTTTTCCCTTGTCAGTGGTGTAAAATAGGTAGTTGGATTGTTTCATGTAACTTAGTTCTCCCTCGCTGTGTTATGGCTTTGCTATGTGGGGATAAATGTGCTGGTTACGTTCGTGAGACAGCTGATTAGTACTCTTGTCATTGACCGTAAAACAGTATACAGCAATCACCAACCCAAAGTCAAAAGACACAAAGACACTAAAAAGGGTCGAATCGCTGATCAGTTGCAGCTGGCGCGTTGATCAGCGCGGCGTGCTGATCAGCTGCAATGATCAGCGACCACGCATACACACACAACAAGACGAGAAAGGAGACAGCGAATTCGTAAACCGTGACATTGTCTCTCTCACTGTCAAAAGAATATCTAAATAAGATACTTTTAGTTGTTATTATCTTGTTCTGAGTTATGTTGAATGGATATGGAAATATATATAGCTATATCTATTGGTGAGTATGCGATAATTACGGGCTACCGATATTATTATTTATGAATGTATAATTAAACTTGTTTAAATGTACAGTTTGGTGTTGTTTTGTTTTTAAAAGATATCCTAATACAATAAATGGAGTAATCTCTCAATTGGGTATTTATCATTAAAGATATAGAGTTTGCAATCTAACGGTCAACGGTCAAAATGACCGCTTGTGGCAGTTCTAGTAGTTATGGAATTCTGGCACTTCTAGTATTAAACAAGGCTTTATGCTTTAACCAGCTCAGCCACAGTAACAGCTCATATTTAGCCAGCTAAACTTTTACTACCCTGTTAGAAAAAAATATATAGTTGCATAGTTTGTGGTTCTTCTCCCTCGCTGTATTATGGGTTTGCTATGTGGGGAGAAATGTGCTGGTTATGTTTGTGAGACAATCAGCTGATTACTATTATTATATTACATATTAAGACCCTTGATCCTCACCTGACTATGGCTTTGTAAACTTTATCCATGATGTGGTTTATAATGGACTGTGGTACAGAAACATTGACAATGTTACACACTCTTGGCTTACTCTGACTATTCTCTGCTGTCTCAGACGACAATATGTTTGTCCCGTTTTAGCCACCGTAGCTTCTTCGAAAGGGAGAGGTGAGCAGTGTGCTGAGCCCTTAGTGCAACTCGCAACCGAACCGCTAGATGCCGCTAAAAAATACACACTGCACCTTTAAATTAAATGGTGTTAAAGGAATACTTCATAAAATACACTTCTTTATTTGTGAACATTCCTGTTTCCTTTTAAGTAATTTTCAAGATTGGTGGTAAATTATTAATTGTCGAAGTTTGTTTGGAGTTTCAGGGAGTTCAAAACAACTTGCCGAAGCGAACTTTCCAGGGGTGCGTTTCCCGAAAGCATCGTTAGCCAACTATGGTCGCAAGTTGGTCGCAATTTCCATTGAACTCTATTGGTAATGACGGAACTTGCGACCATAGTTGGCTAACGATGCTTTTGGGAAACGCACCCCTGAACAGAACTGTCTGGCTGGTAAACACCTTCAAACTACAAAAGTTTTGTCCACCTTTGTCTCCACCTTCTTTGACGTGGAAATTTTCTCCGGTTCATGTTTTCTATTCAGTCCGTTGAGGCCACACACGTTTTATTAAATTAACACACAAGAGCTGCTTTATAAGAAACGTTTTGTCTGTTCAAGCACATATAGACGTGAAAGAGAACTCGTTTTATTATTTGCACGCTTTCTGAGATTTACAGCTTTCTGTGCACACACAAAACTTCAGTACAAAGTTCTCTTTCGCATCTTCCACTTAAATGTTTAAATTGGCAAGGCTTAAAAATGTGTGCAAATGATAAACTTTTGTGACCATGCAGCATTAACAGCATTTTGTGACCATCCAGACAATTCTCAGAATAGTTTTAGCATGTTATTGAATATGGCAATGTTAATGTATTTGGTCTAAATATGCTATGCGGCTGCTCTTGATGAGCAAGTTTTGCTAATAGATACACAGACACGCTGCTGTGAGCATGTAAGGGTCTGTTTACACCTGGTCACTTCATGCGTTTTCTCTGATCGGATAGCTATCCGATCGTGAAAAGACCAGGTGTAAATGCCCTCCGGAACGCATTCGAGACAGATTTAAATCCTATCACCCAAACAGGTGGTCTGAGACACATTACAGTCAAAACTGAATAAGTCTAAATGCATCTGGTTGTTAAAACCACATATGTAAATGTTACTTCTCCCAACAATGCTAAAAATAAATGTGTGTGAGCGTGTTATAGGCTATATGTCATGTCAGAAATGAAAGCGCTACTGCAACACGCATCACCTCAGATGAGCAGAATCTCTTTAGCAAACTGTCGCAAATTAAAGAGAAAGTCTCATCATCATTAAAAGTAAAAAAACAAAATGATCTTACCAGTGCTGTTGCCGCACTCTCTCCTATTGTGGTCTTTGATTTTGAAATTAGCTGTTGATCAATAAAATGCAGCTCACATTTGTTGCTTTCGGTGACGTGAACTCCATTAAATCTGCATAGCGCGGGAATTGAAGTTCGGTTTTTCTATCCGTTTTGTGGAGAAACATTAATGTGACCAAGTGTAAATGGAATCATTTTGATAAATCAGATATTTATCTGATCAGTAAAAACACATGAACTGACCAGGTATAAATAGACCCTAAGATATGCTGCTGCATATGTCCCGCCACAGATCAGGGCAGGTGGAGCTGAGGGAGGTGGAAGATTTCAGAGGAACTCCAGGGGTGCTTCTCATTTCTTATTTGTGCATCCTCGTTTCCTTTCCTCGCGTCTTAGCTCCACCTCTTCAGGATGCGAGGGAAGGAAGCAAGGAAAAGACGCGAGGACGGATGAATTGAAGCAAGTGAAATGATATATCCTCGCCCCCATTAGCGTCACTTAAAAGCGTCGTCAAGTAATGATGACTCTACACCGCTGGATTTAGCTTGCATGTCGGGATTCTTGAACATTGGAGATATTTATTTATATTGTTACCGTTTCAACCTCCACAAAACACCACATTTGTTCTTATTTTTTATATATATTACCAGTTATTATTAACAATGAATTATTGCCAGTTATTAACTGCTTTTTATTTGTTGTAGGCTGTATTATTACAGTTTGTTTAATTTTAGTGCTTTGATATAATTTTACACCACAGTGAAGCAGTTTGAAATGTTAATGTGTTGCATATTATGCCCCTGCAGGTATAAACTACAAATATACTGTGAAATCAACACATCAAAACAAATTAACTACAGGCATAAATTAAAATCATTCTCTATTCTCCATTTATCAATATAAGAGGCATTAATTAAACCATTAAAGGCAATAAGCCAGTAAAATCAATAAACATAATTAAAACTACTGAAAAGTACGTTAAGACACTGTCAAAAAATAACTCACATTTACAATAACTTCATGCTTAATACTCACATTTATGTGTGTTTGAATGTTCTGCCATGGTTATCACTTGGAGCAGATGTGAAGGGGGAGGATAATTTATACGTGCGTCACATTAAGTCGATAGAACACTTCCGCATAGTGTACACCTGTGTATCCTCGATCATAGCTCTTCTGGAAGCCTCCTCACTCCTCGATCCTCGCCTCCTCGCGTTGCAATTAGAGAATTGAGACGGCCTTCAAGATGACCGAGCTCGATCGGTTTCCGGGTCATAGGATGGAGGACGGAGGATCGAGGAGACGAGGAGGGATATTGAGAAGCACCCCAGGACTTGCTTACAACATGATGCAAACCAAACCAAACCAAATGTTGAGCAAGTAATCTCATATGCCTGTAGGATCAGCAGAGGCCAATCAGCTTGTGCCATGCGGTAATGATGTGATTGCTTGCAGATTGCATGTAAAGGAACTATCAGCCTGCTCCCTCTGGAGTTTCATGACTGAACTAGATATTAATGACAAGTCTTTCAACTTTGTTTTTAGGAAAATACGAGCTTCACTTTTTTGGCTTTTAAACCTCTCTTTACTTCCAACAGTGCCTTTCTGCAACTCTGTATTTAGAAGAAAAAAAAAATACTGTACCTAGAACATTGTTTTTACTTAAAAAAGGCATTCAAATTAATTGTTTCGTTAAAGAAATCTGAACTATCACCATTCCTCTTTTAATCTACAAAGCACTTTGTAGGCTATTATAGTACTTCTCCCATATAGTACCTAATGCAGCAGATAGAGGCTAAATTTGGCCTGATAAATGTAAGCTTTCTCTTTTGATGGAGGCAGGTTGCAGGCATTTAATAGCTATTGATTTTTTAGCGAGCAAAGCTCCATTTGAACATAATCTTCCAAAATGCAGCAATATAAATATACCCTGGAATTGAGGCCTTACTCCATCCAAAATGGATAAACTATTGATTTTCATGAATCTGGTCTGCATCGTGACTCTTATTCTAGCGTAATTGTCTGAGGTTAATTAACTTTAATATGTTGTTTTGTGAAGAGCTTGAGCTATAAATGTTACATCTGAAGAGACGTTTATCTCAATCCATGATTCATAATGCATCTCTGTGTACTGTGTTAGTATCGCTTTGCTACATGCTGATTACCCAAATAAATCCACAGTGTATCTGAATTCAAGTTGTGTTTTTTGGGGGGTTTTTTTTACAGTAGGGCTGATAAACTTGCCACTAGAGATTGCAAAAGGTTAAAACAGCAATCAAGAATTGCTAAAACAGCCCAAAAGCTGCCATATGAAATCATAAAAGAAAGCTTTGAATGTTTTGAGAGCATACGGGTGATGACTGCGCTGATCCCTGCTGCAGCAAAAGCCACAACATAGAGAGTTTATTATTTGAAGCTCTCTGTGGCTGTGCATCCTCTCAGTTGGTGTGATTTTGAATGGTGGCTTCAACAGATTGGGAAATGTAAGCAACATCACTGAAGTCTGTTTACAAAATGCTGATTGTTGTTTTCACCAGGGTGCTGGCTTGCTCCAAGTGCAGGCATTTTAACCTGTCACAGACTATATCATCAGTTAACAACAACTAGGGGTCGTGTGTGTGTGAATGCATTGGCATACAGGACACATCCAGCAACCCCCACGGTGCACCGCTCACGGTATTATGAGCTATAATGAAATTCTAGCTAGATTTGGCTGTCTAGGAGTATCTAGGGGTTGCGAATAACTAGAAGTTCATCTTGCTAGAACTGCAGTCCCACCGCAAAATGAACTTTACAGCTCAAATAATACACATTTACAAAAGAATCCATTTAAGTATTTTTATAAGGCACCGTTTAATACTGGCAACCCCGACAATTACATCAGTGACAAATTACTATGTTGATTTTCCTAGAAAGCAAACCTATGCAATTCTGGTTAGATTTAGCTCTGTAGAAGTATAGGGATAGATTTAGCTAGGTCAATTGCTTTCCTGTCACGTTTTAGAACAGAGTTTCATTTTAGATTCTTTCTGCAATTGCAAAACCACAGATTAAATCAATGATGACTCAGTGATGAGTAACTGGAAGCTAATTTGCCTAGACAAGGAAATTCTGATTAAATTCGACTATTTAGATGTGTATGGTAGCTGTTGCTAGCTGCTTTAATGTAATGCGTTGCAAAAATGTATGTTGCTTTCAAATAACAGTACTTACAGTTTGCAGTAAGACCAGATTTAAATCTAACCAGTGTAAAGTTTAGTTATGATTCTGTTTTTATATTTTTGTAAGGTGGACTTGTAGATTGTAGTTATAGTTTCCTGACTTCCTCGTTTTTTACACCTGTGTCTTAGTCTAATTACCCTGGTGTATACAGCCCGTGTGTTTTACTTGTTCTTTGTCAGGATTTGTCCTTCCATCAGACTGATCTCATGAAATGGCGTATGTATGACACGCCAATTCGTATTTCCATTTTTGGCGTGCTATCAACACGCATAAGCGCTTTTTGGCGTGTTTATAAACAAGTACACCTGGCTGCAGCCTGCAGATCGGGGCGGGGCTGCATCTGGGGCGGGGCTGCATGTGCAGTCCCGCCCATAACGCTTCTCATTGGTTAGTGGCACAGCAATGATGTCGACGCCACGGTAAACAGGAAATAGGGTTGAAAAACTCACGCGCTGAAACCTCTCACTTAGATTTAACTTAGAGCTAACTAACTGTATATTCTGTGATGAGAACATAGAGACCACGGATCATTTGTTTTTCTTCTGCTCTTACAGCAACACATTCTGGTGTGACATGTATGATTGGCTCACTAGAGATAACATCACATTTGGGATTATAATGAAAGACAAACATATGAAATGCTTTTAAACACTTTAATTGTCTTGGGTAAATTTTTCATCCACAAATGTAAATGTTTAAAAACACAGCCTCTGTTTAGCCTACTGCCTTCAAGAGAGAATTTGCATTGTACTACAAATCCCTGTGGTTCATGAGGAAGAAAACAGCAAAAAAACTTCTTAATTTTATCGATGCCTTAAAATTAATTGAAGCCCCTTAACTATTGTTTCATAACTGTTTCTTTATCTTCTGTTTTTTTATTTGTTTATTATTTTAATATTTATTATTTTACTTTAATTTACTCTTCTTTTCCTAAAGTTGTTTGTAATTTTACGTGCTCCCACTGCTCCGTTTCCTGTCAGTACTTATATTCTTGTGAAATCTGACTAAGCCAGAAATTTTTGTCAATTTTACACTTCAATAAATAAATAAAATACTTAATTTGATAATAAATAAATAAAATGAAAAAATATCGCGCTGTAAGCGCGTGCATCATATTTGCGTTAAGTGGTACAGTAATGACGCGTCTTCAAAACGCACGCGCAAATTTGAAATAATACTTTAATAAAATGATAAAGTATTAAAAAAAACTCTAAAGTAATAATGAAAGCAGCAAAAAGGAGTAGAGCGCATATCCATAGTTTTAACTATGCCTGATCTAAGGTAAACTTATAAGGAATTACAGAGTATTTTGTAATAATATCTGTGTAGTATTTTAAAAGTTTTTCACATTCTGTTGCACTTCACCATGTGAATTACAAAATTACTGTAAACATTAATGGCACCTTATATTTTTCTTATTTGAATCATTCCTCTGTAATAGTTCTTGTTTATTTGTGTGCATTATATAGGTTATTATAAAACATTTATGCCAATTAAGTAGTTTGAAGTTAAACTATATACAGTACATTGTCAATCTCTGTATCCCATATTGTGCATGCCAACTCAAAAAACCAAACTCATACCAGTGATAACTTTTATTACAATTGTGTAAAGAGATATGCACACATACAGAAAATCACCTACACACACACACACGTGCACACTCACGTACACACACACACACACACACACACACACACACTCAACAGAGCAATAGCCCTCAACCCCCTTCTCGGAAGAAAATGCACGCAGGACTCCGCTTCTGCCATCACACACACACCCAGGTGGGCAGTCCTTGTGTGTTTCAGCGCAGTGCAAGCACAGAGTCAACGAGTACGGCACCCGGAACTCTTGCTTATATTGTCTGGAAAATGCAATAGAAATAAAAACTTTAATTTGGCTTGAGAAAGCCTATCCTAAAAGTTTTGAAGGCAATACAGTTTATCAGGCACAGACAGACGGATGGACATGACAGATAGGCAGACAGAGATAGAAGGATAGATAGATTAGGATAGGATAGAAAATGATTTTTGACGTGGTAATACATCAGCTGTGGCGTGCTGGTGTACTGGCAGAATGGGCACTTACTACTGCAGTCTTTTAAACTGCTCATACTCCCCCTTGCTTAACACATTTGTGTGCATTTTTGCAGGGGGGAATGGCTTTTAAAAGAGCCTTTGAGTTATAAAGTAAACAACAACAAAAAATAGGTGAGAGAGATGGAGGACTAGAGTAAGAGTTAGAGAATAATTAACACAGCAAAACAAAAAAATATATATAAAGTAAAATAGCAAAAGTGGTACCCAGGGAATATAAATGGGGATGACAATGCCAATGTTTTTATGTTCAATTAAATAAATGTATACTTATTAATAACAATAATATCAAAATAGTTCACATTTAACCAATTTATTTATAGAAAAAAAGTCCTACAATATAACTTTGTATATTGTTACTATTAACTCTTAAATCCTGTTTTTCTTCTCCTGGTTCTGTTTTGCCACTGTATTTCTTTTTAAGGGCCTTGTTTTAACACTATATCCTAATCCCACCAAAACTACACTATATATATACACACACACACACACAGGCCTACGATGCTTTTGGGAAACCCTGCCCTATAGTTATTTGTGTGATATGGTGAGTAAAGTTACACAATCTTATTTTTACACCACTTCATTTTATCATCACACTAAACGCCACTTCAGAATTAAAAATTGTAAATAAAATTAGAGGAAGAAGAAGAAGAGTAGCTTGCCTGTACTCACCTTGCTAGCAGCGATGAACAGCGGGAATGAAAACATGCTAGAAATCGACGTCATGAGTTCACGGGCGCGGCCCCACCTCGATCGACGTCATCACTTTGCCACTAACCAATGAGAAGCATTCTGGGCGGGGCTGCACGTGCAGCCCCGCCCCAGGTGCACCCCTGCCCAAATCTGTAGGCTGCAGCCAGGTGCTTCTCAACGCCGTTGACTTAACGTTACATTACTGTATAAATATATGACCTACCCCAACCCCGTCCCTAAACCTACCCGTCACTGGGGTTAATACCATTTATGAGTCTTCCCCTACCATCCTAGGGAAAAAAATATCGCTCCCCAAATGTAGATCTACATTTTGCTTCGTTTCGCTCGGACATTTAAAGGCGTGTACATACACGCGGAATCATTTGGCCATTTAACGGCGTAGACATACACGCGGATAGCTCAAAATGCGAATAGATAACACGCCACTTGACTTGAAAGTGGCGTGTATGTTTAGGCAAAAGTCATGATGCCATGTTGCTTCCATGGTTGTTTTTTTGTGTGGATTACTCAGTTATGTTCTCATGTTTCCTGGGGCCTATACCATGAAGCAAGTTTAGATGGCTGGCCAGATATGTTTCAGTTTAGTTTGCACCAACCCTGGGTTGTAGGGACCATGAAAGTGGCTCAGCTTTTAGCATTGTTCATCACCATAGTAACTTATGCTCCACAGCTAACCTGCTCCGGGGCAGGTTATGTTATGGGTAAAACGTCTCAAACAAAATTTGGACCAATCAGCTGTGAACCAAAAAGCCACTTCCACTATTTTTACTCCAAATTAAAGGTTACTCTACAGCAAAAGTTTTTTAAAGCCAAAATCGTCTGGATTTAAGCAATAACTAAAAATAAATAAATAATAATTTTGTATTTTTTAGATATTTTGTAATTATTATACCCCTAATCCATTACACATTTACAATTTTAGTTTTTCAGTTATTATGAAGCTCTTAGTTTAAATGAATATAAATATATAAAGATTACATGTAGCCTAATATAAATAAGCTTTAAAGTCAATAGATAAACATTTTAACATTTAAACGATTTACATTTTAAAGTCTCAATGCCTATATGTATTATCAACTAAATCAAATTTACCTCTTTTACTTGCACTGATATAGCATGATGTCCCCTTCAATAGACCCTCGCTTCTTCTTGCTGTGTAAACGCATTTAAATTCTTAATATTTTTCAATCTCATAATATTCAGCACATGACAGAAGTGAATTGCATTTTCAGTGCATGTGATTGGCTGTTTGCTACTGATGTCACACTTTCATGGGCATGTGCTCCATATTTATTCCTGAACTCAGGATCAAAGCCTGAGTTGACAAAGAAAGTTGATGATCAGCGGTACCAACAAAGCCTGATTGGATTGGTTTGGTTTTGTCAAGTCAAAACTAATCCTGCAACCCTGAGACCATAGAATGGAATTGCAAATTTTTAACAGAAATTGAGACTGGAATTGCTGACAACTCATTTCGGCAGTTCAGAATCAATTCTTTCTTTTAGGAATCAGTTTTTCTATATTTGTCGTACACTTTTATCTAAAAATTTTTCAGACCATTTACATTCATAAACAGCTGTATTACGCACTACATGAAAGGTAAAAATGCATAATGGGACACTTTAGATCTAATATTTTAGCCTCAGCTTTTTTTTCAGATAAAGTTTTAATATTTGTAATTAACAACAACTACACTGTAAATTACAAAACTTGCAGGGGCGAGGGGCCCCCTTTTACTTTTTTTTGCTGGGACCACAGTTTCGCAGTACACAATTTGTTGTGGTCGTTCAAAAGAAAGAAACAAGGATACATTTTGGGAATGTGAGATTGTATTTTAACATGTTTTTCTTCTCATAAAGAGACTAAACTCTTCACAGCAGGTAAGAGTGTGTGGGCATGTTTGAGCAAATGTAAATTTCACAAATGTCAGATGTATTAAAGTTTCGTTTCATGGCTGTGGTGTTTGGTCTCTTAAAATAGTCAGTTAGGACATAAATTCTATCAAGGTTTAATTAAGAGAAGACTGCTGTCATCAGCTTGTGCAAGTAATTATCATAGTGCATGAATTTGGAGGGGGAGTTTCTCCCTAATTACCAACACATTGCTCTCTCTTATGCTATAATTTGATCTTGGTAAACCTCCTGCAGGGTGGAAATACACATGATGTTCTAGAATGTTACAGTACCTTTTTCCAACCACCTTTCAAATGGGAACTTAAACACAACATCCTAAAATGAAAAATCTTTTTAGAAGAAAAGACTGGTATAATGCATGCCCGACCCTCCTCCTTCCTTTTCATCTACTTCCTCTTGTACTACTTGTGCATTTTCCTTCTTATCTTATTATAATTATTCCAGGTCCGGGTCAGGAGAATTTGAGGGGGCCAGGACCCTGAAAATCTTGCGCTGGTCCAAGTAATTACCACTGGACATTTATCATACCTTCATCTTGTCCTGTAATTTCTCTCTCCACAGCATGTGGATATTTTATATATACCCATGTTTCAAAATACTGAACCTTATCATCAGAATTTTCTGAAGTCATTACCGGGTTTTCATTTAAAACATTCACGCACACGCTGGACTAATTTTCCAACTTGTTTGTATTCAGTCAGCTAATACTCCTTGATGGGATAACACTCACAATGTTATTTTAGAGGCTGGTGGACGCAATAATGAGAACTCTTACATGAACGTAGACATTAAAGGACATTAAGGAATAGCTTACCTAACAATGAAAGTCTGTCATTATGTACTCACTCTCATGCCATTCTGTATTATTATTATTTATTTATTTATTTTTGGTTGAGTTTGTTATATGATTTTCAACATTTTGTGACTTGAAGGGACAATATGTAAGTTTTTGTAATAAAATATCCAAAAATCACTTGCACAGTGTGATATATGTCCTGCAGTTGTGTACTTACAATATCCCAAAAGTTCCCAAAGATTTTTAATTTCAGAGAAATTCCAATTTTAAATAATGGCTCGTCCCTGGTCATTGTCGCCTGTCAATGACGTAATATCCGCGTTATCCCTGGTTTCCGCTCGCAGTGCCATAGTAACTATGGCGACAGACGTGGACAACTGATGTTGTTGACAACTGACAATTGTTGTTGTTTCGTTCAAACATTATGACCATGGCAAGCAGACTTTGGGACAAAAGGAGAACTAAAACGAGGATCAATATTAGCGTGGCGTTTTCGAGATGCTCCACGTCCGCGACTAACTTTGACTAACAGAGAAGCCACTCTTGCATGTACTTTATTAGAAAGGTGATCAAATTTACATACAACTAATCAATGTTATATAGCTCAAAATGATGAAATGTTAGATTATGATCAGAATGTTATTCTAATGTTGATCTAGCTTACTGCTAGTCTCATACAGCCAACAAACTAACACATAGAATAACATTATAACTTTTAACACACTCAAATGCAGTTTAGTGTGATAGTGTAGACCAAGTGAAACAGTGCTGCGTTACCTTACAAGTTTAATTCGTCAAATAAACTGACCTAGAAGTAATTCAGCACTTGTGGGTAGTTCGGTAGAATGAAATGTCCTTATTCCTTTATATCCGCGGGACTCGCGTGTAGTGTTGTAGTACTCGAGACCGGTCTCGAGACCACTTTTTGATGGTCTCGTCTCGGACTCGACCGCATTTGGTCTTGGTCTTGTCTCGGTCTCGGACATTGCGGACTCTGGATTTTTTTTTCAAGACCAGACAAGACCATAACTGTGAAAATATCACTAATTTGCCAGTATATTGACTACATTTTTTGTTAACATCCTTGCTTTTATTGTATGTAAAACATACTGATTCAAATCCAAGCAATAATGTGACTCATTGGTCATTGCCGATTATGTATTTTTGTTACCGCTGCCTGTCACCCATCCCCGCCCCCTTTCACTCGCACTCCCAAGAAAGTGATCTGTGGTTGTCTGGGAGCGGGAGAAGATGCCTGCAAAATCTTCAGCAATAAAATTCGGCTACAAAAATCATAAAGAATAAATTTGCAAAACAACATCCAGAAGAAAGCATACAGCCTCTTCGCTTTCAGAGACGGTGGGGACTACATCAAACTTTTATCGTCACTTAGAAAGGAAGCACAAAGAAAGCTATGTGTAAGTGATGTTAGCAAAGCTGGCTAGCTAGCGTTAGCAATCTGCCTCGTATCAAATAAAATTACTCCTCACACAAAGAGATTTTGTCAATATTAGCTAACGTTATCCATATTATAGGGATGGGAATTGAAAACCGGTTCCACTTGAGAACCGGTAAGTTGTATGAACCATCGATATTGAATGCCCTCAACGTTAACGAGTCCTCTTATCGATGCTCCTGCTCCAAAGCGAATATTTGTCCCGTCATAGTCTTATTTGATAGATGAGTAATGTAGACGAACTGCTGCGAGTGTGACAGGGCGCATCAGAAGAACGAGCAGAGAGAGCGCCCCGGTCGCGCGCGCGCACTCACTCACTCTCTCTCTCTCTGCGGAGACAGGTGAATGTATAAAGGCTTCACCGTCTCCTAAGCGGTGTCTTGCTCTCTCTCCCTGGCACATAGTAATCAAAATAAATCGACACGATGTAATGGTAAAAGGTCGGAAGACCATAGTTTCATGTGGAGCATTCGGATATTTGTTTTCCTGAATTAGCGCTGGGTGTGAATTGTGCTAAAATACCTTATCTTCTCTGAAGCGTTCCGCACATTCAGCTGACATAAACCACACTTTAAATAAACGAAAAAACCTATCCAGTGATTAAATGTTTTCTGTGTTGACACAAATCTTGTGGGATGTCACGAGACAAGCCACAAAGCTGTGTAGCTAATGTTAAGTTATATCGACCTTAGCTAATGTCAGTTGCGTAACTTTATGTATTGTTAATAAAAGGCGGAGAAAAGTGAAGACTTGTTTTACATTCTGCACTAATGGAAGTCACCCAGGAGTATTGAATAAAGATGGTTAAGTTTATTTCAGCTTTGAGTGTTAAATATCTGTGTTTTTATGGGAATGTGGATCTTTCAGATCAATTTGAGAAGCTCTTTTGATCATGTTTCACATTTTATTGTGTCATGTAGTGTGGGGCGCTGGTCTTGGTCTTGACTCGGTCTCGCCCTCCCTCGGTCTTGGTCTTGTCTTGATCTCGGCCCCTAAAAGTCTTGGTCTTGTCTCGTTCTCGATACACTCTGGTCTTGGTCTTGTCTTGGTCTCGGGTTAGGTGGTCTTGACTACAACACTACTCGCGTGTGGCGCTGATATCTGTCTCTCATTAGCCATCGTGCCCTGCTTCATACCACAGTCATGTTAAAAACATCAATATATTCACTTATCCATAAACATTATTAGATCCATTGGCATGATGACAAGTTCTATAATTCTGCTTATGCGTCATCAACCTACGCCTTTGTTATTGTAAGAGGTTAGTGACCCCTAGCGGCGAATTTTTTTTACATATTGTAGCTTTAAAGGGGTCATATAATGATACATGCACTTTTTCAAGTTGATTGTACTGAAGTGTGTGTTGGCAGTGCCTGTACACAAACATCATACAATGATAAAAATATATCCAGTGTTTTTGTTTTAATCTCCTTTATGTTTTTCCCTGTCTCAAATCGAGCCGTTCGACCGTGTGACGTCACACGGTCGGACGCCCCTCCCAAGATTGTTGATTAACAGCAGCGTTTCAACACAGACCCGCCCTGAGCGAGCTGTCATTATAGTCCGTCATTAGCCGCGTTTCCATTACCCTTCAAATTGCGCAAATTGAAATTGCGAATTGAAAATACGCTCAATGGAAACACGTCCATTTCGCAAAAACTCCCGTTTATCGCAAAAAAGTTTTTACGCTCGCATGAGGAGGTTTTTCAGGCAATTCGAAAAAGGAATATTTCGCAAAACTGCAATGGAAACAGGTTTTGCGCATTTACAGTCATCTGACTTAGAAGACGCGGTGAGTTTGGGGTCCGTGTCCGCAAATAATAATAATAATTGTCATCATTATTATAACATTTATTAGGCTACGTAGAAGACGCTTTTATCCAAAAAAGGATCAAATCAATTCGTCACATCTCATTCATAATACAGGGCTATAAGATTATCACAAATAAACAAGATTTTGACGCATATCCAAGTGTTTGTGCGGAGTGTGCAGCACGCACTGCATGGCAGGGAGGTCGCGGGCGCGAACACTTGCATTTTCCTATCAACAGTAGAAACAACTTAAAATAGCCATACTCTATCATTTCTGGTCATACAGAAAATAATAATACATTATTCGCAACTACTTTTATTTGTGTAAACTCACAATAACAAGAAAACGTCGTGCTTTTGTAAAATAAAATAAAACAATCGGGCGCGCTTCATCATGGTCTCCGTGAACTGAAGCGCGAGAACTGAAACAAAATATAGCCTAAGCTAAAGCTTGAAATGCCCACTTTAAAACGAATTCGAATCGAAAGCCAATAGCCTATTCTGATTATGTAATCCGTATGAAAGGTGCATTTCTCTCTAAATGCGCACCCGCCTTACAGCGGAGATGGAGTTTTAGCCGACACTGATTTTTTATTAATAAACAATTAAAATGCCTTGTTATTTTTTCAGACACATTTATTAATTATGTTATAGCCTATAACTCACCTATAATTCACCTTTCTGTAGGCTGTGGTTATATGGCTCTTCTCATTCAGCACTGCGGGAAAAATATAATTTTCAGGTTCTAATTTGGCCTTAGAAAACCAGTAAAATCGACATTTTTTTCATATTAATTTGTCAATATTTTAAATGTTTAACAAAGGGGCAAAAAGTCATAAACAAAAATAAGAAAATTCGTCGCTATTTATTGTTTTGCGCAGCATTTGGTGTGTAGGTAGGCCTACAGTTCAAATGAAAATTTTGGTGTTCAACTTTGCGTTTTAAAAATACAACCGTTCATTTTTCGTTTTGCAATTACGGGTTAAATAAGGAAAAACGAATGGACACAAAAGTACACTGACCGTTTGGACATAGCTAATACGAGACAGAGTTCTTTATTAAATTCATAAAAGAAACAATAATTACAGGAATACTGGATTATAAACCTCAAAGAAATGCCACAATCAAGACCTCGGAGCAGAAATGAGGGAGAAACACCAACTTATGTGCCGTTCGCAGTATAAGGGTCTTTCCCTGGCATTAATGCTTGGATAACACACCACGCCTCCTTCCATTAATAATAATAATAATAATGTCTAGTGCGGTGGCTGTGATATAGGCTATAAACCTACCAACATCCGTTACCATGATTTTTGGAATGACTTATCGCGAGAGGAAAAAAAAGACATTTTAGTCGCATAACATCGGTTAATGGAAACGCCGTCATTTCGCAATAGTTTTTTATCGACATTTAGAAAAAATCGCAAAAGTTTTGCGCAAATCTGTAATGGAAACGCGCCAATTGTTGATACGCTGGAGCAGAATGGCATCTAAGCGATTGTGGTGTTCTGTTCTTGGGTGTATTAACGAACACTGCAGTCATTTTGATGTTCCTAAATCCGCTGAAGACGCTGTGGCTGAGTTTTGTTTTCGGAGGGAATATTCCCCACGAGCAACGTCAATGCTTTCATGTTTGCGCAAATCATTTCTCACCAGACTGCTTTA
Organism: Tiaroga cobitis; assembly: GCA_030578255.1. NCBI lineage: Eukaryota > Metazoa > Chordata > Actinopteri > Cypriniformes > Leuciscidae > Tiaroga > Tiaroga cobitis. The sequence goes on from CM060591.1 coordinate 11,075,836, forward strand.
TAAACGAGGGTCAGTATAAAGCTGTTTTTTCTAAGAAGCTGCTCCTGAAAAAATAATCGGTACCAACTATTCATGTCCCTGCTGCACCTCCAGAAGAAGTGAGTGTAAAATTGTATTAACCTTTACCCTATATTAATCTTTGCAAATCGCTTGCATGCTTCACGATGAATGCGGCTAAGGTTTACACTCAGGGTACATTACGGCACGTTTTCTATGTACGACGTTCTCAATATAATTAATAATCCCACGTTTATAATGAACAACGCATTATGGTTATTGTGTTATTACAAACTGAGTACGTATACATCAGTAAACACATAGCGTTCGTACATCTCACTAAGTTACTCTACCCTGCCAGTACACAAATATAAAGGACAAAGTGACATTACGTTAACCAACCATTCAGAAACGTCCTGTTCGAGCCTTAATTGTCGAACTTCTTAGCGGCCGTCATCTTGTTCCGGGTCCGACTCCGGTTCAAACTGATACGATTGCACAGATGTGTCTTTAGAGACTCCCGCTGCTATTCTCTCTCCAAAATATACCCTCAACTGTTGTCAAGGCAACACTCCACGTGCGTTGTCTAAACGCCCGCAGAACAGAGGGGCGGAGTGACTGAAGCTCATTATCATTTAAAGACATATGCACTGACACGGCGTTCTGAAAACATCTCGGTTACGTATGTAACTCTAGTTCCGTGATAGGGAACGAGATGCTGGTCCTTTCAAGGGAACTGCGAGCTGCGTCAAACGCTGTGGGAACGCGAATACCCACGTCGCCATAGGACCAAATGACCGCCATGTGAGAACTAGCGCACAGAGGACGAGAGCACCTGTGCCCCAGGGGTAGAGCTTAAGTCTAGGTCATAGAACTTAATAAAAGTATGCGGTGAAGACCATCCAGCCGCATCACAAACATCACTCAGGGAAACTCCCGACAAAAGAGCTTTGGAAGCAGCCATACTCCTGGTAGAGTGGGCTCGAACAGCCAAAGGTGAAGGCTGGCCAGCCGACTCGTAAGCAAGTGAGATAGCCTCGACCACCCACTTGCTCATTCTCTGTTTAGACGCAGGACACCCTTTCCTGGGTGGCCCGAATCATACAAATAGTTGTTCTGATTTCCTCCACAGGGCAGTTCTGTGGACATAAGCGTCTAATGCCCTAACAGGGCAGAGTAAATTAAGTTTCTTCTGGTCCGATGACATAAATGGAGGAGGACAGAAAGCCTGCAGAACCGTAGGTCTAACAACATTAGTAGGGACCTTGGGAACGTACCCTGGTCTAGGATGCAGAAAAGCCTTAACCATGCCAGGCGAAAATTCCAGGCATGAGGGTGAATCCGACAGAGCCTGCAAATCTCCGATTCTTTTTAGTGAGGAGATAGCAAGTAGAAAGATTTAAAAGTGAGAAACTTCTCAGGCACTTCTTCGATAGGTTCAAAAGGAGCTAGGGAAAGACCTTCTAATACAATGGCCAGATCCCAGGTCGGCACCCTCGTACATACTGCTGGCCTCAGCCTCAAAGTGCCACGGAGGAAATGAGTTATAAGCAGGTGTCTCCCAAGAGAAACTCCACTGAAAGGGACGTGGTAAGCAGCTAGTGTCGCCACATACACCTTTAGTGTGGAGGGGGATAACCCTGTGGAGAAGCGCTCCTGCAGGAATTCCAGCACTGCACCCACTGGGCAGTTAACTGGGTCCTGCAGGTGTTCTCCACACCAAGAAGTGAAAAGTTTCCACTTCAAGGCATAAAGCCTCCTCGTGGATGGAGCTCTGGAGTGAAGAATGGTCTCAACAACCTCGGTTGAGAGACCGGAGTCTATGAGCTGGGCCCCCTCAGAGGCCAAGCCCACAGTTTCCACAATTCTGGGCGGGGGTGAAATATCGTGCCGCCCGCCTGATAGAGTAGATCCCTCCTGACCGGGAGCTCCAAAGGAGAGCCGTCCAGGAGAGAAATCAGGTCCGCAAACCATACTCGGGCCGGCCAGAACGGGGCTACTAGTAGTAGGCTGACCCCGTCCCGGCGGACCCTTTCCAGAACTCCTGGTAACAGAGCAATCGGGGGAAAGGCGTACAGACATGACCTCGGCCACGGCTGCACCATAGCGTCCAACCCCAAACTCACCGAAACTCAACCAAACGAGCTCCAACACCTCGGGGTGGAGTCTCCATTCCCCTGGCCTCGGCCCCTGCCTCGACAGGGAGTCTGCTACCACATTCAAATACCCAGGAAGAGACATTGCTCTCAGAGATAGTAGCTTCCCTTGGGACCACAGGAGGATCTGACGGCCCAACTTGTAAAGCAGGCGAGACCGCAGGCCCCCCTGATGATTTATATAAGAGACCACCGACGTGTTGTCTGATTGAACTAACACATGATGACCTCTCAGGTCTGCTAGGAAGTGTTTCAGAGCCTGAAACACTGCCAACATCTCTAGACAATTTATAAGCCACGATAGATGATGGTCCTGCCACAGACCTTGGGCTGGACGACCTTGGGTTGGCATGACCGCCCCCCACCCTGTGAGGGAACCATCCGTCGTTAGCGTTATGCGACGACAAAGACCCCCCAGCACAGGACCTTTGGATAGGAACCAAGTTTCTCTCCACATGACCAGAGCACGAAGGCAGCGCCGCGTGACTTTGATCGTGCGGAGCGGATTTCCCCTCGGGGAGAATCCCTTGGCCCTGAGCCACCACTGTAGCGGTCTCATGTACAACAGGCCGCAAGGTATAACGTTGGACGCTGCTGCCATCAGACCCAACAGTCTCTGAAACTGCTTCACAGTGAGTAGCTGGCCTAGCTTTACTTGTTTCACAGCTGAGAGAATCGAAGCGATGCGGGTCGGAGAGAGTCGCGCCCGCATTGAGACCGAATCCCAAACGACACCCAGAAAAGTGGTCTTCTGGGAAGGAGATAATACACTTTTCTTTGCGTTCAGACTCAACTCCAACTTTCTGATATGAGCGAGGACGACATCTCGATGCCGAACCGCCATCTGCTCCGTCTGAGCTAAAATCAACCAATCATCGATATAATTGAGAATACGAATGCCCTGAAGCCTCAGAGGCACTAGTGCTGCATCCATGCATTTCGTGAAAGTGCGGGGAGATAAGGCTAGTCCAAATGGAAGAACCCTGTACTGGTACACCTCGCCCCCGAAGGCGAACCTCAGGAACTTCCTGTGTTGTGGAAGGATGGAAATGTGGAAGTATGCGTCCTTTAGATCTATCGTGACAAACCAGTCCTCGGATCTGATTTGAGACACGATCTGCTTGATAGTAAGCATGAGCATCTTGAATTTTAGCTTCCCTACCGAGCGATTCAATAGGCGCAGGTCTAAAATTGGACGCAACCCCCCATCCTTCTTTGGAACGATGAAATATCGGCTGTAATAGCCTGACTCCAAACTGGGAGGAGGAACCCGTTCTATAGCCTCCTTTTGAAGGAGCGTTTTCACCTCTTGTTCCATAACCAGAGCCTGCTCAGGGCCCACCACTGTGTGCAGAACCCCTCTGAATTTTGGTGGACGACACCTGAACTGGATAGCATAACCATTTTCTACTGTCTGCAGGACCCAATGAGATATTTTTGTAAGGCTTTTCCACTCTGCCAGAAAATCTACTAAGGGTACCAGTCTCTCGAGACTGGCCTCTGGTGTAACTTGAGCAGCAAACGCAGCGCCCTGTAACGGCGCACCGGCAGGGAACGACTGGTCTAACTGCTCTGAGACCCTCCTCAGAGGGAGCAAGCGTCCCTCGGGAAAGCGCTCGCTGGGACCGTACTGACCTCCTCACTCTCACTCACGTCCCTCAGCAGATCAGCCTGGTATGCCTGCAAGATTGACATCGTATGCAAGCATGACGCAGCCTGACCCGCCGCCGAATACGCTTTACCCACCAAAGCCGAGGTGTTTCTTAAAGGCTTGGTGGGTAATGCCGGTGCCTTAAAAGATGATGCTGCTTCGGGGGAGAGATGGCTCGCAAGCGTCTCTTCCAAGAGAGGCAAAGCACCATAAGCCCTAGCCCCCACAATATTTGAATACGTTGAAGTCTGGGGACTAAACACTCTATATGATACCGGTCTTCTCCACGATTTCGACACCTCGGTGTGGAGATCGTGGAAAAACGGCAGGCACCGACGTGGAGGCTGCACACGTGATGGCAAAAATCTCTCATCTAATTTTGATTTAGAAACAGACTCCTGTCTAGTCACCGGCCACTCGATACTGAGTTTTTCAACAGCTCTTGTCAATACCTCCATTAACTCATCACTTTCGGGAGTGTGGGGTGGCGAATCCTCCACATCTCCCTCAACACTAACAACATCCAGATCCTCAGAACTGGATAGTTGCAGTGTTGGTGCCTCAGCCCGAGCGGAAGAAACCAAAGCGCGTGCTTCCGAACCCGGGACTGAGGCAATGGATCTCACAGGTGAAGGGAGAGATAAGGCAGCGCCCGTCTCAACCCCCGCTGAGAGATCCATCTGCGATCCCCACGATAAGTGCCGCCGCTCTGCCTCGGCAGAAGCGGGACCCGAACCACGGGGAGCGCGCACCGAACCGCTCTCGTCAAAGAGCGCCCGGCCGGAGCGGAGCGTCCTTAACGGCAGACGCTCGCAATGTTCACAGTCAGCTCCCTCGAGAGCTGACTGGGCATGCTGCACTCCCAAACAAACAACGCAAAGAACGTGTGTATCCCCGCCCGTTAGATAGCGCGAGCAGGGAGGAACACACTTCTTAAACTGTTGTTCGTCCGCCATTCCCTCAATATATAATATAAATTGTTTGTGTGGTGCAGAGTATGTAAAGACAGACAATATCACACAGGGACAGATTCACATGTAGCGCGACTGAAGGCACAGAAGCTACTGCGCTTGTGTTTTTTGGGGTGCTTTATAGTTTCCTGGTCGATGACGTCACCCGCCTATGACATTTCATCTCTCCATTGGGCTGAGTCCATACGTGCTTCATGACGCACAACGCAGGGGTGTTGCCACAGCGTTTGACGCAGCTCGAAGTTCCCTTGAAAGGGAACAGAGCTGTTTTTGACCAGGTAAAATGAGTGTTTTCTTACAAAACTAATGAGAATTTTTAATTAAAGTATATTACAAACTTTTCATTTAGACCCTAAAGAATCAAATTAACTTGTATGAAAATGGCATTATATGACTCCTTTAAAGGGGTCATATAATGGTACATGCACTTTTACAAGTTGATTGTACTGAAATGTGTGTTGGCAGTGCCTGCACACAACCATCATAAAATGATAAAAATCCATCCAGTGTTTTTTTTTATCTCCTTATATGTTTTCCCCTGCCTCAAATTGAGCCATTCGATTTTGTGATGTCACTAAATCGGACGCCCCTCCCACGATTGTTGATTGACAGCAGCGTTTCAACACAGACCTGCCCTCGCTCGTGAGCGAGCGAGCTGTCAATCATAGTCCGCGTGGACCGGCGCGGTCATTGTTGATATGCTTACTGTCTATGAGCAGAATGGCGTCTAAGCGATTGTGGTGTTCTGTTCTTGGGTGTAATAACGAACACAGCAGTCATTTTAATGTTCCTAAATCCGAACCGCTTAAGACGCAGTGGCTGAGTTTGTTTTCGAAGGGAATATTCCCCACGAGCAACGTCAATGCTCTCATGTTTGCGCGAATCATTTCACACACCAGACTGCTTTATAAACGAGGATCAGTATAAAGCTGGTTTTGCTAAGAAGCTGCTCATGAAAAAAGGATCGGTACCAGATGTTCGTGTTCCTGCTGAACCTCCAGAAGAACTGAAGTGAGTGTAACGTTTTATTAAACTTTATATTAATATTTATATTAATCATTGCAAATCGCTAGCTGCACGCTTCACAATGAATGAGTCTAAGGTTTACACTCAGGGTACATTACGGTATGCACTGAAACGGCGTGCTGAAAACAGAGCTGTTTTTGACCAGGTAAAATAAGTATTTTCTTGCAATACTAATGAGAATTTTTAATTAAAGTATATTACAAACTTTTAATTTAGACCCTAAAGAATCATATTAGCTTGTTAAAAAATGGCATTATTTGACCCCTTTAAAAGGGATAGTTCGTCGGAAAATGGAAATTGTCATCATTTACTCACCCTTACATCATTCTAAATCCATATAAAAAAGATATTTTGAAGAATATTTCAACTATACAATGAAAGTCAATTGTGTCAAAAACAACACTGAGACATGACAGTGAGTAAATGATGACTTTGGGTGAACTATCCCGTTAAAGGGTTTGTCATCATTTACTCACCCTCATGTTGTTCCAAACACAAAAGAAGATATTTTGAGGAATGTTGGTGGTCAAACAGTTGATGGTAGCCATTGACTTCCATAGGAAAAAACAAATATTATGGAAGTGAATGGTTACAGTCAACTGTTTGGTTACCAACATTCTTCAAAATATCTTATTTTGTGTTCAACAGAAGAAAGAATCTCATACAGATTTGGAACAGCATGAATTATAACACAATTTGCCCTTTAACAGGAAATTAACATTTGGTCATCAATTACTCACCCTCATGCCATTTTAAACTCATGTGCTGTGGTATTTGTGCCATAAAATGTATTTGTGCATCAATTCCAAACATCATAATAAAAGTAGTGCTTTTCATCCGTACGCTAAATTCCAAGTCTTCTGAAGCCATATGGAAGCTTTGTGTGATGAACAGACCATTATTTTCTGATAATCTTCATCTCTGCTGTGGCTCTTCTTTGAAACACAGTGCCTATGGCACAGCTTTGATGTCTTATTGTTTGACTATGAGAACTAAGGACGTTTAATGCTATTCACCTACAGCCTGTGCCATAGGCGTTTCAATTCTGGTCTGCTATCATATGGCTCTAGAAGACATAGAATGTAGTGCACCGGTTGTATGGACTACTTTTATTGAATTTATTTTTGGGACTTGAAAGCCTGTGGTCACTATTTACTATTTTTGTATGGAAAAGATTATGTGGAGATAAAAAACAACAAAAAAACTTTTACTTTTTGAGTGATAAGTGTTTCACAAAGACAAACAAACCAAAAAATAGTTAAAGTGTTTGGAATAAGACAGTGAGTAACTAACATAATTTATTACACAGCTCTCTGAAATGCTTAATTCTGGTCAGTCATGACATTCCAAAGTCAATTATTCTACAATATTGACCATTGTATAATGCCTGCTCAACAGGTACACTGCAGTAATAAATGTTCCAAAAGGGAGTTTTCACAGCAATCTCATATAGAAGAACAAGTTTGGGTTCCTCAGAGAACATTTTAGTGAACATTTTTTCGTAGTGGAAAGAATATTTAAATAATCTGAAGAACCTTTTTTAACTATAAAGAACCTTTTGTGCAATGGAAAAGTTCCATTGATGTTTAAGGTTCTTCGTAGAAACAAAAATACCAATTAAGAACCTTTATTTTTAATATTGTATTTGAGGCCGGCGTTTCATTCATGTCTTTCGTGTCACACCACGGACACGCTTTGGTAACGCTTTAGATTACAGTCCGGAAAGTACTGAGTAATTAAAGCGATTTTACAGTGTAACGTTCGGTAATTATAGTGTACCTATAACGTACTTACAATATAAGTATAAGGGAACAATATTTTAAGTTTGGGGAATAAAGGTGTAACAACCAGGAGAATTAAACAATCATTAATACTGTAAGTAATAAAGAACTAAAGGGTGCTTATTCTACTATTATGATATAACAATCTTACATTTGGGAGCAATTTAGCAAGAACATACCTTTTTGAAATAATGGTGAACCAGTACATACTGTATAGGCTTTTTTTTAAAATTACAGAGTACATATCTATGCATTTATAAAGTAATCTTTTTAACAAAAGTGCACTTAAAACGAAAACTATTGCAACTTTTGCTTAAATATTGGGGAAAGATACTCTTGTTTCATGTAGTGGTGCTTGTTACCCTCTTGTTCTATGTAGTTACTGGGTAAGTGTGACATTGCGGGCTGTAAATTAAAGTGGTGCTTGTTACCCTCTTGTTCCATGTAGTTACAGGGTAAGTACAATAAAAATGCATACACACAATCTTATATCACTGACTCGGAAACCTTTATTTATTATACAAGCACCACTTACCCAGCTGTAACCACATTATTTCCCAGTATATTTAAAAAAATTGCAATAGTCTTAGCTTTTCTTGCCTTGAAACATGTTAGTCCAAACTTAAACATCTGCACTTTTGCTATAAAAAAAAAAATATATATATTTTTTTTATAAATGCATAGATATGTCAAGTCATCTTCATTTATATAGCGCTTTTAACAATGGATTGTTTCAAAGCAGCTTTACAGAGATAAACATATAATTTAAGGTAACAGATTGTTTTGGCATTATAGCGGTTCTTGAATAATGTTATTTCCAGCTAAAGTTAACTTTGATTGATTCACCTCCGTCGAAATGATCAGACTTTTAAACGCGAACCTGTGATTAACGCTGACGGCGTTCACATGCTCATTCAGAATTGATTCTATAGTTATGTGCTTTTTAAAATATGTGCGCAGGTTTATAATTCATACAACCCAGCCTAAACAAACTACTTTTCTTGCCTATAAATTTTGATACAGAATTTTGTTTTATTTTATCACTTCGGGGTACGCAAGCCGGAATTCACAACGCTTTATCTGTAGAGTGGGGAAGGGATCCTCCATAGGGAGAGGATGGTGGACACTTCAGCACTGCATTGTCATCGGGTCCAGGCGGATCTCCTTCGTCAGATCTGGATACGGCCTAGATCCGGCAGGCTGCGGGAAAACCTCGGGATAAACAAAGACACTAATATTAGCGTAGATGCCATTCTTCTTATGATGTAGCGAGTACATCAAGATTTAAGGGAAGTGTTCCCAGTTCCGGCTGACCTAATCTATGCAGCCTAACATTGAATTTATAGAAGTCTATAGTGTGTTATGTGTATGCTAGGTCAAAGAGATGTGTTTTTAGTCTTGCTTTGAACTGACAGAGTGTGTCTGCTTCCCGGACAATGGTAGGAAGACTGTTCCAAAGTTTTGATGCTAAATAGGAAAAGGATCTACCGCCTGCAGTCGATTTAGATATTCTAGGTATTATCAACTGGCCGGAGTTTTGAGATCGCAATAGACGTGAAGGACTATAATACGTTAAGAGCTCGCTCAAGTACTGCGGAGCTAAACCATTTAGTGCTTTGTAGGTAATCAACAATATTTTAAAATTTATACGATGTTTAATAGGGAGCCAATGCAGTGTTGACAGAACCGGGCTAATATGGTCATATTTCCTGGTTCTGGTAAGAACTCGAGCTGCGGCGTTTTGAACTAGCTGTAGTTTATTTATTAAGCGTGCAGGGCAACCACCCAGTAGAGTATTACAATAATCTAGCCTTGAGGTCATGAACGCATGGACTAATTGTTCCGCATTTCCCAATGAGAGCATATGGCGTATTTTAGATATATTTTTAAGATGGAAAAATGCAGTTTTACAGATACTAGACGCGTGGCTTTCAAAAGAAAGGTTGGTATCAAAGAGCACACCCAGGTTCCTAACCGACGACGAAGACTTAACAGACCAGCCATCAAGTATTAGACAGTATTCTGGTTTATTACGTGTGGAAGTTTTTTGTCCAATAATTAGAATCTCTGTCTTTTCAGAATTTAGTAGTAGGAAATTACTAGTCATCCAATTTTTTATATCAGCTATGCATTCCGTTAATTTTGTGAATTGGTAAGTTTCGTTGGGTTTTGAAGAAATATACAGCTGAGTATCATCGGCATAACAGTGAAAGCTAACTCCATGTTTCCTAATGATATCTCCTAATGGTAGCATGTACAGACTGAACAGCAGCGGTCCTAGTACTGAGCCTTGTGGTACGCCATACTGAACTTGTGATCGATAAGACATCTCTTCATTTACTGCTACAAACTGATAACGGTCAGATAAGTATGATTTAAACCATGCTAGTGCAATTCCACTAATGCCCACATAGTTTCCTAGTCTATTTAAAAGAATGTTGTGGTCAATTGTGTCAAATGCAGCACTAAGATCGAGTAACACTAATAGAGAGATACAACCACGATCGGATGATAAGAGCAAATCATTTGTGACTCTAATGAGAGCGGTCTCAGTACTATGGTACGGTCTAAATCCGGACTGAAAATCCTCGCAGATATCATTTCTTTCTAGAAAGGAACACAGTTGTGAAGATACTGCTTTTTCTAATATCTTTGACAGAAAAGGCAGATGCGAGATCGGCCTGTAATTGACTAATTCTGTAGGATCAAGTTGTGTTTTTTTAACAAGCGGTTTTATCATAGCCAGTTTAAAGGTTTTTGGTACGTATCCTAGAGACAAAGATGAATTAATGATATTAATACCCTGTACCCTGTCATTTTTAAAAAGCCTATACAGTATGTATTGCCTTGGTACACAATTATTACAAAAAGGTACGCAGTGTATGTTCTCGCTAAATTGTTCCCAAATGTAAGATTGTTGTATCATAATAGTAGAATAGGTACCCCTTAGTTCTATAATACTTACAGTATAAATATATATTTTTTTTATTTCTCCTGGTTGTTACCCCTTTATTCCCCAAACTTTACATATTGTTCCCTTATACTTACATGTAAGTACTTTATAGGTACACAATAATTACAGAAAGTTACACTGTTAATTCCTCTTAATTACACAGTACTTTCCGGGCTGTAATCTAAACCCACGCTTTCTCTCGTTTCATTCAAACACAGCTGGTGCCATCTTGCACCTTATTTATTGCCTGTATTTACTGTAAAATGAGACTAGAGGACTTAAGTATTAATAGTAGGCCTACAGTGATATAGTTTAAGTGTTTGTCTTGTTGCTAGAATGGTTGTTTTGTACACTGTAATGGATAATAAGATACAAAAAAAGGAAGATTTGTGACAGTTTCTTCTCTTTAGTCTGTCCTAATTTCGAGCCAGCTTTTAGGGTACTTTTTACGCTATTTGGACCTTGACACTGCGTGAAAAGAGCTGTAATCGGGCATGTAAAACTCCTGAGTACTCCTGTGTACTCCACAAATAAACGTGTGTGTACGGGAGTTTGCTGTCCTGACAGCCTCAGTCCGCATCCATTTTTTGTTGGAACATGTGCAGCCATTTACTGCAACTGCCAAAGCTGGTGACCTGGTTGCTGTTTTAGACCCCCGACGGTGCTTTGCACTCACTTACACAACTTTTTACACTTGCTTGTGTTCAAAGACAAAAAAGACTGCTGTTCCTTTGCTGCCAGGAGTACAGAGAAGCTGTAGGAGTTCTCATTGGTTACTTCCCATTCAGCCCACTTGAGAAGCGCCATTATTGCAGCCACTCTGTTGGATGGTTCCTGGATGTGAAAATTGGCCATAATCATAAAGATAATGAATGATTATAACGCAACTGCTCGATTGCTCAATTGGCGTCCTGTCCTTCATTAAATGCTGCAGAGCCAACTCATATGTCACACTCAATCGGACAGCTGTTTCAGCTCTTCGGCAACGTACCATTCGCCAATTCGGCTTTAGGAACATCACGTCATTAATCACTTGCGCTCAAGCAGCGCAGCTCATTAAATGCTTCAAAACCAAACACTGACACCCGCCTGCCCATCAGCATCCCGGCAGCCTGTCTTTCCACGCATACACTTGCAATCTCACGTAGGCAGCACATACCCAGCATGTCCGTGTTTATTATGTCTGGCTTGGATGTCCCTTTGGGAAACCCACATCAATCATCATCACCATGTCTTCTTCATCTAATCACATAGCTTGACTTGCCCACTGGAAACCCTCTGCAGGCAATGTTGAACCTGGGTAAGATATTTTTGTTAAAAAATATTTCATCACACCGTATGACCTAATGAACACATCTTTCCATCCAAGTCACTGTAGCTGCTGGTCTCACCTGCCAACATCACAACATCGACTCCAAACTTTAGTGATGGTACTGTGCTTTTCAAGGTCTTTCAAAGTCTTAACACTACACACCAGATGCCAGGCCGAAGACTGTAATGACAACAAACACAAATTCCAATGCATGATTGAAATTATACTCTGAATATCATGAAGAAAATGACCATGTTTACATGCTCATATAGTTTTCAGTTTGAGGGCCATATTTTGGATTTAAAAAGAGGATTGCATGTTTCACATTTCTTGGCATATTCCTATACACATAGTAATCAGCATATTTAAAAAAAAAAATGTTATGCATGTTATTTATTCTTTCTCTCTTTTGCATTTTTTCTTGCATTTTTAATAATTCTGAAGATGCTTTCACTCAAATTCACAAAATGCTGCTTCAGACCAGCATTCAGTCTTTCAGTGCTTCTTGACACATAAAGGTTGTTGCTTTGGCTTCTTTTGAAACCATCTTCATTCCCATTATACATGCATATGCCAGATGTCTTATCTGGATTTCTAGTGCATTTGGATTACATTGCATTTGGAAGACATTTTCATCCAATGTCCAATGTTGCTGGCATGTGTGTTCCCTGGCAATCAAAACCCATGACCTTGGTGTTGCTAGTGCTATAATGTACAGCAAAAACACAAGAATCAAGCATGTTTTTATAGTAATTAATTGGCTTAAGTGGTTTAAAGAAATTGGTTTAACATGTTAGGAGAGATCTTCCAGCACCAATAGTCCTTATACAGCATTACCTTCATTAACCTTGATATTTTTTTGTGCAAATAAAATACTTAAAACTTGATTGAGCACTCCAAAAAAATCCATGAACTAGTCTACACTGTTATTTTAGTATTTATTTTAAATTACAATTCTAGTTAAATTTGAGTAATTTTAGTTGTGTGTTTGTGTATTTATTTATTTATTAGTTTTGTCTTTTTTTAAAGTTTTATACGCCCACAAAGTGCATACACCATTTTTGGGTGGTTTTCATAAATCAAGACCATTGTCAGAAAATACAGACTTTAAACACAGGGTTCAGACTTTTGCAAAACCGAAGCTGATACATATGTTGTGGCAAAAATTCTCAAACAAACATCACTGCGTAAGAGACACTCAGAGTCAAATTATATAAAATAGAAGTATTTATTCTTGCAAGAATAGGAGCAGTCTAATACACAGTTGTTACCCTGTGCAGAAGAGTGACACCCCCCCCAGACAGACTGAACTAGCTTTTATCTTAGTTTCAAGGCCTTCTTCCCCCCAGAGCCTTCCTCCCAGTAGTTTTCCATAGACGTCACTAGTTGGCCCACTAAGCTCCCCTGCACCAAATGGCCTTCTGACATCTAGGTCAGAGGTCCTTGTTCGTCTGTTCTCTGGAGTGTCTCCCTCTTCTGCCTCCCCAGGTACATAAACAGAATCCTCTCACTACAAGTGAGAGACACACATGTGACATTCTTTGAATCATCTACTAAAGATCAATGAATATCATTAAAATTGCCACTACAACTCCTCACTTTTTATCATTCTGATTACCCATAATCACAATAATAAACAATAAGACAAATTTTAAGTCATATCATCACACTTATACTTTTCATCTCTGATTTTTGCATAAATGATCACTCTCCTTGAACCTGTGAAGAAAAGTTTAGAATGAAGAAGCATAAGGCTGTTTTTGTGGGGGAAAGTCCCCGTAATATTTTAGCAAGCAAGTAAACATAGTAAGGAAACAAACAAAAAAAAATATAAAGTATAATAAAAATCACTCAGTTTCATACCCTATCTTTGTACGCCATCTCGTAACACGGATGACTGCTGCTTTTAACCCTCTTTAAATCTTTTGCCCTTAATCTTTCTCAGAAAATAAACAAATAAAAGAAAAACAAACAGAACATACATTTAACACATATCTCACTGTAGCTCCCACTACCTGTATCGTCACAATTTTGTTCATCCTTGGGATAGACTGTCATTTTCACCAATTGAACAGACAGCATGTTTCACCTGTCACTGTAATCATATTCACCCATGAATAACAAATTATTAGAATAACAATCCTAACTCCTATCATTAAGCCTTTTCCATTAATCTACGCCCATCTCCATATTTCATTTACTTCTAATTCAATTTAGTAAGCTCTATTTAATGCCATATTTAACAAAATCTAACCAGAGAAGTCTTATAATTTTATCCATTCTTCTAACCAATGCAGTTGTTCAATATTAACTCTAATATTTCCATTACGGACAATCAATATATTTTCTACATTTACAATCAAATCAATACTTTTAATTCAAACATGCTGTGGTTCTACTTAATAAGCTTCAACAATTATCCCTATAATTTACATTAATTAATAGATCTCTTCCCAAAAACATTTTCCTTAAATATTTCCTAATGAATAAGTAACCAATCAAATCTTTTGATCTACTGTATATCAATACTAAGCCCTATTTTAATTTAATCAAATCAAATCCTCAAAATAATCACAAAACCCCATTCTTCTGTTAAACTTAAACCATCAGTTGGCAGTTGGTTCCTCCTCCAGGCGTGTTGATAATCTCGTTCGCCCCATGGACTATGGAATGGTTGTGGCCTGTTGGTGTTGTCTAAGGTGAGAGGCTTGGACCCAGGTGTCTGATCCTTATAAGGTTTTCCCTTAAATCACGACCGCACCCCCACTGGAGTGAACCATTTCTTGCCTGCTTTCACCTGTGAATGGAGACCTTAAGTATTTTGTTAGTGACCACTTGTCTAGCCGCTCGTCCCCTTTTGGTGTGACCTGTGGAATCAACCTGAAACATTATCACCGGATAATTTCTCGCTCACTTAATAGCACTCAGGATCCTTTTCCCCTGAAAAACAATATTTATACATTTGGAACAGAATCAGTTCTGTTTTCTGCAACCCATCCTGACATTCTGTAAAAGGAAAATTTAAGTTTGCGCTGCGCAGGTGTGGCCTTGTTTCTTTCTGCTACAAAAACAATCCAGGCCAGGATAGTTAGTCAAATTCATCCGTAACCATTATTTTACTAGGCCCATTCTCCCCTGTATCCAAAAGTCTGCATGCTCTGTAAAGAAAAACAATGTCGAGGTTATTTTCAGATAGTAAAATACGTAGTTTCTTTTGTCTGCTGTGCTGCCACGGCCTTCGCTGCTGCATCTGCCCTAGCGTTTCCTGTTGAAACAGTCCTGCAAATACATGTACAGACAGCAAATTTTGTTTGGGACCCAAGTAAACCATATTTGGCAATTGTTATACCATCTTCCTCTTGATGCACGACACAACTCGAGCATCAATTTAACATAACATTTAACATAGTGTTTTTTATAAAGTTTGCCATCAACACTAACCCAAACGGCGTCCTTCAGCCAAATTTTGCCCAGACATCCTTCTCTGCCTCTGAAACAAAAATATTACATTCTTCACTTAAAGCCCAATCTCATCTTCTTATCGAAGTATTTGACGGGCAACGGCCCTCAGTCTCACAGCGAATCTTGCTTTTCAGGCCTGTTGTTTGGTCTCTCAAGTCAGTCATCTACAAACATTTCTAAAGTCATCAATTTTCAGGTCAGGTCGTGCTGTACAGACTTGGTCAATGTCAGTCAATCATTTCTCCCCCTTTGTTCACAATTATCATAAATGTTAAGGCTCTCTTGATACTTCGAAATTGACTTAGCCAATATGTCATTTTGTTGTTGCCATCAAATCTACAACATTTTCATTTATCTGAGCCCATGCCAGATGGTGATCTACAACTACACAATTCCAATTTACACAAATACTTAAACTGATCCAGAACATAATTCAAATCGACATCCTGCATGACAAAAGTATTACTACCAGACAGAGCTTGATGTCCAATCAACTTAAAGCTCGTCCCATGTTCTGTATTGTCTTTTCAACCGTTCCACTCAGAATTATCGGCTTCTTTAAAATTTGTCATTTGCCTTAACCCATCTGTAATGATAAAACTGTTCTGTTCTAATTTCAATACTGTTCTAATATTAGTACCCCAAACTAATACATACAACATAAAGTGCTGTCACCATCACACACACACTCATACTAGACACACACATGTTAACTGCTCATTCTCAATGTTTGCCCTTTCCTTATATCATCGTTAAAAGGATTTAAATTTTAAATAAGATTTTAAACTTCACATTTTCCTGTAGCCTTTCCCTAATTTTACATGGTCTCTTAACCACTTTCAAAGCATGTCTTGTTCATTATTCATTAGATTTTTAGACAAGTCAGCTGGGTTGTTTTGGATTCATTATCATTATTTTTCTTCAGCTTGCTCTAGCAGGCCGATAACAGAAAGACAGACACAGTTACCATTCCTCCAAAAGAAAGGAAGTGGCACGACCTCCGCTCAAGCAGTCTCTCTCACTATAAATCCATTTCTTAGACAAAATGTAATATTAAATTCATTACAATAACCTTTGACCATCCACCTTTGTTATCCAGACTTAAATCTACAAAACTGTCTTCATCTTTAGTCACCACCATGTCTAACGACCTTCAGGAGTTAGAACTATGTTATAGACTAGTTCTAAATCAACTTCTATACATTTTCCTTGCCCATAAGGCAACCGACATCAAAAGTTTTATTACTGTCTCCACAACAATTAATAATGGCAATCCCCCTTACGGTCTCAGCTGGCTCTTGAAAGCCCATTGCCATTAGCTCCTTGTCTATAATTTTCTTCTCAGGGTGTTGTCCCCCTGGTATAGTTGCAGACACTTGTCACAATGAAAAACAAGCCATACAACTAATGCGGTTTCTTCTGGTGAGTGGTATAGAGGAGCTTTGCATCATGGGGAAGACTGGCGTGACTCGTCATAGCTTCATCTCCCCCTAACGGTATAAGGACGCTGCTGGCCTCACAGCTCCTGCTCAACTCTCCTACCTGTCTCACATAAAACACCCCCATTCAGGAAATGCCCAGTGACTTTACGTGAGCCCTCTGGCTTGGGTTGCCCCCTGTCTGGCCAAAGAAGGTCTTACCCGTCATCGAGGTGGTCACTCGTGCCCACTGGTGACTGCTTTTTTCCCATCACAATCGGTTTTCTTCAACAGAACTCAGCTGCTTTCTGGAGCTTAGGAAAGGCACGTTCAAGAGTCACCAGAGCCATTCTCATTGCCTAATAGTGTTCACACAGGGAGACAGGTCAATAACAACAGTATTTAATCACTTAAATCCATTATTTTATCTTAAAAGCAGAAACCCAGCTGCTTAGACTATACTCAGCGAATTTGGATCATCCGTACGTTCAGTGAACTTTACCTGTAGACGGAGCCATCGATCCTGAATGGTGGAGACTAAATGAGACAAAGTTACTGGTCCTAAAATAAAATAATGTCTTCAAGTTCTGCATTATTATTTTAAAAACTTCTTTAAAGTCATTCAGTTTTACCTTTACAAATACAAATTGCCCTTTATGGCAATTGTTTCTTTAAACATCTCTGTGTCTATGATTCTTCTGAAACTGTGCTTTACTACAAATAGCTTATCACAGATAACAGCTTTGAGCTGACATTGAATGAGAGAGACTCTGAGGCATTCAGGACTGGCACACTGCACTCTCATAAACTTCTAACATCAAACTTTTATCTACCATCCTATAGCTCTATCCCAGCTTAAGGCATATTTGCCAGAAATTACATGTGTTTCCAAATAAACATAATTTTTATAGTTGTCTTTATTTAGACATTACAAATTTCCACTCAGATTGAGTCTCTGTTGCACTGGCAGTTTTCAGCCACAGTACACATCAGATCCAGATAAGCAAACTGTTTCATTACAGCCAATAATAAACTTATCTTTTGAAAGCAAAACATCAGCTTCTAGTTCTTTCATGGTCAACTTTTCAAGCTGTTTGTTTAATCAGCATTCAGCAACTGTTAATCCAGTATTGCTTCTGCTTACTTGATCTTAAATAAAAATAATTATTCCAGTTCTCAATAACGTTTCACATTTCTCAATCAGCATTTTAGTTGTCAAGTTCTCAATTACGTTAACTTTGACAAGGCTAGCACTCTCTGCTTGATACATCTTTTGCAATTATTATAAATCATTCGTGAGATTAGTCTCTCTCCTTAATCTAAACCCTTTCTAAAATGTTTAATTAAAACACAATCATCCTGTTAGTTACTTTGATATATTTTGCAACTCACATTTGTTGGAGTCATTAATTTTACATCAACCTGTATTCATCAATTCACTATTATAGATCTTTTCTTCAAAAGGATTCACTTTAAGACTTCAATCTTTTGACCTTGTTTTTATCTCTTATTTCTCAGACGAAAAATGTTACTGTCGTCATTTAAACACTGATCTATTTTCAAACCCACATTATTATCAGAAATGTGTCACTATCACATTTTCAAACACCTTCTCGGTGGGCATTTAGTTGCCTATTAAATTGTCCTGATGACCACCAAACACTCTCTGTCATCTAGTGAATTTGTTTCAGCCTCAACTTCAGCATCAGACACCTGTCCTTGACTATAGTTTGATCACTGTGAGCTTGCAAACGGCTCCAACTTACTGCACACTCTTGAAGCAGTGTGTGTCCCATTTCAGGAATGTAAACAGAGCCACTGATAAGCAGTCCTCTGTATTCTTTTACAGTCCACCAGTCGCGGATTTAATCACAATAGCCAAATCATACTCTTCATCATTTTATTGGCGGAACATAATTTCATGAGCAGCACAGAAAATGCTCAAAATATTCGAATTTGTTTTCTGTCTTTACACATTTCTCCCAGCTTATCTTTTACAAAACATCATCTGCAAATCTCTTCAAAGTGAGATCTTCTGAGCAGAGCTGTTTACAGCATTTGCTCTCTTCTGTCTCACTATTTATTTATTTATTTTCCCGGACTGTTCCGTTACTCTTCATAAAGTGTAACAATTTGTACATCATTATTTTCATTACAACTGGTTTGAAGCCTTTCCTCTTCCATCACATTGTTGTCTCAGTCTTATCTCTACTGTTTCTCCAAAACAGATTATATTACTCAGTCCGTAAATTACACAGACAACCATTATAGCTACTTGCTTCAATACCCTTATTTTCTTAACATTAATAAAATAAAGCAGATATATCATCATTTCAATCATTTTTTTATCAAAATCTAGAATTGTTCCCCATTCTGCTTAAAACATTCCTCATATCATGTTAATCCCTGTCAATCATACAATGCCTTATTTTATTCTAAAACTGACTTTTCATTTCACCATTTAAACAGTTAATTTGACTTCCATAAATTCTGTCAGACCATGTCTATTTTCATCACATATAGTTTTCTACTATATTTCTCCTTTCTTTTCCCTACATGCCAGTTCCCTCATTATCCTCTCCTTTCTTTTCTCAAACATGCCAGTTCCTTCATTATCTAACCAGTACATGATTGTTTGAACAATCCCCACACACACATATCTCACACACCAACCTTTTTTGTTTTTTTTCACTTCCCTCTTCCACCAAGTCTCACTTACAGTTCCCTCTATTTCACACAGACAGCCTTATTGCTTCTTGCTACAATCCTTGTCATATAAATTTAAAGGGATACTTCAGCTCTGGGAACATGAATGTGTATTTAATATTGGTCATTTATATAGTAGAAATGTGAAATTATTTTTGAATTTGGAGTTTTCTAGACTGAGAAAAGCCAGAAAATGTATTTTTGACTCATGTGTATGAAAGACAACAACTCCCAGAATGCACTTGGTTTGCTGCCCTTACGAGGCCACTCCCAAACCACGCCTACCGGTTACAGGCGGCAGTATCCGAAAAGTTTGATCCAACTAGGCTTGCTTTGTTACATCGTGACTCTATAAATCGTGAATTAGATACATTTCCATCGAAATGGTGTTAAGTTGCGTTGTACCGGGATGTACAAACAAAACCAGGAAAGGACAAGAAGTAAGTTTCCATCATTTTCCGATAAAACATTTAGAGCGATGTAAACAATGGCTGCGGGCTATCAACCACCCGAAGTTTGGCGAGGACACCGATATGGAAAACCTGAAAACCCGTAGGATTTGCAGTCGCCATTTCAAGCAGGAAGACTACGAAACGAATGTCCTTGGAATTAAGAGAACCACTCTGAAGGACACCGCAATCCCGTCGATATTCAGATTTCCAGATGACGAACAGCCTGGGCCTTCTGGTACTAAACGCATTCGCCTAGAGGTAAGACTCGCTAATACTCGACTCTATTTCTGATCACACAGTAGCCTACATATAGTGTTGTAGTTGTTAGCAGTAAAACAGGAAAGTTAGCAAAGTGACGTTAGATAGATAATTACATATTAGTTGACTGTTATCAAAGTAAAGCCACAGTTCTGTAAAACTGTGTTAGTCTATTTATGCTAACGTTACCACACAAGCAAGTTGCTGTATGTTTGGAGATGACTGCAGAAACAGATACATTTGCGAGATGAACCCCTGATGTAGTGCAGACTAGAACAAAATAGTGTTAATTAATGTAAGCTTAAAAATAAAATTGACACTTATGTCGGTCAGAAATCTCAATATGTATATGTTAGAGGTATTTCCTTTTTATTTGGGCAACGAAAAAACCTGCATTGTTTTCACTTCAGAATAACTTTAGTTTATTGAAATATTAT
The DNA here is from genome assembly GCA_030578255.1 of Tiaroga cobitis. Classification (NCBI taxonomy): domain Eukaryota; kingdom Metazoa; phylum Chordata; class Actinopteri; order Cypriniformes; family Leuciscidae; genus Tiaroga; species Tiaroga cobitis. The sequence continues at coordinate 11,096,416 of CM060591.1, forward strand.
GTAACGTTATTGAACTTGTCATTTCAGACTCCAATTGCGTCTGCTGCGTTAGTGTCGTTGGAAGAAGAAGAAAAAATCCTGCTGACCTCAACTCCGGTCAAATTTCCGGTCTCAGTCCAAGAACAATTTGTAAGTTTTTGAATAACCAACATACTTCACATCATATTCTTTCTAAATGAATTCTAAAGCAACTGTATGACTTTTTTTTTTTAAAGTCACCATGCCTAAGTACACCTGGGGGCCTCAATACCACCATCAGCAGCATTGAAGCTTTAGGTGAAAATGATGAAAGCTATCAACCTGGGTCAACCTTCACCCTCACATCAACATCATCATCATCAGATGATGAAGGTGAAAAGGACTGGAATGAAAAGAAGATAATTGTCAATGAGTCAAGCCTCATGTCACTCTTCAAATTTTGCCAGATGTGCGGGAATACAATTTCGTCAAAGACTATTGTTGACGTTGGTGCACAGAGGAAGGTAGATTGGACATGTCTTGGGGGCCATACTGGGACCTGGAAATCTTCCCGTGATGTTAGGGGAATGCCAGAGGTGAACCTCCTTGCAGCAGCAGCTGTTCTGTTCAGAGGGGGCACATACACAGAACTCTCAGACTGGTGTAAGACCATGGGTGTCCAAATGATGGGACAGACTACATTTTATAACATCCAGAAGGTATACTTGCACCCTGCTATTGAGGAAGTGTATACTGAAAAACGAACAGAACTCTTGGCAAGAGTGTATTTAGAACAGGAGGATGGAAAGAGGCTACACTTGACGGGTGATGGCCGGTGTGACACACCAGGTTTTAGTGCAAAATACTGCCACTATACGTTTATGTTGGATGACACAAAGGAGATACTCCACACAGAACTTGTGCAGGTAAAATTATTATAATAATGGAAAATTACAGATGATATTTGTAAAATTAGGATTACCGGTATGATTCAAACTTGACTCTTTAGGTTACTGAGGCCACCAGCTCTGTTGCCATGGAACCACTGGGTTTCAAAAGGGCCATGAATGAGCTGATGGACCAGGGACTTGACGTGGAGGTGATGGCCACAGATCGCTCCACATCTATTCAGAAAACAATGAGGGAACAATTTCCTAATGTCCAACATCAGTTTGACATCTGGCACACAGCAAAAGGTATGTATTTGTTTAGTCCCCCTTGTACACACACAAACCTCCACACTTCTCCAGCCCTACCCCGACTGACACCTCATGGTCTCAGTCTTCACCCCCCTCACAGTTTTGCAGCCATGATGCACTCAGCCAGTGTATTAGTGTAAATTGTTCATTCAAGAAAACCATGAACATTTCAAACTTCTACACTAGCACAGTGCAGGAAGTCTACAAAGCTCTTTAAGGGGCAAAGTGTGAAAGACTAAGGTGTGAATTTGGACCAATAAAAATTAAAAAGACAATTGTTATTGTTTGACAAAACTTGTGCTCCATTTACTCACAGGTTTCCGAAAGAAGATGCAGAATAAGGGGAAAAAAAAGGGCAGAGAAATCATCCATGCATGGACCAGGTCAGTGTTGGTTTGTAATCTAGCAGACTTTACATTGGTTTGCAAGATTCAAAATTACTAATTGTATTATCTTTTATAGGTCTGTCGTAAACCATATGTGGTTTGCCTGTGCCACAAGTAAGGGGGACGTCGAGGTAAGACATTTGATTCTAATTTGATTCTTTTTTTGGAAGAAAAATAAATTCTACACTTAAGATTAATATTTATTTTTTCATACAGGCATTGAAATGCCGGTGGAAGTCCATTACACACCATGTGTGTAATGAGCATGAGTGGACAGATGAAACCGGAGAACAGCATCGTTGTGACCATGCTCCTCTAACAGCCCAGGAGCAAAAGAAGCGCATGTGGATGAGAAAAGATTCATTGGCATTTCAGGACCTGTCTTCGCTGGTCCTTGACAAAAGGCTTCTGCGAGACATGGAAAAGATGGCCCTGTTCAAACATACAGGTGAGAATAGGTGCCCTTGTACACTTATCTTTCAAAATCATAATGATAATGTTTTAATTTGTTGTATCCCTTCTCCCTTTCTCATTTTAATTGCCCACAGGCCCACTTGAAGTCTTTCATAGTGCACTTCTAAAATACCTCCCCAAACGCCAGGCATTCTCATTCCAGGGAATGAAGGAGCGATGTCACCTTGCAATCCTGGAGCACAATGAGAATATTGTCAAGAGGAAGCAGGACACAACCCAGACAGGTATGTAATTATGTGTTGTCTGTGTAATATAATATCAAAAATTACAATGTTTAGAGCCAAGGGAACGATCAGACAGGACAAAATCAAATCTTAGTTCAGATTTTATATTTAATTATATTTCCTATCATTAACAGGACAAGCACGGTTCAACCAAGTCTTCTGCAAGAGATCCAAACAGTGGGTCTTGAAGAAAATCTTCACACCACACACCACCCAGTTTATAGACACACTCATCAAGAGGGTCATGGATAGAAGACGCAACCCGAACATTCAATTTACCATACAGACCTCCTCACTTGCCCTGGCACAGCCTGCACTTCCACCCAACATTGCACCCGTGCCTAAACCATCAAAGGAGGCTGCCACAACTTCTTTCCAAAGCCGCTTCTAAGACCGACACTGATAGCACCTTATCATAGCACTCATGGCACCTTCCTCAAATTCATTCTGCTACTCCTTCCTGAGTTTTCTTACTGTCAAATCAGATTTTGCCACCGCTGATTATATTTCCTTATTTATTTTTTAGATTATAATTTATTTATTTTCGCCTTTGTTTATATTCTGCAGGACATTTCTTGTTTTGTATCTCCTTATTTTTTTTAATAATGTACCTTTGACTATGGCAGCAGAATAATTTTTGTGTGAATATTAATAAAAAAAAATTCTTCATCTTACCCTATACTCCTGTGTACACTCAATTTCTATATTATAGACTTGTGGAGGGAGGCTGAATGGTTACTGTCACTGATTTTGCTGTAATTACTTACTGTACACAAACTACCTGGATTATTTCCCTTCTTGGAATTTATTTTGGATTAAAAAAGTTAGCCTAATGAATATTACACAATTTAGACTTTCACATTAAAAAGATTATTCAAGGCAGGACCATGTAGTATAATAGGCAAACACATTCTCTAATGTATCAACTCTAAAGGTTTTTAACAAGAACCACAACCAATGTGAGTTATAAGTTTTAATTGAAAAAATAAATAAATAATAAATCACTTTTACACTCAAAGTTCTTCCAGAGCTTCAGCAGTTTCTATATAGCCACTGTATTGCCCGTCAGGAGCTGGATATCTTCGTCTGATGTCCTGAACAACACAGGTTGGCAAAACAATACGATAGCCTTTCCCCAGTCTCTCGCCTTGCAGGACCCATTCCATGAAGTGACGGTAGGCTGTTAGACGATATTGTCTACAAAACAGTAAACACAACGTTAGCAATGCAAACTATTTTCAAATACAGTATAATTGCTAACGATGTAAATATAACAACAATAGCTCAGCTGACTAACGTTACGTGGGAAGCACGTTGTGATAATACCTGCCTGGTGTCCAAACTCTGTAAGTTATATGTCGTCATAGTAACAAAAAGTAAAAAAACAAAATACTCACTTTACACTTAGCCGTCCGTTTGTCCCTGTGGGCTTTGGCTGGCGTTTCCAATTTATTTTCGGGATCCTGAAATAGGTTTCCAGGACCCCCCTGTCCATATGTGGTTGAAAACTAGGGTGCTCAGTTACGCATGCCGTTTCATCAGCGGATTCAGCGATCTCTTCCAAAAGAAAATGGCATCGCTGAAATTCGCGACAGCAATAGGACTCTCTCTCTGATAACATAGGCGCACATCGAGAGCACTGACACCACCAGTCCGCCCCAGCTCGAGTCTGCCCGGGCTCTTCCTCCTGACCGCCAAGCAGGTCTTGCTGCTCTGCTGCAGCAGCTGCTCCGACCGCCTCTTGTTCCTCTATCAACCGCAACTGTTCATCACTGTATTGCGGTTCATACAGGTAGCCGCGAGCATCCGATTCTCTCAAAATATCTTCGAAATCCCCTTCAGCCATTTCTACTTCAAAACTACCTTCCGCCATTGTGATTAATCAAACTTTCTCCACAGAGCAAGAGCCTGTTAGCTTAGCTACAGAAAGATGGCTGACACTATGTTTACGTTCTGTGAGTGAGATCCCGCCCAATATGGGCGTGGTGAAAACATGCGGAACTAGCTGCTCAAACCTGCTGTAGTTTTAAGCCTCTGACCAAAAAATCCTCCGATGACGCAAAATGACGATTTTTGCGTCATCGGAGGATTTTTTCCAGATTAAAAATACATAAATCTCTCATCTCAGGGGGATATGAAGGGGGGAAGCACGGTAATTCGAAAATACTACTGGTTTTCTACTGATACAAAGCTTAATGCTAAATCCTGAAGTAACCCTTTAAGTTCTATAGACATCTAATGTCATGCATCCATTTACTGGATGAAGAAGTAAAAAAAACATTATTTCTCCTGGCAGTTCGACATTTTATCTTCAAGCCAACAATCCATTATCTGTTCACATTTTTTACAATACACATGTTGAACACAGACACAACTTTTGTTTCTCACTGCTCTGTTCAACTGATTCCCGCACCATCTTTAATGTTGTGGCGCTCAATACCTCATTTGACAAAACACCGGTGTACCAAATTTCATAATTTTGCTCTGAGACTTCCCCATACTGGCTGCTTTTCTGTTCTCTGTGGATTTCTCACCGCGCGTTCTCTTGATCTGTCAGGCGTCCCCAACACAGATCCGATTTTTCTTTTAACCCAAATCGGTCGGGTTGCACTTGTTAGTGCCCTCCTAATTAAGGTTTACCAAAAAAAAAATCTTTTCTGGCTCCCCCTAATTAGCTTCAGCACCTAAAAACAATTTGCTCCGTGGTGGAACAACTGATTTTCAGGTTACCTATCTGTTTGAAACTTCTTGATCCGCTACAAATCTCAGTTAATCTCAGATAATTTTCGTATCTGTTTGAAACCTCTTGATCCGCTACAAATCTCAGTTAATCTCAGATAATTTCCTCTCGTATCTGTTTGAAACTTCTTGATCTATATATAGATCTCAATTAATCTCAGATTACGCACCACAGAAACAGCCCTCAGCCAATATGGTTCAATTTCACTCTTCCCCCAATTAAACCGAATTTAAATGACCCTTACCAGAGACGTTGTTTCGTGCCACTTGCGGGTTCTTTAGATTCCAGTGGTCGATTCTCCCGGCCCTGATATCGGTCGGCCCCTCTCTCTCAAGTTTACGAGGTAGAGCTGGAACTTACTTAGTCCAGGTGGCCAAACACCGTCCGATCTCAGGTCCAGGGAACACGTTCAAGGAATCCCACTTCTGACACCAAAACTGTTGTGGCAAAAATTCTCAAACAAACATCACTGCGTAAGAGACACTCAGAGTCAAATTATATAAAATAGAAGTATTTATTCTTGCAAGAATAGGAGCAGTCTAATACACAGTTGTTACCCTGTGCAGAAGAGTGACACCCCCCCCAGACAGACTGAACTAGCTTTTATCTTAGTTTCAAGGCCTTCTTCCCCCCAGAGCCTTCCTCCCAGTAGTTTTCCATAGACGTCACTAGTTGGCCCACTAAGCTCCCCTGCACCAAATGGCCTTCTGACATCTAGGTCAGAGGTCCTTGTTCGTCTGTTCTCTGGAGTGTCTCCCTCTTCTGCCTCCCCAGGTACATAAACAGAATCCTCTCACTACAAGTGAGAGACACACATGTGACATTCTTTGAATCATCTACTAAAGATCAATGAATATCATTAAAATTGCCACTACACATACTACTGCTAAATACACTATTCGAAAATGATTTGTGGATGAGGATGTTTTCTCTCTTTATCTGTCTCCCTAAAGAGGAAAACTGCATAAAATTGTTGTTTTCCCTTCAGTATTGGAAAACAGAGGAGGACAAAACAAGGACAGTGTGTTTGAACAGTGTTGTACGCACACATATTTATAGCGGTTATTTGTCATCTACAGCTGTGAATTTATCATGGCGAGACAATAAATGTATCTATACCAGCTTTCCGAGAACAAAAGCCAAATGCTCTCTTCTTTTCCTGCTCAAAGACATGAAAACTTATTTTTGAGTCCTCTGCTGATACACAACGATTATTAAGAAGGATGGAAAACGTATGCATACAAACAGTTTGATGTCTGTTCTGTACTGTATTACAGTTACTGAGAATACGACTTCATGCGTGCACTGCAATTAGAAATTAACTCTTACTGACTGTTCTGTAACCAATTTGTAACCGGACCTAACTGTGTGTCTTTTTCTTTCTGTGTGTGTGGAGAGAAAAGAGTATCAGACTTTGTCTGTGTGTGTGTGTGTGCGTGTGTGTCTGTGTGTTTTCATGCTTGTTAATAAGCTTTAACGGGGCCTGCATAAACCCTTCATTAAAAATCTCCACTAATCCGCATTTTGCTTTCTCCCTGAATCATCCCTCATTACTTTTCCTCTCCACACTTCCACACTTCCACACTTCTCCACCTCTCTCTCGCTCTCCCGCATGTGTTTATTTCAGTATTATGGATTTCCTCTGTATTGTGGGTATGGAAATGCTGCGTGTGCCGTTATGCATTATTTGTGCTTCTGCAATTCAAAAGTCATTTTAATTGACAAGCTCCTCCTCGTTTGCATATCTCCACCAAGAGTCGTGACCAGGAAGAAAATAAAGCTTGTGCGGTTAATGTGTGAGCTTTCTGTTAATATGGAACATTTTCTGTGACTTATCCACACGATTCTACATTTGTATGATTGATTTTCCTTCAGAGGAAAAGCATGGTGCTGTTCAGCTTTTTCATATACATATTCCTCCAGTTCTCCATTATTAATGCTAAAATTATGCTAATAGACAGCATATATGGCTCAATTTTTGTTTATATGCAATTTTCTGTTATCCGTGCAGTTGCCATGGGCATTCTATAATAATGTAAACTATTAAGAACACTGACATGACAACACAGAACAATGACCAACAATGCAGATGTTCCTGGAACATATAAACAGTCATTGACCTCACAACCTGTGGCCAAACAGTCAATAAATATAGCATATATGATGCAATTACTCTTTTTAGACAAAACAGTGTAATTGAGATATTTGTTTTACTTAAAAGGGCCATGGATTAAGAAATACAAATTTCCTTGATCTTTTGACATATCATTTTGTAAGTTTCAGAACTCAAAACTTCCTCGTTAGTCCAAAAACAGCTTTTATTAAAACCAAGCTCAGAAAACGTCTCGTTTCGGCTTTTGTCAAATTATTATGCCATAGTGTGACGAAAGACCGCCTTTGCAGAAGAAAATCAATACCTACTTCTACATCATTGCCTCATTAGCCCCGCTCACCGATTCACCCATGTCATGTAGTAAATACGAGAGAGACACAGACACAGGATTACTCCAGCAACAAAACTATAGAGTTGCCTCTGAGGATTACAAGACGTTTGGAAGTGCCGACAGTAATGTCGCAACAGACAAGTGTGAGTAAAAGTGTTTCCCTTTCTGTCAGTCACTTTCAAAGTTGTGTCAAAATAGCGATACTAGGGGGTCCCCCTTGAGAGCCCCTAACACTTCTGACGTATTCAGAAAAGGCCAATAGATTTGCCTTGTGGAATTTTTCCCACTGTGAGAACATGACCATGCCAACGTTGCAATCTTGCTTCCCTTTCTTGGCAAGAAAGAGAAAAACCCAGTCTGAGTGTAGCGCTGAGTTGGCAGCTATGTTTGCCTGGGCCGCTGCAAGCATCGGACAAGATTGGAATTCCCCACCCTGTGCTGAGAACTCACAGTTGGAAGGTTTCTGGGTTCTGGTGCCTTTCTTCCCAGAAGTGCATGACGAGCTCACAAAGTATGGAAAAAACCTACTTCAAAAGTTATTTCGCCCTCAAAACCCTTGACGGTGGGATGGCCAGGGGGTACACAGAGGGCTGCCACCTGGTGGAATCGTCCTAAACACCTGTCCACAGCCTGTAAGTCTACTTTCTCCCTAAGGATGAAGGCTTACAGTGCTGTTAGAGAGGTCACTTCCACCCTGCGTGCCATGGCCATCCTGCGGGTCCATCTGGCAAAAGCTATGAAAGTGCTGAACAAGCCGAGGTTGATGCAGGAACTGCGTTCGGCGACTGTTGTTGCTCTCAGAGCAACTAAAGTCACAGCTCAGTCTCTCGGCCTGATGATGTCCACATTTGTGGCCCTAGAATGCCATCCTTGGCTAATCTTGTGGAGATGAGGGAGCTCAACAAAGTGCACTTTCTCGTTGCCCTTTCTTGCACGGTTGGCCTCTTCTCACTGTCGAGGACTTTGCCCAGCAGTTCTCCTCAGTAGAAAAGCAGACTGAGGCAATTATGACATCTTGCCTCGGCGAGATGCCTCCAAGCTGCGAGGCACGCCTAACTGCGTGTCGCTGAGCGTGTTCGCCTGTGACTGCCACACCAGCTCCGATTCCAGCACCATCTCTTAATTGTTCAAAAAACACATCATTTTCACATATTTTACATTATTACAGCTCCTCTCTCCCCAGTCTGTCCCGAACGCGTTCTTTAGTTCCGGTTTCGATTAAGCCCCTCCTTCTGAAATAATAAATGTGCTGTGATTGGTTAACTGGCCCAGTGTGTTTTCATCGTCTGCGTTTAGCGTGTGTTCGGGAAATGTCCCACCCCCCCATAACCGTGAGTTCTGCTGTAAATATAAAGGATGGCGGCGATTTTAAACCCGATTCAGACCCTGACAATGTGTAACAAACAAGATGAGCATCCAGAATGGAATTCATGCACAGACTTTGCAAGCCCGGATTTCACAGGACGTTTCAGAGTGTTATGTTTTTCTTGTACATTATAGGTACGATGTTATCCACCATTTAATCATGATATTTGTCAGAAAACTATGGTTATACAAACAGTAATCGATCACAAAAACATGGTTAATTTTCCTGCGGGAAATTTCCAAAAGCGAGTGCTTATAAAAGCTATAATAAACAACACTATATCAACACTAATGTTGGCAAGCAGGCGAGCGTAGCAACAACATAAAACTTATAATTAGAACTGTTAATATAAAACACAATTACAAATAATAAGACATACTTACAAGTTGTCATCCACAAACAACAGATTGTCCTGACAAAGTGGAAAGTGAAACTCCAGCTTTTGTGTAACCTGTATTGTGTTTCTGGGAGCTGTTCTTTGTAAAATGTGCATCGCACAGATAAACCTCAGGATTATAATGTTCAGGAACAGTGTTTAAAATAGATTTTACCCGCTCTAAGTTCATCAGCCGTAGGAAGGTCAAACAAATGAGTTAAAAACAGTGTCTCTTTGACATAGCAGCAGCTCCTCTAGGCCTTGTCCACTTTTCTCCGTATTCCGTTGGCGGGTATTATTTAAATGAGGAACATTATGACTTCATAAAGCCCGGAAAAATCGCGTTGTAGTCCAAACGAGCCTTTCGTTGTAGTTATTGGAAAGTGGATTCTGTTAAATAAAATATCTCCCTTTGGAGTGGATTTTGAGCTTTGTAACCTTGCAGATCTTTTTTATGCTCAAACATCAACATTACACACTAACTAAAGTTGAAAAAGTGAAAAAGCACAATAGGGCCACTTTAAACATTACCAAACAGTAGAAGTTTTCAGAGAGAAACCCCAAGCCAGCGAGAGATTTTCATGACTTAAGAAGCCACAAGAAATTAAATAAATAACGCAATAATAATAGTGATTATTTCATCTGAAAAGCTTGAAATCTTTGATCGATGCGTAATGCATTATCTTGAAATGAATAGCCAAATGGTGTGTTCTAGTTAAAGACATTCCTATTCATTAGTTGTCCTGGGGAAACAGTCGGAAACAGAAAGAAAGAAACAGAGAGCAAGAGTGCACCTGTCACACAACGCAATACCCCGATGATATATTTCCTCATAAACAGACAATATATTATTTTCAGTAAAAGAATATTTCCACATTAATGCATTGAAACTGACTTTTAGAATCTTAATAAGTGCTGCTGCCCTGATGGATTAAATCGTCATTGGCTTGCACACTGTAAAATCGATGATAAATGGCCACTTAAAGTGACATAAAATGTATTTAAAAAAAGCAGATATTGTCATACACCAGAATTCAAAGTGTCCAAATGGTGGTCAACGTGTGTAAGAATTGTAAAGGAAGATAAAAAGAAAATAGTCAGAAAAAGAGAGGGTGAATGAGAGCTATAGCAGTATATTATAAAGGTATGGATGGTTATGCAGTGAAATGCAAATGCACATAGTCTATTCTAGGGAGCTCTTTGGTTACCAGGTTGGTTCATATTTCTACCTTGTTCAGTAATTGGCATTTAGCATGATAAATGTAGTCACCTGACCCATACTGAATTATGCAGTAATACAGGGATGCCAAAACGTTCTCTCTTTCTGCTTCAAACATTTGGGTCATTTGGTGTGAAACCGGTTTGGGGTCGGTCGGTCTTATGCTCACCAAATCTGCAGGTATTCGATCAAAAATACAGTTATATTATGACATTTTATTACAATATAAAACAACTGTTTTCTATTTTTTTAAATGTAATTTATTCCTGCAAAGTTGAATTTTCAGCAACATAACTCCAGTCTTCAATGTTACATGACCCTTTAGAAATCATTTTAATATGCTGAATTGGTGCTCAAGAATTTTTTTTTTTAATTATAAATGCTGTTGTGATGCTTAATATTTTTTTTGTGGAACCTATCATAATTTTCCCCCAGTATTATTTGACTATGAAATTTAAAAGAACAGCATTTATTAGTTTTTTTTTTTTAAATATGAATGTAAAGGTCTTTTTTTTTTTTTTTAGCAATTTAATGCATCCTTGTTGAATATGTTGTGAAATGCTGTCACGAAAGGGCAACATTTGCTAAATGAACATGATTTCCCATTACTTCCAATTATATAAAAAAATGTAAGTCAGCTACTGAAATTGTTTTTAAGATGAATATGGGGATTTTTTTCTTCTTTACAGTGTAGGGAATTTACATTTTTATTTATTTATTTTATTTTATTCAAAAATAAACAGACCCTAGCCATGAGTGACATTCACTGGTTAGGATGTGACAACTAGCCCCGGTCTCCCCATAGCTTGCAATATTTTTATAAGCTCCTCTTTATCCTTCTCTCTCCATGCTGAGTTAAATAAGTCAACGCACTTCTCTATGTTAAACTCTCCCATGCTGAGATTCTTTCAGCTAAGTAGCACGTTTCTGAGGAAGAGAGAGCGAGAGGAAGCATAACAGGAGTAAAAGCACACGACATGACGCTTGTAAAGCATTTTGATACCTACAGGGGTGCATTTACGGCACTTAATACTGACATGTGAGCGTGTGAAGCGGCTTTTAAAGTTCATCATGAAAGAGGAAGCAATACAGGGGTGTGTAAATCTGCTGATATGTTTAATTACTTACGAATGTTGGCGATTTACAAGCTTTCATTTGCAGAAGGGAAATAAATGAAGAACTGAATACACAATCAGTTTTCCATTTAATAAACAAGCCGTCTTCTACATTCACAGATGAATATCACCATCATATGAGCGTTCAGGTGGAAAACCTCACAGTGTTTCATTGCTGGGATTTGTATCTGGGGCCTAGTTAGATCCATTTGAGCATCAAGAATCACAGCTAATTGAGTTTCAGAGTGCTTGATCAATTGCAGATTATCTGCTCTAGGTCAAACGGTAAATATTATCATGAGCTCAGATTAACATGACATGATTAACAGCTCATGTTAAGTTAGTCACACAAGACACAATGCTGCATATTAAAAACACGATTAAGAACATGGATTGTTTGTCAATCAATTCTGTAATCAAATTTTATTATACCTTCTAGTTTAAAAGATACATCTACATTCTCTACAACAGCATGGATTTGATTTTGCTTATATAAGTTGCATAAATGTGTGAATTATGAACCCTCGACCAGTTGAGTCAAAAGCAAGACCTCCAAAATTCCAAATTTAACCCTTGACTTCTAGAGATTTTTATTTTGCTGTATGGCAGTGAACAGTTTGCAAGTCAGTCTTCTCCTTTTTTCCAAGTTCTCCTCTATCCTACGGGCATTTTTAGCCATTAATCATTTATTTTTTAGGGGGCATGGTCCCTCAATATTTTTTTGTTGTTGTAAAAATAGCACTAAAATCATACTGGTGACTTTGGGAACAGCATTTTCACATTTTCCTTCAAAATACAGTACAACATTTACAGACACTAATTACATTTTTATCTGAAAAGCATCAAAGGAAGTTGTATGCGTTCAAAAAAGTAAACCAGTTGATTATCAGGTACATGGAGCAAAAGGAGATATTGGAAACTAAAAATATTTTTTCACTGACCAAGCAAATGGATTGAAATGAACTTTAGCTAATTTTTACTCATTGCATCAGTCCCACTACAGTTGTTCAAAGCATTTGTACTTACAAAGCATTGTACTTGTATCACGTCTAGCCTGTGTGTTGTTACTGGTGGAAATGATAACAGCTAGCTAAGGCGACATTGATTTACCTGTATGTTTTAAAAGCACCCTTATCTTATGATCATGTATCCAAAGTATCAAATCCATAGCAAGGGAAGGGCAGAACAGGGAGCCCGTTCTCATCCTTTGGCGTCATATAGGTGACGCCATGTGACAAAACGTCGAAATACTACGCACATGGCACCCTTTAGCGTGAATATAACACGCGAACCCAAGGCGTCATAAAGTTGACTGGCATCCTTTAGCGTGAATATGAGACGCAGACCCTACCCCACACCTAAACCTACCCATCACAGTGCGTGTTATACTGACGCTAAAGGGTGCCATGTGCGTAGTATTTCGACGTTTTGTCATATGGCGTCACCTATATGACGCCAAAGGATGAGAATGCGTTGGAACAGGATATCCATGAAAACTTCATTACGCTAAATAACCCAAACTCAATGGAAAAACTTACCTGTGTCAACATTTCAGCAAAATTATGTTACTTCCTAATTTGCGACACATTCAAAGTGAAATGTCCAGTGAATGGCGATAAAAGCTTGTTCAGTATTGATTGAAACACATGTGAATCTGGTAACATTTAATAACATGGATTATTGTTCGTATCATGGCAGCTCTATCACATTGAAACGGACGTATCACATACTGTAGACCCTACCCTAAAGCTATCCGATAGTTTTAACAAAATCAAATATAAGATATAGAAAGGCATTTGCTGAAGCAACTGTGCCATTTTAGCTTGCTTCTACAAGTAATTGAGCTAATTTATCGCAACTCACAGGACTCGTACCGAAGTGCTCCACATTGCAAGTGCAATGTTCTACCAGGTGAGCTACCGAGCAAGTTTACTGTCAGAAAAGCCATCCATATGGAGCTGGTTATGTGATGCAAATATTGAAATGTCTTGGTATACAAATCATGCACTATGGTAAATGTGTTTTCGGGTCATAACATAGTATTGTTCAAGAAAATGTATTAATCTAATCTGCTCTCGTAATCCTAATTCGTTTAAAAAAAAAAGAAGAGTGAACAGCTGTTAGTGTTAAACTGCTAATGCTCAATTTAGCTGGGAATTGCTGACAATTGGATATATACTTAAAAAAAAAATGGTTAGAGGTTCATTTTTACAATGAGCCTAGGTTGCTAAATTAAACAAAAAGCTACTCATTCATGCATTAGCAAGTGTTTTCTTGGTAGTTAGCTACATTTTGGTCTTTCTGCAAATCTGAAAAAATAAAGCAAACACAATGGGGTGATGGTGTATACGATTATATTTACAGCTGCAGAAATGTGAATTTCCTTCAGCCTTCACTTTGCTTAAATGGAGATTATCAAACCCAGTGTATCGGATATAGCTTGTGTCTCAGGTTGGTACAGTATACACATTACAAAACAAAGATTTTACTGAGGCACAGCGGAATTGCCACAAAATATCCCATAGTGTGATTCGACTGACTCTTGCTGCACATCCAATCAGCATTTCTGATGTAGATTGTTGTCATTGTTTTCACCAATGCTTTTTGTTATTGTCCATATCAGCTAGAAGCCACATATGATCCCAAGCCTCCATTTTTGTCAATGAAATGTTGTTCACAATGGTAATTTGACCACTTGACTTGTAGTTTAAGCCAACAATAATACTTTCCTGGTCAGCTCTGCAGCCATAATGGCATTGCAAGTGCCATCAAGCAAGCTTACGTTGTTAGTACTTGCAAAGATAAAGTTACAGCTCATGTTTTCAAATGAGTTCACAGGCTATTATTTATCTGAAATTGCGGCTGGCTGAGGTTGTTCTTTGTGATGAGAAGCCCTGTCTGTAATTTCAGAAATGCTGACGTTAAGCTTCAATCCGTATAGAGGCAGCATCTGCTGAATGTTTAACTTTGGTTTTTATCTTTGTAGAGTTGTTGTTCCACTAAAATTGCCATGTCCACACGGTTCAACTCACAAGCTGCTCTTTGATGCAGCAAACAGTATGGAAAAAAGTACTGAAAAATCGTAGAAGGTCACGCGTGTCTGCATTCTCACAGACCGTCTGTGCATCATTCCAGTCATTTCATCGCCATGATGTTTGTGTCATTGCTGTTTTATGTGTTTGGTTGTGTTTTTATTGTGTGGTTTTGCATGTCATTGGGAAATGGATGGATGCTTGATTAGAAGTTTTCAACCAGGGGGCCAGGATCCACTAGGGGGGCCTCATCAAACTTTCAAGGAGGTCACAAGATGCTTTAAAACTTGTTTCGACCTATTTTAAATAATTTTAAAATAAGCTTAAACAACTAAAAAGCAAGATATCCCCTGAAATTATACTTCTTTTTTTAATTCGAGCTCCTAGTCTCGCGTAGCTAGACATCCAGGCTTACGGCAGAAGGTATGGACTCCATCGCAGCTTTCTTCGGCCAAGGACCGCCCAAGAGGATGTTTGACTGACATGTAATGCAACCAATCACAGTTTGTTTTGATCCGTGTCATGTTTAGGGGCTCGAAAATGTAAAGTCAATGTTCCTACGATAACAGACCAGCGTGCATCTAACAAATTATTCAATCAAGCACATGGTGCAAGTTTACTGCAACAATGGAGCCGCGAACTTCACATTCTTACATCCAGCGTTTAGTTGACCCTGGTAAGCGCTCATTGTCACAGTTGTAAACACAACGGCTTTCTTCTTCCACGAAGGGGGTTTGGCGTTTGACTTTTTTCAGGCGGACTGTTAAAAAAAAAGCTACACACACGTCTCCCAGACATCCCATGGAATTCAACCAATCAGATGACGACTTCGGAAATCCTGAAGTGTGCAATATGCATCAGACATTCAGCCAACAGTCTGTGGGCGTGACGTCTGAGGCTGAGACTACAGAGCTCTTGAAAACCACAACAAATTCCTTGTGTTTGCACAATAAAGCTCATTCTGATTCTGATTCATAAAGCACGTACCACCTCCCCCAACTCAAACATCACAAACAGTTCTTACTGCATGTCTTAGTTAAAAGTAGAATACTTTCAAGAAAAGGTTGAATATATTAGGAATACTAATTATATATTGTTACTCCACTCAAATCCACTCAAATTATTCTGTAAATAAATAAATAAGTTTAAAAAAGCATTTGAAAATGAGCAGGTTTGTCATTATAGTAGAAGTATCAGAAATATCTTGGGGACCTTCAAATATTGTTTTTGACAATAGGGGGCCTTGGAGACTGTTGCTAGGGTATTCTTACTAGTTGCTTGCTGCAGTAATGTCTTGTGCATGGCTAGCTCTGTTCATATGGAAGACCGTTTCCACTTCAGATAAATAATTTAGATAATTCAAAAAGTAGTTGTAATTGTGAGAGAAAATGTACAACAAAAAATCACTTTTTTTCCACAAATATGAGAAATAAAGTCGCAATTATAAGATATAAAGGATATCTGAGGCAGACATATAAGGGTAAAATGAAACTTAGATTAGTAAGTGAGTTGAAGACATCAGTTTGCTTTGCAAAAGCTGCATTTCAAATATACTAATTCACTCTACACCATACCACTTACACTGCTAGTAAAGTCAAATCGCCTTGGAAACTTGAACCCATTGAAAGTAACTGGAGCTAATCTGAAATTCAGCTTTTAAATGGCAGAAAATGTATCACATGTTCTCTCTCTCTATGAGTAGTGGATCATGAGTTAAATGAAGTGTGGAGGAGAGGAACCCCTTCAGCTCCTGTAACTGCAGCACTCCTCAGGGATTCCTGCCTAATTCCATTTAATTCCATAGATGTCCTGCCATTCCCAGATGGGCACTAACTACTCAATTATGCCATGCTAAAACTCTTATTCTGGTGGACTGTGGACCTTGCTTGACTTCCTACAAATTTCCCTAACGATACCTAATGAGAATCTTTAGAATGGCTCAGTGTGCTCCTCCAATTTAAAACCAGGAAGTGTAGCCTGCATTTTTGATGCATTAGGTTTCAAATCACACAAATAGCTTCAGTAATCTGGGTAGCACTTTAAGTTCAGTGAGACTGAAACTTTATTTTTAGAGCATCATCTTTGCGAGTCCTTTCACGAAAATGTGTGCAACTGAAGAAACTTTTCTTACAAAACCTTTTATCACGGTCCTGGACTCTTTTCAGAGTATTTGCTCTCATGCTGTGCCGAGGGATTACGCTGAGTCATCTGAGAAGAGACGGAGAAAGGGAGGGGGATACAGGGTGAATGCAGAGAGATTGGAATTTAGATGCTATAATGGAAAACAGTACTAATTGCAAGAGCTTTATATGGAGCCGCTAAATGGACGTTGAAAAAATGGTGGAAAAAATTGTGAATTTTTTTTTTTTTTCAAATCTTTTACGTTCCCCGAGAAACTTTGCCTTCCCTCGCAAAGATATTTGATTTCCCACGCAAAACTTTTGTGTTCCCTTGCAAAGACATTTGCATTCCCCGCAAAACTTTTGCGTTCCCCCGCAACTTGCCAGCCCAGAAAGTCAGTGAAGGAAATGTTTAAATAGTCCATGTGACTACATAAGTTTATCAAGCGACGAGAATACTTTTTGTGTGGAAAAACAACAAAAATTATTCACCTATTCGTTTTCTTCAGTGTGGGCCTCTGACGCGAGTTCACGAGAGCGCCATGACGCATGAGCAGTGTGGGGAACGTTACTTTAAAAAAGTAATTAGTTATAGTTACTCACTAATTGTTCCAAAAAGGTCCAACTCGTTACCAGGGAAAGTAACTATTTGTGTTACTGTTAAAAAACATTGCTATATGTCAAAGAATTTGGATTTTTTTTTGCAGTTTTCACAAGTCAGTTGAAATGAGTAGAACAGACAGGTGTTTGTAACTTTCTATATTTATTGCACGTCGACAGACAGCAAGAGGTTTATCCTGCACTTCAAGTATTATCTTTGTAAGATAAGATAATGCAAATAAATAAAACTTCTCCAGTTTACTAGCAGAGCATTCATTTAGTTATTAAATATTAAATAAGAGATATCCTATTAAATAAGAGAGATAGCGCTAAAATGTGTTGTTTTTGAAATCAAGCTGAGCGCTCGTGTCCGCTGCTATCAGTGTCATGGATACAGTGTTCTCTTTTGGCTCGTGCAGTCTTCACTCGGACGCGCTCTTCCATCTATCGGTGTTGCTGAGACCCTCTATTCATTCCGGTGAAATCACAAAATAAAATCCACACAAAAGTGTCCCTGCTTGATATAGACAGTAACCACTGATGAACATATTCAGTTTTGATGAGAGGAAAAAAAACTATGCGAGTGCGGATTAGAACCCGTAACCTCTGACTCGCTTGGCAAAAGATCTACCACTAGACCATTTATGAACTCAAACAACATTTGTGGATCGATGGATTTATTTATGGATTTATTTACATCTATTTACATTTTGAGCAGAGAGGCTGCACAGTTTGACAAGTTTGTACACAGCACTTCTGAAAATGCACTTCCGAATGCGTCTCTGTCCCCAGCACATTTCAAACCAAACTGGCGCCTGTGGTAAAGCACCACATTTAACGTCCAGTAACGTTACCGGCGTTGTAACGACGGGAAAAGTAATTAGTTAGATTACCCCATTACTGAAAAAATAACGTTGTTACCAAACGCCGTTCTTTTAAATGGCGTTATTCCAAACACTGCGCATGAGCGAGAACTGAGAAGATGACGTTCAAGAAGTAGAAGAAGAACGTCATCTTCTCAGTTCTCGCGCATGCGTTGTGGCACTCTCGTGAACTCGCATCAGGGGCCCACACTGAATAAAACAAACACATGGACACACAGTCACATGGACTATTTAAACATTTTTTTTACTGACTTTCCGGGCCGGCAAGTTTCAATCCCTTAGAAGCCTATGGAGGAGTGATCCAGCTCTCAGACTTAATAAAAAATATCTTAATTTGTGATCCGAAAATGAACGAAAATCTTACGGGGTTGGAACAACATGAGGGTGAGTAATTACAGACAGAATTTTTATTTTTGGGTGAAATATCCCTTTAATGTCCCACTGGCAGTGCTTCAGAGCTCCATGCGTTAATGTAGCATTTCATAGTGTTTGAACTTGGACTCAAATATAGGCTAAAGAATGCGGTCAGTGCTTAACTCAAGGTGGAGTTAAATATATTCACATAGGGAAAGTTTCGCAACGCAAAGTTTCTCGGGGGAACGCAAACGTTTTGCAAGGGAAAGCAAAAAAAAAAGTTCCATTATTCCAAAATTGTTCCATAGAACCCAAAATAATTTTTTGTTGAGATCCAAAAATGAACTAAAAAAAATCAACTCCAAAAACAACAACAAAAGAGTCCATGTGACTCATGCACTATATTGCACACTCTTCTGAAGCCATATGAAAGTTTTGTGTGAGAGGACTAAACCGACTAAAATGTTTATTATTATTCACGGATAATCATCTCTCCAAATATCTGTTAACTCACGAAGTGGTGCAACAAGATCAATGAGTAAAATCACTGATCTGATTCTTGAGTTCAGTTCACTGGAGGGTAAGGTAAAAGTTTAATTAAAATGAAAGGTTACACGTTACTACATGTACTTACTATAGTAATAACAGTAAATTATGCATAATTACAATTAACTAACCCTAAACTAAACCCTAACCGTAACAACGTCATCTTGAAATAAAGTGTAACCAAAAGTAAATTCTCCTTTTGTGCTAAAAAAACAAACAAACAAACAAACAAACAGTGCTCATTGGAAATACAGGCCTATACTTACATTTTCAAGTTCAAAAAACGTCTCAGGTTTCATCTTGAGACATGAGACACTGCGTCATAGTAGCGACGATGTGGGCATTTGACGATTCTCACACCACAAAGTAAACACTCTTCACTTAAGGACGAACAGTTTCCTCATGGAGAGAGCTCTGGAGTCCAGTACAGTGTGTTCTCCACAACCACAGTTGAGAGACCAGAGTCTATGAGTTGGCCCCCTCAGAGGCCAAACCCACAGCTTCCACAACTGTGGGCGGGGGTGAAAGATTAACCCTCTGGGGTCTGATGTGTTTTCTGGGTCCTGGAGGTGTTCTTACATGCTCTGACATTTGTGTTTATTTCTGATACTTGTGACATTTTCATGGCTAAAGTCTGATTACACTGTATTCAGCACAAACTCTGCTACAGTAATATGTCAGCAGCATGTATGTAAAAGTTTTTAGTTTTGAGATAATGACGTTTATGCGTGGTTTGTGAAAAAACAAAAAACAAATATAAAACCCTTACTAATTATTTCTTCACAAGACTTTTGAAAATTGTATCACGTAGCCTAGAATATTTGCTTCAAAACTATGTAAAAAATCTGACTACTCATTCAGATAAGTCAATAAAGTCTTTTAGAATGTGTATGACGTGTTTTGGGTAAGAAAGCTTAATGCGAGAAGGCGTAAACCACTGTGAATCTCTCATTATTATGTATGCTTTTCACACCTGAGGAAGACAAAGACCCCTCCCATAATGGCCCTATTAAGGTGCTATCAGGCCCTATCATTAGGAGCCTTGCACAAAGAATGAGGAGAGCCTTAAAAAAGAATGGCTTTTTGATTGTTTAGATTTATTTACAACACAACATAATCCAAAGATACACAACAAATGACAAAAAAGCACATTATTGAACACACTGATCTTTAGATCACACACACTCTGTTCAACAGAGACCTTTGTGACATTCCTGAAACATAGTACATACCTGTCCATGTTACATTTACCATGTTCATGTACAGACTACAGAGACTCATGTGAATGTCAGCAGGACTCAGTGGCTCAGTGGTCCCTGTAAAAAAACAAAACAACAGCAAACAAAAAAACAACAACTGTGAATGCTGATATCAAGAGAAAGGCTGCACAATTTTGGGAATACATTTCAGATTTTTCTGGTTAAAATATCTTTTTACAATTTATAAAATACACACACATACATATATAATGAACACCAGGTGTGTTGTGCAATGCATATAGCCAACGTGTATGGCTGCATAAAATAATAACAATAGTCTATAGCAGGCGGCCTGGTAACACTACACTAGAGAAAAATTGATTGATATGTTACTTCAAATGTTTACAATCGTTATGACGTTCTGACGTAAACCATGAAACCTAATGTTTGGTGCGTTTTGCTTTTCAAACTCAGAGCGCGCTCAGAGAAAATTTACTGGATCGAGCAACTATGAAACATTATTGTTAACATATTATACATATCTGACGTTACGTTTGAGCAGATATCCACAAACACTGTATTTAACATTAAACCCGGATCTAAACATTATAATATTCACCATAGTAGAGTAAACACAAGGCTACTAGCCTACCATATCATGCTGTGTTTTATTATCAAACATAAGAACAACCTTGTGTCGTACATGAATATAAATTTCGCATTGAAAGGTATGCCTGCCTGTCTATAGTTCATATTTCAACATGTTTCTGTCGATTTCATACATTTTAGTCTAGCAACAGCTTAACTGCAATTCAACAATAACACTAACTAATATTATTCATAATACATTTCTTACCTTACATCTTTCTTGTCTTCAAATCGCGATCTTCTTCTTCTTCCGAGGTAAGTTAAATCCAATGTAAAATCACAGCGTGTTTTCCAACCTCGGCGAAAAGCATTGGACTGATGAAGTTTGGAGCGTTGTTTTTGAGGTAATGAGGGCATTCGCGTTCCTTCACGTGGATATTTGCATATCAATCTCTTTTGCGCGGTGGGCGTGGTCGAATTAAAAATAATGAGCAAGCGTTTGAGAATCTGGAAATCTTGTTGGGTTTATACAAATAACTGAGAATATTTGTTTTTATTTTGAATCAGATCATTTAAAACTACACACTTACGTTTATAAAGATACATGGCTCATAAATGTGAGACGTGTATTCGCTGAGTTGTTTCAGTTTATAGACGTGCTCAAGAAAAAAAAAGTTCACCGAGACGGAGAGACAGAACGCATACCCCGTTTATTTTCTTTATTTTACAAAAGCACAATGGTTTGTTTTTATTGTAAGTGGACACATACAAAAATAGACATCTCACAGATTCTATTTTCATGTTTCTTTTTTCTGTATGACCATAAATGACGGAGTATTTTAAGTCTATGTTGCTGCTATGTGAAAAAAATCGAGCAAATCACGCCGGCGTGATTGCCGACCCCAGAGGGTTAAGCCCCTTGCCTGAGACAGAAGGTCCCTCCTGATCAGAATCTCCATGGGGAGCCATCGGGGAGGCACATAAGAGGAGCAGGAAGTGTGAGGGAGAACCAGAGCGGACAGTGTATCGTTTCTAGAGACGCAAAAAGGTCCACCTCCGTCTGGCCGAACTCCCTCCATATCCGGGCCTCAGCCCCTGCCTTGAGATGTAGACAGGATGTAGACTGCTCTCAGGGAGAGCAGCTTTCACTGAGGAAGTGTTTCAAAGCTAGAAAGACCGCCATCATCTCCAGGCAGTTTATGTGCCACGAAAGTCGATGGTCCCTCCACAGACCCTGTTCTGAGCGACCACTCAGTGAGAGATGCATCTGTCGTAAGTGGCATATGACGAAAAGGAGCTCCCAGCATGGGGCAATGGGACAGGAACCATGGGTCTTTCCACAACACCAAGTTACACCAGCTCATAACCTTGATCATGCGGAACAGGTTGCCCCTCGGGGAAAACCCCTTGATCTTGAGCCACCACTGCAAGGGTCTCTGCAATGTACAGCAGGCCAAAAGGTATCATGTTGGGTGCTGCTGCCATCAGACCCAATAGTCTCTGAAACTGTTTGACAGTGAGTGACTGGCCTAGCTTTAGCTTGTTTACAGCTGCGAGGATCAAAGTGATACAAGGAGGAGATAGACACGCCTGCATTATTGTCTAATCCC
This sequence comes from Tiaroga cobitis, assembly GCA_030578255.1. Classification (NCBI taxonomy): domain Eukaryota; kingdom Metazoa; phylum Chordata; class Actinopteri; order Cypriniformes; family Leuciscidae; genus Tiaroga; species Tiaroga cobitis. The sequence goes on from CM060591.1 coordinate 11,118,850, forward strand.
ACACCATGACCAGAAAAGTGGTCCTCTGTGCTGGAGAAAGCATAATCTCCTTTGGATTCAGCCTTAAACCCAACGCTTTCATATGGGTGAGGACGATGCCGAACCACCATCTGCTCTGATTGAGCTAATATTAACCAATCATCAATATCATTTAATACAGGAATGTCCAACGCATTCTCATCCTTTGGCGTCATATAGGTGACGCCTGACAAAACGTCGAAATACTACGCACATGGCACCCTTTAGCGTGAATATAACACGCAAAGTGATGGGTAGGTTTAGGTGTGGGGTAGGGTCTGCGTCTCATATTCACGCTAAAGGATGCCAGTCAACTTTATGACGCCTTGGGTTCGCGTGTTCTATTCACGCTAAAGGGTGCCATGTGCGTAGTATTTCGACGTTTTGTCATATAGCGTCACCTATATGACGCCAAAGGATGAGAACGGGCTCGAATGTCCTGGAGTCGCAGTAGAACCAGAGCTGCATCCACGCATTTTGTGAAAGTCCGGGGTGATAGAGCTAGGCCAAAGGGAAGAACTCGATATTGGTATGCTTCGCCCCCCAAAAGCAAACCTCAGGAATCTACTGTGTTGTGGAAGGATGGATAAATGGAAGTATGCGTCCTTGAGATCTATCGTGACAAACCAGTCCTCGGATCTGTTTGAGTCACGATTTGTTTCAATGTCAACATCTTGGACTTGAAATCTTTGACCGACCGATTTAGATTTACACTCACCAAAAGGATTATTAGGAACACCTGTTCAATTTCTCATTAATGCAATTATCTAATCAACCAATCACATGGCAGTTGCTTCAATGCATTTACGGGTGTGGTCCTGGTCAAGACAATCTTCTGAACTCCAAACGGAATGTCAGAATGGGAAAGTAAGGTGATTTAAGCAATTTTGAGCGTGGCATGGTTGTTGGTGCCAGACGAGCCGGTCGGAGTATTTCACAATCTGCTCAGTTACTGGGATTTTCAATCATTTCTAGGGTTTGCAAAGAATGGTGTGAAAAGGGAAAAACATCCAGTATACGGCAGTCCTGTGGGCGAAAATGCCTTGTTGATGCTAGAGGTCAGAGGAGAATGGGCCGACTGATTTAAGCTGATAGAAGAGCAACTTTGACTGAAATAACCACTCGTTACAACCGAGGTATGCAGCAAAGCATTTGTGAAGCCACAACACGCACGACCTTGAGGCGGATGGGCTACAACAGCAGAAGACCCCACCGGGTTCCACTCATCTCCACTACAAAATATGAAAAAGAGGCTACAATTTGCAAGAGCTCACCAAAATTGGACAGTTGAAGACTGGAAACATGTTCCCTGGTCTGATGAGTCTCGATTTCTGTTGAGACATTCAGATGGTAGAGTCAGAATTTGGCGTAAACAGAATGAGAACATGGATCCATAATGCCTTGTTACCACTGTGCAGGCTGGTGGTGGTGGTGTAAATGTGTGGGGGATGTTTTCTTAGCACACGTTAGGCCCCTTAGTGCCAATTGGGCATAGTTTAAATGCCACGGCCTACCTGAGCATTGTTTCTGACCATGTCCATCCCTTTATGGCCACCATGTACCCATCCTCTGATGGCTACTTCCAGCAAGATAATGCACCATGTCACAAAGCTCGAATCATTTCAAATTGGTTTCTTGAACATGACAATGAGTTCACTACTAAAATGGCCCCCACAGTCATCAGATCTCAACCCAATAGAGCATCTTTGGGATGTGGTGGAACGGGAGCTTCGCGCCCTGGATGTGCATCCCACAAATCTCCATCAACTGCAAGATGCCATCCTATCAATATGGGCCAACCTTTCTAAAGAATGCTTTCAGCACCTTGTTGAATCAATGCCACGTAGAATTAAGGCAGTTCTGAAGGCGAAAGGGGGTCAAACACAGTATTAGTATGGTGTTCCTAATAATCCTTTAGGTGAGTGTATATCTAATATGCACTTCGATTTGTCTCAACATGGGGACAAGAGAGCTGTTATAGAGGTCTTCACGGGTCCAAAAATTCATGCCCGAACCGGAAGAGACGCGTAATGTGCTACACCGAACCGACCCGCACCCGTCTATAATTTCAAAAGTTGGACCCGGACCCGTGCAGATCCGAGAAATGCCATAAATGTACTGCCCGGACCCGACCTGGACCCGTCTATTATTTGAAAACTGGACCTGAACCCGACGGGAAGACACAAACCCGACTGGACCCGATTGTCACATATTATTTCACACAAGTTGCGAAAAATAAAACTTTTTGTCTTACCTAATTTTAGTAGCCGTCGTCTCACTTCCTTGTAACGTTAACGTTACCTGACTGACTGTGATGCATTAAGTTACAATCCACCGACAAGAAAGTTCTATCCATGTTATTTCTCTCGTTATTCCAAGCTTAATCCACTCATTATTTCAGCTTTAAAAGTCCACTTGATCATGTCACGGTGATGGATGACAAATGCAACTTTGCACATGTACATTCTGACTCGAGTTAACTTACATAATAACTTTAACTGTTTGCCCTTTTGAACTATAATAACGATTGCTCGTTCAGTGCCATGGCCGCTGACGTTATTTATTTGCTATCATATCTGTGCTCTCTGCTCTGCATTGAGTCTGAATCTGACCACCAAAACTTTAAGATTAAACAAGACGGTTCATTTATATTATTATAAAAATGGGGAAAAATGTAAAGCGCGGTTTGGCGGAAGCTCTGGTTGCCATAGAAACATGACACGCGCTTGAGACTGCGCGCTCTGCTTCTAACGGCAGAGAGAGAGAGAGTGAGAGTGAGATCGCTCTTTATTTTTTGGCTCACACTTTTCTTTACCTAATTTTACAAGTTGCAAAAAAACACAAGAAGTGCTGACTGACTCATTCTGACTCTGATCGAGTCCGATGACTCCGACCGCACGGGTATTACACACAATGTTAAACAGACCCCGGACCCGAAGTAATAGATTCGGACCCGACCTGGACCCGGCTGATCATTTAAAATATAGACCCGAACCCGTACGGGTCCCGGGTCGGGTCCCGGGTCGACAGGTCTCGGGTGCACTGTGAAGACCTCTAAGCTGTTAGTCAATAAATGGGAAAACAAAGTAACGTGTGTTACTTATTTGAAAAAGTAACTCAGATATTTTGTTGTAAATTTTAATGCGTTACTTTACTAGTTACTTGAAAACGTAATCTGATTACGTAACTCAAATTACTTTTAATGAGTTACCCCCAACACTGAACAGAACATAATTTTTGTGCATGCCACTCACTGGACATTTCACTTTGAAAGTGTTGTAAAACATGCAGAAGCAACGTAATATCATTTCGCAGAAATATCACCATAAGCACTTTTTTTCCAATTAGTTGCCAGAAAAATAACAAAATACAGGTTTGGAATGACATGAGGGTAAATAAATAATGGCAAATCTTCCATGTTAGCTTAAATATCTCTATAATGCTAGAGGAAATCAGTTGTCTTGAGTATCACATTAAAAACCAGGGCCCAAATGTAACAAAACTAAGCTAAGAAAACCCTTGGTTATATATATTAACACATTATCACTAATGGTGATGATACACAGGGCAACTTTTTGAGCAATGTTGCTGGGCACTGTTGCAGTCAACCGGCAACCAGATGAGACACAGGGCCCACGACCGACCTAAATTATCCAGATAGAAATGTATTGGCAATTTTAAATGGGAAAGTGCCCAAGCAGCAATCGCTCGGCAAGATTGCCCAGCAACATTGCTCAAAAAGTTGCCCTGTGTATCATCACCTTAAGTGTTTCTTAATTTAAGCTGTTATTGTTGACTAAGCCTAACCAATACTGCTTACCAAAGCCTCATTGTAGACAATCGTAGACTTTAGACTTTCACATCTCAGTCTTCTTGGTGATAATCAGTTTCTCAAAGTCAGACAAGTTCTAACTTGATCAAGATGATGCATCAAATATCAATATACAAGACCCTTGAGACAGTTAATAAAAATTCCCATCATTCTGTCATAAATCACTCACTGTACAATATACACACATATACTGCCTATGTATAATAATATATAATCAATTATCAATATATGTGCCAATTATGCAAACAAAACATCTAAGAACAGCATGAATGTTCTGCTGAATAACTTATTTTCTGTTCTACAGCAGAAATAAATGAATACAGGCTTGGGATTAAATTGGGGTGAATAAATGATGACATAATTTTCATTTTTGGGTGAGCTATTCCTTATATACTAAAAGACAAGATGTAAAAAGCAAGAATGAATTAAATTGAAAAACTGCAGTGAAACTCCACTACAGAAATTATACATTTAATATCCTTGGAAAACATTTAAAATTACTTAGATGCTTTGATATATATATATTTTTTTTGGCAGAATGGTCCATTGAATATTTTCAGAGCTTAGTTAAGGCAGCTATCACTAACTGTAATTTGTCATCTCACTTGGGTTTCACATACATTTTTTACTTCTCACGACTTCCGTGTACAGAACCCACTTCTTCAAACCATTAGTTTTTTTGAATAAAGTCAAGGCAGTGTCATGCCTGAATAATTGCTGCCCAGTGGTGCACATTTCTGTAATTATGAATTGCCTGCACAGACTGCTGATGTCTCACATCACTTGCATTAACCCTGACAACTAAGGACTGTCCAGCTGCCATGTTACATGTAAAGACTTGTGTATGATTTCATCACCCTCATTCTGAACAGCTTGCATGAGCATGTGAACATGTATGACACATATGTCAGGGTGATACTCATTATGTACGGTTCTCCCTATAACCATCCAATCTGGTTATGAAACTGCATAATCTTCATATATGCAGCTCTACAGGGGATTTCCAAACAAACAACAAATACTAAAAATGGAAAACATAACCTTATTGATGCTGATTTAGAATAGCCAATCCAATATGGATGTATGTTATATCAGTCTCCGACTGTACCCACTCATTTCCATATGCAGCTTTTCATCTTTGGCGGTTCTGCAACCCACAACAACAGACTCATCATCAAATTAATTCATAATGTGTCTAATCAGCAGCACTGGTAAACCCACAGTTTACATGCATCATATATATATATATATATATATATATATATATATATATATATATATAAATATATAATTTTATTGTATAACATATGTGCGTGCGGTAGTGGCCAAAAGTGATGTCTGGAGGGGATATTTGTTTTTAATGACCCTACAAGGTTGATTAAACCATAATCATATTAGGAAAATATTTTATAATTTTTAAACATTTGAAATATGAGGGTAGAGCAAAACACTAAACTTGATTGAGGCATTTATCTGACTAAATTATTTGGCAAAAAGCCAAACTACATAATTTACTATGTCTTGTTTTTGCATATGTTCATAATTTCTTTGCATGACAGCCAGACCAAAACTTATGTCTGCACAATTTGTCATGTTTTTGTGTTATCATAAATAAAACTTATTAAATCTTAAACACATTTTTAATAATATTTGAATAAAGGGTGAATAGAACGGACATCACTTTTGGCCACTACTGAATGCATCAAAATACGTAAATAAGTCTAATAACTGGAAGACATAATGTAATTGCCATGAAACAGAAGGATTCACACAGGTAAAGTAATCAACAAGTTTATTTGCAGAAGTATGTGATCGCAACGATGGAAGCAGGTGAGTAACTGATGAATATATTGTTCAGGATGGATATCTGGATGAGTAATGGTCTTATCGGTTGCAGGTTCTGAAATGAAGATCAAGGCAGATGACTGAAGACGAATGAAGGAAGCGGATGACTAAAGACAAGTCGTTCTGGCAGGTATAGTGCAGGTGAGGAGGCAGGTGAGTTTTCTTTAAGGGAACGACGAGACCAGACCATGGTGACCTGCAGTGGGAAGAGTTATATGGTGAAGATTGGTGACAGGTGACAGCGATCTCTGTGATTGATAAGTGCATGCAGGTGAGGGTCAGAGAGGATGATGGGAAATGTAGTGAGGAGGTCATGACTAGCTGGTGACCGTGACAGTAATATTAATGCAACAAAAATAGCTTAATTTTTGGTTAGCTTTACAGATGCTTGTTTTTACCTTTTTTCTGATCATACTTTGTTTTTAATTTGTGGTTTAGTGACATACAGCTTTTATTATCCCTCTCTCTTTTGTACAATCTGAAATCCATAAACATAATTGCTCCAAATGCTCTTGTTAACTGACACTATTGCCAACCAAAAGTTTTGTATAGTTTTCATATGACTGGGCAATGAGAACGTGCTGATATTTGATCACAACTGCCAACAGATTATAAGAGCAGGATTACATTTAAGGCTTTGGTGTACCTGTCTTTGATATGTCCTCCTCAATTAATGCAAAGCTAACACACCGCGTCATTCAACAATGGTCAAATGCTTTATAGGTTTAGTGTTCAAATAAGTATATGTTTGACATTGGCCATGTAATTTTTTATTAAAGTCGTCATGAAACAGAAGTTGTGGTTGTCTTTTTCCCTATTGAGATGAATGAAAAGGCTTCTGGAATGGGACTGGATTTCGTCCTCGGGAATTGTTTGGATTGTAGGTATTGGTAACTAAATGGAGGCAGATCTGAATGCCAGTTTGCAGTCAGTTATAGAGGATATCTAGTCCCACCCTCCATCGAGACACAAATCTGTATGCCCAAAATTATTGTATTTTAGGTTTCCGCTGTTATGAGGAAAAAATCCAGCAAAATGCGCCAGCAAGTTCGTTGACCCCAGAGGGTTAAACAATGTTGTTGCTCTTACATTGCCTGTATTGGAATTTTGAGTCTTGTCCCCTGTGCACTTAGCATGTAGATACATTATGTACTGTAATGTGTTCCAAGTCAGTCACTAATGAGGTTGTGTTTCAGTAAGGATTCTACATAGAAGGCACCTCCATACACAGACAGCTCACTAGGTAACAGAGCTAGAATCATGCTTGTCCTGTCTCCTGTGAAACCAATCAGACATGTTCCATTCAGACATGGTTCTTGGTGCATCAAGAGGCTTTCAGTAGTGTAGCTCTCACTTTTGTGCTTTCCTTTTGACTTTAGTACACTATGCAGTTGTTCAGGTCAGTGTAAGCCAACTGTGTGTTACTCTTTCTTCCAAACAGGAAACTTGTAACTAATTATAAGCACAAACATACAGTGCTGACCACATCTAATTCAACTGTGAAGGTCGCCTTTTGCAAGGCCATATCTAATGCTGTATTTTAAAATGTGTTTTGGTCTCTGGAAAACCTTCATTGTGTATACAGTATGTGGGTGTGTATTTGTGTTTTTGCTTCATTTCTCTATTTTTTTTTGTACCACATGATCATTCAATATCAATTCCATAATAAAGAGTGCCCTCTGCTCTGAACATTTAATAGATTTTAATATATATACAAGCTATGTCCTGTAATATTTAGTTACTAAATATTATGCTCTGTAATTTTATGCTCTGTAAATCCAGCATAGAGCCAAACATTCTGACGCATTTTGTAAGGTATTCTGCATTTTTTTCCAGCACAGTTAAAATATTCCAGAGCCTATTCTGCAAGCAACCCCTGAAAAAAATAAGAACCCTTGTGAACTTTTTGGTCAGAGTTTTGCTCCATCAAGTACCAAATATTTAATTAAATTATTCAGTTGTGCTTGATGAATCTGCAGAATTTAAGACAAAAGTCTGACCGGTTTCAGTTCTCGTAAAACTTTTTCAAGACACAATGCCAGAAATCTTTTTAGAAGGACTCATTTTAACTGCCAGCTAACTTCTGAATAATCAGACACTCAGTCATGTGTACACTGGACTAAAAAAGGCCAAAATGAACAAAGTCTTTTGTGTTCCTTGCTGAAAACCTCAACATGATCCCGGAGGAATCAGCTGACTGGCCAGCTTTGCGCCAGGCTATTCATAACGCAGCCTCAGAGGAGCTCAGCCAATCAAGGAATCATCACCAGGACTTGTTTGACTGTAACTCAGCTGAGATACAGTCACTTCTAAAAACCAAGCATGAAGCCCACAAAGCTCTCCTGTCCTGCCCTGGATCTCCCACCCATATAACCACCTTCACTGCTGGAAGAGCAGAAACCCAGCTAGCCCTTCGGACTACGGAGAATACCTGGTGGATGCAAAAGGCGCAAGAAATCCAGAACCTAGCAGACTGCAATAACACTCAAGGCTTTTACGATGCCATAAAAGCATTGTACGGCCCCAGGAAGCAGGCGATTGCCCCAGTCCGATCAGCTGACGGGTCCACACTCTTCAAGGACTGCCACAAGATTCTTTCCCGTTGGGTAAATAATTTTGAGAGTCTCTTCAACCACACCAACCCGGTTTACACACAGATCCTCGATAATCTGCCATACCTGCCACCAATTGTGCACCTGGACACTCCACCACTACTCAGAACTTCGGCAAGCTATTGCAGGGCTGAAGAACAACAAAAGCGCTGGACCGATGGAATCCCTGCAGAGGTTTTCTAACATGGCGGATACATCTTCACGCGTCGTCTGCACCTCCTGATCCAAAACATCTGGGAACATGGGACCCTCCCACAGGACCGGAAGGATGCTAACATCGTGGTCATTTACAAGCAGAAAGGAGACAGATATCAGCCGCGCGATATCTCTTCTCTCCATCGCAGGGAAAGTACTGGCCAAGATCATGCTCAGCAGACTGGTTGAGCACATCTCGAAAGCTGTGTATCCGGAAACGCAGTGTGGTTTCCGGAAGACCAGATCCACGACAAACATGATTTTTGTCTTGAGGCAACAGCTGGAGAAGAGCCGAGAACATCACAAAGACCTTTACGTAGCCTTAATCAACCTCAGTAAAGCTTTTGACACCATCAACCGTGAGCTGCTCTGGAAACCCCTCTCTAAAATTGGGGTACCACACAAGGTTTCTCAATATCCTACAGCAGCTGCATGCCGGGATGCAAGCCGGAGTGCTCACGGGAGAACCTTTTGAGGTAAACGTTGGGGTGAAGTAAGGCTGTGTCTTGGCTCTGATGCTCTTAAACAGAGCATCTTGACGGAAGCCTTTTCAACATTCGTCGGCTTCAGGCCCGCACAAAGACAAAGACCCGCCAAATCTGTGAGCTTCAGTATGCTGATGACTGTGCAGTCTTAGACCACAGCCCGGACTCTATGCAGCATGCCCTTAACACAATATCCAGTCTGTACCAAGGTTAACAGGTTAACACTCAAAAAAACTATCTGTATGGAAGCAGCTGTGGCCAAAAAACATCTGCGTTGGATAGGGCTCACCATACGCATGCCTGAACACCGCCTGACCCGCCAAGTCCTCTACAGTCAACTAACTGTTCCACCATGTATTAAAAAATGTATTAGGCACAACTTCAGACCTATTGCATATCTTAGGCAGAGACTAAGGTTAGTGGGACCTTTTTAGTTTCGACTTCAGTTATACAATAATATTTACTCAATAGAAAATGATACCCACAAATGTATTATAAGACCATTTTTCAATATTTAATAAAGGATTGCTCCATTCAGTCATCTACTGAAGCCTTGATAATCTACTCGCTCTACTACCCATGGTCATTGAATTTTCATAAAATCCACATAGTAAATAGAATTTCGCCTTTGACTATGGTGGTTTACCAAAACTGTTGGACGATGATATGTCTCTGCATTCTAATCTTACCATGCGGGGTGAACTGTTGGCATCCATCTATTTCATTTACAGCTGTTAGATGGCAAAATGTGCTCTGGTTAACATTGTCAACCATCATGTCTTCTACATTGCATACACGGAACAATAATTTAAAAGAATTACTCCCACATTTAAACGTGGTTGTCATAAACTTTGCAGTGTATATGTGGCCTACGGCACCTTGGTATTTCCAAATGTCGAAGGACCACAAACTTTAATTGCCAACATCGACAGTCTTAATGTAACCAACAAAACTCTTTCCAAACATCAACACCAACAGGCTTGGTTGAAATGAAAGAGGCGCTCGTTGTCTTTGTTGACATTACCATCCCTGCAGCTAAAGCTAAAGCTAACTTTACTTAATTTGTGTAAATGGTAGCTGTTTAATGGTTGTCTCTACCACAGAGCTTTAGTAGAGTTTTCTCTGTTTCTGTTTGCCCTACTCAGAAAACATTCCTGTCATTTCCCTGTTGTGTTCAGTAAACAGTTTGGGAAAATGTGCTGGCTTGTGCTAAATTTCCTGTGAAATTCTCTAAAGTATAATGCCCACAATACTCTGGCAATTACAGCAGTTCAGCACTGCAGTAATTACAGCTTTTTGTAGAGCTTCTGTCAAAAGAAGTTTCTTGTCTCAGTATCTCTCAAGTTTCTAGAAGGAGGTGTGACATACCAAACCCTTTCATACGGCAAAGCAATTAATAAGCAGTGGGTTTATTAATGACCCTATTGTAAATGGATTGTCTCATAATATTCACTGTTGGTATATTCTCGTTTTTAGTAACATTATAATCACTTTAAAATAAATCTTTTAACATAATCTTGTAACTAGATCATTTGAAATAGCATAGAGTGATTCCTTTGATATATGTTCTGTTTGAAAATCTTTCCAAGTTTTTCAGCTGTGGTACAAATTTAATATTCTCAAAAAAACAAAACATTCCCTTCCATTGCATCAAATACCAGGTTTACAAGTGTGAGATCATCATAAAGGAATTAATTACTGAAAGTATGTTTGCACATAAAATATGATTCAAGTCGAGTCTCTTTGTAGATGTAAATATTTTTTTTTTTGATACATCACTAAAATATTTAAGGTCATGGACTGGATTTCGCTGATTTTTCATGAACCAGTTGGTTTGTTCATTCGGAGAGTTCATTCTTCTCTAAAATGGCGTCGTCCTATGGCGACATAGTGCTCCTCTGTTTGTCGATATGTCTGTTAATGTTATGTTTTCGAGTGGATTACGTCTTTGGTCAGATAAAATACGAAAGGCTGGCCCTCCTTCACATACGAGACAATATGTTAGACTTTCAACTAAAGTTGGACTCTTATGTTGAAGATGTTTTTGTCGGGTCTACAGACACCAGGGTTAGGCGGACGTACGCCAACCACAAATCTCAGCGGAAGCCCAGGAAACGGGGCAAAAGAGCTGGCGCTCTAGTCCGGCTCAAACGGCGGAGGCATCGATCTCCACTACCGAGCATTCTACTCTCCAATGTCCGCTCATTAGTTAACAAATGCGATGAGCTTGCCATCCTCATCAATAGCAGACGGGTTATAGCAGACTGCTCCATCTTGTGTCTCACCGAAACCTGGCTTAGCGCTGGCATTCCTGACTCGGCAGTTAACCAGGACGGCTTCATCCTGCACCGCGCCGACCGCACCGAAGCTTCTCAGAAGGCAAAAGGCGGCGGGGTATGTTTTTACGTGAACGAGAGGTGGTGCACGGACACAACAGTGATCGCACAGGCCTGCTCCCCAGTTCTCGAGATGCTCACCATAAAATGCAGACCGTTTTACCTACCAAGGGATTTTACCTCTATTATACTGGTCGTTGTGTATATACCTCCTCAAGCTACTGAGTCTGAGGCAGCCCAACAACTTTTTGCTCACATCATGAGCATCGAAAACTCTTTTCCGGATGCTACGGTGTTGATTCTAGGGGACTTTAACCACGTCAACTTGAAGCGGTCGCTGCCCAGGTTTAAACAGCAGATTCGGGTGCCTACCAGGTATAATAAAGTATTGGATCAGTGTTATTGTACTATTGCTAATGCCTTTCATGCAGTAGCTTGGGCTCCCTTGGGACAATCAGACCATAACATTGTCTTTCTGATCCCTGGCTATCGTCAGAAATTAAAAACTGTAAAAACAAAAATTAAGGTAGTAAAACAATGGTCTTCTCAAGCAATTGGCACACTTAAGGATTGTTTTGATAACACAGACTGGTCTGTTTTTAAAGAGTCATGTTGTGATCTTAATGAATTTGCTGAGGTGGTTAATGCTTATATTAACTTTGCTGAAAATGTATGTGTGCCTACAAAGTCAGTGACGGTGTACAGCAACAATAAGCCATGGTTTAGAGATAAAACATCTATGGAAAAATAAACATAATGCCTATAAGAGTGGGGATAGAGATCTATATAAAGCGGCTAAATATGACTTTGAGAAAGCTGTTCAGAAGGCCAAGGCTGACTATAGGCACAAGCTGGAAAGCAAATTAGAGGCTAATGACAATAGAGGGGTATGGGAGGGTCTGAGGCAGATCACCAACTATACTAATACAGCGCCAGTGGTCAGTGATGATCTTACACTGCCTGACAGTCTCAATGAGTTTTACTGTCGCTTCGACAGAAACCATGTTAATGACATCACACAATCGATGAACATCAATACCCCCAACCCTCCTTTTGTGATAGAGGAGGATGAGGTTAGGCTTTTACTACGAAAACATAACTGCAGGAAAGCCGCAGGTCCTGACCTCGTATTCTCTGCTACTATTAAACACTGTGCAGATGAACTGGCCCCAGTTCTCACAGATATATTTAACTGGTCCTTGAGGGAATGCATTGTCCCTCAATGTTTTAAGTCCGCTGTTATAATTCCTGTGCCCTAAAAAAATTAATATAAGCTGCCTGAACGACTACCGACCTGTAGCTCTAACATCTGTTATAATGAAAATCTTTGAAAAAATAGTATCTAAATATCTGTCCAGTGTGGTCAGGCTCGACCCCTTTCAATTTGCCTATAGGGCAAACAGGTCTGTTGAGGACGCTGTATCCCTATGCCTCCATTCCATTCTACAGCACCTGGAGGCCCCAGGGAACTATGCAAGGATTCTTTTTATAGACTACAGCTCCGCTTTTAACACAATCCTCCCCAGCAAACTTTTTCTGAAACTTCAACAAATGGGGGTTCATAATTCCATATGTTACTGGATTTGGGACTTTCTGGTGCAGAGAACACAAGTGGTCAAAATAGGGAATAACATCTCCAATGTCAAGCACATTAGTACTGGAGCACCCTATGGGTGTGTTTTGTCACCTCTTTTATATTCGTTGTATACAGATGAGTGTACATCACACACTGATTCTGTTAAATTGTATACATTTGCAGATGATACAACAGTAGTGGGGCTCATTTCTGGGGATGATGATGTTGCCTATAGAAAGGAGGTCCTCTCACTGACTGAATGGTGTTCCAACCACAATTTAGAGTTAAATGTCTCCAAAACTAAGGAGCTAGTGGTTGACTTCCGTAGAAGGGGGAAGTTGTCCCAGCCCCTGTACATTAATGGGGAGGTGGTGGAGAGGGTGGACAGTTTTAGGTTTTTAGGCACTACGATATCATCATCTTTAAAATGGGATTATAACATACTCAACATTACGAAAAAAGCCCATCAGCGGCTTTTTTTCCTTCGCAGTTGAGGAAATTTGGGGTGGCCTGTAAGGGTATGCTGCAGTTCTACCAAGCTGCCATCGAGAGTATCCTCACTTTTTCTATTACTGTCTGGTATGGCAACTCTACTGTCCAGCAGAGGTTGCAGCTAGACAGGATAGTCCACACTGCCTCAAAAATCATTGGCTTTAAACTCAACTCCATCTGTGAGATTTATGAGGCCCGTATTCGTAAAAAAGGCCTAAAGATCATACAAGATGATACTCACCCGGCCAACTCTCTTTTCTCTATACTCCCATCAGGAAGAAGGTTGAGAGCTATTAAGACAAAAACCTCCCGCTTCCTTAACAGCACATACTGCAGAGCCATTAAATCTTTAAATAGCTCTCAGCCCCTGAACCAGTACCTTATGAAAAAAAGGTTCTCTTAATAAGTCTGCATAATTTGAACTTTTTTAGAAGTGTTTTATTATTATATAATTTTATATATATATATATATATATATATATATTTTTTTTATGCCAATCATATTAGTGTTATATATTTATTCATTGTAAAGTTGAGGAGCTGCGCTCTGTATCTTTATGCAAATTTTTACTTCTACCTGACATCAGCCACTATAGTCTCCTGGACTGTCATCCAGGTACATGATGAGTGGCGTGTTCTCTTTATCTTTATCTTTTCTCAAGTGTCATTCCATGTGGGATATTGTTTGTGTACAGTTGATTTATGTTTTTTGTTGAACGAGCACACTGAAGCAAATCCCTAACAACTTGCACCGAGTTGTATGGCAATAAAGTATTGAATTGAATTGAATTGTTTGGGAAAGTAAGGGCATTTTCAGACCTGTAGATCATTTGCTTTGCTCCAAAACAGGGACTTAATTTGTTACAATGTTGCACTTTCTTCTTGGTTCGGTTCACTTTCGCAAGGCAACATTTCAAAGCGTACCAAAAAGTCTTTATGCAAGTCACATGCGAGTAAAACTGATCCTCTTATTGGTCAGAGTTTCCTCTGCATCACCCAGAATCTTATTGCGGCTTATTTCTAACTGCTGACTGACCCACACGCAAACAGTATACGAATGTAGCCATCATTCCCGCATTATTATATAGCCTAATGCAGTTATATAGTTCCTATGCAGGAAGCAAGGCTTCGTCAGGACAGCTTTTTTGCTTTGCACGAAGAAGAGCACACAACATTTTAAGATGAAGAGGCGGTCTTTGGTTTTCAACTGCGATATCTAATGTGCTCACTCACAGAATCAGAAACTGCTGAATTTTATATAACACATTTGCCGTTACGAATTATGATAAATCTTGGCTCGTTTGTACGTTGGGCCGGATTGCTTACTCAACTCAACCGAACTTCTCCATAGTTCGTTTTCAATGACCTCCTCATTCAGGCAAATGATTGTTTTAGTGTGGATCCAAGCGCGATAACAAGCACTGTTTGTTTATGGGCAGGTTATGGAGTCAGTCACAGCATATTTCGGCTACGAGTGAAACGCAGGGCGGCGGTCTGAAGTTAAGCAGTTTCGCCGCTGAACACAATCCCAGCTCCCGCAAGAGATCCAGCAATCACTACCGTGGAAACGAGACCAGTAGATTACTTGAATTAATTTTAAAGGCTTAACTTTTGATTTTAAAATGTTTGTTAAACGAGTTTAAATGTAGACAGTATACATTTTAGAACAAAATATAATCTGAAATAAAGGATGATATCATGTAGCTTAAACAAGTCATTGTAGTGTATTTTACAAAGGTTATAGATGATTACGTTAATAGTGTTTTTTTTTTTTACAGTAAGTTTTATTTGAGTCAGAAGTATGTGGCAATTCTTTATTAATTACTAATGGGTTCCCTATATTTTCACTTTAGAATACTGTTTCAGGTTATAAGTAATTCCTGAAGAATTATCTAATAATTCTTTATTAATTACTAATAATTTGCCTATATTTTCACTTTAGAATACTGTTTCAGGTTATAAGTAGCCTAATTCCTGGATAGTTATTTGATAAGTCTTTGTTAATTACTAATGGGTTCCCTATTTTTACATTTTAGAATACTGTTTCAGGTTATAAGTAGCCTAATTTCTGGATAGTTATTTGATAATTATGTATTAATTACTAATGGGTTCCCTGTATTTTCACTTTAGAATACTGTTCCAGGTTATAAATAATTCCTGATGAATTACCTAATAATTCTTTATTAATTACTAATAAGTTCCCTATATTTTCAGTTCCCCTCAGTTGTTGCCTAAAATACATAAATTTACTCAATGGCATTCTATGCTGAGGAAAACAGACACACACAGTACTGTATATAAAATATAAAAACTAATCTGAGGTTAGTTTCGTAAGACTGTTCATTAGTTACTTCTTAGTTTATTTTTCTTGAACCTTAATTAGTAGATAATTAGTAGTAGTTCTTCAGGAGGTATGACAGAATTCATTAGTTATTGATTAACTAACTGTAACTTAACACAATCATAAAATTCTATTACATACTGATTAGTTAACACATCTTCCTTAGTAGTTAACAGCAGTGAAGAAGTAGTTAATGAAGAATTACCTACTAGTACTTCAATAATTCCTTATTAGTTATGCAGTAAGTAAGATACAGTATTCTAAAGTGTTACCAACTTTTCTCCACTATAAAGAACCTGGTTGGTTCCATGGATGTTAAAAGTTATTCATGGAGCCATTAATGCTCATATAAGAACCTTTATATTTAAGAGTGAAGTCCTGTTTACAAGCTCGCTTTCCATATTATTGTCAGGTTCACGTAAAGACCTGCAACAACAAAAACTTCACTCGATACATTGACATGCATATGTAAATGTACTTTGGCAATTACCGCAGTCCGCATTACAGTAATTACAGTAATTTGTGGAGTTCCTGTCAAGAGATACACCTTTTTCTGGACAAAAGCAAAACTAATTGCAAAGCATGTACTGGGCAAAACTGGGTCTACCAATGCTCTTTTGTGTTGAGGGCCATTAATATTAACGAATTCCTCTGTTTGAATCTTGTTTAATGTTTTATTGTAACTTTAAGATATTAAAAGTTATACATTTCCAATGTTTTATTACAAGACAGACATTGGCTATTGTTGAGCAGGAATGATACAAGCATTTTTAATGAAAAATAAAGCCAAAACAGGATATATTGAATCAAAGGAAGTGTTCAACCTTCATGAAATTAAACAAAATATTATATAAGCTGTTGTAATTTCTTTATAATTTTTTTCATACTGTTATTTATGCAATGAATGAAAATGAAATCAAAACAGAACGAGAGTTACACATAAATGTTAGTCAAAATGAAATATAGCTAAAACCCAGTATTGAGTTATTTTGTTCTGCAAGAAACAATCAATAATTATCAAATAAACATACACAAAAAAATCATATACCAAAAAGAGGTAAGTGGGTTATAAGTTTAGTCCACATTAAATGGTTAGTTTGCCCAAAATCGAATATCATTTCATTAATTACTCGCCTTCATGTCATTCTAAACCCGTAAGACTTTTGTTCATCTTCTGAACACAAATGAAGATCTTTTTTAATGAAATCTGAGAGATTTTGGTCCCTTCATTACAGCCTATGAAACTACCACTTTCAAGCCCCAAAAAAGGTAGTAAAGACATCATAAAAGTAATCCTTGTGACTTCAGGTTAAACCTCAATTTTATGAAGCAGCGCAAGATATTAATCGATTAATATTTTGTAATGGAAGTGGTAATTTATGGGGGTTTTTGTGCACAAACAAAGCACCCCTGTTGCTTCATAAAATTTTGGTTAAACCACTGAAGTCACATTTATTACTTTAATAATGTCTTTACTACCTTTATGGGACTTGAAAAATGGTAGTTGCATAAGCTGTCAAAGAAGATATAATTAAAAAGATGTTCATTGAGGGTGAGTAATTAATGACAGAATTAAAATTTTTGGGTGAACTAACCCTTTCAGCGATCTAGCAAGTTTTGGATCAAATGTTGGTTCCCCATCAGTCGGTCACTCTTAGTGTACGCCGTGACCGACGAATAGGAATCTCGCTAAAGGCCAATCTACTTTGAGTGAAACTAAAGGAGCCAATCCACATTGGTGTGCAATCATTTGCATCAGCTGTTCAGCCATGCAGCGCGGGTATATAATGAGCAGGTGCGATTCAGCTTCAGCTTTTTGCTTTGGAGCCAAGCATTTCAATGCTGTTCTCTTCAGTGAAGCTGTTTATGTTAAACGAGCAAGCTCTCCAGGAGGATCTCTCATGTCTGGTGCGGGCGATACAGTGCGGCAGTGGGGGTCGACTTCTTTCTCTCTCTCTCTCTCTTTCTGTCTTTTTGTGTTTGTGTTGTTTGTAAACTGAGCAAAACAAAAAGGCTGTTCTTGCAGCTGGTACAGTGCGCCAAGACCGCTGAAAGGCCGTTCTTACGGCTGGTAAGATCGCCGCGAGAGAGAGACAGCACATGACAGGCTGCACACTTCCCTGTCTGTGTTCGCTGCGACCGTTCCCCTGCGTGCTTCAGCACCAAGGAGAGCAGTCCCCTGAAAGAGCTTACACGGGTAGAGCGCGTCTTTTTAAAGATGTCACTCTACCTGTGTGTTTCTGGATGCGGTCATTACCTGGGATCGCGGGATGGTCATGAACGCTGCATCGTGTGTCTGGGCATTGAACATGCTGATTCAGCGTTGGTGGTTGAGTCATATACCCATTGTGGGAAGATGACCATCTCGGAGCTACGGTCGAGACTCTCGTTCCTGCAAATGGGCGGAGTCCCTGCGCCTCTGCCGCGATCTAATCCTCCACAGAGGGTTATCTCAGGCAGTGGAGCAGGTGACCTGAAAATTACGGTGACCTTTGGGGAACCAACCCCCTAGGAACCCTCATCCCTCCCACGCTCCGCAGCCAGTAGAGCCGCCGAAGGAACGCGCTGGACCATCCACGAGGTGTGTACCAGTTGTTTCCTTCGGCACTCCCCACAATGAACAGATGTCGATCGCTGCATCGGAGGGTGAGTCAGGCTTCTCTGCGGATGACGTTCTCCAGCGCCCTCCTGGGCCCCTCGCTAACAGATATCTGTAGAACTGCGGGCTGGGCGACACCTAACACGTTCACTATATATTAGAGCCTACTTGTAGAACCGGTCTCCTCCCGTGTTCTCACCCTAAATGGGCAGAAGCATGGAGAGGCCCGGCTCTGTCGGCTTGCTGCACCCTACTGTGCACCCTTGTTGCTCCAGAGTGAAAAATCTGTTGAGTCCTCCAACACCCTCGGCCTGGATGTGGCGGAGAGTCCGGTGCCGGCTCTGGGCTGGGTCCCGTATGTGTATTTCTTCCACGGCTGCTCCTAAACGGAACACCGTGTCTTTCCCTTGGGCTAAGTCACCCAGCATTCATTATGCAGTACAACCTTCGGGTTAGTCCATATGTATATCTCCACATAACTTCATCGGAGAAGAATGTGGGTTCTGCAGCATTCGCCTTCCCAACAGAAAGGGCATGCTTTCCCAGTGTTATCCAATAAGCTCACTGTATGGGTTATCACGGAACAACAGTGACAGATACACTCTGTGTAAGCCGTCTCCTAGCGTCCTTCCAGGCAAGAAGGGACAAGAGGCTTGCACAGGGCTTGCACAGCTGGATGGGGTCAGCAGCTGTGGCGCTTTGGTAGGGATTCCTATTCGTCGGTCACGACGAACGCCGAGAGTGACCGACTGATAGGGAACGTCTCGATTACGTATGGTAACCCTCGTTCCCTCTAGCGAGATCCTTATTCGTCTGTCACGACGTACGTATCCGTTCCCTCCTTCAGGGAACAAGGGTTACCATACGTAAACCGGGACGTTTGTGGTTATTATTGACCTCATATTTCCTATAAAAAAAAAAAAAATATATATATATATATATATATATATATATATTGGTTTCATAGTTTTCTCACAATAGCTTGGTTTCGGCAGTTGCAAGAACAAATCAGTTGTGCGAATGATTCATGGACTCACTCATAAAGACTTGATTCTTTCCTGATCGAACCAGTGTAATTGAACAAATCGGTTAAATAAAAGATGCAATGACTCACTCAAAGAGTGCCATAACAATGTAACTTGCAAAAACTAACCGTTCTATAAAATAGTATATTTAATGTGTGTAGTTCCTATAACAAAAGGCATGGGAATTTTTCTCTCATGCCTTTAAAAAAAGTAAAGGGACACCAAAGTATGTCCAATTCTTGAAAAATGCCTCATGCAGTCATAACAGTTATAAAAGTTATTGCAAGTGCAAATTCTTGCAATTCATAATACTGGGCTGTCTGCAATACAGAAAATGACTCAACATTTTATAGAAATTTTCTTGTGCATTTTTTTATATAATTTGGGTGCTGTTGCTGCTGTGTGCAGTCGGTCTGTCTGTCTCTCTCTCTCTCTCTCTCTCTCTGTGTATTATTGTGTGTGTGCGTCAGGGTGAATAATATTGCAGGGGAGGTGAGAATGCTCTAAGGTGCATGCTCTACTTGCCTTTGCCAGTGAACTGAGGTAGTGTAACATCACTTAAACAAGCTTCTGCACTTGGTTCTGGTTCTAAATCAGTGCAGGTCACTCAGCTGCTCTAAATGTACATGCTCCAGTCAACTGATTGTGAGGAGGCGGTAAAAATGACTGATCCAATTGGTAGTGAGAATGTCCTACAAGTATTTTCTCCACTCTCATGAATTGAAAAGGGAATTTTGAGTAGTGCAGGCAGAGAGAAGAAAGAGAGAGGAAGATCTGAAGAAATATTAAAATGTGGAGAGACTTTTAGTGCTTCTGACATGCACACTACAAGGACACAGCGTTGCTGAGCGTTTTTACTGGCAGGTTCACAAAAAGAATGATCCAAATCAGGTAAGGGTGCAAATGTGCTCACAATATCTGCCCTGTACACTTGCACTGTACACTTGCACAGTGTAAGCACAGTGTAATTCCCAGGAATAGAAGAAACAGATTGCAACTACTAAGGTTACTTGTATTGTATTTGTATTTGGGTACTTTTAGGAGTATATAATTCTACTTATACTTAAGTACAAATTAAGGTAATCTTGTAAAATCACAATCCTATGCCTTCGTAAACGGACCAATGCAAACCAGTGGTGGCTGGTGGGTTTTAAAATGGAGGCACACAAAATTTTTGCGTTCGGATCCTCTCCCGAGGATTTGACAGAAAACGACATATACAGCAAGACGATTTAAATATAATTTCACTCACCTAGCCTTATAGCCTATCACTATGATGACGTGTTTGGCGCGAGGGCGGGACAACGTGCCACTCACATGACATCACAGCAATAGCAAACCACAACGATCCAATCCAATAAACAAAATCAAGAAATAAATCAGAAATAAGTCACAAAAGGGAAGAAAATACTATTGCAACTTACGTTTCTTGCCAACTTTAAAATAAGAGGATAAATATAATGGAATACATCACAAATGACTTTTATGGCATACAATCTGGCATAAAATGATCTATATGTACATGTATCTGTTGTGGAAAACATTTAAAACCCTATTCGTGTATTCGGCCCTCATTGTGTTTTATTTATTAGATAAAACCATGTTTTGTTGTTAGAGGACTTAATTTAGACTCCTAGATGAAAATATCTGTTCGGTTTTCAGACGTTTGCCGCTTTGACTTTCACATCCCTAATCTCTCTGTCCTTCTCTCGTCCCATTCTTTCTCTCTCCGCCCGGGACAACTCGTTTAATGACATGCTGCTAATCCTATTAGGCAGCTCGCTCGTTCTGTTACTCTAGTGGATATCCCTCTGTCACAAATCCTGTTCGCCTGGACAAACCTAAAATGGTTTTCTAATTGTGGATTGTTAATTGCTAATCAAGAATCTAAGATAAGACAGAGACTCTCGTAGGCCTATTATCTATTATATTACTTTGGATGATATCATCTTATACACGAGAGGTTTGAAAGACATGCAAAAGTGGCGCTGTAATTCTGCTCAGCCACCGACGCACATTTGATTTGTTTGTCTGTTTGTGTTACAGGGTGGAGTGGTACGGAGGGGTCGGAGAGATGGAATGACACTTGACAGATCTTATGTCTTGCAAGTCAATGTTCTCTCTCATGCTTTCGCCCCCTCTTTCTTTCTGTCTCTTGACACCTCATGTGTGCATCTCACTTCCCCGGCCTCTGATTTTTGATGCTCTGGATAGTGGCAGAATGAGAAATTGTCATATTTGTGTTTTTCATTCTATCTGTTTTTCTTACTTCTCATCATGTTGTGTGTGTGTGTGTGTGTGTGTGTGTGTGTGTGTGTGTGTGTGTCTCATTCGGTTTGACTTGATTCGCTTTGCTTTGTTTGTGTCTGACCTTATGTGTGTAAAAAGATTCATAAAATCAGTAACCTCCTGCAAGAATACAGGTTAAACCAGCATAAGGTGTTTTGGCTAGGTGTTTTGGGGTACTTGTCTGCTAAAGACCAGCTGCCTGATCTGCTAAACCAGTTGAAGGCCATCTAGCAAAAACCCACTAAAACCAGTAAACCTTACATTTGAAAGATACACTCACCTAAAGGATTATTAGGAACACCTGTTCAATTTCTCATTAATACAATTATCTAATCAACCAATCGCATGGCAGTTGCTTCAATGCATTTAGGGGTGTGGTCCTGGTCAAGACAATCTCCTGAACTCCAAACTGAATGTCAGAATGGGAAAGAAAGGTGATTTAAGCAATTTTGAGCGTGGCATGGTTGTTGGTGCCAGACGAGCCGGTCTGAGTATTTCACAATATGCTCAGTTACTTGGATTTTCACGCACAACCATTTCTAGGGTTTGCAAAGAATGGTGTGAAAAGGGAAAAACATCCTGTATGCGGCAGTCCTGTGGGCGAAAATGCCTTGTTGATGCTAGAGGTCAGAGGAGAATGGGCCGACTGATTCAAGCTGATAGAAGAGCAACTTTGACTGAAATAACCACTCGTTACAACCGAGGTATGCAGCAAAGCATTTGTGAAGCCACAACACGCACAACCTTGAGGCGGATGGGCTACAACAGCAGAAGACCCCACAGGGTACCACTCATCTCCTCTACAAATAGGAAAAAGAGGCTACAATTTGCAAGAGCTCACCAAAATTGGACAGTTGAAGACTGGAAATATGTTGCCTGGTCTGATGAGTCTCGATTTCTGTTGAGACATTCAGATGGTAGAGTCAGAATTTGGCGTAAACAGAATGAGAACATGGATCCATCATGCCTTGTTACCACTGTGCAGGCTAGTGGTGGTGGTGTAATGGTGTGGGGGATGTTTTCTTGGCACACTTTAGGCCCCTCAGTGCCAATTGGGCATCGTTTAAATGCCACGGCCTACCTGAGCATTGTTTCTAACCATGTCCATCCCTTTATGGCCACCATGTACCCATCCTCTGATGGCTACTTCCAGCAGGATAATGCACCATGTCACAAAGCTCTAATCATTTCAAATTGGTTTCTTGAACATGACAATGAGTTCACTGTACTAAAATGGCCCCCACAGTCACCAGATCTTAACCCAATAGAGCGTCTTTGGGATGTGGTGGAACGGGAGCTTCGTGCCCTGGCTGTGCATCCCACAAATCTCCATCAACTGCAAGATGGTATCCTATCAATATGGGCCAACATTTCTAAAGAATGCTTTCAGCACCTTGTTGAATCAATGCCACGTAGAATTAAGGCAGCTCTGAAGGTGAAAGGGGGTCAAACTTAGTATTAGTATGGTGTTCCTAATAATCCTTTAGGTGAGTGTATTAAAGAATTTACAGATTCTCAAGAATAAGAATCCTACAACCACAGCCCACCAGCCCCTTTCATTAATAATTCATTATCAGTTAGCAAGAGTAATTTGTACAGTTTCACAAATAACATTTATTTTTATTTTTTAAATAACCAAGCGTTCCTTTTAAAATGGAATGTAGTGTGGAATTAAATATTTAAGCAAAAACAAACAAACAATCAACTAACATGAACATAATTCACCCATATGTCATTCCACGACATCTGTGGAATACCAAAAAATACATTTAGTAAAATGTCTTTTATACAATGAAAGGCTCCAGAGAATAATAAAAAAACATGTATATAATGGTAAGCCTCATAAACCTTGAATAAATCATGCCATATTCCAAATTTTCTCAAGCCGTATGACAATTTTGTACGAAGAATAAATGGAAATTTGTTGTTTTTCACTGAAAACCTTGAAGTCTTTTGACAATCATTCATTTTGTGTTCCGTAGCAGGCGGATAATAATACAGGTTTCAAAACACATGAAATGCATTGAATAGATTAATGGAAAACTGTAAGAATATAAATTCAAGGTTCTGTTTCTGCAAGAGTTCAAGATCAATCCAAAACTGTGACAGATGTGTGTGCATGTTATGAGATTTACTGGGGAGAGCCATGTTGTCATCAGAAGGTCTTAAATTAGACATTTGGATCAAAATGCCAATCTGTTCTGTTTCCAGACATTTACTGCTGCTTTGATTTTCACATCCCTAATCTAATGTTATCTAATCTAGCATAATCTTCATAATAGTGTGTGTGTGTGTGTGTGTGTGTGTGTAGCAGTGGTGTAAAGTAACGAATTACAAATACTCTCGTTACTGAGTAGTTTTTTTTAGGAATTGTACTTTTTTAAGTAGTTTAAAAACAGTGTACTTTACTTGAGTACATTTTAAGTGCTGTATCGGTACTTTTACTGCGCTATTTTCCCTGAACCTGCCGTCGCTACATTTATATTAATATTTATTTTTATAATAAGTCATCATGTGACTCCATGCGTGATTCCCGTCAAATCAAATTGCGCGCGGAAAACTTTGTATCAAACCAGCATCAACAGACTTCGAGACACCTGGCGCCAATTTATTTTGTTCACGAAGTGACTTTCGGAGTGGATCTTGAGCCTGGAGGAAGTTCATGCATTTGTGTCTTCATATAGGCAAAAAAACAGGGCAAGCGTCACACCTCACACGTGCTTCAGTGTGTGTGTGTGTGTGTGTGTGTGTGGTAAATGAAACTGCGCGTCGGCTGCACCATTCATTCACACAGAACATGCAGGATTCGTATTTAAATTGTCTTTGTGGTTTAATATTCATACTATATCGCGATTTGATTTCAAGTGTACTGAACTGCTTTCTATTTTTCCTCAAAAAATTTACAAATTCCGTGAAATTCCGAGTTATAAATTCCTTTTTTATGACTGGATTTTGTCAGCATTTTAGGGGGGGCGGGGGTCGTCCAAAACAATGGTAGGGGAAACGCTGTATTTTTAGTGCTAGCAGTCAAAAATAAAACTGTTGGAGAAATATTGAAATACTGTTTCTTTTTTTCTATGAATCTGTGATAAAAGAGTAAGCTACATTTTCAATTTGCAGGGTATAAGGTGGACTAACATTCATAGCATAATACTCACTACTCACTACTCTTGAGTACTTTTAAAAGGGCTACTTTTTACTCCTACTTTGAGCAGTTTTTAGGACCGGTACTTTTACTCTACTCTCACTACATTTTTTGACAAGTAACAGTACTTTTACTTGAGTATGCTTTTTCAGTACTCTTTCCACCACTGGTGTGTAGTTGAGTGTGTTATAATGTCTCATATGTAGTGTGGTGTTCTGGTTCAATAGGGCTACAGACAAGACAAAGTGCCGCAGATAAATGTTCCTGTGACAATAAAATGCATGCACCCTCTATCACCTTATCTCTCTGGCTTTCTCTTTCATACTCTTAGAGATCTTCAGTACTATGATTACAGTTTACAAAACTTATAAGTGTGAAAGAGCATTTTCGATTATTTTTTTGTGTAGGTAGACACACAATTGTTCACATCCCTCAGACTGCCCTCCATTGTTTTTGTGAATCAGAGTCCTGTGTGGCTTGTTAAATATTTTTGTTGGGAGATTGCCGTGGTGCAAATATGCATGTCTGTGGTTCAAGTTCATATCTGATGTTACATCTTGCCTCTCGAGGTTCATTAGAGGGCACACAATTCTCATGAGTGTCCAGAATGAACCCGTATTTTGGGTGGTTTACTGGCATGCAAGTGAGACAGAGTGTCGCAGTGCTTCCTTTGGCCTGTGAATACTAAGCTGCATAGTGAGTGCCTAAAGTATTCCCATAGGGTACAAAGAGAGCCAGAAGAAACCACTTCTGCTGTTGCACACATAGTTTGACACAGCAAAGCACACACATACACACAGACAAAAAGAGAATATAGAGTGAGTGCAATGCATATTCATTTTAAACTGACCATGCTAGTTTTATTAGTTTTAAAATATAATGAAATTTGATATATATTTTCTGTATTAATATTTTAATGATATTAAATTATAAATATATAAAATAATATCATATTTACTTTCATATTGCCATATATAACTGAAATTTATTCGTCCTAAATATATTCATAAAAAATGCAATTGTAATTATAAGAAATATTATATTTCTTTATTTTTATATTACCACATATAAGTCGTAAAATATACACCCGCATTTCAAGTGTATGCGAACAGAGAGCGCACCAGTACAGATTTGAGTTCTCTTTTGCGTTTGCATTTGAGTTCTCTTATCGCGCTTGAATGGTTTAAAAGCACTTGCATGATTGGGTGATGGCCTATGGAGGGCGCAACAAAAAATAAATCTTTAAAGTCAAACAGCTAGAAACGACAAATAAATGCATACTCCGAGAATGCTCCTCGAGACATGTTTGATTACCATCTGGACTCTCACAATTGATCGGGACAATGCACGTTTTAAAAAAGCTTATTTCTAAACTTAACAAAAAACACTCTCTCACACACATAAATAGAACTTTCTCATGTCCCATGTGTATATTGATTTTCTTTAGCCTTATTTAAGCCCTGGAGACAAAATCTGTTAAGATTTTAAGTAACGATCGACTATCACAAGTAACACACACAGACACGCGCACACACACGCACACACACACACACACACACACACACACACACACACACACACACACACACACACACACACACGCACACACGCACACACACACACACACACACAAACAAACACATACAAACAAACACATATGATATATCCACATACTAAAGCACATATATCCATAGCAAGAGCTAATATTGAGGGGGATTCATTTATCTCTATGTAGTCTGTTGATCAATACCTGTCTGTGCAAAATAATACAGGATTGTTATTAGCCATAATGCGTTGCCTTATTGATGGGGTCAAATGACAAAACATCTGAGCGATTTTTGCTTAAAATTAGCATTTACTCAGGGATGATTTAAAAAAAAAAAAAACAATGTACAGTAGATTTCTATGGCTGCAGTTACAGTCTGTGGACAATTAATACAATTAATAATGAATAGTAAATTTGGGTGAATTGTGTGGAAATACAACTATTCTTTTGTTTCAGGCAGAGGGGAGAGACGATTTTAATTATGCCTTTCAGCTGCAATTATGATTTTCAGGCATATGATTAAACAATTGCAAACAACGTGCATTTATATTTGCTTTATCCATGTTTGTGTTTGAACTCATATGAACTGCAGTTTTTGTGCATCTGACCCTAAAAGGTTAGTCAAACACTTTTAAGCAAAAGTAGAAGTTAATTTGTCTTCTTAACATCCATATTTTCATCTCTCTGTTCTCTCTCTCCCATTCGGTTCCCGTTTTCTCTTCTTTTTGCTTGTTGTTTTAAGTAGGTATTAGATAGGACAACTCTTGCCTCTGGCAATATTGTGCTGAGCTCTCTAAATTTAAATTCACCAGCGTGTGTCACAACCCGACTGATCCGTCCATAGCCACCTACCCAAAGCACACAGCCGCATACACGCAAACACACACACACACACACATGCACAAGCCTTTTATGTTGACTCTGATGTGACGAGAGAAAGCAAGGCACTGACCCTTGTTTGGCATAACACACACACACCATCCCACACACAATGTGTTCATAGATGATGAAAAATGGCTTTAACACGAGCATGCATGCCTTGCATGGACATAAACACGTACACACACACACACACACACACACACACACACACACACACACACACACACACACACACACACCCATACACTCTCAAACTTCCCCCAGGCTGTGTCTGTTTTTAAGCTCTGTCTATCATGCATACAGTGTAGAGGAGACAAAACCCCTGACTCTGCAGTAAGAAAGAGGAGAAAAGAACAATCACTCAAAAGAGAGAGAAAAAAGATTGTCCTTCAAAGATGGCCCAACACTCCCACAACGGCCACCTCAGGGCAGCATGCATGTCGCCACAACAACTACCATGATGACTGATACATTACTGCACCTGTTCTGTACCTATAGTCATACATCCTGGTTAGTGATCAACCTGGCGCATTTAGTGCATTTAGGAATATAATACAATATTGGTTAATAATTCCATTTTTTTTAAATGCATACAAATACTATGCAAATAGTACAATTAAAGCTACACGTGAGTGAATTACAAAAATAGTGACTGTTACCAAACAGGTTTCCCAAATTCCATGCCCCAAACTTATGCTGTTGGTTGAGCCTATATATATATACAGTATAATACATATCTGAAAGAACCTGTACTCAATCTGTGTACCGCTGCGAATGAGCAATACAGTTGAGAGCTTTGTGCGGGGGTGGCGCCCTTGTCACCCTGGAGAACATTGGCGCCATATTGCCAGAGGCTGCCTACATCGTCAATGCCAGGATCCGCCACTGATCCTCATACACTCATACGCCGATGGGTTTGAATTGAATGCAGAGCTTGATGTCTCTGTCATGTGTGCTAATTAAAAATAGTAATGAAGTGCATCAAAGTCCCTTTCAAGGAAAGTCTGTTCACTCTGCGGCCATATTTGCAACGCCTTCGGGCAACTATTTCGGGCATACAAGACTAACTCCGAGAATACAGAAATACTGAAATCTCAAAAACAGCTTGACAAATTCTTATTTAAATTATATATTTGTACTGATGTACTGACTCATAAATGTTGCTTCTTATCCTCAAATAGCATTTAAAAAATATATTTCAAGTTGGTCCAGCTAATGCACATGTGCAGTCCCAAGTGCAACAGGGAACCGGAGCGTCTAATGTCAGCTTACCGATTGGGGATTGTTCTGGGACTTGTTCTGCCAAATTGCAAAGACATTTACTGTAGCACATGTTCAACAGGAAAACAGCACAGGCAGACACAAAAACATTTGCTTAGGTAGCAACTTTTGTTACCCAAAAAGTTCTGGGAATGTTAGTTTTGGGTTCCTGGAAAGTTCTCAGAACGTTCCCAAAACATGCATGTTTAAGGCTTGTTTTTGGTTAGCCATGTTTTCTTTCGGAATTAGAATGTATTTATGTTTCCAGAACGTTCCCCTAACATTCTAACATAGGAACATAACCTCTTGTCTTTACTCCAAAATCATTACAGATGAAGATGGATGAATGGATGTCAATAATCAGTTCTATACAAACCGTATCTTATTTTGATCTATTGTTTAATTAATAGAAATAATCCAAGCACATCAACCATCTGTATACTGACTGAGAAAATGCCTTAGATGATTCAGTGAGAGAGCGATTTGAACATGCAAATTGATTCAGACTGTTTGACTGATTCCCTGAAAGAAAGAACTGATAGCTGGTTCAGTCAACAGAAATATGGGACACACTAATAACTGTTGATGCAGCCCCTGTTTTATAAGTGAGTATAACTGAATCATGCACTCAAATGATTCAATTCATGACGGAATTTTACAGCTTTCCGTGTTTTCACTGTTATATGCTAGGGGGCGCTATTAAACATCTTCTGAAAGAGTACAGAATCTCCTGATCAAAACACATGTGAAGAAGATGAAGAAACAAGCGATATCACATGTAATCATGTGCATATGTAAAATAACACGAGCATCAACATTAAACAGCATATAAATCAAAACTGCCTAAAGTTACTGAATGAAATGTCGACCCAGGACTGTGCAAGCAATAGGGGTGTTGGATTTGATCTACTCCATCTGTGTTTTGATCATCGTTCTGAATACGATCCAGATGCCGTGATTTTCTCAGCTTTTTGCTCAAAATGTTGCTTTTTTAAAAATGAAACTTACCCTCAATCAAGTGTTGATTAAAAAAGAATGCATGAATCTAGGAAAAAAAAAAAAAAATATATATATATACACTCACCTAAAGGATTATTAGGAACACCTGTTCAATTTCTCATTAATGCGATTATCTAATCAACAAATCACATGGCAGTTGCTTCAATGCATTTAGGGGTGTGGTCCTGGTCAAGACAATCTCCTGAACTCCAGACTGAATGTCAGAATGGGAAAGAAAGGTGATTTAAGCAATTTTGAGCGTGGCATGGTTGTTGGTGCCAGACGGGCCGGTCTGAGTATTTCACAATATGCTCAGTTACTTGGATTTTCAAGCACAACCATTTCTAGGGTTTACAAAGAATGGTGTGAAAGGGGAAAAACATCCAGTATGCGGCAGTCCTGTGGGCGAAAATGCCTTGTTGATGCTAGAGGTCAGAGGAGAATGGGCCGACTGATTCAAGCTGATAGAAGAGCAACTTTAACTGAAATAACCACTCGTTACAACCGAGGTATGCAGCAAAGCATTTGTGAAGTCACAACACGCACAACCTTGAGGCGGATGGGCTACAACAGCAGAAGACCCTACCGGGTACCACTCATCTCCACTACAAATAGGAAAAAGAGGCTACAATTTGCAAGAGCACACCAAAATTGGACAGTTGAAGACTGGAAAAATGTTGCCTGGATTTCTGTTGAGACATTCAGATGGTAGAGTCAGAATTTGGCGTAAACAGAATGAGAACATGGATCCATCATGCCTTGTTACCACTGTGCAGGCTGGTGGTGGTGGTGTAATGGTGCGAGGGATGTTTTCTTAGCACACTTTAGGCCCCTTAGTGCCAATTGGGCATCGTTTAAATGCCACGGCCTACCTGAGCATTGTTTCTGACCATGTCCATCCCTTTATGGCCACCATGTACCCATCCTCTGATGGCTACTTCCAGCAGGATAATGCACCATGTCACAAAGCTCTAATCATTTCAAATTGGTTTCTTGAACATGACAATGAGTTCACTGTACTAAAATGGCCCCCACAGTCACCAGATCTCAACCCAATAGAGCATCTTTGGGATGTGGTGGAACGGGAGCTTCGTGCCCTGGATGTGCATCCCACAAATCTCCATCAACTGCAAAATGCTATCCTATCAATATGGGCCAACATTTCTAAAGAATGCTTTCAGCACCGTGTTGAATCAATGCAACGTAGAATTAAGGCAGTTCTGAAAGCGAAAGGGGGTCAAACACAGTATTAATATGGTGTTTCTAATAATCCTTGAGGTGAGTGTATATAGATTAGGGATGTCCCGATCAGGTTTTTTTGCCCTCGAGTCCGAGTCGAGTCCGTCATTTAATTTTGAGTATCTACCGATACCGAGTCCCGATCCGATACTTATATAATACATCAAAAAAGAATAAAGAAGAGAGAAAAAACAGGTTCCCTTTCGTTGTCACTCCGAGTTCCGTCGGATGACGACGAATGGGGTTTCGCTTAGAAAGCCAATCGACTTCGAGTACTACAAAACGAGCCAATGGCAAAGAAATGCCATGGGTCTGCGGAATTTGCATAGCGTAACTCCGCCTCACCTCGTGGGTATTTAAGGAGCACGCTCATAGCAAATAGGCATGTTTTCGCTTCGGAGCCAAGAGTATCTCTTCGCTCCACAGCCATTTCTGACTTCACTCTACGAGACGAGCCACTCTCTCCGGTGTTGGTGTGACGGCGATCTGCAGCGAGTTCACATTGCCTGCTGATCTGTGCAGTGATCTGCCAATGAGTGTGTTTCTCCCTGCTCGCTTCAACATCGCGGAGTTTCTTCCTCCTCTCACAAAAGAGCTCGCACGCGGCACGTCTTTTTAAAGACGGCTCGCCCGTGCATTTCTGGTTGCGGTCGACTCATTTCCGATTTTGATGGGCACATTCTCTGCTCTGCGTGCTTGGGCTTCATCACGCTAGAGCAGCGTTTGTGGATGACTCACGTTCTCCCCGCGGGAACGTGATCATCGCGTCATTACGGTCGAGACTCAATGATCTCGTTAGAGAGAGAGTCCCCTCATCCACACCCCGATCTAACACTCTCCACGTGAGGTGCTACTTCGGCTGGTGGCCAGGGTGACCTGAGGGTGTGTGTGTGGAACAAATCCGCCGACTCTTTGTCCGTGGACCACGCCCCCCTCTTCAGTGACGCAACCCGCGAGTGTTCAGGGGATTCCCCGGGTCTATTTTCGGATGCCCCGCGGGTTTCCCTTGACGCTCCAGAATCGGATCTGTTGTCCATCGCAGCATCACAGGGTGGGCCAGAATTTTCAGGAAGTGAAGATTTGACAGTGCTGCCACTTTCGGGTGTGCATATGGCATTTGTCGAGTCAGATCCTGAGATGACGGCCATGCTTTCCCGGGCGATTGGTTTTTGGGTGTGGCCGCTGACTCCTGTCAGCTTCCACTCCAATACCTTTTTTCCCGGATGTGCATTAGGAGATCTCGAAATCCTCGAAGACCCCCATGTCTTCCAGCGATCCCTCGTTGATCTCCTTCGCCCTTCCTTCCCTCGACGGGGCGCTGCCCATGGGTACACTGGGGTCCCCCGGTTGAACGCTCTGTTGCGATGCTACTGTGTCCTCAGAGTGCTTCCTCTCGGCGCGATCCTAAGCACCCGTCCTAAGCCTGTAGTTTTTCGTCTACACTTGTGGCGAATTCCTATAGTGCTACAGGACAGGCAGCCGCCTCACTGCATGCCATGGCCATTCTGCTGGTCTACCAGACCCAGATGCTCACGGACATGCACGAGGGCGGGACTGACCCAGGGCTCTTCAATGAGCTGCGCGCCGCCACTGACCTTGCTCTCCGAGCGACGAAAGTGGCCGTACGTTCCCTGGGTCAGGTGATGTACACCATTCTGTGGCTGAATCTGTCCGATGTGCAGGATGTCGGGCGGACCCATCTGCTTGACACCCTCATATCCCAGGTCGGCCTCTTCGGCGGTGCGGTTGAGGGCTTTGCCCAACAGTTCTCAACCGCCCACGAGCAGACTGAGGCTTATTCTGCCCCAACGGCCCCGCCGTCCGAGCTGATCCCTCAGTCTGCCCACTGCCGAAGGCGCCCTCCTGCGGCTCCCACCCCGCCCGTTCACCCGGGCTGGCTCTGGAAGCCGCAGGGGGACGCCACAGCCCTCTCCAGCCCCGCCCCCCGCTACACGCTGGGTTAAGCGGCACTCTTGAGATGGGCTCCTCAGAGATGGGACTCAGTTCTTTCCAGGAGCTGGTAGCAGGGCCACTCCTTTCCCTGGTGGAGGGCCGGGGAAGAATCCTTATTCAGAAAGAACTGACTCTCCCGTTTCTGAGCACACAGAGTTCTCGGACGACACGGTGCGCCGCCCCCGGGCTGTGCACCCCTCGTCCTCCTCTGTCCCAGAGCCGGATGACAGTGCGCGCCGTCCCCGGACCGTACCACTCTCATCCTCCTCTGACGCCAGACCCCTGGCAGAGCAGACCCCCGTGGAACGTTCGTCCTTCCCTGGTCTGCTCTGTCAGGACGCGGTCCATGGCTGCACCCCCACACCGGGCCGCTATGCCGTCCATGTCTGGGTCAGCCATACCGCCTCGCTGCCCCACCGACGGGAAGTCTGTAGTTCGCGTGACCCCGCTGGTTCAGTCGTTGGGAGCCTGGCTAGAGCTTCCCAACCTGTCCCGCTGGGTCGCACGAACGATCAGGCTCGGCTACGCGATTCAGTTCGCGCGGTCTCCTCCCCGCTTCAGGGGAGTCCGCTCCACTATGGTCGGTGGCAATGCCCCTATCATGAGAGCGGAGGTTGCAACCTTGCTGGCGAAGGGTGCGATCGAGACTGTCCCTCCAGCCGAAATGAAGACCGGCTTCTACAGCCCGTATTTCATTGTCCCGAAGAAAACCGGTGGGTTACGGCCAATCCTGGACCTGCGCGTTCTGAACCGCTCCCTTCACAGGCTGCCGTTCAAGATGCTCACCGCCAAACGCGTTTTCGAATGTGTGCGGCACCAGGGTTGGTTTGCAGCGATCGACCTGAAGGACGCCTACTTTCATGTCTCCATCCTCCCTCGACACAGACCGTTCCTGCGGTTTGCTTTCGAGGGGCAGGCATATCAGTACGCAGTTCTCCCATTCGGGCTAGCCCTGTCTCCTCGCGTCTTTACGAAGGTCGTCGAGGCAGCCCTTGTTCCCCTCCGGGAACACGGGGTTCGCATTCTGAACTACCTCGACGACTGGCTAATCCTAAATCACTCTCGAGATCAGCTTTGCGAACACAGGGATTTGGTGCTCCGCCATGTAGCCCGTCTGGGCCTTCGGGTCAACTGGGAGAAGAGCAAACTTTGCCCCGTGCAGAGGATCTCTTTTCTCGGTATGGAGATCGACTCGGTCGCCATGTCCGCGCAGCTTACGAGCGAGCGCGCGCAGTCACTGCTGACTTGCCTGACACAGTTTCGAGGGCAAGAGTGCGGTTCCACTGAAACTTTTTCAGAGAATCCTGGGGCATATGGCATCCGCAGCCGTGGCAACGCCGCTCGGATTACTCCATATGAGACCGCTTCAGCTTTGGCTTCGCGACCGAGTCCCGAGGTGGGCATGGCAACACGGCACTCTCCGAGTACCAGTTACTCCGACCTGCCGTCAGACCTTTACCCCGTGGTCGAACCTCAGTTTTCTACGGGCCGGAGTGCCCCTGGAACGAGCTTCCCGGCATATTGTCGTAACGACAGATGCCTCTACCATGGGCTGGGGTGCCATGTGCAATGGACGTGCTGCCGCGGGCTCCTGGACAGGACCCCACCGCTTATGGCACATCAATTGCCTCGAGTTGCTGGCTGTACAGCTCGCCTTGTGCCGCTTCCGAGCCGTGCTCAGGGGTCAGCATGTACTAGTCCGTTCAGACAATACCGCGACCGTAGCGTACATCAACCGTCAAGGTGGTCTGCGCTCCCGCCGTATGTCGCAACTCGCCCGCCACCTCCTCTTATGGAGTCAGAAGCATCTGAGGTCGCTTCGTGCCATTTATATCCCCGGAGCCCTGAACTGTGCAGCCGACGAGGTCTCACGGTTTCAGCCCCTCCCTGGAGAATGGCGACTCCATCCCCAGTCGGTCCAGCTGATTTGGGACCAGTTCGGGGACGCACAGATAGATCTGTTTGCCTCTCACAACTCGACCCATTGCGCCCAGTATTATTCCCTGACCGAGGGCACGCTCGGCACGGATGCACTGGCGCACAGCTGGCCGCAGGGCCGCAAATATGCGTTTCCCCCAGTGAGCCTTCTCGCGCAGGCCCTGCGCAAGGTCAGGGAGGACGAGGAGCAGGTCATTTTGGTCGCGCCGTACTGGCCCGCCAGGACCTGGTTCCCCGAACTTGTACTCCTCGCGACAGCACCTCCTTGGCCGATTCCTCTGAGGGAGGACCTCCTTTCTCAGGGACGGGGCACCCTATTGCACCCTCGTCCCGATCTTTGGAACCTCCACGTGTGGCTCCTGGACGGGACGAGGCAGGTTTGAGTACCCTACCACCAGCGGTGGTGGCTACCATCACTTCCGCTAGAGCGTCGTCCACGAGACACGTCTATGCGTTGAAGTGGAACCTCTTCGTCAACTGGTGCTCTTCTCACCGAGAAGACCCCCGGAGATGTCCGGTCAGTGTCCTGCTTTCCTTTCTTCAAGAGGCGTTGGAGCGAAGGCTGTCTCCCTCCACCCTCAAGGTCTATGTCGCCGCTATTGCCGCACATCATGACCCGATAGAAGGTAAGTCCGTGGGGAAGCATGACCTGATCATCAGGTTCCTGAGGGGAGCGAGGAGACTGAATCCTTCTCGTTCTCCTCTCGTACCCTCTTGGGACCTCGCAGTGGTCTTAACTGCCCTGCGCAGCGCTCCCTTTGAGCCTTTGCAGTCAGTCGAGCTTAACTTCCTGTCAATGAAGACAGCGCTCCTGACTGCGTTGGCCTCCATCAAGAGGGTAGGGGACCTGCACACATTCTCCGTTGACGAAGCGTGCTTGGAATTCGGGCCGGGTGACTCTCACGTGATCCTGAGACCCCGGCCTGGATATGTGCCCAAGGTTCCTACCACTCCCTTTCGGGACCAGGTGGTGAACCTGCAAGCGCTGCCCCCGGAGGAGGCAGACCCAGCCTTGGCACTGCTCTGTCCAGTACGTGCTCTTCGCATCTATGTAGACAGAACGCAGTGTTTCAGGACCTCAGACCAGCTCTTTGTCTGTTATGGTGGGAAGCTGAAGGGAAAGGCTCTCTCCAAACAAAGGTTGTCTCACTGGATAGTGGACGCCATTGCTTTGGCATACCAGCAGCAAGGTCGACCGTGCCCCCTTGGTGTGACCGCCCACTCCACCCGGAGTGTGGCATCCTCTTGGGCTCTAGCGCATGGCGCCTCGCTAAGAGACATCTGCAGAGCTGCAGGCTGGGCGACACCTAACACATTCGCCAGATTTTACAATCTCCGAGTGGAGCCAGTCTCCTCCCATGTACTGTCTTTTTCAAGCTAACATGGGACCCGTTAGGTGTCTTCGCTTGCTCGCCATTCCACTCCACGGACTGGATACGTGCGATATTCTCCTCAGGTGAGCTTCCCCGAAAGCCCTGAGTTCCTCCAGCACTCCTGATGCTGGCGCCAGTGTCTTTTGCCTGCGCGTCGGCTAGGTGCCTCCCGTGTGCATGGTACCTCCTCTGAGCTACCCCCACATGTGTATTTCTACTGTAAGCCTCTTTGAGCATGTGTCTTTCCCTTGGCAAGCCACCTTGCCACCCCTGGGGTTGAAATATTCCACCTGCGGCTGGACACCCCAGTGATTCCCCATATGCATCCCTCGGGTCATATGTGTATTCTCTAAGTCCCCCCCTCTGGGTTGGCAGTAATTGCATACTTCCCTTAAAGACCTTGGGATATGCTCCCCAGTGTACCTTGGTATTCCTGTGCTAATAGGAGTCCTTCGTCCGTGCTATCTCACGACAGGGATCTCAGATTACGCAGGGCACTGGAAGACAGCTGAGAAGGTGGCGTGATTAGACTGGTATCCCCATTCGTCGTCATCCGACGGAACTCGGAGTGACAACGAAAGGGAACGTCTCGGTTACGGATGTAACCCTCGTTCCCTGAGTAGGGAACGGAGACGTTCCGTCTTCCTGCCACTTTCCGCTGTACCGCGGGGATCGCCTGAGCTCAGTCTTGGCTCCTCAGCGAGAAAAACATGCCTATTTGCTATGAGCGTGCTCCTTAAATACCCACGAGGTGAGGCGGAGTTACGCTATGCAAATTCCGCAGACCCATGGCATTTCTTTGCCATTGGCTCGTTTTGTAGTACTCGAAGTCGATTGGCTTTCTAAGCGAAACCCCATTCGTCGTCATCCGACGGAACGTCTCCGTTCCCTACTCAGGGAACGAGGGTTACATCCGTAACCGAGACGTTTTTTATTTAATTAACCTTATTTTAACATTCAACAACTCTGTTAACAAACAGAGCACTTCTGTGAGGTAGCTTGAACAATCAAGTAATAAATAACATAAAATCTTCACTTTTGGACTTTAGTGCAACAGAAAATATAGAAAAAGTCTAATATACAAACAAATAGCACCTCAACTTAAAATACCCCGGCAGGCATGTAAACAAAAAATAAAAATGTTTTAAAAGTGTATAAAAAATTATGAGAATATATATATATATATATATATATATATATATATATATATATTAGGGCTGACTTCTAATAGTCGAGGATTCGACGATTCGATTCGGAGAGGTCTGATTCGACTATGAACCTCATAGTCGAACAGTAGGGAAGTGTTATGTAACCAATAGGGGTGTGACGGTTATCATATAACCATGAGACCGACAGTGTCATTAGAACTCCATAACCGCCAAAACCGTGCTATTAAAATATTTTTTACAAAAAAAATTTATCATAGAGAATGTTTAAATACTAATATCAGCTTACGAGGGAAACGGAGGCAGAGTTAGTGGTGGTTCGGAGGCTGAGTGCTGGAGATCATTCGGGAGAGGTCTGTGCACCTTCACCGATCAGAACGCGCGCTGACACGGAGAAAGCCTTGTTTATACCAGACGCGTCCGCACGAGCGCGAAGGTGCGCATGGCAAAAAATGACGCGTTGGGTGTGCAAGACCGGCAAGACCCCATTTCGCTTGGCTGTGTGCACGGCTTTTTTTGTAACAGCGCGCGCGACACCGCATCCGAGGATGAACGGCTTCAAGCCGAATCTGCTCGGGCATGTACGTCTCACTTACCGCACCGGCAACCAGTTTGCGCGTCTAAATTGCAAAGTTCATTGCAAAGTTTTTTGTTAAGGTTTTGTTTACTGTGTGTGATTTATTTAAAACAAAGCTT
Source organism: Tiaroga cobitis (assembly GCA_030578255.1). Classification (NCBI taxonomy): domain Eukaryota; kingdom Metazoa; phylum Chordata; class Actinopteri; order Cypriniformes; family Leuciscidae; genus Tiaroga; species Tiaroga cobitis. The sequence continues at coordinate 11,156,692 of CM060591.1, forward strand.
TTTTTGTTGTTGTTAAGGATTCATTTAATGGAAAGCACATTCACTTCTAGTTGTCTTGCTGTTCATTTTAAACGTAGAGCGAGTTGTCCTATAAGAGACGAACAGTTATTCAACCGAACGTCTAGCTGCTATCTAAAAAAATAAATAAAAAAAAGGTTCGACTATCAGTCGACTACGGCAAAATCTAACGAATCAGATTCGACTATGAAAATCCTTCGTCGAAAACAGCCCTAATATATATATATATATATATATACACTCACCTAAAGGATTATTAGGAACACCTGTTCAATTTCTCATTAATGCAATTATCTAATCAACCAATCACATGGCAGTTGCTTCAATGCATTTAGGGGTGTGGTCCTGGTCAAGACAATCTCCTGAACTCCAAACTGAATGTCAGAATGGGAAAGAAAGATGATTTAAGCAATTTTGAGCGTGGCATGGTTGTTGGTGCCAGACGGGCCGGTCTGAGTATTTCACAATCTGCTCAGTTACTGGGATTTTCACGCACAACCATTTCTAGGGTTTACAAAGAATGGTGTGAAAAGGGAAAAACATCCAGTATGCGGCAGTCCTGTGGGCGAAAATGCCTTGTTGATGCTAGAGGTCAGAGGAGAATGGGCCGACTGATTTAAGCTGATAAAAGAGCGACTTTGACTGAAATAATCACTCGTTACAACCGAGGTATGCAGCAAAGCATTTGTGAAGCCACAACACGCACAAACTTGAGGCGGATGGGCTACAACAGCAGAAGACCCCACCAGGGACCACTCATCTCCACTACAAATAGGAAAAATAGGCTATAATTGGCAAGAGCTCACCAAAATTGGACAGTTGACGACTGGAAAAATGTTGCTTGGTCTGATGAGTCTCGATTTCTGTTGAGACATTCAGATGGTAGAGTCAGAATTTGGCGTAAACAGAATGAGAACATGGATCCATCATGCCTTGTTACCACTGTGCAGGCTGGTGGTGGTGGTGTAATGGTGTGGGGGATGTTTTCTTGGCACACTTTAGGCCCCTTAGTGCCAATTGGGCATCATTTAAATGCCACGGCCTACCTGAGCATTGTTTCTGACCATGTTCATCCCTTTATGGTCACCATGTACCCATCCTCTGATGGCTACTTCCAGCAGGATAATGCACCCTGTCACAAAGCTTGAATCATTTCAAATTGGTTTCTTGAACATGACAATGAGTTCACTGTACTAAAATGGCCCCCACAGTCACCAGATCTCAACCCAATAGAGCATCTTTGGGATGTGGTGGAACGGGAGCTTCGTGCCCTGGATGTGCATCCCACAAATCTCCATCAACAGCAAGATGCTATCCTATCAATATGGGCCAACATTTTTAAAGAATGCTTTCAGCACCTTGTTGAATCAATGCCATGTAGAATTAAGGCAGTTCTGAAGGCAAAAGGGGGTCAAACAGTATTAGTATGGTGTTCCTAATAATCCTTTAGGTGAGTGTATATATACACACATACATTAGGGGTGTAACGGTTCACAAAATTTGCGGTTCGGTTCGATACGATACAGCAAAAAGAAAGAAATGCCAGAGAAATTTCCTATTTATTGAAAGAAAAACTATTTTTCAATAAGTTCTACATCTTGAAACTTTCAGGTTTATAAATGGGGGTGGTAATCTTTGAAGGATGAACAAATAATGTTTTGGTAATCATATTAAAAATAACATTTAAATATATATTTATATAATATTTGAGTTTTGAAGTGCAACATTAAATCCATGTTCATTCACGGCACAATGTTTCTACTAGTTTCCACGTCAGCGCTGTTTGATCTGTGGCGAATTCAAATGTTTTCTTCACTGGATCTCTTAGCACAGTGTCGCTTGATCTCGCGCTGCACAGATGTTGCTGGTCCGAACTGATAAATGGTCCGTTAAAGCTCCAGTAGGTAACTTTTGAAAACATGTATTTGCTAAAACTGTCATTATGTCCTGACAGTAAAATATGAGACAGATAATCTGTGTAAAAATCAAGCTTCTCTGGCTCCTCCCAGTGGTCCTATTGCCATTTGCAAGAAATACACGCTCCCGGTCAGAAACAACCAATGAGAGCCAGGAGGAGTGTCTTAGCACTGTCAATCACGCTCGTGTACGCGCTGATCACACCCCTCTCTTGCACAGCGCGAGCGCCGGAGCGCGAGCCGTCGTTCAAACTCAAGATTGCCGGCGTGCTGCAGCTGTGCTTATGACGGAGAAACAACCTAAACTGCCAATTCTCGAGTGACACCTGCTCATAAAACAAAGAGGTAAAAGGAAAAAGACTGATGACGATAAACAACCGAAAAAGAAAGAATTACACAGAGCCCATTGACTCGGTGTCAAAACTCTAGCCGCATAACATGTAGATAAAATGTCACGCACTCTGCTAAGCAACAATTGAAACCTGCTAATTCACTGGCTTGTCATGTTGCTGAAATAATGTACTAGCACACCTTATCTAGCATTATATATCGCTAGAATAATTACTTACATGCTGTAACGTTAGTTACCGTTATATTAACGTTATCTTACTAGCTATTTATAACTTAAAGAAAGAGTGCAACGTTATAAAGTTACATGTAGGCTATTGGAAAATACATAATGATTTGAGGACCAAGTTTGTAGTCAAAGTATGGGCAGGCCATAGTCAATGTAAAGCATATTATTGACGTTTAGTCCCTATTAGTGAATGTGCCATATAACTTTTTATCCGCCGTCATCGGTGGCCCTGTTTACTAGCCTGCGCGTTCACGACAGGCTCCGCTGTGGAGGACGAGCTGTGGAGGGAGGGCTGTAGCGCAGCAGAGAGCAAGGGGGTGGGACCTGGAAGTTGTGCTTGTTCAAATTTTCAGGCTAAGTCAACGTTTTCTCAAGACTCCCTACTGCAGCTTTAAGCACAATATAATGAGTAGCGCAGTGTCGTTCCGCTTTCATTACGTTTGCCATTTGATGTTGCGCAACGTTGTGGTGGTCGCGCCAGCGCGGATTTTGTCTGCAGGAAAAATGGTCCTAGGAATCGTTCGGTTTGTATGCGTACCGAACCGGAATAATTACGTATACATGTACCGTTACACCCCTAATTTACATATATCCGAGTCCTGCTCGGGAGGTAACGTCCGATTCCGATCGAGTCTGAAACCACGTGATCGGGCCCGATTTCCAATCGCGTGATCGGATCGGGACATCCCTAATATATATATAAAAACAAACAAAAAAAATAAAAAATAAAAATACACACACACACACACTCATATATATATATATTAGTGTGTGTGTGTGTGTGTGTATTTTTTTTTGTTTTTTTTTTTGTTTTTTGTTTAAAAGCACAGGGTATGTTCTTTCTTTTGACATAGGCCTATTGCATGTTCAGGAATTCATACAACAAATTGAAACAATTTTTTGTGAAAATTATCAAAAATGCTGGCGGTGGCCGGCAACTTAAAAAAAAAAACCCCGCTGGCGGGGAAAGAGTTAATTACATAAAAAAAAACCTGCTAATTTTGAATGAAGAAAAAAGTATAGCATAGTAGTGTAATTACAGCATCTGCCACCAACCTTTGAACTGATGATGGAGACTCTTTCATGTGTGGTGATGTTTAAAGGAATAAAACCTCATTCACCTCAAAATTATAGAATTTCTTCTTTATCCAAAAAGCCATCATGTCTATATGTGTTTTACTTTAAAATGGTAAGATGATCTATTAAAGAATAAAACCCCATCATATATTTCATATTTAACAAAGCGCTGCGAGGGTATTTAAAGAACCAGAGAGAGGCTCCAGGGGAGGTTTGGCATGCTGCAGACTCCCTCATGCCTAATATGTCATGCTTTCTTTCTCTCTTGCGTTCTCTCCCTGTTCTCTTCTTTTTATCCTCCTCCTCCATCCTTCTCCCACTCTCCCCCTCCATTCTCTCTCTTGCTGTTTCTCCGGTCCAGTGCCTTGACCTTGACATCCACTTTTTACACACCCCCCCCCCCCCCCCCCCCCCCCCCCCCCCCCCCCCCCCCCTCCCTCCCTCCCTCTCTGCACGATTCTCTCTAAATCTTCATGTCTTTATCCAGCGTGATGCCCATCCACTTTCTGCCAAGATTAACCATGAAACTGCTTTTATTAAATGCTTTGTATTCTGATCTCTTCTTAATGAGCCTTTGGAGAGCCCGCTCGGATTTTCTCTTTATCTCTTTCTGCTGCAGGTTATTCTCAGCTGGATGCGGAAACCTGCCGCCCCGTGTTAAATCTGTTCAATCAGCATTTCTCAGCTCCTCCCTGTTAGTGCAGGACCAGCTTATGTGAGGTCAGCACACTTTGATCCTTCTGCTTTTTGAAGCCTTACACAATGTCAAGTGGCGTGACACAACTAGAACACTCCTGTTATGATCAATGAAGCTGCAGACAAGCAATAATGTATAATGAGATTGGTCTAGTTTTGTTGCGATGTTATCAGTGTGGGTGTGTGAGTATTGGGAGAAATCTGTCGGTTAGCCTTCTCATTTGTCTCAAGAGCAGCTGATCGCTTGGCACAACCCCTAGCATACAATGTGAAATCTGCCATTTTTTTTTATAAATAAAATATGATATTAAAGTATATATTTATACTTTATGAGCAAGTATACCCTCCCCCCAGACAGCACGCCAAATATGCATATTAATAATTTGTAAGTGTGAACTCGTGAAACCCATTAAGCATTTACCAAAGTGGTAACACTTTACTTGAAGGGGTGTGCTAGACTGACATGACACCTTCATAATCATGACATGACACATGTCATGAATATGAAGGAGGATTTATGCATGTTTATGACAACTGTCATTAAGTGTCATTCGCTCAATTATGACATTTTTAATATGACATTGTTTGAGATGTCTTTGTTATGACAACTTGACATAAACCAATACATCATAACCAGTCAGTGTCTTTGTCATGACAACTTGACATTACTAAGACAACACAACCTGTCATAAATATGTCATAAACAAGACATAGCGGATTAATTATCAAACTTAAGAAACCACTTAGCTTTATGGGTTAACATTCCATTAAACCTTACAGGTGGTGGCTTTGACATTGGCTGTCATGAGGCCATTATAACATTTTAATGACACATTTGAGGTCAAGAAAAATATTTAGAAAACAGTTATAATGGCCTCATGACAGCCAATGTCAAAACCAACCACATGACAGTTTAATGTAATGTTAATCAGTGGTTTTGATAATTAATCTGCTATGTCATGTTGTCTTGGTAATGTCAAGTTGTCATTACCAAGACACTGACAGGTTATGATGTATTGGTTTATGTCAAGATGTCATAATAAAGACAACTCAAACAATGTCATATTTGCATTAAAAATGTCATAATTGAGCGAATGACACTTAATGACAGTTGTCATAAACATGCATAAAACCTCCTTCATATTCTTGACATGTGTCATGTCATGAGTATGAAAGTGTCATGTCAGTCTTATGCACACCCCTTCAAGTAAAGTGTTACCAAAAAAGTTTTACAGTGCTATGTTGGAGATGCCCACATAACATACGACTAAGCTGGTGGTATTTGAGATATTGATGTTTTTTTTAACTGTGTATAGTCGTCTGTATGTAGGTCTATCCTCTTTAATGGATTGACACTGTTGTGTAAGGTCAGTGGGTTATGTGGGTGACACGCACACATGGCCGACTAGATACATGGATTACTGTTATTTGGGGGTGGGTGAATAAATAAATAAATAAATAAATAAACACACACATACAGTCATTCACATACACATAGATGTATATACATGCATACAAATGTCATAACCTTTTCCATGCTATTTGCCATTTTTCCAACGGGGACTATTTGATGGTTTAGTGATAGATCGTTTAATAGTTTATAGTAATATTTTGACATTCTAGGGTTTACACTCTGGGTTGACATCTGAAGTTTTTATTTATTTATTTACTTTATTTAATTTAATTTACTCTGCATTCATTTAATGACTTCCTAGTTAGAAAAAAAAAAGATGTTATACTGTGGCCATTGGACATTAAGTTCTCGAGTGCTATACCTGCTGGGAGATTATGGAGGTGTACTTTGGGAGAAGAAGAGATAATAGGATTAAGTTAGAAAGCAATTTCTTTATTAATGCTTCATGTTGGCACATAGAAGTGAAGTCGTTCAGCTACTTTCTGAAATATCTTTTAGTATGGCAACCTTAAAGGGATTATTGAATAAATAATAATTTACTGTATGTGAAGGTACTTGGGAGTCACTGGTGCTCTCAAATCCTTGTTTTAAAATCAGTGTGATATAGAAACAGCTCACTAAGCTCATGGCAGGTGAGATAGGGTATTTCTTTCAATCACAGGCAATGTTGATTGTCCCAGGGGTTTAATGCTTATTAAAACAGATTACTTCTTTTTTTGCTATCTGAAGGTCACATTGAAAACTGTCTTGGGAACTTTGTATGATGCCTTTGTAATTTATTGCAAACAGTATACAGTTAATATTGTATTGTATTTCTATTTAGCTTTATTTTTTAAGTTTTAGTTACTTTTAGTAATTCATTGCTTAGACTATTTTAGACGATTTCAGGTTTATTTAAATTACCAAAAATAATTGTAATAGTTTTATTTTAATTTTAGTTAACGATAAAACGATCAAATGCTTTTTTATGTATAGATTGCTCTAACCCATATCTCATGCCTTAGTGCAATAAACATAAAGCACTTTGATATTTATTGTGAAAATTAAATTCTACAAAAATCTCTAGTTTTGTCAAATTTATGATACATAAATGCTAACTATGAAATTGATCTTAGCAAATATTTTGTTCTAAAATTTTTCAAATGTCCAACATGAAATGAATGCAGATGTGATATGTTTTGGAAAAGACATGTATTCATCACAGTTCAGGAAACGTCCATGTTGCCATCTTTGCAAACAGTGGACCAACTAGTAGACAAATTAAAGAAATTATAAAGGGTGTTGAATTTTATGTGGGTTTCATTTCTCCAAAATATCCCTTAATTAAAGAAACACCCAGTTGTGAGTTGTTACATCAATGGAAAGTGAGTATCTGTTTAAAGGAGTTCGAAACATGTATTAGAAAGAGGGAGAGTGCAGAATTCGTCTGAGCCAAAAACAGACAGCAAATATGACAATGATGGATGAGACGTCCACTGATTTAAAATAAGAGCGAGTGAGAGGCCAGACAGATAAACATAAAAAAGAGAGGGAAAAAAGCAGGGCCAAGTTAAAGTAGAGATATAAATCTCAGGATTCAAGTCGGAGCCGGGTCGTGCATTTTTTGTCCCCTACGGCAAAACACTGTATAGACGAAGTACTGTAATTTAGTCTCTTAGCTGATCTTGTCAGGCTGCATTATGACAGAAGACAGATCATAACTAGTGTTCAGAGATTGTTATGAATGATTAATACTCTAGTGGCAAAAAAGCAGGATGATGGGATTGGGGTTACGCCTGAAGTGTCAGTAAGAGACAACAAGGAAGTGAGAGAGAGGGAGAAGCAGACAGAGAGAGAGAGAGAGAGAGAGAGAGAGAGAGAGAGAGAGAGAGAGAGAGAGAGAGAGAGAGAGAGAGAGAGAGAGAGAGAGAGAGAGAGAGAGAGAGAGAGAGAGAGAGAGAGAGAGAGAGAGAGTTGGTCGCATATTTCATGTGATATTAGTGGGTTGATTTTATGTGTATGTGTGTGTGATGTGTGTATTGGGGGCTGAGGCAGATGGTGTGAGAGAGAGAGAGAGAGAGAGAGGGAGTGTGTGTGTGTGTGTGTGTGTGTGTGTGTGTGTGTGTGCTTTTGTTTTTGTGATATATGAGGACACAAATGTGTATAATGACATGCATATTACACTGGTATTACAACTTACACGTGATATATGAGGACATTGCATGAGTCCTCATATTTCAAATAGCTTATAAAAACATAAAAAACAATGTTTTTTTAATGTAAAAATGCAGCATGTCTCCTGTGATGGGTAGGTTTAGGGATAGGGGCAGTGTAGGGGGATAGAATATACAGTTTGTCCAGTATAAAAGTCACTACGCCTATGGAATGTCCTCATATATCACAAAAACACAGCTGTGTGTGTGTGTGTGTGTGTGTGTGTTTGAGAAAAAAGATAGAGAGAATAACTGCTCTTTGTGATTTCCGTGACTTGAATGTTTAATGTCCTTGCCTCGAGGGACACGTAAACATGTTCATATAATGAGCCTTTGAAGAGTCTTCAGCGAATAAGATGTCTAGATTCAAAAGTACATTTGTTGTGCATGTGCGTGCGTGTTTGTGTGCGTTCGTTTGTTTGTTTGTTTGTGCATGCGGGTTCTGTCCTCTAAGTGCATGTGTTTACCCTGCGGGCACTGCTAAGCTAGTGAAGTAGGCCTACTCTTTGTATGTAAATTTGTTAAGCTGTTTTTCTTGTCCTTTACTTTTCCAAATTCTACTCCACTCTTTTCCAAATGTTCTTGAACAGTGGTTCTCATCAGGTGGGTTGTGACCTCTAAAAGGGGCACAGGTCTGTTGTGACAGGTTTACTGACTGCCGGGGGTGGGGGGAAGGGTTGAGGGGGGGCTTAACTCTAATAAAATAATTCATTTAACCATAATCACAGGTTGCAAAATACGGTAACACTTTACAAGTTTGTATATGTTTGTTAAAGGTATAGTTCAACAAAATGTTCCACAGAAGAAAGAAAGTAATATAGGTTTGGAATGACATTAGGGTGAGTAAATGATGACAAAATTAAAATTTTTGCAACCCATTTAATGCAATAGCTTTCATGAAATTACAATGACCAATACAGTACTACTGAAACACAGGGATATAAATACACTGGGTAACAAGAGGCAGGTGAAACTGATTAAACGTTATGGTGACTAACAAGGGTAACAAAGGAAACAATGGCAATCAGTAACTAAACATAGAAAGTAAAAAAAAAATTGGAACAACAGAAAGAGTAAGGCAGCAGAATATCAAAATAAGAGTCCTTGAACATAAAACACAAAAAATCAACATTCATTTCTATGAATACATTTTAACATTTCAAGTTGATAAATTATATATAATATTATAAATCATGCTTGGTATAAATAAACATAAATTAATATGAAAAATATAAACCCAAATAAATTCAAAATGGAGGAAAAAAATCTTTCTTATTTCATTTACTGTTCATGTCAAACTCATTATTTTGGGCCAAATTCGTGTCACTTGGTAAGCTATAGCCAAATTAGCCATATGCCAACATTGACAGGTTGTGACATGTTCTCACTGAAAACCTGGAACAAACCAGTTATATTTTAGTATTACTTATATACTTTTATAGTATTTAGCTTTTATTTCTATATTTTCAGTTTTCATTTAATTTTAGTTGTGGTTTGATTTAATTTTGTTAGGGGCTTTATTTGTCATTTTTATTCGTTTTTTTTTTTTTTTTTTTTTTTTGGTAACACTTTATTTTAGGATTCAATTCTCACTTTTAACTAGTTGCTTAATAGTTTGCATATTCCAAGGATATTGGCTGTTTATTACCGGTACTTATAAACCACATATTAATGCCTTAATCTGCATCCCTTAATCATACCCAATACCTAAACTTAACAATTACCTTACTAACTTTAGTTTATTGAGACAAAAGTTGTGTCCCCATACTGAAGTGTTACTGATTTATTTTTTACATTTCTAAATAGCTTCAGTTAGTCTATATAGCTTTAATTTAAATAGTTAAAGTTCAAATAATTAATTGAATTAGTTGGGTTTTTTTTTCAGTTTATGATTTTCATATATTTTATTTCAGCTTTACTTCAATTACCAAAAACTATTTTTAATAGTTTTAGTAGTAGTTAACAATAATAACACTGGAATAAACAGCACAAGGTATTAAAAGAATACATGACCCAGTTGACCCTTGCAAGTTTATCTAATTCAAGAGACCAATAATAAACCAATTTACATTTCAGTATTTCATCTTAAAGATTTTTTTTTTGTTTACTTTTGTATGCTATTACTTTGGTTCACCACTTGATGTTTAGTGTAATATCTGGGTTTTGAAAGAAAGCCCGTTGAAAACCACCGGTCAAAATGTAAGAATGCAATGTAAAATGTAAGAAAAATATACAGTAAATCATGTTTGTATATTTCTGAGAAGATGAAAATGACAAAATCTAAATCATTAGTATGTTAGTCGTTGATTGTATTTATCAAACATCCGTCGCGCAGTGTAAGCTGGGAACTATTATGCACGAGAGCTTGTTAAACATCCACCCCAAGGCGATGTCAGGCCTTTCACCGAAGCTTACTGAACCCCTTCCGGCTCCTGTGACTCGTCCCCTGGGATGCTGGGAGAGGAAGGCAGCTATGCAGAGCATACATTTCCAGCAGGGTGGAGAGTATAGACCACTGGCATAAAAACAAAAAGTGATAAAAGCTGTGACTCTGTGAGACCTCAATATTACGTGCGATACAAATAAAAGCATTCTGTACTTAAACTCCAGTGAAGATATTAATTATATATAGGTGCCTCTGTGTGAAAAGACTCAATAAGACTTAGGTTCTTTTTTGGCCTTCGTGTTCTGTTGGTATCACATTCATTTTCTCTGTAAATTGCGTAGACCTTGAGCTGAGTGATAACTTATGACAGTGGCTGATGAAATAAAAGTGCTGTACATATTCACTCCACATTAATCGCTGCTGTGACCTTGACTGATTACATACAGACCGAGGCACACAATAGTTCTTTGAGAAGAGTTTGTGTGTGTGTGTTTGTGTGTGCGTGCGTGCGTGTGTGTGTGTGTGTGTCTGTGCTCCATGATAATTGGTCCCAATAGATTTGCTGGTTCCAGCAGCCAGAGGGTGTTAGACAGGTGGGGCTAAAATCAGCCTGAAACTACTGATTCAACTACTGTCAAAATAGTAGAAAGAGCATTCAGCTGTGTCATAGTAGACTTATGCATAATGGGACAGACGAGCATTTTAAAACATCTCACAGTGAGTCCTCGCAGTGTCGGTTCAGGGTTCGTCATGAGTCACTGTATTGTGTCGTCATAAGAAAAGGCATAGTATGTCAGCCTATATAATGATGTTTAAATCGTCCCCTAAACTATAGTGTCATATTGCTAACGTTCGCACTTAAACACTGGAGGTTGACAAGTTGCTGTCGACTCACCCCAAAAATCAGTATAGTGGCTATATGAATGGTCCTGTCTTTTGAGTAAAAGGGGCAAATTCCAGTTCGATAGAGGTATAAAAATATATATATATATATATTTATTTATAATTTCCTGCTTTTTAATTTTGTAGGGAATCAGCTGCTTCCGTTTAGTGGCTGATCAATTTGAGTATTCCTAGAAGCTGTTTATTTATTGCGATATATGTATTTATCTATATTTGACTTCAAAGAACTGTTTGGAGCCAATGGCCTAGAGGGTGCTACGTGTAAGTTGACTAATTTTGTGGAATGGAATGGAATGGAAAGTATAAAAACCATCTTGTGATCCAGACAACCCTTTTTGCGAAAAAAACGAAATGGCAAACGAAAAATCCATTCAATCATTCATGTCATGTAGCTTATGGATCCTTCAAAATTAGTCAGTTTACACTTGACATCCCACTAGTTGATAGTAAGCGTTTATAATCGACTGAATTGAGGCAAATACAAGTGCTTATTGGTCATCCCACATCGTGCTACTGCACATTTGCATAAAGTCCATAAATGCCTCTGGTTGTTTTGTTGTTCACTTTCAGTGTTAATGTGTTATAAGTTCTCAATGTGTATTTATTTATAGTCTTATGGTCTTCACCACAATGTCATGGAGCACTTGAGATTGTTTTGTATTACAGTAATATATCTTCTGCTTTTGTTACGCATGCAATACTTTTTACAAAAAGTTATTTTCTGTTTATGTAAAAAAAGAGAAAAAAGTCAATGGAGACAGACCGCAAATGAATCACAATGTTGTGCAGGGTTAACAGTCAACATTACGGCTCTGTAATGGCAGTAAAAGCCTGGATTTGCCCATAACCTTATAAATAAGTGAAGAGGTATGCATATTACCAGAGCACAGGCGCATTGAGTTGCATTCCATTTCCTGCTGCCGTTGTTGACCCTCTCTTGACTTTCAATGTCATAACTGTAAGTGAAATCATCATAGAGATCTCTGCTGTCTAGCAGATTAAGAAAATTATGGAGCTTTAGCTTTTTGAAAGGTGTCCGTTTCTGCAAGCATGTGCATCTTCTCTCTCTCGCTTTCTCTCCCCACCTCTCTTTCTTTTGATTCTTTGTCATCCTCTCTAAGAGATTTAAGAGTAACAAAGATAACACGCTGTTCCCAGAGCACTGAAAGAGGGCGAAATTTAGAGAAGAATGTAAAAATAGAAGATGTTAGCTGTCATGATTGATTTTAAAGCGAGATTTGAGATTTCCCTGAGATAATTAAAAAGGAGCTCTCCTGACAGCAGTTTCCAGTACAGTATACAGTACAGTACAACGCTACAGAGAACAGACCTTAGCACTGTAAGAAGCTCACGAGCAAATGCCTGTCTATGTGCAACTTTGAGTGTATTTTAAGTGTGAGATTGTATTTACAGACTTATTAAGCCTTAATGTCTTTTAACATACAGCAACGGGAGTCTCCCAGGAGACCAATTATCTGACTTTGTGTACAAAAATTAACTACAGTACAAGAAATCTTCATGCTTTTTGCACCACTATGCTGTGTATGTTGGTTTGAATTAAATTATTTAATCTTCGCAGAAACCAAATGAGACATGAGGCAGAGCAATGCCGCACATCCTCTGCAGTTCTCACGTGAATGCAGTCTGAGAGCTGTTGGCATCGCTTCATAATCAATTTTGGAAAGAAGCCCAGTGCTGGCGAGTTCCACGTAGTGTTTAGATATTTATAGTTGTTTTTTTATTATATTTGTACATGTTTTGAGGTACTAGATTGCGAAATTTATAAAGGTCCTATGTCTGTTAGGTATTGTTTTGTTACACCTATTTATTTGGCTGTAACAAAACATGTGATGTGCATCGAAACCACTGGACTCAGCCTATAAAGGACATACTGAGCTGAGGTTGAAGATTAGCTCACCTTTAACACTGCGGTTAAATCATCAATAAACCTAGAGCCCCTTTGTCCCCTGAGATCTGCAGTCATGAAGAATTTCTCTCTGAGTCGCATCTGAGCAGCGTGCGCAGTTATGTTGACGATGTTGTTTGCGCTCTTTGCAGACTCATGGAGCATTTAAAGAGTCTATTTCCTTTCCTGGGTGAGGGGGTAACATGTTGTAATTCCCTTATTTTTAATCTTTGTTTTTATCTGGGGTGTAAAGTACAGTACTTTAGTAATTGTACTGAAGTATTATTTAGATGAATTTGTACTTTACTCAAGTACTGTTGAAACCGAATACTTGATTTTTTTTACTCAAATTTCGGTTTCACTTTATTTTGATGGTCCCTTTAACACGTTCTGTTGACTATAAGTAACGTTGCATCGAACATGTTTACGAATGAACTCTCATTAGAGTGTTAGTAGAGTATTAGTAGACTGGTAGGGTTAGGGTTAGAATAAGTTGACATGTAGTTGCAAAGTTACTTATATATTTGTTTCTATATCTATTTGTATACTTATTTTTTTTTATTTTTTTTTTTTTATCTTTAAGTGGTTTAGTTATGCCATGTTGGACTCTGTCTTATGTCACGTGGCTATTTGGTGATATTTGTGAAGTTGTAGTGTCTAATAAGCCCATGAGGGCTGGGCACCATAAAAGGTGTTTGACAATTAAATAAACAAATCAATCAATATATAGTTAGTAGATTGTCTGTTGGGCAGCATCACAATAAAGATTCATCAGATATTGTAGACAATCAACTAATACTTTAATGCGAGTTGCAAAGTCAACCGAATGTTCAAAAGGGACCATAAAAATAAAGTGTTACCCAAATTTCAAAGGTAAAAATCATAATTTTGCAAATGCATTTAGAACTCCAAAGGTCACAGTGGCTTAGATTTTTCCTCTTATAAAAACAACAACATCCAATTAAATTATATAAAAAATTTAACTTTAATTTAAAATCTAATTGGCAACAACTATGGTCATTCGTCCTTGTGAGGAGACTTCTCTAGTCTCCACAATACAGAGGTACACCCAAAGCCAATCTTTTAATTAATGCATTAATGATGATGATGGTTGAACTTTACTTGAACTACATTTATAATGCCTTGAGCATTACAAAGTGAGTGGCCTGAGATCATAATGGTTAAACAAGTTGCTTTACAAAGTTTGGTTTCTTTAATGGAAAAATCTCCTTCAATTCTTGAGGTCATGTTTCAATTACTGAAGCTCAGAAAATATATACCTTTAATGCCTTATAATTTTTACTTGTTAAATTGAATAAATTATAGAGAATTTCACCCAAATATGTTTTTTGCCGAAACAGTACTTTGACTTTTAATGAGGTAAATTTTAACACGGTAACCATAATTTGAGTTTAAGTTTGCGGTACTTTTTACACCTCTTAAATCTTTCTAGTTGTCGTATGTCTACACCAACAGATATTTCCCAGAATAGAGAATTAACAGCTAATTATGTTAACAGTGTAACTATGTAAAAAGTACAATTAGCCTAAGATTAAACAGCAAGAAAAAAAGTACAAAAACAAAATAATTGTTTTGGCATATAGAAATAATATATATATATATATATAAAATTATACAGTAACACTTTATTGTAATAGTCTACTTTAGACATTCTATTAACTATAAATAACTTTGCAACTACATGCCAATTAACTCTCATTAGAGTATTAGTAGACTGTCTGTTTAATATATGCTAACACTTTATTGTGATGCTCCCCAGCAGTCATTCTTCTGACTAACTAAGCAACTTTGCAACCACATGTCTACTTATACTAACCTTAACCCTAATACCTAACCCTAACAGTCTTCTACAGTCTAATCACACAGTCAGTTGACATTTAGTTTACAAAGTTACTTATAGTTAGTAGAATGTCTAAAGTGGACCATCGAAATAAAGTGCAAGCAATTAAACATAAAAGCATGTGACAACTTACCCCAATACAAATATCCAACCTGGCATTTATGAAAAATAGTGAAAAATAATAATTTTACAACGAGGTTTCATGAGTTTACATTAGTTAACATGCAATTACAATGAACAACAATACTTCTAAAGCATCTGTTAGTAAATGTTAATTGAAACATTTGCTAATACATATTTAAAATCAAAAGTTAACATTAGTAAACAAAGTTTTATTAACAAACATTGAAGGTACATTATGTAAGAATTTTGTAATAAAATATCCAAAAATCACTTGCACAGTGTGATATATTTCTTGCAGTTTTGTACTTACAAAATCCCAAAAGTCTCCAAAGATTTTTTTTATTTCAGAGAAATTCCAATTTTAAATAAGTGGCCGTCCTTGAAAAAAATGTCGTCAATGATGCAATATCCGCGCTATCCTCGGTTTCCGTTCATACTGCCATAGCCATAGAGTGGCTAAGTCCCTCCCCTTCAGGTCGACCACCATGGGACCTTATTTCGGAAAAATATGGTATCAATGGCGAGAGACAACAAATGTTTTGATCTTGTTTGAATTTTGCCCTGAATTACACATATGATGTTTGTCAATTTAAAAGATACATTTTAAAGTCAAGAAAGTCACAGTTTGATGTAAAACTGTTAAGGTATAAGACTGTGAAAATACATAATTACAAAGACTACAAACCCAAAAGGCGCACATTTTCTCTCAATGAATGAAGCTAACTTTACTGAAGATAACGTCTGTCATCTTTTTCTTACGTTATAATCGTAATGTTACGCCATAATGCCTGAGTGTTTTGTACCAGACTGCACACATACGAGCAACAGATCTTGCTCGTCGTTTCGCTTCCCGGGAGATGTAGTTCATTGAGCAATTTTCTCATAAAACTAAATGTTACTCTTCTGTTTTATGACAAACTGCGACTTTCTTGGCTTTCATAATTATCTTTTAAATTGACAAACATCATTTGTGTAATTCAGGGCACAGTTCAGACGGAATAAAAAGATAAGTCTCTCGCCATTGACTACCATACATATTTTTTCCGAAGTAAGGTCCCATGAGCTGGAAGCGGAGGGGAGGGACATAGGCTCCCTATAGACATAATAAACGCCCTATTGGCCGCTTTGGAACGTTGCTGCGATACGTCAAAGGCGCCATTTTGCGGAGGGCAAGACTGTAATCAAATGTAAATAAACGGTGAGCTGCGGTTTTTCTGGATAAAAAACAAAAACAAAACATTTATCAACTGATTGCAGTGGTTTGGACGTGGTGTACAAAAAGTTCCATCTCTAGTTATTTAAAATCTCGATAGTTAGACTTATAAAACATTTGTTTTTTAAATAAGGAATTGTCAAAGCTCAGGCTTGTCATGTAGGCTATCTGTTTTTTTTATTCTTGGTTAAGAATTGTGAAGATATAATTTCATTTTTACATTAAATTAAATAAAGTTTTCTTATTGTGGAAAAAGCATTTTCTGTGATTGACCCGATTTTAGCAATAACAAAGATAACTGATGGATCCTTTATGGTAACACATAAGATATGGTACAACTACAGTGCAATGCAAATAGTAAATATAAGATAAAGTGAGAAGTAATAGTAAATAGTTTAGTCAATAAAATAACTGAATTACTATATTTACGTTATAATCGTAACGTTATGCCTTTTGTACCAGACTGCACACATACGAGCAACGGATCTTGCTCGTTGTTTCACTTCCCCGGGAGATGTAGTTCTTTGAGCGATTTTCACATAGTAATAGAATAACTGCATTAACTGCATAAACAGTTAAACCGGTAACACCTTACAATAAGGTTTCATTAGTTAATGTATTAACTAACATGAATTACCAATGAACAAAACATTTGTTACAGTATTTATAAATCTTAGTTAATAAAAATCCAGTCGTTTATTGTTTGTTCATGTTAGTTCACAGTGCATTAACTAATGTTAACACATACAACTTTGGATTTTAATAATGTATTAGTAAATGTTGAAATGAATATTACTTTAGATTAATAAATACTATAGAAGACTTGTGCATTCTTGATTCATGTTAAAGCAACACCAAGTGACTTTTCCTCTGCGGACGCCCTACAGGTTGGAAGCGGAATTATCCATTACTGCTGACGTAAATAATTTAGCCTACCGCATCCTACTGTCGCACGCGCGCGCACATGCTCTCTGTTTATCCAGCATCGGCTTTGGAATCAACAATGGCCACAGACAAGGTACAGTATGATGCATGATTTTATGATGGCGTAGTTGTAGTCTACTGTCGAGTAAGCTCCACCTATCGGCAATTGTAACGCTTGCCGTAAAGCAAGTCAAATTTGTAGTTTTCTTAGGTCTCATTCGCACTACAGAAACGCGACCCGCTCCGGCAATCTTACATAGCGTGGATATATCAGATAACGGACCGCAAAGCAGTGGCATAAGTGCATTTCACCATGGCACGACTGGATGAACCACTGAAACGATTTTGAAAACATTATTTTAACGTAAAAATTCTTACTTAGTGTTGCTTTAACTCATGTGTCTCCCTATTTATTATTTTTGTTGAAAAAGAAATGTCTCAAGAATGTCCATCCTGCCTGTGTGTGAGTTTGTGTACCGCGTGTGCCCTCTCTTGAATTAGTTGTACCCTTGCTTGTTTTTATATGCGGCTATATTTGCGAAACTCTAAATGTATGCATGAGCTTGTCAATTCTGAGTTGTTGGAGAGTTGTGATGGTCTGGTGCACTCCGGCTATGCGCCTGTGCATATGTGAACATGTGCATGTATCCGTGAATGAATAGTTCGATTCTCTACCTCTTACTTTTTCAGATGCTATTTTAACACACGTCCATTCAAAGGAGGCTGTTAGCATGACCAAACCCTGTTACCATGGCTCCCCTCTGGGACGATAACCCACCCCAACCCCTCACAGTCCTCATCAACCCGGTTTCCGTGAAAAGTGCTGGAGTTCTTTCGCTACCAACTTCCTTAGAAAGAGCAGGCACATTCCTATTACAGTGCAGCATATGTAAGAGGCTTAGAGGGAATAACTGTAACCTTGGAGACACTCCGCGGCTCAGAGCTTCACTTTCAACCAGCCAGATGTCGTGTAATAAATAGCGAGGGAGTTAATTCACTCTGAAGTACAGCTGGGCTCAGGAATAGAACCAGAGGACCCACTGTGTCCCAGATGCAGCTCAGTGCAGCTACAGTTAATTCACAGTAAGGCCTATTGTTCCTAGCTGGGCCAGTGTAGGCCAATGGAAAAATCACATCTAGCCCTGGCATTGTGGTAATGCATTATAACATATGTGTAACACTCCCTTTCAATGGGAGCACTCTGCAACTACGACTCAAATGTTGGTTATGTATGTAAAGGCTGTGACACACCAAGCCAACAGTCGGCTTTCAGCCAAAGTCAGGCCTTCGTTGACCGTCTGTCAGCTCAGTTTTCGAAGTGTGTTCTGCACCATTGGTACAAGTCAACTGTACCTTTTTGGCAGATTGAGCGTGTTGAATCGACGATAGGCGGTCGGTGAGACAGATCACTCTGATTGGCTATTCAGCTTTGCAATGTAGTGCACGAGAAGAATAGCGAAAGTGATAAAAGCGAGCAAAGAGTGCACACAGAGAAGCATTTCAATTTGCAAATATTTTCATAGAGACGGCCATCTGGAATGAAGAAAGTTAAGACCAATGTAATTCATATTCAAAATGGTAAGCAAGCGTTGATTTGTCTACGGTTTGTATATCCGCAGTCGTAGTTTTGGTTTCTCTTTTTGAATGACGAATTTAGACTACTGCCACCTGCTGGTATAGCCAGTTATTTCCTCTCACTTAGGCGCAGAATGTGCTAGTTAGCTGTTACAGTAGCTCTAGTCTTTGCAGTGTTTAAGTGCAACTTAAACAGGTGACGCGCTGCGAAAACAGTCGGCTATTGTAGATACTAGCTCTCTGATTTCGGTTTGGTGTGTCATGGCCTTTACTCAATGGGCAACTTGTTTTGTTGAAAATTCCTTTCTCTTTCTCTAAACTTTCTCAAAAAAATGTCTCCTAAAATCTTTGAAATAAAAATTGTGAAATCAATTTCAACAAGAAGTACACTATTCAATTAATAATTGAATGAAAACATTTTTAGAATTTGGATTGCAAACTTTTTATGTCTCTGTAAATTTGAGCATAGTTTGTGAATTTGTTAAGATCTCATGAAAATCTAAAGGAGACGCTTGGAAACGGTTACTTTTTCTAAATACAAAAGGAAGAAAGGGATTGTTTACCCCAAAATGAAAATTCGGTCATCATTTATCGTGTCGTTCCAAACCTGTAACATTCTTTTTTTCTATGGAACATAAAATAAAATAGTTTGAGATTTTTTTCTTCTTTTTTCTATATGGAAGTCAATGGTAACCAAACCAAAACAGTAAACAATCCTAATCAGCAAACGTCTCATTTTGCGCTCTGTTTATTCTCATGATGTCTATGACAAACAATTGATATTTCTCTTACTATGTTTCTTTCAGGCTTCACCAAAAAAGGAAATAGTCCTTGGGAATATTCTCTCTGTAGCACAGAAGGACCATGGGTTCCAGTATCACTGGCCTTCCTGTGACCAATGCCCTTGTGTCCCTCAGCAAGCCACTTACTGCTGCGCCGCTCCAGGGGAAGCCCAGCGTGCCACCACTATCACCCTGCAATCTGTCAACCCATGACAACCTTTTAAAATCGCTTTGGCTCCACAGACGCGCAAGTAAACACGCGCAGGCTGTTGAACAATGCCACAACGGGGAACAGTTCAACAGTCACAGTATTAATATGGCTTCACCTCCCTCATCCACATTAAAGTACCATTTAAATTAGCTTAAATTGGGCAACTGGGAGTCGATGCTATTTTAAAGTTCATTTAAGTTCAAGTCATACGAATTTAGCTGGAATTTCAGTGACCAGTCATTTCAGATATAAAATAGTTTCACCTCCTTAAGTAATATATGTATATTGTAAGTCAAACAGGGGTTTGTAGCAGCTAAAACATTTGAATGTTCTTCTCATTAATTAACTCATTAAATAATAACTGTAACATTTGGTTGGCAACATTTGAAAACTGCTTGTTGTCCATGCACTGATGATCTTTGCTGCAGGCAATCAGCAACGTACCACAAATCTTGCCAATCCAGACTCATTGCAAAACGTTGCCTGTGGCGACATTTCTGTAAAATTATATTTTGTTGCTTCTTGCATGTTTCTCGACACATTCACAGTGATTTTTCCAGTGAGTTGCACTAAAAGCATGTTCATTATTCTTTAAAACAGATGAAAATGAATGTGGCAACACTTTTAATACGTTTGTTGTTGTAAATAGAGTGGCAGTTCATAAAAAGTAAATATCCTGTGAGTGGCACTAAAGCGAGTTTGAACATACTATACTAAACCCTCCCTACCCTAAACCTAATCAACAGTGTTAACAAAAGCAAGTGTGAGATAAAAAAAAATAAAAAAAACTTTTCTGAAGCAACCATGCTACATACTTGCTTCTACTAGTAATTGAGCTCTTTCAGACTCATAACCGAGTGCTTCAGATTGAAAGTGCAGTGTTGTACCAGGTGAGCTACCGAGCAAGTTTACTAAATTAGAAAAGCCATCGATATGGAGCTTCTAATGTGATGCAAACATGGGTAACACTTTATTTTAAGGTGCTTGTAATAAGCAGTAATTAACAGTTAATAAGACACTTATAAGACCTTATAAGATGCATATAAGATGCATATAAGCATACTTCGTATAAGGGTTAATTAAAGGTCCAGGCCCTGAAGAGATCAGGGAAACTACTCCCTCTTGGGAAGGTCCATTTTTAAGTGACTGGGAGTTTGTGTTACCATTTATGTTTGTTCGGCTGTTCTAAAAGTGCAATGTATTGATACTTGAGAAATTTATTATTTTATTTAATTTATTTATTATTATTAGTTAATGCTTATATGCATCTTATAAGGTCTTATAAGTGTCTTATTAACCGTTAATTACTGCTTATTACAAGCACCTTAAAATAAAGTGTTACCCATATGTTTTTATTAATCGATACTATATGCCCATAAGCAAAAATTATTGGTGTTTTACTGCCACTAGGGTTCATTTCAGATGGAAAGTGCAGTGGATTTGTGGATTTGGATTTGATGTATTTGTTTTGCAAAAACAAATACAATGAGTTCTGCAAAAATGAGTATTGCAAAAATTCAGGTAGAGGCACATTTTTCAAATGAGCCTAAGGGACGTTTACACGACACAGTTTTCAACTAAAAGCGTAAATAAATGTATGCGTTGTGGCCGTTCATTTACACGACACGAAAATGCAAGTTTTTAAAAACGATCTCTGTGTAAACAACAAAAATCTGAATCTCTGAAAATGATGACATCATGCACATGCACATCACGTGTTTCATAATGGCCTGGCAGCAGAATACAGTCGTTTTCGTGGATACATGTGAATGGGGATCATTTTGACAATGGTGTCGTCTGTACGTGGAAAACTCAAAGGAAAAACTTCTCCGTTTTGAGCAAATAGTTGTCGTGTAAACGTACCCTTAGTTGAATCTTGGTATCTCCCGCGAATTATGAAACAGGGAGCATTCAATAACTAATGACATCACACACAACAGACAGTTATTTTCGTCTCTCTCTTACATTTTTTTTCCCATTCTGTGCTGAAATGTTTTCCACTCATCTTAGATTTCTGTCATTAGGGTTAGAGAAGGGTTTGGGTTAGGGTGGGCTTAGTGTAAGCTCGTTTATTGGTCCAAATGGGGGTTTCCAAAAGACAGGTGAAGGTCTCTGCGCGTTACTGTCTTTCCTTTTTCACAACACAACAAGATTAAATTAAATACATATGTTTTACCTCATAATTCCATCTAACTCCATAAATGATAAAAGGTTTTTAATGATATCCGAGTATCATTAAATGTGGGTGAACGTTTGATTATCCTATTTAACTCTTTACTTTATATTTTACTCGTTTATTAGGAAGTTATGTCGCCCAGAGAGTCTCGTGCCGGCCATTTATGCTGATTTCGCGATCACAAACTCGCCAGTCTGATAAATAATCAGAGGTTAAAGCAGTTCAACAATGCTGCATACAAGCTTGCTATTGTTAAAAAGTACCCATGTAGCCCCCTACAGTCGCCCATATAACAACTTAGTTAAAGCCCAAACAATAACCAGAGGTTATGACTAGCACATTAGGATAATGCTGCTTTAACGCTTGCTATTACCTTAATGGTATTTTGCCCCCTATTTGCGACTGCAACAAATTAGTTCAAATCAAGCCGTTAGTCAGAAATCTAGAATCCCACCAGATGTGCATCACGCCTACACTGGGATCTGGGGTGGTGATGGCGCAGTGGATAAGACACATGCCTTTGGTGTGAGAGAAATTCGAACCCGGGTGTGAGAGACCCGGGTTCGAATCCACTGTGAGACACCAATGTGTCCCTGAGCAAGACACTTAACCCCTAGTTGCTCCAGAGGCGTGCGACCTCTGACATATATAGCAATTGTAAGTCGCTTTGGATAAAAGCGTCAGCTAAATGAATAAATGTAAATGTAAATGTAAATCTAGTGTGTACTTAACCCTGGACGCAGATTTGCGGAAACATAGACTTCACTTAATCTACTTCATTTCAGAGTAATTCAGAATGAATTCAAACGTAACAATTTATTGACCAGGTAATAAAACAATAATTCACAATCCAATTCATTGAATAAAATCGTAAGTTATTCAAGGAGTTGTACAAGTATATACCTGGCAACGAAAACTACACACAGTGATTGTGTGGGAAGTCTACCTACAGACTCCCTGAACCTTTTGCCATTTTTCCTTATAAACCCAGACAATGCAATATTCTTACCAAATGGTGGTGTTTGTCTTTATAATTAGATTTCGGTCCCCTATTGAGGGGTTCACAACTCTCGGATCAGAATTTGTGATTGAATGGGTTCTTGTTGCCTGTGGAAGAACATGTTTATTTGCATACAGAAGGTAGTTTGAATAGAGGATCTGGGGGAGGCCACATCTTTTAAGGGGCACACAAGATTTCTCACATTCTAGAACTTCTTGGAGCTTTATATTATGAGCCAATGGGATACAGCAAGCATACATCGAGTTAAGGCTGGGGATTTAAATTTTAAACCATCCAGTCAACATTTGGCTGTGACATAAATGAGACAGAGGGAAGCGTTTCCAGGATGGCGCTCTGTTCTGAAACTTTCCTTCACATCACAGGAAAGCCATTGGACTAGTAGAGACTCCTACAGCGTATTTACACTGCCGCTCTCTCATGTCAATTAGCATCAACCAGCATGAATTCCTGTGTAAATACATGTAGACCGTCTCTGTGTGGGATTAAAAGGTCTGCGTAAATACACAATATGTTTGCTGCTTTGGGACTGCGTACAGTTGTACTAGATGTAAATTGAACCATAATATAATTGGCTCATAATGCTGGAAGGGGGTCTCTTGCTCTCCAGGGGCCAGTGGTTTCAAAAGAAATATGGTGGCTGTGTATGTTGACAGGGACAAAATGAAATATTGTTTTGACTGACAGGAACAGAACGAAATAGTCCATTCTCAGAAATCATTTTCTTTCATGCAGACAGTTTCCTGCTCCCAAAGCACACTAAAAAGTCTCCGTTACAGCCCTTGCATACAGATGTAAGTCCAGAGGAGTGTTTCAGCATAGCTTGTCCTGCATGAGAAATAAGTGTACACAGACCTGTGTGTTTAAGATCCAGAGTGCCTGCAAATCATTGCCCTGATTCTGTATATTGAAAGGTATATTATTTAGATATTTACCTTCTCTTATTCTCCCATGCAATCATAAACACATGCTTGCATGCAAACACAGACTAATTTAAGGAGCCAAAGAGTTTGGTTAGCAAAGATGTTGGCTGTCACAGGTATTATCGGTATCTGTTGCCAGCAGTTACCATGTGGCCAGTGGCCATAGCAACGTTGTTTCCATGGAATTTGGCAAAACATTTTTTTTTTCATCACTGGTAAAAGTATTATCTATATTAAGGTTAAAATCGGTAATGAGTGAAATATGTAAGTGGCTTTTATTAAGTAGGAATATTAATTTAACATTCATACAAAGACATCAACCACATAGGAACTAATAATTTAATAATCAACCACTGCAAACCCCATATTGATCGACCAATAATCTGAAAAATGTTCACACCCTTGCATTGTTAAGCATGAAACACATCAAAAGCTGTGTACACAGATATAGGCACAAGCACAAAAATGCATCTGAATTTGAATGTGTTTGTCTATGTACAATCTATTGCATGCGTATGCACATATTTCAGCAGCATTGGCAAAGAAGAATGCAGCTTAATGTATGATGGGCAACAAAACAGGCCCCTTTTGAGTATAATTAATGAAGCTGCATAAACGCAACCATGTCCAAGGGGCATAATTAGCCTCTTATTTAATGATTACATACACAGTCTTTATGATCATTCAAACATGCAATATCAGGCTCTCACGCACATGCTTCACTCTCTCACACACACATTTATATGTGCACTTGCACACGAGGCGAATGTTCATTTGCATATAATCTTTAAAATGTTTTGTCCTCTCACTTCAAAGGGCACATTCACACTTTCTGCTTTACTGTAAAGTGGTTCTGTACCATCTCCTCCCACATTGTATATGGGATGAAACAGCACTAGGTCTTTGAAAAAAGGGCAATATATTGACTGAAAACCAATATATATGGATGCTTTACATTTAAATAGTTTTTGGGACTAACTAATGTAAGAGATCACATTGATTTATAAATTGGTTTTGACCCTTTGTCCCTATTGGACAAGCTACATTTAGAATAAATTGAAAAAAACGTAATTTTTTATGGAAACTGTGATACATTACAATTCAAAAGTGTGGGCAGAGGAAGATTTCAAATAATAATACTATTTTGGTTGCACTTTATTAATTTGTTATTTTTATGTTTAGTGGCAGTTTTATAAGGCATTCGAGGCCGTGCTGTATTGTGAAAAATAGTCACAGCTGAATGGATTGCACAGGTGCTTAAAACTGCCCTTTAGCCATCATTATATTCACAATATAGCAGTGCCTTAAGTGTGTAATTGCTTAATTAATGCAGCAGGTCTGCTATATCACCTATAGTTACACTTGTGAACTCTTTGCACACTGGAAGCGCAAACTCGCACTCGCAGGCTCTCTAAGGTCCGGTAAATAGCCACTGACTAGGTTATGATGTCAGTGAAGAAGATGTCACTAAGCTGGCCTGACTCCAGCACAGTCCTCCCTCGTGTGCTCTGTGTCTACTGCACCTCCTTTTGTCTCTCTCGCTCGCACATGCTGTGAGATGGTACACACCTCTCCATCACTGCAGAATGACTCATCTCCCTCTAGCTTACTTTTACTCCCTGTCCTCTTCATGCACACTCTTCGTCCTTTTGTGTAGTTATTTGCAACTAATTGGTGACTAGACATTCCTGTTTACACAGGACAGTCCCAGTTTCACAAGGTGTACCCCAGTGTCCTGACAATTCACTTACAAATTGTAAATTTGTCCTGGTTTCAGCTGTTGAACTGACTTAAAATGATGTGTCTTTAGTGTCCCTCTCAATATAATGTCATTACAGAGAAGGAAAAACTTGTTCTTTTCCACTTTAAGTTGATTTTCCAATACATTCATTAGAACAGCTGCAATGTACATGTGGTGGCTATAAAAAAATCACACAGTAACAATACCACACTCTCAGTATGGAGTCAATTTCTAAAGATATCTAGCCAGTTAAATCCATTTCTTTGAGCAACACAAAAACAGTGAGATTTACTGGTAAATAATTTTTCACTGCCACAGTGATGAATCTGAAATGGCACCTGACATAATTTAAATAGCTAAGACACACTGCACTTTTAAGTTGAAGCACTTAAGTGTTATATATGGATGTGAACGTATATTTAATAGTTTGAGGTTATAATAGTGTTTAAGGCAAGTCGAAAATGATTTGAATGGGAAAACCAACCAAGTAATATACATAAATAATTATAAGTTTGGGGTCGGTACCATTTTAAAAAAATAAATGAATACTTTTATTCAAAAGTGACTGTACAGACATTTTTAATGTTGCAAAAGTTTTCTATCTCAAATAAATGCAATTCTTTTGAACTTTTTATTAATCAAATATTCTGGGGTGACGTTTAAGGACAATCAGATTTTCTACAAATCGCAATGAATATACTTTTGTTCCGGAACCAATTCGTTTATGTAATAAATTTAGTAGATTGTCTTTTTTAAATGATTTTATCCTTTTTATTTTCTCTCTTTTTTCATTTCTTTTTTTCATTTTATTTGTATGCATTTTGAGTAGTTTTTTTGAGTGTGTGAATGTATGTGATAAGTGTTATTTGTGAAGCACCATGACAGTTCAAACTAATTGCCCCATTAATAAAGCAAAAAAAATAAAAAAAAAATAATAATATTCGTGGGGAAAAAACCTGTATCACAGTTTCCACAAAAATATTAGGCAGCACAACTGTTTTCAACATTGATAATAATAAGAAATGTATTTTGCACCACATCATGATATTAGAATTCATTTTGAAGGATCGTGTGACGCTGAAGACTGGAGAAATTATGCTGAAAATTCAGATGATGCTTTGCCATCACAGGAATACATTGCATTAATATATTTGTTGTAAATAATATTTTGATCAAACAAATACAGCCTTAGTGAGCATAAAAGTAAATTTTTAAAATCAACAATTCTTTTGCCTCATCCATCATCTTGGGTTTATTTTTTTCACTAAGCTCATTGCAGTGCATTATTAGTTTGCCTCATCTGTGACAGATACATGAAGTGCTGGCTTAGAATTTGGCCAAAATGAGGTATCTTAGGAGGCAGCATAATTAAGTTGTTTATGTTTTGGAAGCACACACTAGGTTTTGGAACAGAGCGAATTTGTTTTGTTATTTGCATTTTATTCTCTTCGAAATTCAGGCCAGCTGAATTAAACAGGAGTGAGATACCCATGAAGATGCACGAAACACACTAAGATTAACCTAAAGGAATACTGCTAACAGGATACCCGCTGAATACACCGTTTTCTGTCATTTGAATTAAAAACACTACTGTTATTCCCATTATTATTTTAAACAACGATGGGCGGGCACCTTCACAACCTGCTAATGTTTCCCAGACTGGGACTTGAAATAAAAAACTGCTCATATCTAATTTGTTATAAACTCTCTCCGACTCTCTCCTCCCTCTTATCTACTTCATTTTTTTCCTTCATTAAAAAGAGAGTGTGGTGTCCGTATGAAGTTGAGAGTAAATGTGATAGTGTGTTAAAGCTGGATTGGAGGGACGGGGAAAGAGACAGAGTGGTTGGCAGGCTAGTGCAGTGGGGAGTGGGGCTAAACGAAAACAGATCTGAGACGGAAAGGGTGAGAATGAGCTGGCACAGCAAACGGCAGAGACTGGCAGGAGTCTCAGTGTATGTGTGTGTGTATATGTGTGACAGAGAGAGGGAGTTGTGTCTCTGTTTCCGAAAGATACTGTGTACATGTGTGTATGTGTGCATGCGTGCTTTGTGTGTGCGGCCATGTATGTTTGTGGACATTAACTCTGTTTCACCCTCAGTAATGCATTGTGATTGGCTGGAAAGGAGCTGGCTTTGGCACAGTCTCATTTCCGCAGAAGGCCGTACAACAGGAGGGACTCGACCACATGCCGCATCTGCCTCATCTTTTGCTGCCAACACACACATGGGAGAACACACAAACACACACAAACACACACAGGTGCTCATATACAGGTGCTTATATCATAGACCTTGTAACATCATTTTAGAGACTTGGGTAACATGTCCCAGAATTTCACCTTTCAATGGAATGTTTTAAATGCAGATTTTCTTAGTATTTTCTTTTTATAAAAAAAAAAATATATATATATATATATATATAATATATATATATATATATATATATATATATATATATATATATATATATATATATATATATATACTGTATATATTAGTGCTGTCAGCATTAATATATTTAACGCAGCATCCGTTTTTTCTGTCATCCTTTAACTAGCGTTACATTATATGATCATCACGCTCTTATTCATAAAAATGCTTTTAAACCATTCAAGCGCAACAAGATAAGAGAATGCACGTGCGCACAGACAGCGCACCAGAATAGAGTTCTCTTTCGCACTTGAACGAACAATAACACACACAATTGTGCCAAAATGTCTGTTTTGTCGATTACCCTCATAAGAGCAGTTTTAAATGAGTTAACTAAAGTCTTAAATGAATATAAAGTGTTGTGAGAAACTGGGACGCGTGTGAGATCCGCGTCATGTGCAAAAGCGGCAAGTATATATATATATATATATATATATATATATATATATATATATATATATATATATATATATATATATATATATATATATATAGGCTATATATATAGGCTATATATATAACATTAAATTAAAACATTAAATAAAATTAAAAACTGAAAAATAATAAACTTTTTTACATCCGTGCCCTTGGTCAACATTATCCGATATTAATGTAAACATTTTTTGATCATGCAATATCAAACTCTTCCTGAAGGTCATATTCTTTCCATAGTTCAGCTGATATGAATTTAGCAGGGCCAGATAAACCAACTGGTAAAAATATTGGATGGTGTTTTTAGATAATCTCCCTCATTTTTAATTGTTCTCATTAGCAGCACTAATTATTCATTTATTTTTGACAATTACATTATTTTTTATCTTTCAGTTTTGAAAGTAGATGAAACAAATTTAAAAGTTTTAAATAAATATTTTTGTATTCTAGAAATATTAATTCAAAAGAGTTTGTTAATTGCTCCAAGACAGTTTATGTATATGCTTTTAAGTATAGTGTTTAATGATTTGTGTGCCGTTATTGGATAGGACAGTAGGAGGAGAGACAGGAAACAATGGGAGTCAAGAGGGAAACAGGACGAGTAGCTGGAACTCAAAGGGATAGTTCACCCAAAAATGAAAATGATTTACTCTCCCTCAAGCCTAGTGCATATGACTATCTTCTTTCAGATGAACACAATTGGAGCTATATAAAAAAAAAATATCAATGCTCCTCCAAGCTTTATAATGGTAATGAATGGCGGTCTTGATTTTGAACTCCAAAAAAGTGCACCCATCATAAATGTAATCCATACGACTCCAGGGGGTTAATAAAGGCCTTCTGAAGTAAGCTTTGACGCCTTTTGCGGTTCAAACAAACAGGGCTGGGCAACAAACTCAAGCTCCTCTTCTCTTATATCGAAATCCTCCAACATTTCTCTTTAAAAATCCTTGTTTTAGACTTCTAATTCGTGACTGGTGTTTTGTTTTGCTCTATCCTCTGCACTTCCGCGTTGGTGTCAGTAAATCGCCGTAAATCGATGTGTACGGACCTCTGTCGGAAGCTAGTTATTTTAGTTTATAAAGTTTTAAATATGAATATTTTACACACACAAAAAAAAAGTTTTCTCGCTATCTAAAAAAAGTACTAGTAAACTACTTTTTTTGCCACTTTAGTGCTGTTTTTGACACTTGAAAGCTTTCATAATCATTCATTGGAATTGCCTTGAAAAATAATTTAGTGAACCGTCTTTAAAAAGATAGTGCACTCAAAAATTAAAATTCTCTCATCATTTAGCCTACTCACCTTCATTTGAAGTAATTCGATTTTATGGTGCATAAAGGCTGCATGCAATGATAATTAAAGTGATTAAAAAGCACAAATTAGATCCAAAGAAAGAGCAGTATCAGCCAAAATGGTTTTTATGTATTTTTACTGACTCCGAATTGGTGTTTGTAGGATTAACTATAATCTGTTAACACTAGCACAGATAAATTCAGAGAACATATAGGCTATATATAGTCCACATTATAGATCTATGATATTAGCTATTTTATGCAAAGTCGTGCACTTGCTTTTCTGAAAATACTGCAATTAGATTGAACAAGTGTGAGGAAGGACTAGGATAAAAGGTGTGAGCTTGAGCTTCAAGTGTTCATTAAGATACAGAAGCGTGTGATTTTGCCCTGCAGCCACAGGACAGGATCATGCACCTCCTCAGCATCCCTCAGCATGCTTAGGGCGGGTGTGTGTGTGTGTAGCGGGGTGTTGGGGGTCCAACAGAGAGCATTGATAATTGCATTTGTGCATATGCTTATGCGTGGGCGTTTTGGGTGCATGTATCTGTTAAGAGTGTATGAGAGTGAGGAAGTAGTTCTAGGCTTCTCAGAAGAAGTATCTTTGTGTGAAAGAATAAAAACAAGATAACACTAGGATGAAATACAGGGATGAAGCGTGATGTCGCAGGTTTGACATGATCTAATATCAAAGAAGAGCTCACATTCCTGCTGAAAACACCCGATTAGACCAGCATGAATGCTGGGCTGGGCTGGTTTATGGTTGATGTGTATCCTTGAACATTACGATTTTATATTCAAATTTCATACAAACAATTAAAGGAATGTGTATCTTCTGGCACTGTATCTCAAATGTATTTTAATCACATTTTGTAATTCAATTATAGTGAAAGTAGTCCTTCTATTTCACAAATGAATGTTAGTACAAATATTCCATGTAGTTTAATATGCACTCATGCAAAATGCAAAATGTTTATTAAAAAATTAGAAAAATTCAGTTTAAAATACTTTTTGATGACCATGTCATGCTGAAGGACACGTCCACCTCCGAAAAGTATTTAATGTCAGCTGAAGATGCTGGTTAGTGCTTATTTGGTGCTCGCTCAGGAAAATGTGTCTTTCTACTAAAACTGATTTAGCTAAAAGTCAAACTGATCTGGTCTAAAAAGAACAAAAATAGTTAATAAGCTTCTCATTTTCACATGGGCCATTTTTTACATATTGTATGCATTTTGTCGGGGTACATATTTAGGGTTAAGCTGGTCAAGTAGCCTGAACGCATCCAAACACAACAGATTAGCTTGCCTTTTCAAAAATTCAATTCAGTTCTTCACTGCAAAAGTCCTATTTGTAATCCATGTTTTATTTTATTTTTTTTGTGAAAAAAAAAATCTATGAAACAAGATAAATGTGCATGTGAAGCAAAATCACATATTAATGTTTGTTTTCAGAGAATATATTTAAGTGTTTCTTGTCTTTTGGCCCCTGGCAGATGTTTTTTTTTTTATTTAGTAAGTTTTATTACACCAATCTGCCAGTGAAAGAAGATGAAATACACTTATATCTAAGATGCATTCTCTGAAAATAATTCTCAAAATCTTATACACTTTTGTTTTACTGTTGAACCCCCAAAGCTAATCAGATTGTTTCTGCTCACATAGCGCATATAATGCATCTTGGACCCAATGAAGTGGATATGGCCAACACATTACCCAACACGATGACCTTTTAAAAGAGCTGAAGCTGGTGTCCACCACTTTTATTTTGCTTCATTTACATAGTTTACATGGCAGATTTAAAGCACATACAAATCATCTTTACAATATGCAATGAGAGAGAAAGAAAGAAAGAAAGAAAGAAAGAAAGAAAGAAAGAAAGAAAGAAAGAAAGAAAGAAAGAAAGAAAGAAAGAAAGAAAGAAAGAAAGAAAGAAAGAAAGAAAGAAAGAAAGAAAGAAAGAAAGAAAGAAAGAAAGAGAAAAAAAACAAATGTGGGGTGTGGGGGTCTAAAGATCCTGGGAGACAGCTGCAGGGAAAGAGAGAGAGAGCGCAGACTAAAGGAAATGGAGAGGGAGTGAGGGAGACTTTGATGCAGCTGTGAAGGCATAATTTGATCTCCTATGCCACCAAAACTGAGACATGGGGCATAAAATATTTATTTGACCCAACAATCAGCAAAACCGGAGACGAACAAGAAATACAGGCAGACACTCGGTCTCTGAGAGGATGCCGCTGACTATCAAAGAAATCGCTGCACTTTATTTGCACCCATTTGTTTTTATTATTATGACACATCAAAATTTTGCATAAGCTATGTTTTTTTTCTGAAATTATATGTATTTTTGTATTTTGTATATTTTATTGAGGGCTTGTCCAATCTTGTTAGAATTATTAGAGTTCGCCTTAATTGGATGCAGTGATATTGAATAATTGAAGAGATATTTACCTTTTGTGGATGTGGATGTGGATATGGATGTGTGTGTGTGTGTGTGTGTGTGTGTGTGTGTGTGTGTGTGTGTGTGTGTGTGTGTGTGTGTGTGTGTGTGTGTGTGTGTGTGTGTGTGTGTGTGTGTGTGCGTGCGTGTGTGTGTGTGTGTGCGTGTGTGTGTGTGTGTGCACTTAATCATTAATGATAGAATGTGTGTTTACACCGACTAAAGCCTTCCCGTGCCCTTAAAGATCTGAAGGTAATAACACCATCCATCACCTGTGTGTGTGTGTGTGTGTGTGTGAAAGAGAGAAAGAAACGAAAAGGGAGAGTATGACGACTCAGCATACACCCTCTCCAGGCATTCGGTATCTGTTAAAAAAGGAATATCACCATGTTGGGCATAAATACAATTTTCAATTCTGTTCAGACTCCAAAAAAGTAAATGATTTTATCTATGTAACTTTAATAAACCAATAAAAATTGCAGATAATCAAAAAGATACAACCTAAAAATCAACATTAAACATCCACTTTGCGCTTAAGGGTGAGGTTTTTACTACTTTTGTACTACCCTTCTTTTTTTCTTTTTCTTTTTATAACAGAGGATGATGGGACACATTTTATAAAGTTGAAAGCTGTTAATTAAGGGATTGTTTTTTGTTCTACTGAGAAATCTATGTTTAGTGAGCATCACTAAATGTGAGAGATGTATCTAAATTATTCATGAGAAGGTGTGGCATAATTCTTTAACGTCTACTTTTTCTGCGATTTGCAAGCATTGGTTTTGAACGGATGGAAGTGTGTTTCAGCCACAGAAAAAAAAGGTAATTGTGAGTTTTAATTTCACAATTCTGAGAATAAACAAAAATCTGTGATTTGTAAACTCGGAATTGCGAGAAATAAGGTCAGTTTTGAGATACAAACTCGCAATTCTGTTTTTTTTCCCTCACAATTTTGAAATATAAATTTGTGAGATGAAAAAAAAAAGTTGCAATTTCTTTTTTTTATTCACAAGCTGTCATATAAATGTGTGTTTGCATGGTA
The DNA here is from genome assembly GCA_030578255.1 of Tiaroga cobitis. NCBI lineage: Eukaryota > Metazoa > Chordata > Actinopteri > Cypriniformes > Leuciscidae > Tiaroga > Tiaroga cobitis. The sequence continues at coordinate 11,189,955 of CM060591.1, forward strand.
CAAAGTTTGAGGGAGTCTTCGCTCATATATTGACAGCCTTGTCCATCAAGCATATCTTTAAATTATTTGTGTTCAACACACATTTCTTTTTCAAAAGAGCTTTGAGAATTATGGAGTGGTGGGATTTATTTGAAACAAGTCTACTGTTACTGAAGACTCAGCATCAAAAATGCCCTCCATCCTCACTGTGCGTGTTCACAAGTCCACCCACTTACATTTGTGAATAAAAAATAACAGCCTAAAAAAGTATGCCAAATGCAAAAAGTGCATCCATTACTTTTTTTCTTTTTTTTTTTTTTTTGCACAGGACAAATTTAAAGAGCTAGACCCACATTAAATTGAAGATACAAAATTACCCGGCTGAATTGTAACCTCAAAACAGCATATGGGTCAGTGATGGTGATGGTGACTTACCGACTAAATTCAAATACCCAAAAATGTGGTCCATTAACTGTTTGATTCTTCAAAATATCTTGTGTTCTTCAGCAGAAGAAAGGAAATTCATACAGGATTGGAAAAACTTAAGGGTGAGTAAATGATGATAGAATTTTCATTTTTGGGTGAACTATCGCTTTAATCTTAGTTAATGTTAATCTCAACATTTGCTTATACATTTTTAAGATCAAAAGTTGTTAACATCTGTTAACATTAGTTCTATCATGAGAACTCTCAGAAGAAGAGTTTTAGCATGGTATATGACAATGTTAATGTATTTGGTCTTGGTGCAATAGATCTGATACGCTGCTGCTGCTGCAGAGCAAATACAGGGACTTGCTACTGCCAATACATACACCAATATGCTGCTGTGAACATGTAAGACACACTGCTTCAGCACAAATAGCATATATGAAATTACCCGTAGCAGATCTACAGGTGGAGGGTTTCAGAAGAACTCTGAAAGCGCACTGCAAACTGCTATGGTAAACGCTAACCAGCTATTTAAATGTTGAGAAGCCAGCTCATTGGTTGCAGATGTGACATTAACCAATCAGCTTGTGCCATAATATAGTTAACGATGTAAATATCATCAGTTAAGGACCTATCAGCCTGCGGCATCTAGAGATTCATGACAGAACTTGGTATTTAATGCACTGGGATTTCTTTTTTATTAACTAACATTAACAAAGGTTAATAAATGCTGTAAGAATGTATTGATCATTGTTAGTTCATGTATTAACTAATGTTAACAAATAATACCTTATTGTAAAGTATTACCATTTGTTTTCTTTTTCTGTTTTTCACACATCACATATTTTGGCCTTTTTAATAAAAGTATTTTTTTTTCAACAGATGGTATTAAATTAGACTTCTTAATATTTATGACTCAAATATTCAAAATACATGTAATAATCATCATGCCAAAGTTGGGTATGCTTGTATGTATTCAAGGTGCAAGAAAAGCATTTTACTATTTGATTTTTAAAAGAAACTTTTAAAAATATTTCTTATTTTGTATTATCACAGGCATTCTTATTTGTCACTGATGCATATATACATATATTTTGTGACATACAACTGTGAATTGCATGCATTCGTGAGAAGTTTTTATACTGTTTTGATTCAGTTATTAGCAAAAAAAAAAAGATAAAATAAAATGATTTCATTTTGAGTGCTTGAGAAATGAAAGCGTAAGCGTAAGTTCTATCAGAAAGACTCCACTGCCACGTCATTAATTCATAATTTCGCGCAGCCAATCACAGCTTTACATCAAATATAAAAAGACTGATCTTACCCTACTATTTTGTTGCCTGTAGGTGTCGTAAGGAAGTTCCCCTACATCCTCCCCACCACCACCAGGATGGCTCCCGTCCACTCGTTCGGGGTAGGCTCCGCACCCGCCTCTATCATAAGGCAGGACCTACCAGTTAACTTCCAAACATTGACGGAGGACGGGGCCTTACGCCAAAGAACTTTGAGACGGAGCTGGTTGAGGGCAATGGTGTAGTCTAGTTTATTTGTAGTGAGTTAACTAAAAGTTATTAGTTTGTTGTGACTTGTGACTGGATTCCGCGATTCGATCCATGTCGCTGCGCAAACACAGACGTCAGGGCGGGGTGAATTTATGATTGAAAGTTCTGTCACAAAACGATGTTGCTATGAATCCTCACGCTTTTTTAAGTGGGTATACGGAGATCCTTGACCTTTCCTAGTGGGTATACGGAAATCCTTGACATTTTGTAGTGGGTATACGGCGTATACCTGCGTATCACAGACTACACCACTGGTTGAGGGTTTACTTTTATTTTTATTGTCTGTAAAATGATTTTATAAAATAAAATCAATTAAAAAAAAATTATCCTCCAGAGTCCTTTTGGTAGAACTTGTGTGCTAATATCCCATAGTTTACAACATTTGTGCCACATAAAGAAATAACATATTTGATGAGTGTTATGGAATCGTAGCCTATCTTATTTAATGTAACAGTTGAATTTTACTGTGCATCTTGGTAGATCAAAGTATCCCACTGCACTGATTTTAAGTCAGAGCACGACTGGCAGGCTCTTTTAACTTCCGTAGAAACGGATTTCCTGAACTGCATCTACAGCTTGTCTTTGCAGATTTACATGCTCCATCCGTACCAAGCATTACAAGCATCCAGACTCATGCTCTCCTTGTATACAGATCATCTGGGAACTCCTTCTTTTCTGCATTAAGCTTGTAGAAATAATATATTTTCACTGTTGCAGACCACCGCACCCATGTCGATGCCTTGTTTGGCACCTTGGGTGATAAAATGTTGTTGACACTTTTCTTTAAAGTAAGACTACGGCAGAGAGCCCTAACGCTGAATGCTTTGTATATATTTACAGCAGCCTTTCACTGTATTAATATACTTTTATAGATGTGCTAGTTGTTTACATAACAGCTCTTGACATTAAATTGGGATTTTAAAAATAGCCTTGTACAATGCGTTATTGTAACAAGACAGAGTTTAAATGGATAAAGTCTTATGTGAAGCACTTTTATGCTATCTAAGTTTAAGCTCTTCTGGGAAAAATTGGAAATCACAATTATGATTTAATGTGCGTTCAGGTGTTTTTTTTTTTAAGGGAACATTTTTGACATTTTCTTTTTTTTTAAGCGCAATAAGACATGAGAGATTACTTAGTTTAATACTCACGGGACGCGCCGTCTGACATCCGGATTTCTGTGCACGTGCTTTGGATGTGTGCGCTCGGAAAACCATATATGAAGTTTTGACTGATATGGCTTTAAAACACATGCAGATAATAAACTTTTATAATGATGAAGAACTGCAATGTCATCAAAATCAAACAGATGTTTTTGTTTTTGGCAGAGTCTCCCGTGCTGTTAAGGCTCCGCCCTCTTCTTGAAAGCGGGGTAGGGACCAGTAGCTCATTTGCATTTAAAGATACATGCACAAAACCAGCATGTTTTCCTCCTACTCAAAAATGGGCATTTACAACATGGGTATAATAAATGATCTATGGGGTATTTTAAGCTGAAACTTCACAGACACATTCTGGGGACACCTGAGACTTGTATTACATATTGTAAAAAGGGGAACAATAGGTCCCCGGTAATGTATTTTTTCATGCTTGTGCTGCACTGAGAATAATGAGAAATGTGTACATATGAGGGTGTACATGTCTTTAAGGAATTGTCTGGGTTATTTTCATCTTGAAGGGACTTTTCATCCAAAAATGACAAATTCTATCATCATTTGATCACCCTCACGTTGTTCCAAATCCGTATGAGTTTCTTTCTGCACAACACAAAAGGAGATGTTATAGAATGACAGCATCAGTCATCATTTATTTTCATTGTATGGAAAACAGACACAATCAAAGTGAATGGTGACTGAGGTTGTCAGTCCTCAACTTTATGCCAGACATTCCCTTTTGTGTTCCACATTAAAAGGAAAGTATGTCATGCAGTTTTGGAAGAGTGAGAGTGAGTACAGTAAATGATGACAGTATTTTAATTTTTGGGTGAACTATCTCTTTAATGTCATTCTTTTCAAGCCTGTTGCCTTATACGCCGGTTCAATCAATATTCACAATTACACCTTAATTATGACAATTAACAATTGTCTTTCATCTTGAACCTTCAATTGAACCCCCAATCTGCAAGTTCAAGGATCAATAAAAAATCTTCCCCGTAATTGTGACATTGCTTGCACCTAGTAAACACTCATACCAATATAAAGGTAGCATTTCTAGCATATTTCAACTAACCCAACCACTGGCTCCAGAAGAGGTCTCATTGCAGGGAAGAGTTGCTGAGCGTGGCTCTAATACATCACCTAATCATCATCAATGCATCGCCATCATCATTATTATTGTCACACTGAATCTGCCTGAAGCCTTCTTAAAGGTGTTCTCACTAAGCACAGATTGGTTTCGAAGTCTTTAAAAAGACATCACCTGTTACAGTACGATCTGCATTTACTTGTTATCTTAGAAGGCTGTCTATGTAAAAACCACAGTGCTGAAAAGGCCCGCTTATCATTTGCAAAGGCTTTCCATTATGGCTAAATGAAGCTTTTTAGACTGAGGAACCCCTAATGCGTTTTATCTCTCATAAACACAGAAATAGATGCAGACACACACAAAGGTGTAATTACAGTATCTTGCATATGTTCTGTTTTTTTATTTTTTATTTTTTTATTTTTTATCTTAACCCTTGTTATGTTGTGGGTGAAGTTGTTGGAAATACTGGTCAACCTATGTTTTTTTTTTCTCCCTCATTTAGAATCATGAAAATGCATGCAAAGTTTCAACACTCTGATGTGTTGTATGTGCATATCAAATTTCTATTAAGATTATGATTTGACCCACAACTGAACCAAAAATATATGTATTTTGTTTTGTTAGTTCAACTACCCTCTACATTTATGCATTTGGCAGATGCTTTTTTCCAAGAAAATGTACACAATGTTGATGCCGTTTTTTATTTGTTCATGCATGTCAAATTCATTGGGAATCGAACCCATGATCTTGGCGTTGCTAGCGCCATGCTGCTACTCAGGGGGGGCCGTGCACAGATATTTTGGGGACAGGTGCTCAAGTGAGAAAAAAGGGCACCCCTCTCATACCTATATGTAAAACACATTTAAATTACTTTCATATCCATTTATTTAAATAAATATGTATTTTGCTAGCATTATGCTGTAATTGAAAATGAGCTAAATCAATTGTGCGCATTACTGACAGAAATTAGAATTACTATTTATTATTATTACTATTATTATACTTTTATTATTTAGATGAAATACAGTTGCAAGAAAAATTTAATGAAATTAGAGTTTTAAATGTAAATTTTTTAATATATAAATATGAAGTGACATTTTTTTTAAATGAAATGATACTGTTCTGTATTTAATACTTTTATATAAAACTGTAGTAGGTGGCGGCAAGGCTTATTAAGTGAGTCAAACAATCCTTAATTCACTGATTTGTTCAAACCAGCTGATTCATCTGTGTTGCAGGGCAGCACAGTCTCTGTGTTATGCAGGGAGACGCAACTGTTCTGCTTTGTTCTGAACTTTTGTTCAATAGAGCAAAAACAGTCAAAAAATTTTATTAAAATAATATGTAATGATAAAAACTAAATATTAAACTTACATTTGCAATATTGCTGATATTTGGGAAAGACAAAATATCATCAATTCATGTCTTGAATTTTGCAGAATTATTTTTAAATTTGGTGCCATTTTGGTGCCATTGAATAATTCACTCGAAAATGAAAATTCGGTCAGTATTTACTCACCCTTCAGATTGTGTGCTGTATTTTAAATGCCAAAGACAAAGAGACTGAAAATCATGATCGACAAAACAGGAAAAACACATTTACAATAACACACTTGCAGTACAAGCCTAGCAGACAAGCAGCCCAGAAGGTCTAAAGCCAGCAATATGAAGGTTGTATATTTTTGTTAAATAACATTAATTCTTCAGTACAAAAAAAAAAAAAAAAAAAAAACTTTAATAGTTGGAGGAACTTGCACTAAAGATGTAATTCCTGTGGTTGGAGAAATATGGTATACATTGCATTTTATGATGCCCATGCACAGATACTATATATTAACAATATTATTGATCTGCCTGCATTGACACCATTATATGAGAACTGAACTGAGCTGGACGATTACATCACTGTGTTCTCCAGAGCGTCTGTATATAAATGAACTAAATTAATAACTTTTTTTTTTTTTACAATAGAAATTAACCATCTGAACTTACTTGAGCTGGACAATGACGCTATTTTCTTCTAGATCTGCTGTACAGCCGAAACAAACTTTATTGCATTATTTTCCTGTTATCACTGTAAAGCTGCTTTGAAACAATATGTATTGTAAATAGCACTATATAAATAAAGGTGACTATAACAGACTAAAATAAACAGGTTTATTTCATGAGCTGGTCATGATATGAGCTGAACTAGTTTTCTCAGTGTGAATTTTGCACATGCAGGGTTTATAAGTAAATCACAGCAGCCTAATGCTAACATGTGTAAAGTGTTACAATACTGTACTTTCAAAAAGTTGTTATAGTTGCATATTTTAAATGTTTCTTGTGTGACTCGCTTGTCAAGCTTTCATTGTAATGCCGAGTTCACACTGCACGATTTTCAAAGTAGTTTCACTGTTCTTTCCACACTGCATGACTATCTCAGATCGCGTCTTTGATAATTCACACAGTGTGATTTTCACTCACGTGTACGAGCACCGATTTGCCTATGATTTCCCAAAACCTGTCTGCGAGCGATAACCGGGCCTAAATTCGTTCAGTGTGAACTTGGCATAGCCTAAGTGGATAAACTGTAAATGTGTCTGTCATTAATTTATACACATTGAGGGACTATTTAAAATTATTGTCTGTGGTAAACGACAGTGTGCCACAACTGCACTGAAAATATTAATTTGAAGTTATGCTGTGGACCATGGATGAACAGTGCCCATCCGAAAGAAAAATAGCTAGTTTAGTTTAGATTAGCTTGTACATTTAAAGCTTGTTTTAAAGTAAAGAGTACATACTGTAGAAGAGGTGCTGTCAGGAACCTTCAGCCCTGCATATAATAACATTGCTGTCTCTGAGCATTTTTATTTAGGCAGCATGCAGTTTTGCATACCTATTTTTGTTGAACGAAAACACAGTCTGTTAAGTCAGTGTCGCGGTAATGGGACACTTTGTGCACTTTTATTTATTTTTTTGCCCATTTTCCCTATCACATATTTTAGTAATCGAAATGAAACAATAAGTTTAATAAGGAATCAATTGAAAGCTTTAACACTCAAAATTCATCCAATGAAAATTCTTCTTGTTCTGAAATTGCATAACTGTGGAAACTGTTCTTTAAAACCATTTAGCAGGCTTAAGTTTTGTGATATCAAATTCGGAACTTTGGTTGGTATTTAGAAATTTGGTCAGACATATGGCTTTGAATTTCTAGCAAATATTTTTTTTTTTAAATATATCTAGTTCTGTCATGAAGCTTTAGATGGTAGAGGCTGATAGGGCATTTACATGAAATCTGCAAGCAATCACATCAACCACATGGCACAAGCTGATTGGCCTCTGCTGATCCTGCAGTCAATGAGATTGCTTGCTCAACATTTAAATAGTCTGGTTCATTTTTGCTGTAAGCTAGTCCTTGAGCACGCTATCAGAGTTCCTGAAAACCTCGACCTTCCCAGCTCCACCTGCCTAGATCTGCTGCGGTATTTATGTATGTCTATATGCAGCAACAGCATATCTTGAACCAGCAGATCTAATTCGCCAAGACCAAATACGTTAACATTGCCATATTCAATAACATGCTTAAACTATTCCGAGAGTTGTCAAGATTTAAATATAATTTGTATAAAATATTTTTTTTTTTGTTGCTTTACAGTAAACTTCGATAACTTTTTTTCCACTTTCATTGTTTGAAGGACTTCAGTTCTGCAATAATCTGCAGTGTCTTCTTTAAAGCTGGGGACACCCTTAACAACTAGCTGAACTGAACACACTTACAGACTGCAGCAGATTTTAAACACCAACTGTGAACACCGACTGAACGCAACTAGGCGCGTTTGGGCATGATCAGTCATAAGTATCAAATTACATTCATTATCGGCCCTACAGTGTGTCCCCGGTATAAAAAGAGACCAACTGTGTGGTGTTTCTAGGATGCCAACTTGGGATGGGTATTTGAATACTTAAGTCATGGAAATAGAATTCAAATCAAAATTTGCAGGGAAAAACTACCAGTTCACTGTCATCCCCCTTTTTCGAGCATCTAAACTTAAATGGATATAATTCATAAATGCTTTAGAATACACTGTAAAAAAAATCCTAATTTTACAGAAAATAACTGATTTTTTGATTATCATTTTCTTTCATTTTAAATTGTACTCAAAGCACTGTAAAATTACAAATAATATCTGTAAAATAAAAATGCAGCTGTTATTTTAGGTATTGTGACATTTATGACAAATTCCAATAATTCACATTTTTTATACAAGAAATTGATTGTATTTTTCAGTATTTTTTCTGTTTTCTTAAATTACATAAAAATTTATGTAAAATTACAAATATAATCTGTAATTAAACAGTAACAAAACATTTAAATGATAAAACGGTCAAATGACTGGCAGCCCCCAAAAAACTGTAACATTAAAGTAAAACATCCTAAATTAAATAAACTGAAAAACACTGTGATAATTCAGGATATACCTGTAAAATAACAATCATATACCTTCAGTGAAAAAAAAATCATAAAAAAGGGTCAAATGACTGGCACCTACGGCTGCCAAACAAAAACCATAAAATTAAAGTAAAATCTTCTAATTCAAATAAAAAAAATAATTAAAAAAAACACTGTTATTTCACAGGTATTTCCTGCATTATTATGATCAAATACCTTCATTGTAAAAAAATCGTAAATAAAGGGTCAAATGACTGGCAGCTGCGGCTGCCAAACAAAAAAACATATAATTAAAGTAAAATATCCTAATTTAAATAAAGTGTAAAAAACTTAAACAGAAATGTGATGTCACCATGATTGAGATCAGTGTTTGCTTTAATTGGGCTTCTGACTCTTGAGTTTTAACATTAGTTTTTCTCTGGCTGCTTTAACTGTGTTTTGATGCACATTTATTATGGCAATAATTGCAAGAGAAAATATAAGATGATCTTGGTCATTTATTGATGATTTTATAGTCATCATATGATGATCTGATTTTGTTAGTATAGAGACATCAAGAATCAACTTATGAATCTCAACAATGGTGACAATCAACAGCCTTTTTGTGACTTTATAGTAGGTCAGATTTTTTTTTTAATTGTCACCATTGTTGAGATTCATACGTTAATTATTGATGTCTGAGTGAGTCTATGATCCTGTCAAAACATTTTCTGCATAATGACTTCATAAATATAATTTAATATCACAGCATCTTCTATAGCAATACTGGCATTCTAAATTAACAATTAATATTTTACAACTTAATGAGTCATTAATAAATCATATCAATCAGGTGGTATCAATAAAGAAGACAACTTCTTGATGAATATTATCACTAATAAGTGAGCAACATAATCTGATCGGAGTTTCTCTCTGCTTCCTACAATAACAAATATCTATCAGAGACACACAGTTAAAGCAGCCAGAGAAAAACTAATGTTAATATCTGAAGGGTCAAGAGCCCAACTAAAGCCAACACTGATCTCTATCATGGTGACATCAAACTTTATTATTTTCAATAAAAACTTCTAAACCTCTGTTATTTCTCAATAAGAATGTTAGTATGAAAGAAGTCTGGATTGTAATAAGTGAAGATGCTGAGATCTTGAGAGATCTGTTAGTGTTTACTGTTTACTGTGTTCTGTTGGGATGTTGAGATGGAGTGTTTTTGTATGGTGTGTTTTGTGTGTGTCACCACATTGCGTTGAAGAGTAGAGTCTGTGCTTCAGTCCAGAATGAGCAGAGTAACACTGATGAAATGCTGTGTGCTGCTTTATTTAACAGACAGTAACTGTGTAGTTGCTGATGACGTATAATCACAGTAAATCACGCATGTAGTTTATAGCAAGATATTTACTTTTTACAGTGAATATGTTTTTGAGTAAAAATTCAGTAAATATATATATAATAATAACTGTGTTTCTGTTAAAAAGCTTAATGAAGATTTCTGCAATAGTATTTATAATTTAAATTAGGATATTTTACATTCATTTTATGTTTTTTGTATGGCAGCCATTGCTGACAGTCATTTGACCTTTTTTTCACAGTGAAGGTGTTTGATCAAAATAATTCAGGAAATAACTGTAAAATGTTTTTTTGTAAAACATTGTGTGTTTTTCTGTAAAACATTTAAGGACAAAGTTTGGAAAAGTTTTTTGCACTCAATTTAAATTAGGATATTTTACTTTATTTTTACGGTTTTTGTTTGGCAGCCTTATAGCTGACAGTCATTGACCGTTTTTTAAAGATTTTATTTTTTACAGTGCACTGTCATAAAGAGAAATATCTTAGTTAATGGAATGAGTTGATTGTGATGGGACTGAAGTCCTAAAGTTATTCATTACAGTTAAGAGCACTACAGGACTCAAGTACTGTTTTATTTCTCCTCTAACTTCATGCAATTGCACTTTTCTGTTTTCATAAGTCCCCTGCTTCATTCTGTGCTCTGAGAACCCCGGGTCAATTTTCTCCGGTTTCTTTTTGTTAAAGGTGGTTATAAAGCCTTTACATTTTTATTTTATTAGGTATTAGGCTTCCACACAAGAGTTAGGCTCCTTCTCCATCAGGGATTTTGATATAATGTCCATCAGTTGTTTTGGTTAATATGTTCTGTCTTTCTTCTCCATCAGGGTTTCTCAATTCAGTCTGCATTTACATTGTAAATAAGTGAGTAAACTTTCTGTTCTGATGCTTTAATATTGAAATGTAACTATGGAAACCTCTGTAACTGAAAGTGAGTGCTAAAACTGATGTTTCTTATTTGACTCTTGTATTATTTTATATTTGACGGTGTATTTTGGGTTTATGTGACTTGCATTAGACAAGAGGCATTACATCCTTGGATACCTTGGTAAAAGACAGAATCAGCCACAGATAGATACGCTCACTGACAGATTGCATGTTTAAGAGACTGTAAATAAACTTGCAACTGACAGTGCAGAGGAAGTGGTGAAAATGCCTCATAAACCAGCCTGGTCTAATTGTTAACACCTACGTATTAATATGTAACATTTACAGGTACAAATGTACATGTTTGTATGATTGGATATGACGAAACATACAATATATATTGACAACATTTAAACATAAACATTATTACGTACAGTATTGTGCTGGGAAACGATCGTATCCAAAATAAAAGTTTGTGTTTACAAAATGTACAGTATACTGTGTATAATTATTTTTTTATATAAAACACACATATGCATGTATATATCTAAAAAATATTTGCATGTATATACTGATATATATATATATATATATATATATATATATATATATATATATATATATATATATATATATATATATATAATATATGAAGAGTTCAGATGCAAAAGCCTCTAAGTGCCATTTGAAATTTTCTTCTAGAATGATCATTTTTAACAAACTTGTATATTTAAGTTCAGTAATTTCACTTAAATGACAATTAATAGGTAATCTTCATTGCAATTTAAGTGAAATTACTGAACTTATAATGATCATTCTAGAAGAAAATTTCAAATGGCACTTAGAGGCTTTTGCATCTGAACTCTTCATATTTATACATCATTTATATCATATATAAAATTTATAAATATTTTATATTTAAAAAAATGTGTATTTATACAAAATAATTATACACATTACACACATATATTATGTAAATATAAACTTTTATTTTGCATGCAAATAATCGTGATTAATCGTTCCCCAGTAAAAAATTGTAAGTGTTTATTAATCGTTTATATCATAAAGATATTTGTATAATTGCCCTTTTACCATTTTATAGATACATTTTAGATCCTTCAACCCTATACCCCAAAACCCAAACATAACCATTGTATATAGAGGATGTAAATAGAATATATAAAGCGTAGAGTCAAAAATGTATTGGAAAATTACAATTTTAGCAACAATGATAAAATTCGAAATCATTTCATATAAGGTCGATGATAGCCTAAACTGTGTTTAATAAATGCGACTGAAAACATAATGTCATTGATGTGACAATTGAATACAACAGAATCGAGATATTAATGCCACGATATTCATTAATAAGGATAAGGAAAACTCATGTGAGCAGGTTGAGAAAAGCTGAAGAATATAATGAAATCCCATGCAAAATTGCAAACGTTATGTTTACAATGCTGAAAACAAACATATCATCATAAAAACAGAGTACAAAAGCACAGTGAACTAATTGGAGCTCCCAATACATAGGCAATTCCCCCAGCTCATTTTACTGTTTAAAATTCATGTCCTCACTCCATGCATCAGTTAGAAAATGCAAGATTGCACAGTGGTGGGGCCGATCTTTCGTTCCAAAAATCAAACTATCTATCTATCTATCTATCTATCTATCTATCTATCTATCTATCTATCTATCTATCTATCTATCTATCTATCTATCTGTCTATCTATCTATCTATCTATCTATTTATCTGTCTGTATGTCTGTCTGTCTGTCTATCTGTCTGTCTATCTGTCTGTCTCTCTGTCTGTCTGTCTATCTATCTGTCTGTCTCTCTGTCTGTCTGTCTATCTGTCTGCCTATCTATCTATCTAGGCCTATACTACTTACCTTTCTACCTTTTAGGGTGATGCTTTTGACTGCTTCTTAGATGATGAGGATAAAGAGAGTGCATTTTATTTATACCCACCGCTTTTTTTTTTGGAGACTTGTTTTGTGCTGTATTTTCTCATGTGCTTAAATTAAGGATATAGCTATATTTGCAGTCTCATAGCCAGGGGTGTTTGCTATTCGAGTGTGTTCTGCAGATGGTAAAGTTTCACCGGTGGATGCTAACTAGATAGCCTACGCGTTAACGTGATGGGATAAAGACGGGTGATGCTCGCGGGACAGGAACGCTGAATCCACACTCCCACCCACTTCGACTGGGCGATTGATTGCAGAAGCGAAACCAAAACGCGCGCGGTGGAACAACAGAGGGCGCGAGACGCAGAGTACGCACGTGTGTTGACGCCGGTGGAATGTTAACCAGCCCCGGTGCAGCAGCAGCAGCAAGAGAGTCGCGCGCCGAGATCTGATGCTGCTCCTCTGCTATGACTAAACGAACTGAGATTGACCAGGGACACCCTCTTACGTGAATCTCAAATCATCCCAACCCTCGAATTAAACGTATGTTTGTGACTGAGGACACGGGACGGAGAGTATAAACGGAGAAGGGCTGCTCCTTTTGTTGTGTGTGACTGTAGTATTACATTCAGTCAGTGCTGCATTGCGCTCGCGCATCCGCGTGGCTACGGGGCAGCCCGTGCTGGGACCGGATATAGAGTGTGTGCGATACATGCTTATTGTTCACAGGATGAGCGAAAAGCACTGCCGCATTCAGACAACGAAAACACTTCTTCGTGATTAAGATATTCCATATAAAAAATATAATAACATATAGATTTTAAATAACGGAATAATAGCTATTAAACCCAATAGTCCCTTATGGCAAAAGAAAACCGTCTCTATCTATCATTCTATCTATCTATCTATCTATCTATCTATCTATCTATCTATCTATCTATCTATCTATCTATCTATCTATCTGCACTTTGAATTTTTTATTTCACAGTTGAATCTCCTTAAATAAATATTTGGTGGCCAAATACCTTGACCACTAACCTTACAACCATATATCCTCATTGTGTTCAACTTTGCAGTAACAAAAAAAAGAAGGATCCAACTTGAACACACTGACCGTAAACAACCAAATATCCAAGACATTTTTTCATGTTTTTGTGGAGGCCATACTCCGATATGGCTTAGAAATGCCAGGTCCATTGTAAAAGACCCCAGTGACCCCCAGCCATTCTGTCTGTTTCCTACTAAACAGCTTCTAACCACAGGCTATAAGACTATCAAACACAACAAATGCTGCTGTTTCTCTGCATAAAACAGCTCCCACTTGTATAAAAACAGCTTTGTTGTTATGGTTGCTTTATTTATTTTTGTTTGTATACACATATACCTCTTTAAAATAATTTTTTTTAATGCTAAGCATTTTCATAGCTTTGAATTTGTATTACTTTTACTTTTCTCTTTTACTATAATTACTACATTTTCTTCATATTAATTATTTTAAATGTAAAATATATATTTAAAATGTTTTTGGTAAAAAAAATACATTCAGTGTCAACAAGTACTGCTTTTGCTGTGTTGATGCACATTTAACAAATGAAACGGACACAGATGCTTAATTTTAAATGTCCGTTCACATTTAGGACAGTGCTGTGAAAACTATTTGATTTATTTAGTTGTTCTGTTTTGACAAAATTAAGTGCTTCACTGGACTTGTCTAGTTGTATGTATTTTTCGCTTCTGAGGTATTTTGTTTTGTGGTCGTATGCAAACACACCCCCTGTATTTGCGCGTTTAGACTGGTTAAAAGGAAAGCGCGAGCTCCTTCGAGGCACTCTCCGTCTCCCGTTTCATCTGAACGGTCGAGTTACGTAGCGAGGGAAGTGTTGCAGTGAACGGAGGGGGAAGAGAGAGGGATAGGTTGAGAGAGAGAGAGAGAGGGAGAGACTGCAGCATCATTTGAGGGACGTTCACATGCAGTGCAGTAGAACGTGCAGGTGAGGGGAGGAGGAGAATGCGGGACTTTTTCCTCAAACACTTCACACACATCCACCAAGGACTCTGGAGGAATTACTAAAGGCTTTTGTTGCTACTTCTCTATCCTGCTCTCCATCTTCCATAAGTGGCTAATTTACGTGCTCTGAGAAGTCGAACTGAAAAGCTTTTCTCTTTGTCAAGTTCACCGTAAAGGAATCTATAAGAGGTTGGCACGCGCGCGTAAGACTGCGGGAAAAGATTTCCAATTTTCCTCCCGCTGTGTTTTGAGGTAAGAGAATATATAATATCAGGGAAAGACTTTAAAACGCACTTTGGCTTCTTCCCAGCCAGTAGCGAAAGCTCTGGGATGCGAATGTGAGAGCTGAATTCACAGACAGATCTCTTTTGTGTTCTACTGCATTGCAGTTTAAAACAGTGAAAGCGCGAGAGGAACCCGCGCTCCGCAGCATCTCAATGAGCCGGACAAAGTCATTTAAACTGCTCAAATTTGACTCTCGCTTACTCCTAAAAGACACAAAGGAACATTCTTGTCCGTAAAAGAGCTGTACAGACTTATCGCCAATGCCGATGTCTTCACAAAGTGGATGTTTTATTGTATCGTGTTGAAAACGTGACTGGGGAACTAAAAGATTGTCGGAGAAAATAAGATTTTGCCAAAGGAAGGGTTTATAGAAATTATTCGGTGGCGAGTCTGTCTTGGACCGGAGGAAGCTGCAGATAGAGAGTGAAAGAGAGAGAGAGAGAGAGAGAGAGAGAGAGAGAGAGTCATGGGGAGCAGGAGCGTTGGCGCAGTGCACTCCGCGCGCTGCTACCTCGTGCTTATCCTGCAGCTGCTGACTCAGCTCCCGAGCGCCAATTCAGCGCTGCGCTACCGCGTGGCGGAAGAGGGGCCGGCCGATGTGCACATTGGAAACGTGGCTTCAGACCTGGGGCTGTCCACCTCTGGGATTGGGACTGGTGATGTCACTTTTGCTTTGGAATCTGGCTCTGAATACTTCAAAATTGACAACGTCACCGGAGAGCTTACTACAGGCACCAGGAGGATTGACAGAGAGAAGCTGCCGCAATGCCAGATGATATTTGACGAGAATGAGTGCTTTTTGAACTTTGAGGTGTCAGTCATAGGTCCCCTGCAGAGTTGGGTAGATCTGTTTGATGGCCGTATTGTAGTCACAGACATCAATGACAACACCCCCTCTTTCCCTTCACCTGTACTCACGCTATCTGTTGAGGAGAATCGCCCAATCGGCACTCTCTATCTCCTTCCTACAGCCACAGATCGTGATTTTGGTCGCAACGGCATTGACCGCTATGAACTTATCCAGGACAGTAGAGATGCGGGGTCATCTTTGCGCCGACCTGCGAATGGCCCAACAAATGGGAACGGTGGTGACCGTAGGAGAGGGTCAGAAACAGGTTCGGGGCCTGCCAGCAGGAGCAGCGTGTTTGAACTGCAAGTTGCCGACACACCTGAAGGACAGAAACAGCCTCAGCTGATTGTGAAAGGGCCTCTGGACCGCGAAGTGCGGGATTCTTATGAACTCGTGCTACGCGTTCGTGATGGCGGCAACCCGTCCCGCTCCTCTCAAGCTCTGTTACGCGTGTCCATCACAGACGTCAACGACAACAGTCCACGCTTTGAGAGAGCAGTGTATGAAGCGGAAATGGCAGAAAACGCCCCACCTGGCACACCTGTCCTTCAGGTGCGTGCCACAGATCGTGACGTCGGCGTGAACGGGCAAGTTGAGTATGTGTTTGGAGCAGCGACGGAATCAGTGCGGCGCCTCCTGAGGTTGGATGAGGCATCAGGTTGGCTGAGTGTTCTACACCGAATAGACCGTGAGGAAGTTTCACAGCTACGTTTCACCATCACGGCCCGTGACCGTGGCCAACCACCCCGCACAGACCGCACTACAGTCGTTCTCAATGTAAGGGATGAAAATGACAATGTACCCATTGTTGAAATTAGAAAAATTGGACGAATTCTCGTTCGGGATGGTGCTGCAATGGTTCCAGAGAACGTGTTGGTGGACACACCAGTAGCGTTAGTGCAGGTGTCAGACCGTGACCAGGGAGAGAATGGTGCGGTTACCTGCACTGTGGTTGGGGATGTTCCATTCACATTGAAACCGGCTGGTGAGACAGCTCTAGCACCTCCACCAGCCACGGATGATGCCTTTGAACGAAACAAAAAGAAATATTTTCTCCACACCTCAGCACTTTTGGATTATGAAGCAACTCGTGAGTATAGTGTCACTATCGTGGCGGTGGACTCCGGTAGCCCAAGCCTCTCCAGTAATAGTTCCCTTATGGTGCGAGTGGTGGACATAAATGACCACGCTCCCACTTTTGCCCAAAGCTTAGTGGAAGTGCATTTTGCAGAGAATAATGCCCCAGGAGAAAGAGTTGTCACTGTTGTGGCGGCTGATGCAGATAGTGGCAAAAATGCAGAAATTGCCTACTCACTGGATCCATCTGTTAATGGAGCTTTTTACATTGATGCTGATAACGGTGATATTCGTGCCACTGGGACACTAGATAGAGAGCAGAGGGAACGCTATGAATTTCGCGTGATAGCTCGAGATAAGGGCACCCCGTCTCTGCAGGGTTCTGCTACCGTCGTAGTCCAGGTCACAGACAGAAACGACAATTCCCCCAAATTTGTCCAGGAAGTCTTCACATTCTACGTCAAAGAGAACCTGCTCACCAATAGCCCCGTCGGCATGGTGACTGTTACCGATGCAGATGAAGGCGAGAATGCAGAGTTGAGTCTTTTTGTTGAGCACGATGAAGAGGAGGGTGGAGAGGAGGGGAAGCAAGAAGTTTTCTCAATTGAAAATAACACTGGAACCATATTCTCCTCTGCATCCTTTGACCGCGAACGACGTAGCGCATACTCATTCCGTGTGCGTGCTGTTGATGGTGGAGAACCGCCACGGTCTGCCACCGCCACGGTCTCCCTGTTTGTCACTGATGAAAATGACAACGCGCCATCCATCACATCACCCGCTAATGATTCATACACCCTCCTGCCACCCGCTAGCGGGGCCCGGACTGTAGTCCACACAGTCACAGCCTCTGATGGTGATACAGGGTCTAATGCCGATGTCCGGTATGCTCTGGTAGGCGGAAACCCTTTTCATCTGTTTGAGATTGGCTCTAGTAGTGGGGTCATAACCTTGGCAGAGCCCCTGGAGAGAAGACACAGGGGTCTGCACCGCTTGGTGGTCCGGGTCAATGACAGTGGCATGCCTTCCCTTTGTGCCACAGCACTGGTGCATGTCTTCATCAATGAGAGCTTGGCCAATGCTACGCTGGTGGATGCACAGGTGAGACACATCAGTGCAGCATGCTGTTCAAATAAACTCAAACAAAGTGTAATTTAATAAAGAGGAACAATAACAGTTTTTGCTGTTGAACAATGAGCCAGTGTAGAACAAAACCAAATAAGAATAATTCAAATTTTAGATTTAAATTTAAGAGATGGGGGGGGGGATTTAAATTGAAATGAATAATTTTATTTCACATGAGAGGATGGAGCACATAAGTGAACTGCGGTCAGAAACTTACTGATAACTTTTCACAACTAGGAAATCCTAACACGAAATAGCACATTTTGAAGAAAATATATTTCTGTTTATAAATATTCATGCATCAAATTGCTGTTGACCCACATTGGATATTGAATAGAAGGAAACACACACTAAGATGAAAGTTACAAAAATACACACACACACACACACACACAGTCACACTTGCCTGCGCAGAATAACTATGATTGAATATCCAAGCCTTGACATGATAATTGAGAAGTCTGGGCCTTGCAGTGGGGATGAATGTGTATGTGTGCGTGTATGGTTCAGCAGACATAGATGTAAAATGAGGATGCAGTTATCAAAGGGCAGACACACCATTTATGACTTTCCATTTTTGCTCTCTCTCTCTCCCTCTGTATGTCTGTCTCTCTTTCACTCAGGTGGCTCGCAGCCTTGCAATCCCCCTCTATATGGATATTGCAGGTGACCCAGACAGCGAGAGAGCTCTGGGTAAACAACGCCTGAGCGTTGCTATTGGTGTCCTGGCTGGTGCTGCTGCCGTTATTCTGGTGATCCTTCTGGTTGTGACAGCACGACAGTGTGGGGTGCAGGGTAAGAACGGCTACGAGGTTGGCAAGAAAGAGCCAGAAGAGGACTTTTTCAGTCCACAGCCTCCCCCTCTACAAGCCCAGGCCTCCCAAAATGAACGTGGGCGCAAACCGCGCAGAGACAAGCGTAACAATGGTACTGCCAAATCTGAGCGTTCTTTATACAGTGGAATTATGACGGTGAATGGGTGCAGACGTGGGGGAGGTGATGAAGAAGAGGACGATGAAGAGGCAAGTAGTGCCAGTGAGAGGATTGCGGCCCGTTATTGTGCAGCTGCTAATGGAGACCCCAGCAGTCCAAGGCTAGGCGCGAGACGTCACCAGTCAAGCCCAGATCTGGCCCGCCACTACAAGTCCAGCTCACCTTTGCCTGCAGTGCATCTTCAACCCAACTCACCACCCGTGGAAGGCAAGAAGCACCAGGCTGTGCAGGAACTGCCCCCCACCAACACCTTCACTGGCAACGGCACCAGTAATGCAGACGCCATGTCACTCAGCTCAGACCAGTGCTCCGATTATGGCTGCCAAACTGTCAAGTACAGCAAACAGGTAAGAACATAAAGATATATGACTTAGTTTCACCACTGCACCTTTAACAAGTACAAAAAATGTTACAAGGCTTGTCAGGACAAAAGCCTCAAGCTTGAACTAGATTTGGATCCAAAAACTAACCTGAATTCAGTGAGTCCTGTGGGATATTCCCATATTATTTTCTTTGAGTAAATTGATATGAGATTTTCCAAGAAATAAGCTGGTGTATATGAAAGCCATTTTCCACCTCAGTAAAAAATCAAATAAAATTGTGAGTTAATGTTAATAAAAAATTAAGTCAAGCTGTGATATATAGTCACACTGTGAGACAAAAATAGCAACTGTGAGCAATAAAGCCACATTGTTAGATATAAAGTTGCAATTGTTACATATAACGCCACTTTGTGAGATATAAAGTCACATTTATGAGATCTAAAGTCACAATTGGGACATTGAAATGATGAGAAATAAAATGTCATCATTTTGTGATGTATTGTCACAATTACATTTTACAGGCGGGAACAGGCTTCCCTGGGTGTATAACACAAGAGTATATGTATTTAGCTACAATATGTTGCCCATATCTAGTCAATGGCCCTGGGGTTCATTTGTATTTCTGGGACAAATTCAATCTGATCTGCTTTTAACGAAATCATCAAATACAAAAGAAAAAGCGAAACTACAACAAGCACAAATGTAACAACTTCTGCAATCATCCTGTACTGGTGTTGCATTGCTGCGCGTGGAGTGGTTAAGGTTATACGGTGCTAACTGCCTGCTCTCCTTTCCAGGAGTAGCTACTGAAAATAGACTGTCGAAGAGAGGAGAAATGTAACCCATTTTCTCTCACACCACCATAGATCTCTTTTCACTTGCTCAGTCTCTCTCTTTCTCTCCTTCTGTTTTTCTTTATATCCTTCTCTCCATCATACTCTCTTTATTTTTCTGTCTTTGACATTCTTTCCACTCCTTTACATGGTCTTTCCTTTTTCTGACACTTTTGGAAGTGTTAAATATAGAGTGAAATATACAGTGTGTCTACCTGCTTTGAGCGGAAACTGGCCAGTGTGTTTGACAGGATGAGCATGAAGCGCTTGAGAGAGAAACCACGCAGGCCTGCAGAGTTGTCTTTTTTTTACTTAATCTGTCATCTTTACAGTTTTATCCAGGTCATATATTTAATGCAGCATATCCAAACTGCTAGCTTTGCACTTAACGGGAAGCATTAAAAAAGATTACCTGTGCACCCTTTGACAGGTGCTTTGGACAAGCCCGAACCAAAGGGTGGCCTCGTACTATAGAGAGACATGGTTAAATTGAACACTGGGATCGCATTACATTTTCTGACAGGTGTTGGGAGCTTAAACCAAATCCGCGGAGGTCTACACGCAAGATATTGAGTCCTAAATGACATGTCATTTTTGGTCTTTTTAGCATGACTGACAGTCGGATTGTAAATCTCTTTACCCAGAGCCTAAAAAACAGCTGATGCAGTCGTTAGGGAAATGTGCAAAACCTAATCAATCTATCCATGCTGGTGTGATCCTGACCGCAGTGGGTGGGTTACTCCAATACTGAGTCAATCCTCTTAATCTGCTGACATTTTTTTCCTCTGAAAATGCTTAATAGAGAATTCGGTTGTGTATTCATGTGCTTCTGCTTGTGCATTCATACTCGGCCAAGAGTTTGGTGTGTGTGAGAGAGCGTTAATGCTTACTGGTGAGTTTGTTGGACTCTTTCTGACGGTTTAATCAATTATTGATCACACTGTAATTAACTCCTCTACCGTGGAGCTTTGTGACCTAGCCTAACTTGAGCCCGGTGCAGACGGTAAGTGTATGCGTACACTTGGCTGTTGCTTCCATGATGGGACGGTATAGCGTGATAGGACGCCAATACCCTACCGCTGTCTGAATTTGCAAATAGGCCCGTGTGCGGACACATGCATAAACGGCACTCTTGGAAATTGAACGCCAATGAAAATGGAAATCTTCTTGACCTATATCTGTCTCACTCTCTCTATCGCACGTCTCTCCCATCTTCTATAAATGCACAACTCAGCATTTTCCTAAGTGAAACTCCGAACTCCCTCTTTGCTGAAGGGGACTTTTTCTATAGCCCCTCCCCTTTACGCCCACTCACGCCAACACCTATCGACCGGCTGCATCCTGTCCCCAGGTCGGCCCTCATTCCTATAATTTTAATAGACAGAGTGGCAATCAATATACTAGGCTTGTTAATGTTGCTAGCACCGACGCACACCTGAATACGTGCCACTCGGGTGTGCAGGGGTTACGGTCAGACAGGTGGGCAGTAGGTGAGTCTGTGTAACTCAACACACACACTTGGGATCAGGCAACAGGTCAGATGGATAGCCGATACACTTGACACTCACACTTGCATGCTCACGCGGGGCCATGCAAATGCTAGTGAGGGCCGACTCCAGAGATAGATATTATAAATTAATGGAGGAGACCAGTGATGGAGGGTCCAGGAGACAGTGGGAGACATGTGGGGGGAGAGAAAGCGAGAGAGAGAGAGAGAGAGAGAGAGAGAGAGAGAGAGAGAGAGAGAGAGAGAGAGAGAGAGAGAGAGAGAGAGAGATGAAGGGAGATTGCTAAAGCTAACCTCACTTTTAGAGGGCTGTATTGATTTTCATTGGGAAAGCATTATGAAAGCTTTTACATGGACGTGCACTGCAATGGTTATAAAGGATTGAGAATGATGGTGGAAGTATGTGTGTGTGTTCGACCTAGCAATGTTATTGGGTGGAAATTGATGAGAAATGTCAAGAAGTCTTCTAAATCTGAAGAGGGAAAAAAATCTCATTTTGGGGAGATCCTTAATTAAGTCACTAAATTATGTTTTGATTCACCTCTAAAAATGCCAGTTTAGTTTAGGGACAGATTTGGGTTTAGAATGGAGTGATTAGAATGAATAAATTTAACTGCAGACCAATATAAGGCAATTAGAAAGTCCCTATTTAGATACATGAACATTTTCAATTCTCTCTGTTTCTGCTTTGTTTTCTGATTGCCTTTCTGATCACATGTAATGTCAACCGCTCGATTAAAAGTAATTTAGTGTAAATGCAAGTACACTTGCAGTAAATAACCTCAGTACTGTGTACTTCCCATAAAATTGTGCTGGACATCTGTGAAACGCAAGGCTACAAAAATGACAGAGGATGCTTTTTAGTGGCCAAGTGTAACGTACTGAAAAATGAGAGGTTAATAATTTATAGATGACACATTAGGTTAGTAACACTGATGGGCATGACCAGATGGGAAGTGTTCTCATGTGACCACCACATATCTTTACAACAACAACCATTAGTGCAAGGTTAACTCATTGTTTATCCATATATTCCTTCAGTGAAACTGTATGATAATTGAGAATAGAGAAGATGTGTAAATGGTGTATACATGTATACCTGACATTTAATCTCATATGCTGTTATATTTCCAAGGGTCCAAATATGGAGACGCTTTCTGATTTATTGAAAAGTTATTCATGCAGAGACCTTAAAGTCAGCGTGAATTGCTGTTCGCTCGCAACCCATTTTATTTCCATAATGTGACATATTTCCAATTGAAACAAGATTTTCAGCTTGTAGAAGAGAATCAATTGGGTTTTAAAAGGTGTTTTTTTTTTTATCAGAATGGAGTCAGACTGAATTCAAATTTGCTACAATAATGCACAAATAGCTATTTGACTATTGATTAACATAAATAGCCTGCTTAGTGATGTCAGCGTCAAATGAAAATTTATTTAAATAAATTTGATTAAAATATCTTCCTTCAGTGTCCGACACAAAGGCGTTGTTTGCCACATCGTAAAAAATCTGAAATGAGCCAGAGAGTCAAGGCTGTCAGAGCTTTGTAATGCACAGTCCCGTTCACCCGGCTGTTTCAACCTCAAAATGAGACACGACAGGAATTCAGGGTATTCCTTACCCATATACTCCCAGACAAGCAGGAACAGAACGAAGAAAAAACACACACACACACACATTAAGCTGAGATGCAAAGGTATGCATGGAGATGAAAAGTTCCCATCCTCTTGCATCAGTTTATAGCACAAGATCTAGGCCATGACTCTTTGCTGTTCCTTCTCCTGTGTCCAGACTAGGAACAGCATTTAGTTTGTGTTTTAGTTAGTTTTTTTTCTTTGACAAAACTGCAGTCACGTCATTGTCTTTGCAAAAGTAAGTTGTTGTAATATGACATTTATGTCATGGATTTAGCTGACTAATCTCATATATTGAACATATAGGATGCAATTGAGTAAACATATTAATCCGTCTGCAAAGTGGTTCAGTTAACCGGTATTCACTTCTTCTAGCTCAGGTAGGTCAATCCCCAATGTACTATGATTGGATTATTAAAATCAATTCTTTCTATGTTTGCCTTCTTACAAAAACATTGCTAGTGCATTGCTATTATCCTGCTGTGTTTCTTTTTTTTCTCCCATCATATTTCATCAACAGTTTTAAATAAAATCATTTAATCATTAATTAATGAAAGAAAGAAAACACTTTTGTCAACAAACATTTTTGTAAGTACCGGTAATTTTCTTGACTAGATGAATACTGAATAGGAATCCTTTGTAAAGAGATGCTAATGGAATGCTGGAATCAAAATTCTTCTTCATCATCTTTCAATGATGCACCATACTTTAGTTCTACAGCCAAAATATCATCTGGCCAAATGTTTGTTGGCTATTATTAGAGATATTCCTGTGCTGGCAGCACTCTAAAGGCATCAATTCCACACAAAATCACACACACACACACACACACATACTTAAACAATTAAATACACACACCATGAGCAGGCTATTAAACAAACAACCCCACACAATAACACACCTCTTTGTTAGCCCTGTGTATTGTGTCTTCAGCACACTGCTGGCATTGAGTGTGAAAGCTCAAGCATTTAGAGTCCCAGTGTCATTTCCTATTCAGCTCTTACTGAATTGCATTCATATTTGAGCCGGCATTAACTCGGCTCTCCGATTCCCTGGTTCCCAGTACGGGAAGGTTGTTGTGGGGTGATCCTTTTGTTGTGGTCTGACTGTAGCTCTGTGGTTCTACGGTTACAGTTCGGGGTTACCCCAGTGTCATGAACCAGCCTGAGTATTCATCTTTTATTCAAACACCCCAGGCTGCTTCTGTCACTGCCTGTCAGAGAAAGAGAGATGCATAGTTAAACCCCTGAGTAATTGAAAGAAAAAAAGAGTTAAGTTAATAAATATATAATAGGTAATAAATAAATAAAAATAGAAAGATCAGCTATTTTAAATTCATTTTTAAACGAATTGGTTGAATGTCAACTCAAGTCAGTCATAAAGGCAGTTACTTTTTCATTGCTTAATCAATTAGTGGCTTTGAATGAATTAGTCGAAAAAATATGTTGTGTCCCAATTTGCCTACATGCCCTAAAAGTATGAGTGTGTTTTTTGAGTGTAGCAGAAGAGTAGGCAAGCTTTGGGACTAATACTATTTCATCATACAGTAATTGTGTCTTTAAGGGACCTCTCTGTAGCTTAGTTTCGTGCATCCTGTCACAGTTTAAGGCCCACTGATGTGCCTTGAAACACGCAGCATTATGTGTTGCCATAATTTCCACTGAAACAGGAAGACAGGGCGGGATATATCGAGCAGCTCCTACCCTTTTTTTAAATGGCCAATATTGTTGTTTTTTTTTTTATATCACAGCAGGGCCAGAGCCGTTGAGCTCGGGAAAGCCGCAGTTTCCTCCTCTAACTGTTTCTCCTCCTAATCTCCTCCATATCGCTTTAAAATATTGCTTTCTGTGTAGAATTCAAATGGGTCCTATATGTTTTCTGTAGGGCTGGGTAAAAAATATTGAATTCTCGATTTTAATCGATTCTCATTTTTACGAACCGATATCGATCCTTAAATCCCAAGAATGGATTAGGCTAGTCATCCTGTTTTCAGTTGATGAATGAATGGCAGAGGTGAGACCAAGTCATTTGCTGTGTCCGAAATCTCCCATTACTCACTATATAGTGGACTATATAGTGAGCTCGTCATTTTGTAGTGCTGTCCGAATGTATAGTGATGATTATTATACCCTATATAGTCCACTTAATGTATCCCAGAATGCATTTTGAAAAGTAGTGTACAACCGATGGTCACTAACCCAATCCCTACATACCATCATGCATTGCGCTGATCGCAAAAATGGCGGATGGACGTCAAGGAGAGCAGCGCGACAATACGAATTTGTCATACAAATGTAAGTTATGTTCGTTTTCTGTCTAGAAATCCTGTTTCTTTTGTTAATCCGCGAAATCTTCTGAATCACGAAAAAACAAAAAAGATAAATATTGAGTGGGATCTCCACAGAGTCTCAAAGCTGTTTTATTAAGAGTATTATGAGCAAGATATTTGATAATGTAGATCTGTTTTTTTTAATGTCGACAGGCAAGAGAAAACGGTGTGGTGCGAAAATGAAAATATATGAAAATATGTGTATTAATTTTATTTATGTTTATAAGTTATAATCATGTGTGGAGTGACGCATTATAACAGAAATGGGCAGAAATGACTTTTAATTTGACAATTTTGGAGAAATAAGCTCAATATAATGTAATGTATTTATATATAAAAAATCTATTAGCCCAGAGCTGGCTCGGCACCAGCTGACAGATGATGGCGCGTTTAAATAGTGCGACAGTAATGCCGTAATCAACGGCGCCGAGAGACGATCGAGTAGTGTCCGAAAGTGGTGTTTCTATTATTCTGGTGAGCTCACTATATAGTGCTCTACTCCCTACCCCCTACATAGGGGTTAGGGAGTAGTGCTTTGAGTGGAGATTTCGGACACAGCCATTGTTTTGCAAGTCACAAGTAAGTCTCGAGTCTTTGCATTCAAGTCCCAAGTCAAGTCCCGAGTCAAGACAGACAAGTCCCAAGTCAAGTCCCGAGTCAAGACAGACAAGTCCAAGTCAAGTTGCAAGTCCTCGAGTTTAAGCTTCAAGTCTTAAACAAGTCATTAGTGCTTTTTGCACAAATTACTGTCTCAGTGTTAATTACTATAGTAAATGAAATGTATACTAATTTACATCAGAAAGGCTTTTAAAATATGATATAATATAATAATATATAATATTATCAAATTTATTGTGGCAATGCAGATTTAAAAATAAAAAAAATAAAAGTAACTGTTCATTGGGAAAATTAATCGTGATTTGCTACACATTAAGTTAAGTAAAATTAAGTAAAATATTGAGTCCCTGGTTAAATTATTTTGTTAACGCGACAGTAATTGTACTAGAACATTCCTATTTCTATGGCGACGTATCAAGCGCCACGTGACACTTTTTGGGGCTACGTTACGTTACAAAACGTAACGTAAATCCATCCATTTCTCCCGAAAGACATGAAAGTGAGTGGCTGGTGAACAGGGAGTAGACTTTATAGTTACCTATAGGCTAAAATGTGCGTTTGTTGTGGGGGGAAAATAACATGTCTCAAAATTAGATTTGAAAGGTTTATTATTTCCGCTTACTTAGATATCAGTGTGTTTTTTTTTTCTCAAATTATAAATGGTTCGCCAGTACTTGTGTATTTAAATGCCTGAAAAAGAAAAAAGAAAACATTATTTGATTGAAAACTGTCTGAACGTGTGATAATAAATGACAACTGACTCGCGCTGCTGAACACACTCCATCACGCGCTCTCTGGCTCAGTGCCAAACGTGCGAAAACAACGCTAATCAGCGCTGTGATCATGCGTCAATGATACAGTGCTATACTACAGTCAGTGATTATTACAACTCTGATCTGTGGTTTTAGAAGGTAGGTCAAGTCTTTCCAAGTCACAGGGCTCAAGTCCGAGTCAAGTCGCGAGTCATTGTTGTCAAAGTCTAAGTCGAGTCGCAAGTCATCTTTGAATATGTCAAGTCGAGTCGCAAGTCATCAAATTTGGGACTCGAGTCCAAGTCAAGTCCAAGTCATGCGACTCGAGTCCACAACCCTGATGAATGGAACATTGTAGCGTGCATCCCATCCAATAAATCGCAAAAATATTTGTGCTTTGTTACTATTGATATGAAACAAAGTCTCAGATTTCAAATTACGCCCATTTTCTTATGAAATTCAAAAACATAAATACCGTTTTGGCGCTGTGGCGTGAGATCGCTCGGGCGCAGCTCAGCTCAAGAGAAGCAGCAGCGCGGAGTGCACATGATCTCCTCTTCCGCCTTAATAATACCAGTTACAGCGCGAAATAAACATGAATGAGCATCTGAAAGTGTGTTAAAAAATAGAGTACAACTTATCGAAATCCGTATCATGTCACATGGAATCGCTCAATCAGTGTTTCAACCTTGGAAAGACGT
This sequence comes from Tiaroga cobitis, assembly GCA_030578255.1. Lineage (NCBI taxonomy): Eukaryota > Metazoa > Chordata > Actinopteri > Cypriniformes > Leuciscidae > Tiaroga > Tiaroga cobitis. The sequence continues at coordinate 11,217,759 of CM060591.1, forward strand.
CAGTAAAACAGCTTGCAAACAATGTCAGGCAACGTCACATTTACCAGAAAAACCATATCCAGTGACTATAAACTCATTAGTCAGCTAGAAAAATTAACTCTGGAGGTGAGCATTTTGCTAAATATATTCACCATATTACGTATTCATTATAATTTTTAATGTTCTTCAATATTTAATGCATGTTTGAATTAATCTGGCAAGTTTTTATGACAGCCACCATTTAAATGTTTATATTCCATATAACTTTATTATTATAAAAATAAATAAAAGTATAATTTAAGTGTTTGTATACAAATCAGTTCATTTTTACCTTCAATATTATAGTAGGCTAATGAAGTTTACAGCATAGTTTACAGCATTAGTTAAAAGATTTGTTTTCCTTGAGAAAATGTGCCATGTAGCCGTACCTGATATCCAACATAATCAATATTGAATCGAAACGAAATCGAATCGAATTGCAAGCTTGTGAATCGAAATCGAATCGAGTTGTGAAATTTGTGTCAATACCCAGCCCTAGTTTTTTTCTATTGTGCGCCAACTAGCGCATATGATCCGCTCTATATTGTGTATCTGGACCGGAGCTGCGGCAGTTCGCGTGACACTAACATGAAACCAGTCTTCCTTTGCCCCAATGAAAAGCATATATGTACACTGTCTGAATCATTTCCTATCCCCTATATAGTGCATGTAAAACAGCAAATGTGTGAACAAGTGACCAATTTTAGCCGCAGCTTCAGCATCTATTTATAATGCAGGGGGCAGGACACTTCAAATTCTAGAGAGCATTTGATTGGACGGAAAATCTGATAAGAAGCTGAAGTTGGGTTTGCCAACTGCCATTAAAAGGAAAAGAAGAAGCTTAAATGTGTGTGCAGGAGAACTGTTGACACACATACATTCAAGCTTCTGTGTTTAGCATATTTGCTGTGCACTTTTGTAATGAATCACTCGAAAATCATTTATTTTTATCTGCCATCAGATTATCTCAAATGTTGTGGCCAAAGCGCGTTGCTATGGGTTGCTTCTTGTTTCGGACTTAACAGATATTCTGACGCCTTGAGCTTCATGCTTTCTAACTTTATCTGTGCTTTATAATTCACTATTTATTTATTTTTTTGTTATCATTTTTTATATATAGTAAAATGTACTAACATATAATATATATATACAATACATTTATTTTAATAATAATAAATGACCTATGCCTATAAATATAAATACCGCGGTAATTGTTATTTTGGAATTACTCCATATAGTGATCGTATCTTTATAAAAGTTCAAAATGTTGTTGCGGATAACATTGAATAAATATTTTTATCATCAGGTTAGATACTGATTCTTAATCAAACCCCTTACCGTCGGTCTCGCGTCATGTTTGTAGTTTTTAACACTTTTTATTTGTGTTTGCTGTTGTAATCAAATCCTCATTCAGCGTGCGATGAGTTGAGGGCAATATTAGCCGTTAGAGTGTGCATGGATCAGCACTTCGGTAGACCATCCGGGTGTCTTTAGAATAATAATTTTAGGATACTACGGTTTGGGACACACTAATTCTAATTTTTAATACTATTCAGGACGGATATTATGCAAATTGTGACTCAGCAAATCATTTGTTTTTATTCCTGAATGTATCACGGTATTTAAACAAATCGGTTGGATGAATGATTCAATGACTCAAATAAATAAAACTAAAGTCGTGTGCCGTTTTGGGGGTGCTTAACAAGTATTTATTCATTTGAAAAGTCTTAATTTCAACACCTCTTAGCTTCGTCAAATTAGGTTTACACATTACATAACTTTATTAAATAAATACAATAAATTCAATTAATTTGTAAGTTTTGATATAAGTACATATATCTATGATTTTCATAAAGATTTATATGTCTCTGAAATTGTCTTTAGTGAAGCTGTCCTTACTTTGTCCGAATTATTTGTGTGCTAGAACCGCACATTACATTAAAACACTAATGAGATCACGTTGAAATTCCATATGCACAATGTATCAGTATGCATAACAAAGAATAAAGGGCACAGTCTTTAATTAGCGTTTTAGTCTGTTTGGACTTGCACACTTAATTATAAGTCTGTAATTAGGGATTATACCTTGGCTCAACTTTTTCTTGCTGAAAGAAAGCTCAGGAAGGATAGTAGATACAAACGGATGAGGTTTTCTTTCCTCCTTTCATCACATTGTTAGGCCTGTGAACCTGATATTGAACCTTATATTGGCTCAATAATTCCTGACTACCCATATATCCATAAACATGACCACCCTAGGGTTTGTTCATGTATGTATAGTTGTATGTCAATCAAATCAAATAAGCTTGTGTTTTTGATTGCTCACTTTTACCGCATTGTACACAATCCATGTGTGAACAGCATGATGATGGGTGAAAGAATAGTGGCTGAATACAGCATTACTGGGAGTCATAGGGTTTGTGAACTACACACTTAGAAACGTTCAGATATACTGTGACATCATTCTGCTTCAAACCACAGGCTTTACTCTTTATTTATTTGTTTGTTTAGCTATTTGTTTATTTTACCATTTAAGGCACACTAGGAGCACTATAGATCTAATCTTTTGCTCCTGTTGCAAAAGCGCTTTTCATGTAGAAGAAAAAACTACTTGTCGTTCTCCTTGGATATATACACCACTATACAGTCGTCCGCCCCCCTCCGTCTCATCCCACTGGTGGAAAATGTGTGTGTGGGCAAGTTAGGGCCTGTGGGCCTGTTCCTCTGTGTGTGCGCATGTGTGTGTGTGTTAGTGTTTGTGTGTGTGTGATGATGATCCCTTACACCTGCCTGTACACGTCGACCGGAAGCCCACAGAGATAAGGCATGATGCTTTCCCCACACTGCCCAAGTGTAACAGTGTTCAGAACAACACATGCTTCAAAGAATGCTAAAAATGCTTGAAAGTAAAGCAACCGAGGCAACACACTTTCTAACCATGGATCTAAATCCGACACCCTCCCCAATCTGGATCGCACACACTCTTTCGGTCTGCTTTTTGATGCGCACACAAACAGCAACACCCATAAACACCCATGCACACAACCCGCACACACTCACACGTGGCACCGGCCCCGGGGGAAACAACAGCCGCCTGGGCGAAAATAAAACTCTTCACTCGGTTAGAATTAAATCAAAGCGATGCAAATCAAATGGCCAATTAAAGCCACAAACACGTTTCCTGGGAGATGAAATGCTGATGCCTAATTGGTCGGATAAAAGGGGCAATACATCTAAGAAGACAGGCCTGAGAAGGACGTTTTGGAAACGCAGCAATGAGAAGAGAGGGAAACGTGTGTGTGTGTGTGTGTTGGGAGATTCGCTGAACATAAGTTAGACTGTCAACTATGTGGGCCGTAAGTGCCTCGTTTTCTTTGTAATTTAGAGCGAGCACTTTGCTAAGCGAAAAGCAGAGTGTGAGGTGGAAAGTCTTTTTTTGAAGTTCAACAACACAGTTATTCTTCAAACTTCTCACAACAGAGGAGGGATTTTAAAGGCGTTTGTGCTGGAAAAAAAGCTAGGAAGAAAGAAAATGTCTGAAATCTATTCACACATAAACGCGTTCAAGCTGGGGCTGGGGCTTCAGTCACACGACACGGTCAGACAAGTCCCGCTGAGATGTCACAGTTGCAGTATGTGTTTGTGTGGTTGCTGACGAGCGAAACAGCTTGTGAGGAGAGACAAATTCACAGTATTTCACACAAAGTGGAAATGTCTGATGAACTGATATGATCAAATAACCAAACAAGGAAATGTCAAAGTAAAATTTGAAATGTACAATTGTCTTGCTTCAGAATTACAACTGATGGTTGTCAACTTCAAACCTTCAATATTTAGCTGTTTTACTTGATCAATCTTGTGAAACAGAAGTGTGCTTTTAATATTGAATATGCACTTGTTGTGTATACTTCAAATCTTAAAAATATATTTTTCAAAAACGACTTGCAGATTATATTAATGAAATAAAAAAAACTACTTAAAGAATACACTTTCATGTATCTTAACACAAGTGCACTTTGCAATAATGTCGTGCAATTAAACGTTTTACTTTAAAGAACATTTTAAATCATTATGTTTTCTAATCTTTTGTCATGCTTTAAAGAAGTACACTTATTTTGAAAATAAGTTTTATTGATTTTCAAATGTGTAATTAAAAATGTATTTATATACATGACTTGCTTTTTTCAACAGAAGTGACTTCAAAGTATATTTTAGTTACCTTAAATAATGATTGTCAGTGCATTTATCACACTTTAATTATATTTCAAAGGCAATAGAAGTAATTATGAAATCTTAGTCCTATGGGTCAAAAAGCATTCTAACGTTCAGTTAATTGCTTTATTGCATTTTAATTTAATGGCAATTAACATGCAATTAAGTATCTAAAAATTACTTTTAGTTTCCTAATCCCTATTTTGTTCACTCTCTTTTTTTAATGTTGGGTTTTCATGTTTTGTGGGGACTTTCCATAGAAATAATGATTTTTATACTGTACAAACTGTGTATTCTATCCCCCTACACTAACCCCTAAACCTAGCCATCACAGAAAACTATCTGCATTTTATCATTAAAAAACAAAACAAAAAAAAAACAAAAAAACACCACTTAGTATGAATTACAAACCAACAAATGTCCCTACAAGGACAAGGATTTCAGATATTGCCATCTTTGTGGGGACATTTTGTCCCCATTAGGTGGACTACAATTGTTTATTGCTTCTAAAAGGATTGATTTTTTCCCTCTCCAGTGTTGGGTATTTCCAGAGGCAGCACTAAAAAACTATCTTTTCTATTCTAAGCTTCTTAGGTTAGTGATACTTACCTTGTTAGCCTTTATAGCATCAGATTCAGTCTCCATCAGGCCACTATCACTGACCTGATCTCAGTTTATATCACCATTCCTTAAAATACAGTGGTTGTGGCAGTTTTAGTGTTTCATACGAAAACATGGCAGCTTTCTCCCTCTGGAGCGCTGTGAGCCATCAGTTATATTCGGATCTGATAAAGCGTGCAGTATGATATTCCACATAACATTTGGTTGAGCTGCAGGCTAGTGGTTAGATACGTTGAGCTGTGGTTTTCGTGTGAGAAATGTGGGTTCGAATCTAACGTGTATTGATTCTATCCTCATCATTTTAAGTTATCTGTCTACTTTCTCGCAGTAACATGGTGAAAAATATACAATATACAGACAAATGTATATAATTACAGTATAACAGATACTTGAGACATAATAATCAAGCTCCAAAACGGATGTTCAGGAGGAGCATGTTCATCTAATTCTGCTAATCATGCCACGAAGGATATATACACAGCTGCTTATCACACTCCTTTGATAATTCTTCTGGCATCTCTCCACCACCCAAACTCCACCTTAATTTTTATAATTAAATATGTTCGGGAGGTGGGGGTGGACTCATGCCCCTTCATTGTGGACAGCAAATCTTTCATCACACTCAAGGATATGATGAACATTTGAACTCATGAAATTGATATTTACAACAACCTGGTCTTTAAAGAGGAGTGCCTATATTGTCAGGTGTCTTTATGATGGTTTATGCTGGTCGTTATAACTCTGGATTGGGTTTTATTAAAGTGCAGAGTGATTTAATGTTTGCATTTAATGGCCTGAATATTTTATAGCCTAAAACGACAGATGGAGAGAAAAAAAACTGTAGCAGAGGGAATGGAGAGCTCAACACTGCTTTGAAACTGTAGCTTGTCAAGTTATGTTTTTGGAAAAGTAGTTAGCTACTCTACAATACCTTTTTTAAATATATAGCCTAGGTTTTATTTTATTTATTTATTTGTTTATTTTATTTTATTTGTATCGAAACAATGAACACCAGTATTTGACAAATTTATTTGCACTAAATGACGTGGATAAAGCTAGAAAACAACATAATTTATATTAAAAACATAGTGACCAACAGTGAGATTTAGCAAAATATTATTTTATCTTTACAAAATATTACAAAAAATATTATAAGGGAATTTTATATATGGCCAGAAAATTCAAAATTGCCAAACAGACATCTGCGCATGGACACAAATGAATCAATTCCATAAAAAAAAAATAAAAAAACATAATTTATATCAAAGACATTAACAAAATATTGTTTGAGAAATGATTGCTACAAACATTATAATTTAATATTGTGTATGACAAATGAAAATACTGCATTGACACAAATGTGAATCGTTTTATTGAACTGATGCATATAAATAAATTGTTCACAAAAATCCTTCGTTTCCCCAAATGCTTCGTTTGAGATAGAGAGAAAGAAGATATTTATCCGACAATGTTTGACTAGTACCTCGATTTGTTAAGTGTTTTGTACATTAAATCACTGCTCGTTGGAAAAAGTCACTTGTATCTGCAAGCACTTTTGAAAACAGCAGAAATACTGTCAGTCTGAAAAAAATGGATTCTAACTTTGCAGTGTTGCTACTTTTAGTTAGCTACTTCCCGACACTAGATGTTAATTATGCCTTGGTCACAGAAAGGGCCTATTCTCACAGTGGACGTCATGAGATGAACCCAGATGATGAAGGCTTCACAGAGATGAGCGATTGCGTCTGAGAGGAACTGAGAATGGGGGGCGGACTGAAAGAGTGTAGTGTGCAGTGTTAATAACACCCCTCTGTGTCACACGCATACACACACTGAGGTTATTGTCACAGGAACCACAGCATGTCGTGAGACATTCGGTTTAAATGTATGTGTGTCACATGGGTGTGTTCACTGTCTGGGCCACTGAGTAGGTGTGTGCGAATTTATTGTTTTGCTTTCAGAGACTGTCCAAATCGCATGATTTGTGAGTTTTCATCTCGCCACGTGTCATCTCAGTGGCAGGTTTCTGACAGGAAATTGTGTGTGCATTTGTTATATGGCAAAACTGCATGTAGCATAACTGATTAAAAATGTTGTGCATGAGCTCATCTTCTTGTGAAAATAACTCACCCGGCACGGGACATATTTATACAGCTCATTATACACACATTGTAAGACATCCTTATTCACTTCATTGTGTATTTTTCTGTGTCTGTAACAGAACTGCTTTGTTTGGTTGCTGGTCAGTATAAAATGGACAATAGGGGACGGTGTGTGTGCATGTGTGTGTGGGTGTATCTTTTCGTCACAAGTGGGTATTCATTAAAATTCAGTGTCTCACCATATATACCCAGACACACATGTGAAATTCACAACACACACACACACATATGAAGGCAAAGCTGGAGCTGAAGCATCCTGTTTACTACGTAAAGCACAATGGAGACTTTTATGTGGAAGCCTGAGATGATGATGAGGGGAAAGCCATAAATATCACCTCCACATACATACAATGCTTGCTAACATCGGGACACCCTCATTAAGTAAGCCTTGTTTTCAGAGAAACAAACCAGGAAGACACAGAGACGTCTGTCAGACATGCACCTAATCATTATCTTTTATTCAGTCAAAGCCCAATCACATATGGATTAGTTTGCCCTCCTCTCGGGAGCTTAATCCGTCCCAAACGCTGTGTGGTTGGTTAAACAGCTTTGCTTCAGACGATGCTATTTGGTTCCTCTAGGAATTATGTGCTTACACTTGTTTGACTTTGACTCAGCTGTGGCACTTTGACTGGAGTCAGATGTCTGACTTCATTAAACTAATTATAATAATGAAAACTTACTCCAAGGTCAAGGAATATGATGATTATTATTTATCACTAATTCAAGTACTTGAAAGAATTCTGCATTTATTTGATTAAATATAGTAAAAACAGTCATATTGTGAAATATTTAAAATAGCTGTTTTACATTTCATATTTAAAATGGTATTTATTAATGGGATGTCTAAGCTGCATTTTAAGCATTATTACTCTAGTCTTCAGTGTTTGAATGCTAATTTGGTCCTCCATATGTTTAATATTAAGAAACCATGATTTGTTTTCAGGATTCTTTATTGAATAGAAATTTTAAAAGAAATAGAAATCTTCTATAAATGTTTTTTTCACCTTTGATCAATTGAACGCTTTCTGCTGAAAAAAAAAGTATTACTTTAAAAACAAAATCTGAAAAAAAAGTGAAAAAGTGAAAAGTGAAAAAGTGAAAAAAAAACTATACCAAAATGTATTTCATTAAGTATATTACAAATCATTAACATATTTACTGACATATCGCTTGATACTTACTGATATAAATATTATAATATAGTATAAACTTTATGTGGATGACTTCTTTATTGCACAATGCATATTTCTTAATATTAAGCAGAAAATGTGTTCAATATAAGTAAGGAAAGTATGATCTCTTTAAATATCTTGCATTTCAAGACTGATATTATTAGTGCACCTAAAGTATGCTTACAATAATTCCATTTTAGCACAATCAAATATATATATATATATATATATATATATATATATATATATATATATATATATATATATATATATATATATATGTATATTTAGCATTAAAAAATTACAATTTTAATATATTTATTTTTCACTAGGGCTGTTTTATCCTTTATAATAGTTTAATTTTCGAATAAACAACAACATTATACGTATATTATTATTATTTAGATATTGGTCAACTTTTAAATGATTACAAATAATTTGTAAACCGCTGTCAGTGTGAATGCCCCTTAGTGAGTATGCCAATATTTTGCTGACATCATGGCAGATTTTACATTTTGAAACTCTTTAATTAATAGTCAGCCAAAAGGATCCAAGATTTTAAATTCCGCTCAAGTAATTTCTCAGTCCATGCTCCTCATTATTTCTTTAATAAAAATGTCAAAAATAAGATTTTAAAAGGTATAAAACTTATACGAATCAAAATATACAGCAGACCTACGTATATATGGGCTTTAATTAACCACAATTAAAAAAAACTGATGTCATTCCATTCACAGCATGCTTGAGAATTTGACAGTGCTTAATTTCAGCCACTAAGCGGCACTAGTGCCCGTCTTCCTCTTTGACTTTGTGTTGCAGTCGGTCGATGACCCCTCTGCAACAGTTAATGTGCGCTAATCCACGTTTATATATCTCTGTGTGTTTGTGTGTGTGTATACTAGCGCAACCACTTCTTACCTCTGTTTGCTCTCTGCTCTTCTCACACACTCTCCACCTCTCTCTCTCTCTCTCTCTCTCTCTCTCTGCAGTGCCTCTTTCACTGCATGGTGATTATTATTCCTCACACAGACTCAGTGCTGATACTCAGATACTGCTGAGCAGCCCTGTAAATCACCTGGAGCCGAAAGAGAGGAAGAAAGAGAAAGAGAGAGAGGATGAGAGATATACAGAGAGAAATGAGAAAATTCTAGGTGGGCTGAATGAACCAAAGAGGTTCAAACAGCAAGGGAATTGCGGGAAGAAAAAGGGATGAGAGTTATGGGTAAAGAGGAGAAACAAGGGAAAAGGAAGAGAGCAGAAAGAATGAGTGAGTGAGAGGGGAGCGCGAGTGTAAAATGCTGCAGTCAGAGCGAGCCGTGGTGCAGGATGATCATCGGGAGTATCTGTCACGCTATTGCAGAACACATACGCATCTCCGTGACCTTTATTCCGCCGCAGAAACGGGAGTCCTGCGCACACACTCGCTTATCCTTCTCATGTCATTGAGCAGGAGACGTACAGGAAATTGTGTCTGTCCGTCTATCTCCGTCCTACACAAACTTACGCTTGTCAGTTTGCCACCTGCTTGCATTAATAACTGTCAGTGTTTGCTGCTGTTACACACACGCGGGTGAAATTGTTTTCCACAGGACAAGTATATGAGTGAATACTAAACTAAGGCAAACAAACAACGACAAAGTGTCTCTCTGTGTGTGTGCAATTTTACATCCTCCTTTAACACCTTTAAGTCCAACATATATAAACGCTTGGTGTATTGCTGGCTTTTGGGCAGACACTGCTATTTCATAAAACTTTAATGCTCAGAGGTTGCTCTTTCATAGCTCAGGACAAAAGAAAATTCTGTAAAAAAAAAACAACGATTTCTCAATATCTTGTTGTTTGACTTTCTTCTCTTCACTGAACAGAAATTTTCAGACAATGTTTTTGTTCCCTGCACAATACTATGTTATGACCTCCAAACACAGTGTTTTCTGCTAGTGCAAGGTTTTGTAAACTAATATATTTCCACATTGCCTCACATAATCATCTCCATATGTGTGGCTTTTCTGATGTGGTAAACTTGCTTGATAGCTCACCTGATACAGCACTGCACTTGCAAAGCAGACACTCAGGTCCGGGTTCTTGAAACAAGAGTCCCAATAAAAGAGCCCAATGACTTGTTGAGGCAAAAACGGCATGGTTCCTTCAGCAGATTTGCTTTTGTGCACTGTCAGATAAGTTCAGGGTAGGGTTTAGTGTAGATTGTATGTTATCTTCAAACACAAACATTTTAGGGCCAATCGCTGTTTCCAGTTTCCAATAATATGCTCCTAACCCACACTTGAATGCCATTGGCTCATTCAGTAGTCAGTCTTTGAGGGGAGGTAAAGCGGCCATGTGATTCATAAAGGAGAGTCTTCTTTGAATAAAGTGAGTCAGGACATAGCCTAGAAATCTAGACGCACCCTTGCGGCAGCAAAAATAATTTTGCAGCCAGTGTGGTCTAGCAACTCTCCGTTGGCTTTCGAAGTGGAAAAACCAAACTCTGGTCAGGCCAATCACATCGTGTATAGAGTTGGTGGGCGGGCTTAACACAATGACGGCAGAGTTGTGACGGTTCTGCGCCGTGATTTCCATAGGTGATTTCCCTGCTACTTGAAAACAAACAAGATGCAGCTGGCGAACAGCGGTCTTTCGATTCGGCTTTGGCCGCGACTCAGAGAACGTCACTTAAGTCATTCTTAAAAAAGGAAGATGTGTTCGGAGTTTTGACGAGCGGATACGGCAAAAGTTTAATATATCAACTAGCTCCGCTGGTGGGGAAACGCATGGGACTCACTCAGCCACAGCCATTCGTTGCTCTGGTTGGTTAGCGCTATCCTATGGCGTGCAGAGGGATATTGAAAGACAACCGTTTATCCCGCCCCTCGGATAGAGGTATGCCAATTGTGAGTTCCCAGACCTAACATCTTGATGTAGGTCTGGCTTGCCAGGCTAGTCAGGACATGTAAGTGAACGAGAATTGTCCCCAGTTGATTACTGACATTAAGACACATATCTTTTGTATTACAAATTTTTAGAATATTGATGTTTACATATGCAAATGAGGTATTATCTCATTAAATATGCACTAATTTGCATATATTTTCAGAAGAGAAATCTGAACATTGGATAAAGCCAGATTCAAAATTCTTGTTTCGTTTTGTTGACATATTAGAGTCAAAGGTTTTTACAGAGGGGAGTTTGGATATCTCCTTTTATCACTCCATTAATCAGAAAAAAACTGTCAACAGCCATAAAAAAAATCTATTTTCTCCCCATTTTTAGGTATAAAATGTTGTATAAATCAGGATTTGAATGATATATGAACAAACCCCTCAGTAAAAACCTTAAGAATATAGATAATAATACAACTGTAAAGTTTGGTGTATGTAAGTGCTGCTGAAGTGGAGATTTCTGGCTCAGAGTAAGAGAAATTTTTTTTTTTTTTGAGTGACCGGCCTTTAAAGAATTGACATCAGCCAATGAGATTTCGCTTTTAGAGTTAAATGACCCAGTGTACTTTCACGATTGGTTGCTGATAAAAAAAGAAATGACCATATTTGGATCCGACAACATTATACAGGAGAGAGAGAGAGCTTTCCAACGGTATATGTGACGACAGGGTGCAGATCGCGATCGCTGAGCAGCACGTTGAAATCTACAGACGCAAATAGACAAAATGTAGTAAAATAAAGACCTAAATCTGTATTTTGGACTTTTTTTCACCACAAGTCTGAAAGAAGACATGTTATTGAAGACAAAGTGTTTGCCTGCCGTGTCTCCCCTAGAGAGTTTGATTCGAAATGTTTGAGTTCGCATTGAAATCCTTGTTTTTTGATTAGAGACTTTGAACTGGGCAAATCTGAGCACATTCTGAGATATCGTTGAGAACTTTTGCTCTCTATGAGAAATAGAGATTGTAGAGAGAATACATTTGTGACTTTTCTACAAATTGGGAACAGAATAGACTAGAGCAGAAATATTAATAATAGACAAAAATTATAATTCTTTCTGACCAAAATGCTTATTAATCATTACGGAATAAGCGGAATCGTTACCAGGACAGTTTGTACACACTAATCGTTAATAAAACTGATTCCACGGGTAATGGCGGAGGATTGAGGGGCTCTTCTGTGCCGTTTGAGTGATGTCACTAATTGAATGTACTTATAGTTGGAACACACTACAGATCCATATCCAAATCAACTCGCCTGAATTATTCATTGTATGCGGCATGCCCTTTCAATATGCAGAGTCATGGAACGCAGAGGAGAGGCTAAGCACTAATTAATCAGGCCTCGTTAATTTCCTTTGAGCCGTCAGGTAAGAGTGTTTCTCTCTAATTATGTTGATGACTGCGGAAAGCAGACACACATACACACACACTCGGGTCTGATACCTCACAAACAAGATTGTTAGATGTGCATGCACACCGCTGTAGATGTGGACACACACACACACACACACATGCACACAAAGGCAGGCAGGCGGTGATGCACACCTGGTTTAACAGACAGTCACATCAGTAAACATACACAGACACAGTTGGACGTCATGCTGGAAAGGGAAAGGAAATGGCCTGTGTCAGATTAAAGGGTTGGTTTTTAATGTTTGCTGTCAAAGTCCATTAATATTCTATCAGCTCTGTTTCTGCTGGTGGTGCACTGACTGGACCCCAGCCAAGACCCAAACACACACACACACACACACACACACACACACAAACATCCAAAAGCCCAACCTTTGTGACTTTAGCCAGACTCTGCTTTTCACACACATCCACACAGCCAAACCTCTGTGTCTTTAGCCAAACTCTTCTCTCACAAACAACCACAAAGCCAAAAGCTCAACCTCTGTGACTGACGCGCTCTCAGTTTCTGTCTCCCACGCAAACGTTATGCCATCATATTGCGACAATATGGCATAGCATGTGTGATACAAATATAGAAACTCATATTATTATTCTGTAAAACCTCCTATTTTTCAAGGGTAGCAGTTTGACATGATATACAGGTGCAGCTTCTGAATATGCATTACATATGCATATTAAAGAGCCCAGAGGAACATTTTATTACTTGAATGCTTCTCATTTGTGGCCCAGAAGAGAATGGAGTTCCACGCTATTCTTCATTCGTGTATAAGTTTTGTTTCAGATGTGCACTACCACTTAAACGTTTTTTTTTAATGCTTTTGAAAGAGGTTTATTATACGCTCCCTCACCAAGGCTGCATTTATTTGTTGAAAAATACAGAAATATAAAAACAGTAATAAATATTATTACAATTTATTTTAAAATGTAATATAATGGCAAAGCTGAATTTTCAGCAGCCATTACTCCAGTTTTCAGTGTCCTTTCAGAATATGCTGATTTGGTGCTTAATAAACATTTCTAATTATTGATATAGTATTGCTTATTTTTTTGCAGGATTATTCATTGAATAGATGTATTTGGATAGTTGGATAGTCCAAAGATCAGAATTTATGCGAAATGGATCTCTAACATTATAAATGACTTTAGTGTCACTTTTGAACAATGTAATGCATCCTTGCTAAATATAAAAATATAGTATTCATTTCTTTTTAAATCTCACTCACCCCATACTTTTGAACAGTAGTTTTTTTCGTCACAAAGAGACATAAAATTAGACATAATTGAGAAAATTGTTGACACAGTAATGTAAAATTAATATTGCATAATATTAAATAGCACCGCTCGGATTATTTGAGTCTTTGAAGAATTTAATAATAAATGTTCTTCTTGAAATATATTGAATGTCCTTTTCTGACACTTGAGATTACTGTAGTCTTTTTCTCAGAAGAAAAATCTGAGAAGCAGGAGTCTTAAGTAACGGCTCCATTTATTCACCATTTAAACGAGAGAAACAACAATGTTCTTTGTTTTATCCAAGAGACCTTCACCCACAGGTTAGGAAGGTTTTAATCGAAAGCGTTTCTAAAAATACATAATGACAGTGAGAATCACTCTAAGCGTAATGATGACAGTTTAGAACAATGGCTCGTTATTTGTCAAGGAAACCATGTCAAACCTTGAAACAAACGTTTAGTCACTTTCTCACACTCATAATAGGGCTGATTACACTGTTTCTGAGCCAAATAGGCAACTAAAGTTGAACCTGTGGAGCTTTTAGAACAACCTATCATGAAACCTCAAAAATGAGAAGGTGATTCTCAATTCAGTGGGTAATTTGTAGAAACCCTTAAGGCAATTGTGTGGATATAATGATGCTCTACAATGTTCTGAATGTTCTTTAGCTACTGGTTTAAGTGCAGATATCGTTCTTAAATATGAACTTATTTAATCTTCATCAAACAAATCAAATGCAGCCATTAGTGTAAATGTGGGCTTGGGTAATCAGTATACAGTGGCACATAAACCAGCAGTGCTTGGCAATTCAACATAAAATCCGCCGTAATCTGATTGGTTCCACTGTGTCGATAAAACAATGCAGCAAACAGGCTTATATTCCCACCCATGTTATTGAGCCTCTAGACCCACCCTCATACAGTTAAATGAGTCAACCATGTACAGTTTTCATAGGGATCAACTGGTTTCACTGAATTAACATGGATCTGGGCCAACATAATGTACTAGTAGAGTTTGATTGGAAGTGTGGGCTTGACATGCATTCCTGGTCTCAAACAGCACAGCACAGTGCAAGCAACGCTACAGTAGGTTGCTATGATTTCCCTGATGTCGAAAACACAGACGGTGTCATTGAATACAGTCATAAAGATGGAATTATCGAATGGACTAGTGTGCATGAATATGAAACCACAAAAAATATGAAGTCTGCATGTTCTGCATGGCACAGTTTCATCTACAACACATAGGCCTACTGAAGCATGCAGGACATTTATGGTGAGATAGCGTTTTAGAAACTCAAATACCTTTGCTACAACCCTCCAAAATAAAAGTTTGGTTAAACGTAAAAAAAAAATTATGATAGAAAAATATTACCATTATACATGTTATTATATTGTCTAGTGCAATGTTCTTCTCAAAAGAATAACAATAAAATAAAACACTTTATTAAAACGTTTTTTTTTTATTGAATATCACTCATTACTTTTTTTTTGCTCCATGTTGTAATTTAACCTGTAAACATCTTTTTTTTTTCTGCCAGTAAATGAAAGGAATTGTTAAAATAAAAAAAAAATCATTAAGCACTATTATTGTTAAAAAAACTAATTATTAGCTTCAGGGGCGTCGGACTGGGGGTAAAACCAGTACTGATTACCAGGGCCCCAAGGGGAGAGAGGGCCCTTGAAAAGTCTGGAATATATTTTATTTGGAACATGGGAGCCCATCAGGACTGCCTATACATGGGGCCCGGGATCTTGTGCTACGCCCCTGATTAGCTGTATAAATGTAACTTGAATGAAAGTCACATTGGATAAAAGCGTCGTAAATGTTGACGTCATCAGTGAAAGTTCACAATGCTATTCTGACTGTATATGATTCAGTGGTCAGTTACATTTTATGATTTCCATGCAGCATTTTTTTCCCCTGCTGTTTATTATCAGAAAAGACCTAACCCATTTCTAAGTCGCTATGCACCAATTGAGAAACCACTTATATAATGCATCTGTAACTGCACAATGTTTCTCTCTCTGGCGTACAGGAGAGCTGCGCTCAATGTCTGAGTTAGACCCTAGGAGATCCCCTTCTTAATTGAAAGGCAGACATTCCGAGAAAAGTGAGGAGTGGAGTTACTAAACGAGGGTGGAGATTATGGGTCAATAAAACAGCATCCACTGAGACTTCCAGCAAGGGTCAAGGGCACTGCATTGATTGGCTCAACATAAAGCTGAGTAAAGTGTGTGTGCGCACATCTCTTTATGTGCCTCCAGAGATGCACACAGAGAAAAGAGTACAACGGAGAAAGGTACAAAGGCGATATTAAAGATTCAAGGATCTTCTAGGAATGACTGTAAGCATTATCATCAAATTATTACGCATTATGCTCCCGATACAACACAGAATCATTTTATAATGATACAACATGCAGAATACTGTGCATAATAAAAAGCAGACAGTATGTGTGGTCTTTTTTGTAAAAAAATAAAATAAAAAAAAACCTGTGTCCGGATGAGGCTTGCTGTCCCTCAAAACCTCTCAAGTGTCAGGACCATGTCAGACATCAGCTCGCAGACAAAACAGATGATTTGTTCTATTAATGTTCATTTGTCGCTTGCTACATTTGACACCTGACACCCATAAAGACTGATTCATCACCCTCTTCCTTCTCCGTTACGATTCCACTTCCCCCCAGTGAAAAATGAAACCATCAGTTAATTACGGTGTTCATTTAGCGCACTCTCTCGCTCTCGTTCTCTCTCTCTCTCTTTTCACATTGTCTTCATTAAGGCAGACACCGGAGCATATAAATGTGCTTCTCATAAGGCAGTTCTCCTAACAGCTGTCAGTCATCGCTCCAGTAGACAGTGAAAGGACAATGTGGGACTCGTTTGCTTGGCTAGACCTTCTTCCTTCGGTTTCAAACAGCCTGAACTGGACTTTATGATTTTGTTGGAGTTTGAATGTGCTGATTTGCTGGTGTGAGATTAGGTTGGGGAGATGGAGTCATACCCATATAGATGAGGCCATAAAACACATGCTATAAACTAAAGTATTCCACAAGGTGTAATAAAATGTGTTGTTTCTTATTATATGTGCAACAAACTTTTTACATTTTCTGAAGAAAATGTGAGTGGTGCTTCCTCATGTCAAACTTGCCGCCATTATGCTAGGATTGTTGCTGGGTTATTATCATTAACTAAAGCTAACACTAAAACTATTACAAACAGTTTGTTAACTGCAATAAAGCTGAAATAAAATCACGTAATGTTTATTTTTATAGCACTTAATACAATTAGATAGCAAGCAGCTTTAAAATATTAAACATAACAAAACAGTGTCAGTCTTGCTTTTGATTAGAATTACAGCTTCAATTTCTACCATAAAGCAGCTCTCCAGTATGTTCTGACCTCAATAGACTGAAGGGAAGAAATGAACCAAAGATTTCCATGTCAAAAAAGAAGGAGCCTCAGAACAAACCTACCTATTATGTATTCACTATGGACCAATGCTAGTTCGAAGGTGTTATCCAGCCAGAGCGAACTCCCGAAGCGAACTCCAAAGGAACTACTCTTTGGCCTGATTTTGTTCTGAATGACGCCGCACCAGTTTATCCTTCAGTTTCGCTTGAAGTATATCAGGGCCTTAACTGAAATAACTGAAGTTGTAACTGAAAATAAATTAAACCAAAATAGTAATAATTAAAAACTAATAAAAATGATAAAAGCAACTACAAATGAATACTGAAAAAAAAAAAAAAAAAGAAGCAAATTAAAAATATTAATAACAACTATAATAGTAAATAAATAACACTAATATAATGCTGGATGGTTGCCAGGGTGTTGCTATGCAGGGTGTTGTGTTTAATTAAGTCAAAAGAGCCCTCCGGTCTTTATGATAATCAGGTGCTTAGTATAATGATACTGTAATATCAGCGATGACAGTAACTGTATACATGTTTATTTATTTATCCACAGAGTCTCAATGAGAGATCATTGTGAAATCAGATCAATCGAATGTCTTAAACAGATAATCCTTATTGACGTAATACCTACCGTCACCTATCATGTTTTAATCCCATGTCTCTCTGTGTCTCTCCACAGCCTCTCAGAAGAGTGACATTTTCTGTGGTGAGTCAAGCTCCGGATCAAGGCTGCTATGATAGTGGGGTGGAGGACTCTGAGACCCCGAGCAGCAAGAGCTCCTCTGGACCCAGACTGGGATCTTTACCACTGCCTGAGGACGGATATGAAAGGACGACACCAGAAGGGAGCGTAGGCGAGGAGGAGCATGTGGAAAATGGTAAAAAGTCATCTGAATTTCAAAGTAGGCTGTGTCGTTTTTTCTTATTATTATTATTATTTCGCTTTAAAGGGATAGTTAGCCCAAAAATGAAAATTCAAAAGAAGATATTTTGAAGAATGTTGGTAACCAAACAGTTACCATTGACCTTTAATTGCATGGACAAAACACACTGAGACATTTCTCAAAAATATCTTCTTTTATGCTCCACAGAAGAATCTAAGTCGTAGAGGTTTGGAATGACATGAGGCTGTTAATAATGAAAGAAATTCCATTTAAGGCGAGACACTACAGGTGAATAGGGTAACATTTTTAAATAATAGATATCACCATGAAACTTCCTCAGTTGATTACTTACACAAGTATATAAAAAAAATGTATTACAAGTTTTTGAAATTTGTATGTTTAATTATGCAAATTAGGCATTATCTCATTAAATATGCGCAATTTTGCATATATTTTCAGTAGATAGATCTGAACATATGATAAAGCCAGGTGCTAAATTATTTTTTCATTTTGTTTACATACAAGATGAAAAAAAAAAGTTCAGAGGGATTTCAGGATATATGCTTTCATTACCTTGGAAATCTAAATATACTGTCCATACCCTTAAAAAATAGATTTTTTATTAAAATGTCACATAAATCAGGCCAGGAATGATTTATTAACAAATCCCTCTGATAAAATCTTCAGAGCACTGCTAAGTGTATAACTGGAAAGTTTGGTGTACATAGGTGCTACATAGGCTGAGATGTTTGTACTGGAGAATAACAAAAAAACTCATTTTGAGAAAAAGGCATTTAAAGATTTAAGTAGGGAATTTAATACATTTCTATCGGAAAACATTGCTCAAAAACAGAATAAATGCTCAGACCCTTAGTAATAATAATAATATATAATATTTCAAGCTCATGAAAACTGATTATTTAAAAACATGGCAGGCATAGAAGGCCGCTGCGTTCACACTGCAGGGGCTTAATGCTCAATTCCGATTTTTGGAAAAAATTAGATTTTTTTTTTGCAAGGCCGTTTAATTTCCAATTAAATGCGACCTTTTGTGATCTCCTGTGTGAACGTGAACGTGAAATGACCCAGAAGTGACCCACATGCGCAGAAGAGTACTCAACGGTCAACAACGTCACTTGTTGTTTGCGGAAGTAGCAAAACATGGATGTCAACAGTGGAGCTCGTTTAGCAATATTAAAGTTATTTTCCCAACAGAGCCAGCACAATTACGATCTTCTCATTCCCGCCTACTTCAACGTAGAATTATGACGTTTGTCGCATATCAATGACGTGCGGGTCGGATACATGTGACCTGGCCGTTCAGATTGAAGTCGCATTTCAAAAGATCGGATACATATCGGATTTGGACCACACACCCCAGTGGCCAGGATCGCATTTGAAAAGATCGGATCTGTGTCGTTCAGACTGTCATGAAAAGATCAGATACAGGTCACATAGGGGCAAAAAAATCGGAATTGGGTCGTTTCAGCCTGCAGTGTGAACGTAGCCTTTGAATTAACATTGGCAGAGTACACCACGTGATCTGTTTGAGCGAATCACGTTAGCAGAAACTAGCAGTAGCCAATGAGATTTCGTCATTAGCTTTAAATCACCCTTTGGACATTCACGATTGGTTACTGATAGAAAGGAAATGCCCATATTTGGGTTACATAGCGTTGTGCAGGAGACTCGGAGCTTTAAAACAATACCGGTCATGACCAAGCGGCAACCTACCCGTCTCTCTCTTGAAACCAACACGGAAGTGAATTAAACTGCAATTCATCGACTGGCCGCTTGAGGCTGACAGCAAAAGTGAGTCAAATCTGCATCTCCCCCATGTTAAAATGCCTAAACTTCCCACCAGAAAAAAATATGTTTACTGCCTGGTGGCAAATAGTTGTTTTGGTCTATATAGCTAATTTTGCCCTTCATGACGACTGTGAGGGGGTTGAATTTTTCATCCGTTTAAATGATATTAAGCCTTAAAGTTCTGCATAATTAAGGGCGTGGCCACTTGAGTGACAGGTGGATTGCCGCTGCTGTTACTGCTAGTCGTTTGTCTGCTGTCTGTTAGCGCCACCCTCAGCTGTGTTTGTGCTTTTTTCGGGATTATTTCATACAATTTAATACACGTATTATACCTTCGCCCATGCACGCCGTTGGATTCCGTCGTTGTCGAGTATGGAGAGAACAACTAGCGCTGTATTTCCAGTTGTTTCCCTCGCATGCACTAATGGATGTCTGACAATTTCATTGCTTTTTGGAGTTTAAATTTAAAAACGTCTATAGATATAGAGACCACACTCGTTATGCGGTACTGTTGCTCTCACGGAGCTTGACGTGCGATGCCATGCTGACTGATATGTATGCGCACAAATCACTGTCACACGCACAAGCTCAGAGCAATATGGTAAGTTACTGTCTGCATGATAATACAATTTTAACTAGCAGAATAATAATGCATCACGATACACATAGTTGACTGCTTGTATGTTGTGAGAAATGTGTGTGATCTGTGTCATGTACTGTTGTATACATGCTGCTCTTAACTAATTGCCCCTTGTGGGATTAATAAAGTTACGTCTTTTAACTAATTGTAGTATTTCGAAGGGCAAAAACATTAACTTTAACTATTGGCTTTACTTCTTCAATCAGCTGTCACTTTAGCACGAGGCCAGTAGCATATAACATTAGCACCTCAGCTCCACCCACGTCTCGCCTCTTTGTCCATTTTATTTTATCCCGGAGTGACGAGAGGTGACACTCTGCCAAGATGGCGACGGTCGGCGACGCCCACTTTAGGCTTCAAAAACGCTCTTCAGAAACCTACGGGTGACGTCACGGATACTACGTCCATTTTTTTTTACAGTCTATGGTCATGACTGACTTCAGTAAACAGACGAAACGCGGCATGACACGTTGGAATGCTAACTTCTTGGTAAATTTGGGAGAAACTTACTGTCGCAAGTAAACAAAATGTAATAAAATAAACATCTTAAAGTATATTTTCAACGTTTTCTTTATAGCAGCTTGAAAGAACACATATTGAAGGAGTAAACTAGCCCAAAATCTCAAAACTGATCACTGCATGAAAAGTTTATGTTTTTGCCTGCCGTGTCTCGCCTTAAAATGCACCAAAAAATGCAATAAATATGAAACAATCTAAGATGTAACATACAACCTAAATTGACTTATCTGATAACAAAAACTAACAAGAATCATTACTGTTTAAATAAAATGCCATCAAATGTAAAGTCTCAAAGCAGGGAATTGTGGTAATATCACTTTAACTGTAAATTATAAGATGACTGTTCATTTTTAATTCCAAAGTTTAACAGTATTTTACTGTAAAATTACTTAAAATGTCCTTTTAGATCTATTTTCACCATATACAGTAAAAAGGAACTTGCCATTAACCAATCGACAGGTTTTAGCATGTCATTTTTACAGTATTTTAACATTGAAATGACATATTTTACAGTGTAGATTGAGGTTCAAAAGACCGTTTTTTTCTTCTAATTCTATACCATATTAATTATGTTCTTAGCAATTGAAAGATTTGGTCTGGTTTGTCCTCCTTTGCATTTTTTAAACCAGTAAATTACAGCAGTACTCAACCTGACATGAACATGGTCCCAGACCTTAGGACGCCACTGTAGATAGACATTCATTCATTCTCCAGGGACATCACGAGTGTCTAAAACTTGACAGTCTGAACAAAAAATGTTGAACTATGACCTGCGCATATTTCAGTTGAGACAGTTCCCTGACAGGATATCCTAAAACAGCCTCTGTCTCTGTTCCTTAGACCCCAGGCAGCTCCCTGACGTGGCTCTGACGGGAAAGTGCACGCGAGAGTGTGATGAGTTTGGTCACTCTGACACCTGCTGGATGCCCGTGCAACCGTCACCACGAAGACGCATGGAAACACCCCAACTCTCCACCTTCGCCTCGCCCGGCGATAACAACAACAACACGGAGGACGACAGCGACCGAGAGGAGGATGGAGATGGGGGTACGGATAAAAGCAGCGGAGGAAGCGAGGAGGTCCGGGATTCGCTTGCAAACGGAGATCCGCTTGGAACTCTCAGTCGCCGGGACCGGAACAGGAACATGGGCGACCACAACCGTAATCTCCTGAATCGTAAAATGACCTCGGCGTCCTACGACACTTTCAGCAGCGCCGGCTTTGGCCGTCGTCTAGAAGAAGAAGACCCACACACCCCAGAGGTCATACCCCTTACGAGGACGGGGGGCGACTATAAGACCAGCTCGTGCCTCACTCTGTCTCGCAGGGAAGTGTACCTGTGAGCTCCAGCCAACCACTCACGTCACGGGACCGGCCTGAGCAACTTCACGGCATCGGAGCAGGAGGATCATTAAGAGACTAGTGCATACCTGTTCAAAACAGGCTTCTTCTCCTTGCCAAAAAAAAAATCATCATCAATTAATTTCTCTGGATGCAAAATATCAAAGTTGAGGAGAAAAAAAGTGAATCGTCGTTTATTCTTTCATAAACTTGGTCGGACTTTGTCAATGGCAAACACTTGCATGTTAGGGCTCCCGCAGACAGGGGGCGATGTGGGGATTGATGGACAAAATCCGGTTACAGGCCACAGAAATGGATGCGATTGTGGCACATTATGGAAATAAAACCATGTAGCATCAGGAAAAAGAAAATCCTAACCAATCATATTTTATTCTAAGTAGTTTCCTGTTGCTGAGCCGGTACAGTTATTTAATTACAGTCTCACTAGTCATGTAAATGCTTTCATCTCAGACTTTTAGAGAAAAATGAGAACAAAAAAAAAATCTGGTCATCCATTTTTATAATTTGTAAAGCTACCTGTTTCCCTGTTGTTGTTTTTTAACAGATAAGGGAATATACTACAGCTCTCATTAGTGCTTCAGAATTTTTGGATATTTTCACAATGACTGTTACATTACCATCCCATCAGACCTCAGAGTTTAAATCAGCCAATTAAATCATGCGACACATGTGCACAGCACAAAAACATGCACACACGGAGATACATGTCTATATCCATTTAGTGCAGATGTGTGTACAAGTGTGTATGTACTGTATAAACAGACATGTTTGGCATACCTGAGGCTTTTTTAAGAAGCGTTTTTTTTAAAAGTAGATGTAGCATTTCTGCCTGCTTGATCTTCAACTAGTATATAAGACACTGAAGTGTATTTGAATAACTTAATCATCTGTGTAAAGTGCATACACAGGGGCATTAAACAATGTTTAGATACATCTATACTATACTATAAACAACAATACTGTATCTCATCCCTTTTAAGTAGAGCTCATATGTAAACCAAATTTCTTTAAAGGCAACACTGCATGACGATAAGCTAATGCTTATTTTGTTAGAGAAATAAGAAAGAATCAGATTTTGTTGTTTTTCTGAGGACATGACCTCGTTAGGAGGAGCGTGTTTGGGTGTGTGTGAATGCAAAGCGAGGTCGGTGCGCAAAAGTCACAGAGGAGAGCTAGATCTTTAATTTAGCCTGAAATGACACACACAATGTAGTTGTTCAAATACCTGTATTAGAGTTCAAACGAATCAAATGAGTCTTTGTTAATCAGCCTCTTCCAGGTCTTCGCCACAATTGGCATCTCATCGAGCCTCTGGAATTTTCAAATTGAGTTTAGGAGTGGCATTTTTAGCTCTTGTTATGCGTTGTAAGTACAATCTGATTGATAAGAACAAATTGACATGTATTTCACCAACTCTCAGGAAACTTGAGATTCAGTGTGTGTCCTCGGCTTTGGTCTGCGCTCCGATTTGTCCTCACAAGGCCATACATTTGGGGAGCCTGTTTTCTCGCCCTTTCCCTTTTTCAGACACACACCGCACCTGGCGATGGTTCCCGAAGTGTGTGTGTGTGTGTTTCCTGGCTTCCCACGGCGAGAATCGCAGACTCATCCCTTTCACTTCACGGAACAGCCTTGGGTCTGGAGCGGGACTGGTGGACTCCAGTCCATCTATGCCAAAATCTGTCCAGTTTTTCTGGTTTTACTGGAAGCACTGGTGCACAAACTTACCTGAAAAAAAAAGACTAGCCCAGAACCTGTGGTTCAGTGCCTGGATGAGAGGAAAGTGTTGAACTGGCCTACACAGGGTTTGTGAAACCAGAGGACTTGAGAAGAGGGAATCTGTCTCTAAAGATGGCATGTTTCCTCTGCCAGGTTTATAGGCTAAATATGCTGTTATACAGCAGTCTGTAAGTAGTGTACAGTATGGGGTGCATAACGGACTATGTATATGAAACCGTGTCTTTTCTTCTTTTTTTACTGCACGTTTACCTAACAGTTCAGCTCACTTACTGCAAAACGGGGAGGGATGGGAAGGGCAAAATAACATTGTGTCTCAAGCATAACATTCACTTGAACTTTTTTATGAGATAAATTCTGAACTCATGTACTTCAAGAACATCTGCCATTTTACTGTTACCCTGTAGAGAAATGACCACTGAACTTTAACCTGAAAGGCATGTTGACGATCTTTAATCCTGCACCTGTGAGGAAAATGTTTTTTTTTTTATATTATTTCTGTTTTTATGCTATGTGAAAGTGGAGTTTTTGAAGCTCTCTCTCTTTCATGGTATTTATGTGTTCATTGCGTTTGTTATTACAAATAACAAATCAAATGGGGTTGGAATGGTTTGAAAGTTTGGTATGTGACATGTAAACGTTTGATTTTGACATTAAAACACCTTTAAACTGTGTTATGCTTCATTTTTTCACGCTTGAACTTGCTGTTTGATACATTTTTGCACATATGTTGATACTGAACACACAGTAACAACGTTTCGTTCCCCTTCGAGGGAACTCGAACTGCGTCATCATTATGACACTTTGGGGAACGCCCCCAGCTTAGCGCGTCTGAAGCATGAATGAAATCTGTCCAATCCTGATTGGTGCTGCGTCATGTCATAGTAGATGACGGCATAACCGGAAGATACAAAGGGAACGCAAACAAACATTAGCTTTTTTGCTCTTCAGCTAAAGCGCTCTGTGTCAAACTGTCTGTCCTATTTGGTGTTGTTTGTCCCATAAGAATTGCAATATAGAATTTATAGTGGCTCGGATCTCGCGTTTGCCGAGGCAGCGCGTTGATTACTGGTCTACTCTGCAATAAAGATTCTGTGAATGGGATCTCGCGTTGTCGAGGCAGCGCGTAGAATAAAGGTCTGCAATTGCAATACAGAATCTATAGTGGCTCGGATCTCGCGTTTGCCGACGCAGCGCTTTGATTACGGGTCTACTCTGCAATAAAGATTCTGTGACTTAATCTCGCGTTGTCGAGGCAGCGCGTAGATTAAAGGTCGTACATTGCAATACAGAATCCAGTGGCTCGGATCTCACGTTTGCCGAGGCAGCGCGTAGATTACGGGTCTACTTTGCAATAAAGATTCTGTGTGTGTGCGAGGCATGAACAGTCAGCTCCTGAGGGTGCTGGCTGTGTTCATTGAGAGATATCTCGACGCGCACAGCCGTGCGTTTTCGGGTGTTTCAGCCTCGCGCCCGTTGATTTTCTTCTCGAGAGATGAAAACCAAATATATTGTGAACAACTCGAATCTCGCGTTTGCCGAGGCAGCGCGTAGAGTACGGGTCTGCAATGAAGGGTACACACGCGATCTGTGAAATAATACTGTTTGGGTGCGAGGCATTCACAGTCAGCTCCTGAGGGTGCTGGCAGCTGTTCATTGAGAAATATCTCGACGCGTATATCCGTGCGCTGTCGGCTGTTTCAGCCTCGCACCTATTGACTTTCTTCTTGAGGGATAAAAGCCAAATATATTGTAATGACTCGAATCTCGCGTTTGCCGAGGCAGCGTGTATTACGAGATCGTATAACACAAAACAGTATTCTCTGGTAATTATGGCTGCATTTAATTTTAAGAAATTAAAATGATGAAATAGTATCTGACTTTAAGGAAGTTAGATATTTTAATTCAGCCTACCACTCAGACCGTGTTTCACATGCAGTGTTCCTTCTGCACATCAAAAATCGTTTTTCGATTTTTCCCTGCCGGTCCTCTGCTTCAGGGTCGAAAACGAGACAAAAATAGCAGGGCTATCCCCCCCGTGGAGGGACGAGCGAGAATCACTCCTCCGCGGAGCCCTCAGGAAATCGATGCTTGTATCCCGCCGTTAAGTGTGCTTCGGGACACATCGGTTTCCAGCGAACGCACGCTGCTCTGTCTGCCCCACAGGCTTGCGGCCAGGCAGCGATCGCGTCCGCCCATCGAGAATCGTTTTCGGTCGAACCCTGCCGGAGATCCGCTTCAGGGGGTCGAGAACGAATCCCGATTGATACCCGAAGCCAGGCTCGAGAGGCTGGTTCCCTTAGTAGATTATCTCGGTGCATGGTCATGCCTTCCGAATATATCTGCATGTGGCCCTGCGTACTGTAGAGCTGGGTTACAGGCTGCAGTTCAGCTCCCCTCCCCCGAAGTTCAACGGGGTGGTCTGGACTGTGGTCGGCCCAGAGCAGGTTCGGGTTATGGAACAGGAAGTTCAATCCCTGTTGGTCAAGGAGGCCATAGAACGTGTTCCTCTGCCAGACAGGGAGTCCGGGTTCTACAGCCGGTACTTCATAGTTCCCAAGAAGGATAGGGGGGTTGCGTCCAATAATATATCTCAGGCACTTGAATCGGTCCCTGAGGAGATTCAGGTTTAAGATACTCACAACCCCAGCCATCGTGAGTCAGATCCAGTTCGAGGACTGGTTCGTCACGATAGATCTGAAGGACGCATCCTTCCATATTTCCATCCTTCTATGTCACAGGAAGTTCCTGAGGTTCGCTTTCGGGGGTGAAGCGTACCAATATCGGGTTTTTCCGTTCGGCCTAGCTCTCTCCCCTCGCACATTTACAAAATGCATGGATGCAGCTCTAGCACCCCTGAGGCTCGAGGGCGTCAGGGTGCTCAACTACATCGACGACTGGCTGATACTGGCCCAGTCGCGAGAGCTGGCGATTCGGCATCGAGATGTCGTCCTCGCCCACATCCAGAGCCTGGGGTTGAGACTCAACACAAAAGAGTGTGTTGACGCCCTCCCAGAGGACTACGTTCCTGGGAGTTGTATGGGACTCCACGACGATGCGGGCACAGATGTCTCCTGCGCGCGTGAAGTCCATACTGGCCATGGTCTCCAGAGTGAAGCTAGGCCACAACCTCACTGTGAAGCAGTTTTAGAGACTGCTGGGGCTCAGGGCAGCAGCGTCCAACGTTATACCTTTTGGCCTGCTACACATGACCCCTACAGTGGTGGTTGAGAGCCAAGGGGTTTTCCCCGAGGGGAAATCCGTTCCATATGATCAGGGTAACGCGCAGATGCCTTCGTTCCCTTGTCATATGGAGGAAACCTTGGTTCCTGTCCCAGGGACCGGTGCTGGGAGAATCATGTTGCCGGAAAATCGTTTCAATAGATGCCTCCCTCACTGGTTGGGGCGCGGTCATGGACGGCCGCTTTGCGAGAGGTCTGTGGAAGACCCGGCATTCTTACTGGCACATCAACTGCCTTGAAATGCTGGCGGTCTACAAAGCTCTGAGGAGTTTTTTCCCGGACCTCCGCGGCCACCATGTCCCGATCCGCTCGGACAACATGTCCGTAGTCGCGTATCTGAATCACCAGGGGGGTCTGAGGTCGCGCCCTCTATGCAGACTGGCACACCAGATCCTTCTGTGGTCCCAGGGGAAACTGTCGTCTCTCAGAGCGATGTATGTCCCCGGGGACCAAAATCAGGGAGCAGAAGTTCTGTCGAGGCAGGGGCTGAGGCCTAGGGAGTGGCGACTCCACCCCCAGGTGGTGGAGGCAATGTGCGTGAGATTCGGCCCAGTGGAAGTGGATCTGTTCGCGTCTCAAGAGACGTCCCACTGTCCACTGTGGTTCTCTCTCAGGTATCCAGCTCCGCTGGGGCTGGACGCTATGACGCAGACGTGGCCGAGGCTGCGTCTGTACGCATTTCCCCCGATCGCTCTGCTCCCGGAGTCTTGGAGCGGGTCTGCCAGGAAGGGATCAGCCTACTTTTAGTAGCACCCCGCTGGCCGACCCGGATATGGTTCTCGGACATTGTAGCACTGCTAGACGGCCTCCCGTGGCAGGTCCCTCTGAGGAGGGATCTGCTGTCTCAGGCAGGGGGCACAATATTTCACCCCGGCCAGAGCTGTGGAACCTCTAGGTCTGGCCCCTGAGGGGGCTCGGTACCTAGAGGGTCTCTTGAAGTCTCGTTTCAGGCCTACAAGGAAGAAAAGGAATAGTCGAATAAAGTCGTTATTTTTGTTTGTTTTTTCGCACAAAAAGTATTCTCGTCGCTTGATAAACTTATAGTTGCGACATGGAATATTTAAAAATTTTCTTTAATGACTCTGGGCCGTCAAGTGTCATTCCCTTAGGGAGCCTATGTAGCAGTCATGAACCTCTCAGATTTAATCATAAATATCTTCATTTGTGTTCCGAAGACGAACGAAGGCCTTACGGGGTTGGTACAGTTGCTTATTATGTACACTTATGTTTTTATTTATTGTTGTCCATTGATGTTTTTACTGGAAAGCGCCTTGTGCACCTTTTGGCTGTTGTAAGGCGCTCTACAAATAAAATTTGATTGATTGATTGAATACCAGAGATCAACTGTCTCCATCAGACAATAATGTTACTTTGTTCAGACATATCACCTTTGAATGACTAGGATCCTGATCTTCAGACACCTGATGTATTTTATTTTAATATTATAAAATAGCAAATATTTTAATTTCTTTGGAGCTCTAGATTAAAACAAACACAGTACACAAGAGGTTGCAGTTTATTCTTATTAGTCTCTGCTGATCATGGATTAGCATACCAACAGCATATGAATGGGATAGTTCACCCAAAAATAAAATTCTCACTTATTTTACTCGCCCTCATGCTGTCCCAGATGTATTTTACTTTCTTTCTACAGATAAATACGAATTAAGATTTTAAGGAAAGTAATCCATCTCTGCGAGTCCTAAAGATGCTTTAAAAACAAACCACACACAGTGACCGTGATGTCCATGCGACCTCAGTGGATGAATCAATGCCTTCTGAAGTGAAACAATAGGATAAGAAAAATACTAATAATGTAAAATGTTTAAACTAATAAAAATCACTTCCGACCAACTGTCATACATGGGTTACAATCCACTTGTGTTATATGGACTCACAGAGATGGATTATTTCCTTAAAAATCTTTGTAATTATGCATTTTGTATGTATATAATGAGAATACTGGATTCTGGTCTTTCCTGTCACAACATAATTGCATCCAAGACTTTCACTTTGATACTTGTGTATGCTGTAGTGACAATAAAGAATGTACATTTATTTGATTTTTTATTTAAATTCATTTAACTGATTTTATAAGTCATAATTGAACCTGTTGATGATTGTTCAAATATATTTACAATTTTAAATGTTAGAAGATAATTTTAACTAAATGAAATAAATAAAATTATCAGCATGATTAAAAAATGGCAACAAAAATTTTCTTTGTGTGAAATATGTAATGAAATGCCCTTTGAGGTCTGTATCATCTGACAGCAAGCCACGATTGTAATTTTCATATAGTTTAAATTCCTCTTATTTAAGTGATCATACATTTTGATGGTGTTAATGCATATGGTAACAATGAGAAATTTGATGGCCATGCTAACCTTGATTACCTGGTTGAAGTGAAACTTTCTTGACGGCTGAATATATCACACACGTATACTAGTAGGCTATTCTCTTTTTATTGTAATAGCACAACCTAATCAGAGCCTAACATGCAAAAGAATCATCAGGAATAAACAAATATTCTCCTAAAACATTGGACACAATATTTTAAGTAGGCATATACAGTAGGCCTACTTTGATGTACAATTACAACTGAATAGACTGAAGAGATCTCTTGCGCACCTAAAAGCTTCTGTTGACAAAGTAGTAGCAGCAGCAGGTAAATACAGATAAAATTCAAAAACAAACATAACTTAATATCACCAAAATGAAATTGAAAGCTGCGCTTACAGACGCTCACATCCACACAAGTAAACAACACTGACGTCTTCACTTCCAGGTCAAGAAGCTGTCAATCAAAAACTCAGTAGCCAATGAGAACACACTGCTACTAGCCCCGCCCCCACGAGAGATTTGTGTCAGAACAGCGAACGAAAACTCAGGGAGCGTGAACGAAACCTTCAGAAGCGTAAACGAAAACTTCAGAACCAAACGAAAACTTCAGAAGCGTAAACGAAAACTTCAGAACCGTAAATGAAAACTCTGGAAGTGCATTTGTAAGTTTAGATCAGTAAAAGAAATATGAGGAATAGATAGCAAAACATGCAGTGTATTAAAAACAAAGTAAAAAAAAATGCTTGCGATTCATTCTTTTTCAGTTTCAAAGATATTTTATTCAATTTCAATTTTCATTAGTTTCTTGAAAAGTTACGTTCATTATTATTGGAACAAAAGTAATCCCATAGAACCGGAAGTGCTATTAATTTCTGAGTTTTGGCCTACAAAAATGCGCCATTCCCTGCAGCACTGTATCCTATCTGGTTCTATCGCCTTGTTCTGCGAATTTTCACTGCAAAACTATATCAATAGGAATCCAAGCGTTTGGAAATTTTGTGTTTGGTAACAATTTCCCAACACAGATTTCACAGGTTCTGAAATGAACAGGTTCGATAGTAGACTAATTTTAATGGATGTGAAACGCAGCAGGCAGTCGGTCAGAACTGCAGAAGATGACGCTTAGTTGAACAGACACACCAAGCAGGGTTCAAACTTCACTTATTTACTGAAGAGCTGGTAGATTTACATAATATGGGGTATGTAGTGTGGTTCTATAACAAATTAAACAAAGAAATAAACATTAGAATACATAAACATTATACATAAACATTATTAACAGCATTCAGTCTAACAAACCCATTAAGGAAGAACTATCAGACATAATAAGTATTCTAAACGTCACCACAAGAAGGCGCTAATAGCACATAAATGCGTTTAACTAGGCATTCCATATGCTCAGTATACGACGCTGATCACCAGATGATAATCATCATCTCCAAAGCAACCGTACAACCAATAATAACATAATGTCTCATACATAACATAAAGTAACATGCAGAAACTCCGAAAAAGTACTGAACAGAAAGTAATACAGGCAGACTTATGCTAATCAGGTACCGCTCGCGCTGATGAACATAGGCTAACAGTTTCTGCATACCAACGGAACAAACACGGACATATAAACCTACTTGACATGTACGCACACAGCGACTCAATGTATATGTATACCAGCTGAATAATCGTCGAACACTACAGAATAACTAAACTGAAACTGTCAAGCATTTTCACTAATATTTACGATGCGTCTTCTCTCTCCCTCTGAATTCACCTCAGCACGACTGTCACTATAGCAACCTTTAACGCTGTGATTAGTCCAAATCGTCCAGGACATTTAAGGGCATCCGGGCCTTTTGTACAGGTTCAGTTCGGTCACATGGATTTGCTGACCAACAGAAAGCTGTTTGATTTGAAACTGCACAGCATGTAAAGTTCCGACTGTATGAAGCGCAACAATACTATTTAATGTGGGCAACCAAAAAAAAATATTTTTTTCAGCTTAGTTTCTTATCTTATGCAAGACAACTAGGCCTAGTTGTTACATCTGGGCACTACATTGTTTCACATTGTATCCTTTGGCATTGCGTTTTGTGTTTTGCATTGTAAAAGAACATTTCTCCATTTTTCTCTTAAAACTATGATTTGGTTATTATTTATTACTGTTAATATACATTTTGTAGAGTCTTTATTTTCAAATTTCCCACAGACCCATTAGCATCCCCCTAGGACACAATATTGAAATTCCGTGGTCTTTTACTAAAGTTGTACCAGAGTGCTGGCTGATGTAATAGAATAGCTAAAATTTTGTGGAAGCCTGAATTAAAATCGAGGAACTCGCCCCTGAAGGCATTTTCAATGAGCCAGAGTTCTTTGAAGAACGGTGCTGCTTAGGGAGGATGATGTTTTCACGGATTCCTTCGTCCCAGTGGAATATAGAAATGCTGCTCTAGTTATAGAAACAGCTCACTTTCTAAATTTTGGTATCTCTCTGCCATTTTCAGGGTCTCCTTTATTGCCAGTAGCTTTAGAACATCAGGGATGTCCAATAATTTCTCTAGTCCAGCATGTTAACATTTTGTTTGCTCTTTGAATAGTCTAAAGCAATCTGGAAACATACCTAATGCCCAAGAATGAATATCAGACCAAAATCTGACTCTTTTTTTTTTCTGGCTTCAAAAGAGTGCACTTAGTTACTGCTTGCTCATGTAAATTTCTGCATGCTTAATTTGGATTCACATTGGGGCCCATCGTGGGATCATGATGTGCTGCCACTTTGAAGTGCTGGACTCATATATTAAATCTAGCACATTTTACAAGACAAATGCTTGTCACCCTGTACACATAAATATATATATATATATTTTTTTTTTGCTATTGATTTTGGTGCACATACTGTCAACTGTAGTTATCTGTATAGATATTTTGCATTCCATTGCTGTCGCTTTTAAGGCGGTTGTTCCCAAATCACAGGCCTCAATTGACCTCAATAAATAATTATTTTTGACAAAAAGATGTCATGTTATATATTATTTTTTTAATCGTTATTTATTGACCTATACTCCTTTGTCAGTTTACATGAAAATGTATGCCTAGTTACCCACTGTGTTGATGGATTTTGCTGACCATTTTACATTGTAATAGGCCATTATTTTCTAGAGAGTTTTTATATTTTTTTTTTTGTGCAAGGAACTAAATACATTGGTTCAAGTCAAGAGCAGAAACAAAAGGTATGTCATAACTATGTACAATGAATTGGGCGGCTAACCATGTCGGTTACCACATCAGGAAATGGGCCAATATTTTATCAGTATACAGCTGTCCAACTACATGATGTGAAATGCTGTCTTGTTGAGCCATTTGACCTTTTTAAAAGTAATATTCAGCATGAATCATTAATTGGTCATTCCTGTTACGCAGTACATTTCTGACACCTCATTATGCTATATAAAATACTAAACACAATTTTTAAAGATGAAGATCATAGTTACCTTTTTGTTATAACAATATCCCAATTAAGTGAACATTTTATATAATTTCTTTGATTTGAGTGGATGTCCCCAAGTGGTGAACACTTTTAACATGAAAACCTGGCAATTTGATAAAAAATGTTTATTCCTTTTTTACCTCTCTAATCAAAACATTTTGGGAATATTGTTTCAATTGTCTTTCCAGTGTCCTCAATAACACAATATCACTGTATAAACTTTATGGACACTAAAATGTGACAGCAATCTAAAATGCTTGGCACAATTTGGACACAAGCAGTCTTTGATGAACCAGGGGAATACTCAGGAGAAACACACAACAAAATCTAGATATTAACTAATACAATAACCGACAGAGAACTGAAGAACATGGTATACGTGTATACACAGTGAAGTAAACTAGACACAGGTGGGACTAATCAGTAGACAAGACAACTAACAGGGAGGAATCAGTAACTGAGGAGACAGGAACTAAACGGAAAGGAAACACAGGCATTATGCTGTGTGACTATTTTTTTTCCAACCACTTAGCATGCTCAGATCATGACCTCAATTTTTTTTTGTATTCACATACCAAATGCCAGAAAAGTCACCAAGTATCATAAACTTCCGATGAAGCTTTGATTTTTTCAATTTCAAAACAGAAAATAATTCAGTCAAAAGTGAAGAGGACCATCAGAACCAAATTAATGCCAATATAAAGAGGCTGCACAGTGTCATTCACACAAACATTAAACACCATACTTGTGATTAACATAAACATTCATTTAACAACATTAAATGTTACATAAAACCCTAATGTACATAACTGATTAGAAAAAAACTAAGAAATCTATGAAGAAACTACGGAGCCCACTTCCCACTTTGTCAAAAAAATTAATTATAACTATCTCGTGGCCTCAAGATAGTATCTCGTGGCCTCGAGATAGTAACTCGTGGCCTCGAGATAGTAACTCGTGGCCTCGAGATAGTAACTCGTGGCCTCAAGATAGTATCTCGTGGCCTCAAGATAGTAACTCGTGGCCTCAAGATAGTATCTCGTGGCCTCGAGATAGTAAATCGTGGCCTCGAGATAGTAACTCGTGGCCTCAAGATAGTATCTCGTGGCCTCAAGATAGTAACTCGTGGCCTCAAGATAGTAACTCGTGGCCTCAAGATAGTAACTCGTGGCCTCAAGATAGTAACTCGTGGTAATTTTTTTGACAAAGTGGGACTAGGGGGGCTCCGTAAGAAGCATAGTTATTTCAACAAAAATACATCAAATGTGAAGTGTCACGCAGGGAATTGTGGGAATGTCAAATTACGGTTTTTCACTGTAAATTATACAATGAGTTGTTCTTTTTCACTTTCAAAAACTGTAAATTTAATGGTATTTTACAACAAAATTACATTAAATGTAGCATTAGATCTATCACAGTTATTTACCGTATATAGTAAGGAAACTTTCTGTTAACCAATTAACAGGTTTTCACTGTAGCATTTTTACAGTCTTTTACTGTTAAAATCACAATGTCGTGTAAACTGCCCCTAAGTGTGTCCCATCAGGTAATCAAAAGTTCTACACATTCTTGCAGTCTTCACGCGCACTTGAACCACATACAGGAAATAGCCTATCATGTAAGTAGACAAGTGGTCAAGTGCAAAGACCACAAGTGTGGGTATTTGAACAGACCTTATATGATTTTGGTGTGTGTGTAACCCCTCCACCCTGGTCCTACTCAGCCCGTTCTCTGCGGGCCTCGAACCCGGATCTCCGGCGCGAGAGTCAGGCTGCAGCCTCTAGCATCTGTCGCTAGAGTGCCTATTGAGATCAGAGGAGTGAGGTTTACTCGCACAGCGACTACTAGCTGGCCTCCGTTACATGTGGTACGAATGTTAAAAACCTCTCAACTAATATTTTGATTAAAAACACATCTGTGTCAAAGAAACAATATCCATAAACTTTTTTATTAAGTTACTCTCTAAATAGAATTGGATCACCTTTAAAATTGGACTAAGTTTTTTTCGTTGACATCAGTAATTTAGGAAAAAGAAGAAATGCAAAGAATAGGCTACTTTTATTCAGCAAGAATGCATTAAATTGATTACAAGTCTTAAATTATTACATAACATAGCATATTATAATGTGACACTGGAGACTGGAGTGATGGCTGCTGAAAATTCAGCTCTGCCATCACAGGAATAAATTACATTTGATTATATAATAAAACATAAATCAGTTTGTGATAGGCTAATATTTCACAATATTAATGTTTTGCTGTAATTTTAATAAAATAAATGGGTGTGCGTAAGAGTCTTATTAAAAATAAATGAAAAATCTTGCCGAATACAAACCTGTGAACAGTATATATTTAAGTGCATTTATGAGTTTGACTGTGCATGTTGGAATTTGTAAAAAAAGTTATTTTAGTAAGAACAAATTTGTTTATTTTGTTACTCATTTGGAACCTTTGCAGTTTGGCTATCTCAAAGTCTTATGAGGAAGGAAGGCCACAGTGAAAGTGCTGGTCATCATATGTCAGGTAAGTTCTGCAGCCTTTATGAAATGTGTGGGTTTATGAATCTTTCATCTTATCAGTTTTTGTGCAATCTACCATAAACAGTGAAGATGAATCAGCTTTCCACATAAGGATTTGCTAATGTAATAAACCTCATCTGACATTCTGTCTAATCTTAAGAAATCCATAGTAGGCTCTCTGAAATTGGAATAGACTATTTAAACTATTATTAGTATTACTATAATAAAAATTACAGAGGTTTTAAATGATTTAACTTGTGCTGTTGTTTATAAAGCATGTTGTTTAACAGGTTAATTTTACCTCATAATTTTCAGAGGCTGATAATGAAGTAGGCTGGAAGCTTGGAATTTTATTTTTCGCAGTGTTTATTTGTGTTACCTTAATTTTTCATTGTACAGGGATTTGTCGCAACATGCAGTCAGCTGGATGCCTTCTGTTGTGCTTTTCACTCAGCCTTCTACTCTATGAATCGAGTAAGTATTAGTGAGCCATAAATTCAGCATGTAGCATAGCATAATGAAACATTTATCTCTTGAAGCAAAAGAGTTGAAAAAGAAACAATATTTCGTATTCTTTATTTTCATGGTGACTTGGTAAAGAAGGAACTGATGGTAAATGACCTTATCTGAAGATGAGACTGCTTGACTGTTAAATCATGCTTTAATGGAATAATTAACAACATTTGAACATTATTAACTAATTGAAAAAGTTTTATTACTCATTCGTCTGTAAATTCCGGAATATTGTTTCCTACAGGTAATACCCATACAGCTGCTGTCCCGGAGGTGCTAAAAGTCACTGCAAAAAGTTGCAGAGAACTTCTGAAGAAACATGGAAAGAAAAAAGGTACGTATGATCACTTTCAGCACAACACACTCATTTCAGCACAATATTATAATACTCTATGTTCCCCAGATGGTTTGTACTTGCTCTCTAAAAACCATGAGATTTACCAAACGTACTGTGACATGACCTCCAATGGGGGAGGCTGGACACTGGTGGCCAGTGTGCATGAGAACAACATACGGGCAATCCACTGTAGGTGATCGCTGGACAAGCCAACAAGGCAATGCTGAAAATGATCCTGCGGGAGATGAGACATGGGCTAATAAAGTCATATTTGGGACTCCAGAAGCTGCAACCAATGACGACTACAAGGTACAGCTAGTCTAAATAAAATTGCAGGAAATATAAATATGCATATATGTAACAAAAGTCAGCATTATACACTCATTACTTATTGGTATTACAGAATCCTGGCTGTTTCGACATCCGTGCAAAAGATATTGCCGTGTGGCATGTTACCAATGATCATGACCTGCAGTTCTGGAGAGTTGCTTCCGTTTTACGCTACCACACTAAGAGCCAATTTCTGACACTGTTTGGAGGCAATCTTTAACAACTTCTATAAGGTACTTGTTCAAATTTACTTTTCATCTTCTGGCAATACGAGATCTAGCTCAGTATATCTGAGATTTAAAAAAAATAATGGCGGTCTTAGTGTAATTAAAAGAAATATTTGCAGTGAATTGTCTTTTTCCCCCTAGAAAAACCCTTTAAAATATGGCACAGGGGCATGCAGTACTGATAGAGGAATTTCTGTTCCTATTGTTTATGATGTTGGCAACGAGATGAGGACTAAAGAATTGTATGGAGAATATGTTAGAGGTAAATCTTACATTTACTCACGAGCAGTATAAATATTGATAATTCTCTTGCAGATGAGACTTCCAGAACAGAAAGCTTGAGATTAGTGGTTCTAAATTGTTGCATTCATAATACCTTTGGTAAAAATATAGAAGTATAGAATTGTTAATGGCCAATGCAGCCAGTAGCTACATATTCAAATTTGAAAGTTTTATTTTAAGTCTTATACATGAATGCAACAATACTACAAGCAATTAACAAATTCATGTGTTGGTGAAAGTTACTTTTAAAAGTAATGCATTACAATATTGCATTACTCCCTACAATAAAAATAACTAATTGTGTTATTTACCCAGTCAACAATTTGATCTCACAGTGATCTCACCATGAGCTTCCAGGATACACATGATGTGGCCACAATGTGAGGTCACAAGCATTAAGTTTCCTTGTTTATTTTGTATTGTTTTCAGCCTGTTGCTGGCATTTGACACAAATATTTCTATTTGATGGATTCAGATTCTGGTGTTGTTTTGGTGACTCCTTTTCACTTCTTAACCTCTATTTCTTTTCACATGCTGCTATGAAATGTGAGCGCAACCGTATCACCCAACAAAAAGCATTGTATTCAGCGTTACCGCAAGATCATGCTATATATTGAGAATTATTGTAAATTCAGTCAGTTTTCTCTTTCGGGGAGCAACACTTTAAAGACATCTTACTCTTGTTGTTGAGCACCTGACAGTCGATATTTATACCAACTTACCTGAATAATAGGCCCAATAGATCCTAATAGATTTGAATGCAACTCTACAGCTCCCTACTGACTGAGGTTTGTACCGCCAGCGTAAAAGTTCGCGTTAAGTTGGCTCAACACACTTACGGCAATTCGTAACACATTTTACGTTTCGGCTAATTGGTGGCAACATGCTGTGACATCAGTGAAATTTCAAGGGCAAAAGGTTCATTGTCTACTGTCAATAGTGTAGCAATGTATATGAAGCACAGCTCACACAGAAGTCACTTTCAAACCAAGCAGTGTTAATGTGGTGAATTCGAGCGACCAACTTGAACCCGTTGTGAAGTCTGCATGTGGAAATCTTGGTTGAAATCTTTCACCCTCATGCGAAATCAATGCTGTGAATTCCTATCGAAATTACAGAATTTTTCCCTGCGAAAATACCTATTGAACCATGACAAATGTAACCGCACATTCCCAGCTAACAAAAATACATTCTAAGAAACATTTTGAAAACATTATTAGAGATAACTCATATAGTTATTCTGTTAATGTTACTGGAAGAACATTTGTTCATAACTGAGAGAGCCTTGCCAGAACTCCAGCAGAACTATGCACCATGTGTACATATGAATTCATACAATCTCATTGGTTTGTTTCTGCATGATTTGCTAAAGCCCAGACAGTAAGGTTTAGGGGTGGACCTTCATGCATGCTTTTTATCTAAAAATTGTTAATCACATCATACTTATTTACACAAAATCGCATAACACAGTTCAGTTTTCTCACGAGATTGTTGAACTAAGACAAGCACTCACATCTGCATTCACATACTTGCATAAAGTAGGCTATTTATTTCTAACCTCTTTAATACAATTTTATTAGAATGAATTAGAAATAGAGAATAAAAAATGACAGCTTGAATTGAAAATGTGATTCGTGTGTTTTAGACTCCAGAATGATTCAGTGATTTTCTTACAGGGGATTTTCGACTCTGGATATGTAACATTCAGAGTTTTCAACGATTACAGTGAGGCCTATGTAATGTGTTCTGGGGTCAGGCCGAAAGGATGCTATGCACAATATGTGAGTACCGGTATTCCAAATGACAGAAATGTTGACCTTAATCTTTAAACAGACAATTGAGGCTGGATTTTCTTTTGACTTTTATCAGTTTTGTCCCATTTTGTGACGTGTCTATTCCTTAGTATATTGGCATTTATATCTGTACATTTATTTGTTTTGCAGTATTGCATTGGTGGTGGTGGCTACTTTCCAAACACTTATTGCAGCGATTTCGCCTATCAGGGTGCAAACAACGGTGCAACAAATGGATATGGTGCATCTAAAGAGCTCATACAAGCACCCGTGCTTATTTTACCGCTAAAATACAAGACATTACAATGTAACTTCCAGCAACGGTTTCTTCTTGCACTTGAGCAAAGTTCCTTAGTAGACACAGACACACACACACACACACACACACACACACACACACACACACACACACACACACACACACACTCTCTCTTTTTTATTATTAAGATCAAACACAAAATGAAAAAATGTGATTTGCTACAATATTTCTTGACATCCCAAAGTTACTGCAACACTTTGTCATTGCATTAATTGTATTAGCCTACTTGCTAATAATAATAATAATAACAATAAAGCTTTTCAAGAAAATTCATACGATTTTTGGCATGTTTTGGCATTTTAATAATGTAATGTTCAGGTACTGATAAATTATTAGATTAATAAGGGATTGTTATATTTAAATTATATTGTTTCAATTGTTTATATTTCTATTATATTGCTTATGACAGCAGCACTAAAGCTGCATGAACACATGATCAATTTCACAAATGTGCATTGGCAATTTTGATTAGTGACCTAGAAATAGTGCTGAGAAACATTTCTTATTATAGGCTAATGCACATTTATCAAAATCCTAAATTCCTGAAATCCTTTGTTTATTTCAATGTTTAAATGAGATTTTATGATCTCAGAATTTGAGTGTACAAGTAGCCTATACGTACGGTTGCCCATTGCCCAATCTTTCCAATCTTAGACATTCAGGTGAATAATGTAAAAATGTATCCAGAGAGCCACATACCGGTATTCACAGGAATGACAGCTTGGCCGTGTTTCTAAACGTAACGAGCTGCCTACTTAGACAGCATTTATGGGCGCCGTATGTGCGTTTACAGTTTCACATTTAATTATGAGGATAATTAGCGCGTTCAAAAATTTGTTGAAAAGTTAGTTCAGATTTTATAGTCATCGACATACCCCCCCCCCCCCCCCCCCCCCCCCCCCCCCCCCCTCCCTAGCTTTTGAAACACATATCATACGAGTAACGTTAGTCGATGTACTTTGACCCTTCTCTCTTCCACTACTTGCGCTGCTAGGAAGGAGGGATCGGAAGTATGTTGTAATGAAACAGGGGGAAATCTTTACATCAAGAAAGGATCGAAAAGAGGAGGCAGTGATATGTGATGTTATGGCATCTGAAAGGGGATACAGATGGACTGTTTGTGCTGTGATTGTTCTTTTGATAGCTCTATGTGCAGCCCAAATGACAGATCGACCTGCCCGTGAGTGTCATGCCGTAAAACCAACGTTATTCTATATTTGTTCGATGATGTTAAATATAAAATACATTTCCTGGTGTTTTGGTTCCCTTTTGTTTTTTTAATTCTAGTTATCTTAGCCAGCTAACCAGCTAGCACCACTATTAGGTTAGCTATTTTTAGCCAATGCTAATTGACCTTTTTATTAAATAATAATAATAATAATAATAATAATACTAATATTTAACTTCTTATTGTGATTCCAAATTATTCACATCTGTTCTCTCTGTGTTAGACTTAGGCTATTCTTTATCTTAGCCATTTAGATTCTTGCATTTGCGTTTAATATGATGCTCATATGTATATAGCCACAACAAAATCATTTAGAGATTAAATGGATTCAAATTTCCCTCGTTTAGCAGATCTGGGCAGTTTTATGATGTTTCTTGTGAGGCAGATTAGTGCAGGCATGTGACTGCAGGAGGGACAGAGTAACTATTGTAATACTGCAGTAGCACCAAAGCAGCTGACCATTTAGTTTCATTAGGAGACCTACAGTTAGGTTGAATTGAATAAGAGGCGGTGAAATAAGAGGCGGTTATGTCTTGCTACTGAAGTCTACAGAGTTGTGAGTATATTTAGAAATTGTTGCTAGAAGAGAATCTGTCTCTTTGTCAGAAAACCTAGTCTAAATGCCTATCTACACAGCATTTTTGGGCGTCAAAGGTGTGATTCCTACAGAAGCTACCTATTTAGAGAGTGTTTAATTGCAATCTCTGATCATATATCATATATATTTGTGTTGCAAATGTGTCATAGTCGGTGATGATCAAGTGGCTTTGCTTTCAGTTTCTCACCCTCACCACAAGACTTCTGTCCTGAAGATGGACGAGGCCGCCCTTTCGGTGGTCAATGAGATTGAGAATGAAATGATGTTATATGTGCTTTCTGATCACTGCTATCAGGTATCAAATATTCATGTTCTAGGTATAAAATACATGCAGCATTTACCATTGCAAAGGCATGTGATAATAGCTGATCTTGAGCTGCATGGTGTTAAAGTCACCATGAAATAATTTCACTTGCATATATACAGTAAGGCCAAAAGTGATGTCTGGAGGGGATTGGTTTGGGGATTTGTTTTTA
The DNA here is from genome assembly GCA_030578255.1 of Tiaroga cobitis. Taxonomy (NCBI): domain Eukaryota; kingdom Metazoa; phylum Chordata; class Actinopteri; order Cypriniformes; family Leuciscidae; genus Tiaroga; species Tiaroga cobitis. The sequence continues at coordinate 11,259,594 of CM060591.1, forward strand.
ATGACTGTACAAGTAGGATTAAACCATCAAAATATGAGAAAAATATTCATGTTTTTAAAGGGGTCATGACATTTTTTTTAAATTATTTTAATGTTATCTTATATATATGGTATATATTATAATGTTAATAACAATTTTTGCACAAAAACAAATATATGTGGAAAAAATATATTTTCAACCCTCATTCTGACCCTCTGTCTGAAATAACTAGTTTTTGCGGCTCCTTTAAGGCTTGTCAGTATACAGAATGACTCCGTCATCTATCAACAAAAGTTTCTTTGCGAACTCTCCATTACACTGTGCCTCGCTTACAAAATAATCTGCAGTCAAATTCTCTGAACAAACATATAATCCTCCAACACAATCTAGGACGCCATTGAAATAAAGCATCCAATTGTTCCTGATGCTGGTATCCTTCAGAAGTCAGTACAGAGACGTTATTTAGGCCTACTCTTCTATTTGTCCTCTTGTCAGCAGAATCAAGCGTTAAAGGGTTAGTTCACCCAAAAATGAAAATTAAGTCATTAATTACTCACCCCCATGCTGTTCCAACCCCGTAAGGCCTTCGTTCGTCTTCGGAACACAAATTAAGATATTTCTGATTAAATCTGAGAGGTGCATGACTGCTACATAGGCTCCCTAAGGGAATGAAACTTGACGGCCCAGAGAGTCATTAAAGAAAATGTTTAAATATTCCATGTCGCAACAGTGGCTCAACTATAAGTTTATCAAGCGACGAGAATACTTTTTGTGTGAAAAAACAAAACAAAAATAACGACTTTATTTGACTATTCCTTTTCTTCCTTGTAGGCCTGAAACGAGACTTCGAGAGATTTCCACGACGCATGCGCGAGAATTGCGATCTCCTTCAACTACTTCAGTTAAGTTCTCGCGCGTGCGCGTCGTGGAAATCTCTTGAAGTCTCGTTTCAGGCCTACAAGGAAGAAAAGGAATAGTCGAATAAAGTCGTTATTTTTGTTTGGTTTTTCGCACAAAAAGTATTCTCGTCGCTTGATAAACTTATAGTTGAGCCACTGTTGCGACATGGAATATTTTAACATTTTCTTTAATGACTCTCTGGGCCGTCAGGTTTCAATCCCTTAGGGAGCCTATGGAGGAGTGATCCAGCTGTCACATTTAATCAAAAATATCTTCATTTGTGTTCCGAAGACGAACGAAGGCCTTACGGGGTTGGTACAGCATGGGGGTGAGTAATTAATGACTTCATTTTCATTTTTGGGTGAACTAACCCTTTAAGAGATTGGGTATCTGTATACTGTTATTATACAGTGTAAACAGCGTCAGTGATGATAATGGGTTCTATTTGCCTTTGACGCGATGCTCGCATGTGGTGTAGGCAAGTGTCACCTATTAAGAGACTGAACGCCAGTGGGCGGGGCCTATTGTTCGATGATGAAAAAACTATTTGTCAGGCAGGCCTATGCAAATGTATTTGCCCATGTGACGTCACAAATCCCACAATATCAGAGCTGTTTTTGGAGCTTGATTCAATAAATGCTTTGTTTATAATGTGAAGGACATTGTAAGCTCTGAAACTTGCAGGATTTTAATGGTAAAGACCTCTTATCAAAAGATCAAGTTAAGTCAAATTTTTCATGTCATGACCTCATCTCATGTCTCGTGTCTTTAAATATTTTAAATACGAGGGAAGAACAAAACGCTAAACTTGGTAAACTGGTTAAACTACAGCTACAGGTTTTATTTTTCTATGCAAGAAATGCATAGAGAAACTAAATGCTCACAGGGAAAGGCATACACTGACTACAACATATTCATATTTCGTGGTTCGCTCTTGTTTTTGCATGTATTTATATATATTTATTTTTGTATAACAGCCTGGCCAAAAATTATGTCCACACTTTGCAACTGCCATTTCATGCTGACTTTAATACAGAATGCTGCAAGTAATTATATGGTAATAACATGATTGAATGTACCAGTATAATGCTGCTTAATGCTGTAGTATTGTTCCAACTGGACCTCTTTATCCCTGTGTTGTCTGTGCATGCGTGTGCATTAGTGTTTGCCCCAGCCGTTGGGAATCTTACCTGCAAGGCCAGTTTCTGGGACCCCCACTACAGTAGGGTTTGTTGTAAGCACACAACACGCTTTGACACTGCAGCTCAACAGCACCTCTGCAAACGTGGAGCAATGCAAGTGAGTTATGCATAGATACATTTAACACAGAGCAATGGCAGTTTCTGACCAACTTTATAATACCGAATACATCCTCACCATGTTTATTTCTTTTGGCCATTATTGTCAATGCCAGGTATTATTGTCAGACAATTGATTTGTTCTTCCAGTGTTCACTTCCACTTTGGGGAGCAGGGGAACTATTCTCTTTGGGTGAAGAACTTGAATGAGGCGTCGCAGGTCAGCTGCACTATGATTACTGATTCAGAGCCCATCAACAGCTACTTGCGTGAGTCAACCTTGATGCCAATATATCTGACTGATTTAATGTCAGTCAGTTTACACTTAATACCATTAAATGCTTGCAAATGAGACATGCTAAATGAGACATGTCTTATTTTACACATTATTTACAAAACATATACAGATATCAGAAGATGAATTGGCCTGGGCCTATATAGCAATATAAAATATAGCAATAAAACAGGTAAGTAATGTATTAAAATCAACTGGGCTGGATGAATGAGTAGTATTATTGTTTGTTTTTTTCCAGCCATTTTGTTCGCTTTTCTGGCATTTGCTTTTCTGGCTGTATTATCTGCTATCTGGAACACAGTTAAAAGGTAAAGATATCTTTGAATATTTTTTAACCATGTAATGGTGACATTTAAACAAGCCAGAACAGCTTGTCGCAGCTTTTATATTTGCTTGTAAAATAGAGTTCTTCAATTTTTAAGGCTGGATGTGGTGACAAATCTACTTATTCGCTTTGGAAGCACAGTGGAGACAGAGAGGCTGATAAACTCGGTAAGAGTGCTTTTCACTTTTTTTTACACCTTTTTTTTTTACACTTTTAATATTTTCTCAGTCTGATTTTAACATCTTTGAAAACACCAAATATAGTGTTTTTGTCATAGTTCAAATATGTAGTGTTTTTTGCAGGTTCCAGCTATGTGGGAAAAAATACAAGCATGAAGAGGAATTTTAAAGATCCTTTTCTTTTTTTTTACTCTCTCGCTGTCTTTCTTTCTCTCTTCATGTCCAGGAGCTTGGCACTCCAAACAGATTGGTAAATGCCTCCACGGAATCGATAATTCCTGCCAGTACAGGACGGAGGCTTCGTTCTTTGGATACTTTCCGTGGGTATGGTGCTCTTTTACTAATTGTTTCGGGTCCGATGCGCTTGAGATGGGAATTGAAACATTCAGGTGAAAATGATCTTGCACAGAAGTTGCTACTTTGCATACTGCGAAGCTGGTTGTCAACATGTAATTTGCATTTCATTTCTTATTATCCTGAAATAGAATGATTAAATTCGAATTTGTTAAAACAAGGTTACGTTTGCTGGTGACCTTACCTGACAATTGGAACAGTTATTTTCATTTTCAGCGTTTTATTGTCTGCCTAATTTATAAAAACAAATCAATCTCCTTATTTATTGTGGTCTGGTTGAATTCCAGATCTCTGTTAAGACAAAAATGAACCTCGCTCCGTTTTCTCCACAGCCTTGCTCTGGTCATTATGGTGTTTGTCAACTACGGAGGTGGACGTTACTGGTTCTTTAGGCATGAAAGTTGGAATGGTAAACTCATTGAACATATTTAGAATATGTCTGAAAAGCACTCATGAATTTAATAGACCTTGGCATGACAACAGGAAGTACAAGTATCTGATTGTGTTCTTCCTCTTGCAGGGCTCACAGTGGCTGATCTCGTGTTTCCTTGGTAAGCCGATCCAACGTCACAAATGACTGATTCTTCATTCCACATGCAACTTTTGCAGCTTCCTTAAACTCTGTTTCAGTTATTCTTTTATAGCTCTGTATTGCAGTAAAGCTTTTTATTTCTGTGACATGCATTGATTAATCTGCGAGCCCCATCGGCGCTGGCATAAGCTGTAGTGTATTGGAGCCAAGCATGGGCGCTTATCACTGTGGCACAAATGAACTGGCACATCAAAGTCAGCATAAACTGGTTTCACAGCTGAACTAAACCCAATAACCTTGTTTTCTGCTGTGCAGCTGAAAAGATGCTAGTTAAAGTCATGACACCTCTGTGTTGTTGCAGGAAGCCTATATGAAATGACCATGGAAGGTGTAGTAAAACATAAAAATGAACAGTCTGTCATCATTTCCTCACCGTCATGTCGTTCCAAACCATAACTTTCTTTCTTTGGTGAAAAACAAATGGAGATGCCTGTTAGAATGTTTTCACTGCTCTTCCCCATACAATGAAAGTGTAGGGACCGGTCGCTGTCAAGCTCCAAAGGAGAAAAAAAAAGAAAACAATTCTAGTTAAATATATATTTTAAAATGTAATTTATTCCTGTGATGGCAAAGCTAAAGTTTGTGCATCGTTATTCCAGTCTTCAGTGTCACATGATGCTTCAGAAATCATTCTAATATGCTGATTTGGTGCTCAAAAAACATTTAACTATTACTAATATTGAAAACTAGCCTGGCTAACATCAGACCACGTCTCATTGATATTGAGACGTAGTCTGGGAACCACATGCTCATTTTCTCGTATAGAGTAGTGATGGGCGGATCGATCCTGAAGTATCGATACTTCGATACTGACGTGGTATCGAAAAGGATCGATCCTCACATTAAAATATCGATCCATATGTGTATTTATTTTTACCAGTAATTTTTTATTAATTTAGCACGCAATTCAGTGCGTAAAATAAGCTTCTAAGTGGAAAAATAAGCGAATGTTAGCGGGTAATTGTGTAGGATAGAACCTTTTCTCCTAGTCATCTGTATACAAGACGAAACCAATCGCGTTCGATGCTGGTGCTTCGCTGAGCTCACAGGCCCAGTGCGTTTGGGAAATGAAGCCTTGCTTAGATGACAGAGAAACAATCGGAAGTTATTTCGCAATAAACAAACCAAAACTGTACATAACGGTTTAAAATGTTGACGTCAGTAAGATCTTTTTTATGAAATTAATATTTTTTATTCAACAAGGATCGATGCATTAAATTGATCAAAAGTGACAGTCAAGGGTTTTACACTGTAAAAAAAAATGTAAAAAAAAATCTACTTCTGCTGTTCTTTCAACTTTGTTCATCAAATAATTCTGCATAAAATGTAGGCCTATCATGGTTTCCAACAAAATATGAAACTGTTTTCAACATTGATAATAATAAGAAATGTTTCCTGAGCAGCAAATCAGCATATTAAAATGAATTATCATCATGACTGGAGTAATGATGCCGAAAATTCAGCTTTGATCACATGAATAAATTACAGTTTACTATGGCATAGAAAACAGATAGCCTATGTTAAATGGTTAAATTGTAATATTACAGTTTTTACTAAGAGAAATAAAAATCTGGTAACACTTTATTTTAAGGTGCTTGTAATAAGCAGTAATTAACAGTTAATAAGACACTTATAAGACCTTATAAGATGCATATAAGCATGAACTAATTATATTAAATAAATTAAATTAAATAATACATTTCTCAAGTATCAATACATTGCACTTTTAGAACAGCCAAACAAACATAAATGGTAACACAAACTCCCAGTCCCTTAAAAATTGACCTTCCCAAGAGGGAGTAGTTTCCCTGATCTCTTCAGGGCCTGGACCCTTAATTAACCCTTATATAAAGTAGTTAATGCTTATATGCATCTTATAAGGTCTTATAAATGTCTTATTAACTGTTAATTACTGCTTATTACAAGCACCTTAAAATAAAGTGTTACCAGTTGACTTACAGACCCCAAACTTTTGAACAGTAGGCTAGTACTAGTAGGCTAGTACTATAATTAGGGTAGTTCCCTTTCGTTGTCACTCCGAGTTCCGTCGGATGACGACGAATGGGGGTTTCGCTTAGAAAGCCAATCGACTTCGAGTACTACAAAACGAGCCAATGGCAAAGAAATGCCATGGGTCTGCGGAATTTGCATAGCGTAACTCCGCCTCACCTCGTGGGTATTTAAGGAGCACGCTGATAGCAAATAGGCATGTTTTTGCTTCGGAGCCAAGAGTATCTCTGCGCTCCACAGCCATTTCTGACTTCACTCTACGAGACGAGCCACTCTCTCCGGTGTTGATGTGACGGCGATCTGCAGCGAGTTCACATTGCCTGCTGATCTGTGCAGTGATCTGCCAATGAGTGTGTTTCTCCCTGCTCGCTTCAACATCGCAGAGTTTCTTCCTCCTCTCACAAAAGAGCTCGCACGCGGCTGTCCCAGAGCCAGATGACAGTGCGCGCCGTCCCCGGACCGTACCACTCTCATCCTCCTCTGACGCCAGACCCCTGGCAGAGCAGACCCCCGTGGAACGTTCGTCCTTCCCTGGTCTGCTCTGTCAGGACGCGGTCCATGGCTGCACCCCCACACCGGGCCGCTATGCCGTCCACGTCTGGGTCAGCCATACCGCCTCGCTGCCCCACCGACGGGAAGTCTGTAGTTCGCGTGACCCCGCTGGTTCAGTCGTTGGGAGCCTGGCTAGAGCTTCCCAACCTGTCCCGCTGGGTCGCACGAACGATCAGGCTCGGCTACGCGATTCAGTTCGCGCGGTCTCCTCCCCGCTTCAGGGGAGTCCGCTCCACTATGGTCGGTGGCAATGCCCCTATCATGAGAGCGGAGGTTGCAACCTTGCTGGCGAAGGGTGCGATCGAGACTGTCCCTCCAGCCGAAATGAAGACCGGCTTCTACAGCCCGTATTTCATTGTCCCGAAGAAAACCGGTGGGTTACGGCCAATCCTGGACCTGCGCGTTCTGAACCGCTCCCTTCACAGGCTGCCGTTCAAGATGCTCACCGCCAAACGCGTTTTCGAATGTGTGCGGCACCAGGATTGGTTTGCAGCGATCGACCTGAAGGACGCCTACTTTCATGTCTCCATCCTCCCTCGACACAGACCGTTCCTGCGGTTTGCTTTCGAGGGGCAGGCATATCAGTACGCAGTTCTCCCATTCGGGCTAGCCCTGTCTCCTCGCGTCTTTACGAAGGTCGTCGAGGCAGCCCTTGTTCCCCTCCGGGAACACGGGGTTCGCATTCTGAACTACCTCGACGACTGGCTAATCCTAGCTCACTCTCGAGATCAGCTTTGCGAACACAGGGATTTGGTGCTCCGCCATGTAGCCCGTCTGGGCCTTCGGGTCAACTGGGAGAAGAGCAAACTTTGCCCCGTGCAGAGGATCTCTTTTCTCGGTATGGAGATCGACTCGGTCACCATGTCCGCGCATCTTACGAGCGAGCGCGCGCAGTCACTGCTGACTTGCCTGACACAGTTCGAGGGCAAGAGTGCGGTTCCACTGAAACTTTTTCAGAGGCTCCTGGGGCATATGGCATCCGCAGCCGTGGCAACGCCGCTCGGATTACTCCATATGAGACCGCTTCAGCTTGGCTTCGCGACCGAGTCCCGAGGTGGGCATGGCAACACGGCACTCTCCGAGTACCAGTTACTCCGACCTGCCGTCAGACCTTCACCCCGTGGTCGAACCTCAGTTTTCTACGGGCCGGAGTGCCCCTGGAACGAGCTTCCCGGCATATTGTCGTAACGACAGATGCCTCTACCATGGGCTGGGGTGCCATGTGCAATGGACGTGCTGCCGCGGGCTCCTGGACAGGACCCCACCGCTTATGGCACATCAATTGCCTCGAGTTGCTGGCTGTACAGCTCGCCTTGCGCCGCTTCCGAGCCGTGCTCAGGGGTCAGCATGTACTAGTCCGTTCAGACAATACCGCGACCGTAGGGTACATCAACCGTCAAGGTGGTCTGCGCTCCCGCCGTATGTCGCAACTCGCCCGCCACCTCCTCTTATGGAGTCAGAAGCATCTGAGGTCGCTTCGTGCCATTTATATTCCCGGAGCCCTGAACTGTGCAGCCGACGAGCTCTCACGGTTTCAGCCCCTCCCTGGAGAATGGCGACTCCATCCCCAGTCGGTCCAGCTGATTTGGGACCAGTTCGGGGACGCACAGATAGATCTGTTTGCCTCTCACGACTCGACCCATTGCGCCCAGTATTATTCCCTGACCGAGGGCACGCTCGGCACGGATGCTCTGGCGCACAGCTGGCCGCGGGGCCGCAAATATGCGTTTCCCCCAGTGAGCCTTCTCGCGCAGACCCTGCGCAAGGTCAGGGAGGACGAGGAGCAGGTCATTTTGGTCGCGCCGTACTGGCCCGCCAGGACCTGGTTCCCCGAACTTGTACTCCTCGCGACAGCACCTCCTGGGCCGATTCCTCTGAGGAAGGACCTCCTTTCTCAGGGACGGGGCACCCTATGGCACCCTCGTCCCGATCTTTGGAACCTCCACGTGTGGCTCCTGGACGGGACGAGGCAGGTTTGAGTACCCTACCACCAGCGGTGGTGGCTACCATCACTTCCGCTAGAGCGTCGTCCACGAGACACGTCTATGCGTTGAAGTGGAACCTCTTCGTCAACTGGTGCTCTTCTCACCGAGAAGACCCCCAGAGATGTCCGGTCAGTGTCCTGCTTTCCTTTCTTCAAGAGGCGTTGGAGCGAAGGCTGTCTCCCTCCACCCTCAAGGTCTATGTCGCCGCTATTGCCGCGCATCATGACCCGATAGAAGGTAAGTCCGTGGGGAAGCATGACCTGATCATCAGGTTCCTGAGGGGAGCGAGGAGACTGAATCCTCCTCGTTCCCCTCTCGTACCCTCTTGGGACCTCGCAGTGGTCTTAACTGCCCTGCGCAGCGCTCCCTTTGAGCCTTTGCAGTCAGTCGAGCTTAACTTCCTGTCAATGAAGACAGCGCTCCTGACTGCGTTGGCCTCCATCAAGAGGGTAGGGGACCTGCACGCATTCTCCGTTGACGAAGCGTGCTTGGAATTCGGGCCGGGTGACTCTCACGTGATCCTGAGACCCCGGCCTGGATATGTGCCCAAGGTTCCTACCACTCCCTTTCGGGACCAGGTGGTGAACCTGCAAGCGCTGCCCCCGGAGGAGGCAGACCCAGCCTTGGCACTGCTCTGTCCAGTACGTGCTCTCCGCATCTATGTAGACACAATGCAGTGTTTCAGGACCTCAGACCAGCTCTTTGTCTGTTATGGTGGGAAGCTGAAGGGAAAGGCTCTCTCCAAACAAAGGTTGTCTCACTGGATAGTGGACGCCATTGCTTTGGCATACCAGCAGCAAGGTCGACCGTGCCCCCTTGCTGTGACCGCCCACTCCACCCGGAGTGTGGCATCCTCTTGGGCTTTAGCGCATGGCGCCTCGCTAACAGACATCTGCAGAGCTGCAGGCTGGGCGACACCTAACACATTCGCCAGATTTTACAATCTCCGAGTGGAGCCAGTCTCCTCCCATGTACTGTCTTTTTCAAGCTAACATGGGACCCGTTAGGTGTCTTCGCTTGCTCGCCATTCCACTCCACGGACTGGATAAGTGCGATATTCTCCTCAGGTGAGCTTCCCCGAAAGCCCTGAGTTCCTCCAGCACTCCTGATGCTGGCGCCAGTGTCTTTTGCCTGCGCGTCGGCTAGGTGCCTCCCGTGTGCATGGTACCTCCTCTGAGCTACCCCCACATGTGTATTTCCACTGTAAGCCTCTTTGAGCATGTGTCTTTCCCTTGGCAAGCCACCCCTGGGGTTGAAATATTCCACCTGCGGCTGGACACCCCAGTGATTCCCCATATGCATCCCTCGGGTCATATGTGTATTCTCTAAGTCCCCCCCTCTGGGTTGGCAGTAATTGCATATTTCCCTTAAAGACCTTGGGATATGCTCCCCAGTGTACCTTGGTATTCCTGTGCTAATAGGAGTCCTTCGTCCGTGCTATCTCACGACAGGGATCTCAGATTACGCAGGGCACTGGAAGACAGCTGAGAAGGTGGCGTGATTAGACTGGTATCCCCATTCGTCGTCATCCGACGGAACTCGGAGTGACAACGAAAGGGAACGTCTCGGTTACGGATGTAACCCTCGTTCCCTGAGTAGGGAACGGAGACGTTCCGTCTTCCTGCCACTTTCCGCTGTACCGCGGGGATCGCCTGAGCTCAGTCTTGGCTCCTCAGCGAGAAAAACATGCCTATTTGCTATCAGCGTGCTCCTTAAATACCCACGAGGTGAGGCGGAGTTACGCTATGCAAATTCCGCAGACCCATGGCATTTCTTTGCCATTGGCTCGTTTTGTAGTACTCGAAGTCGATTGGCTTTCTAAGCGAAACCCCCATTCGTCGTCATCCGACGGAACGTCTCCGTTCCCTACTCAGGGAACGAGGGTTACATCCGTAACCGAGACGTTTTGTAAAAGTCACTGACTAATTAAAGGTGGAGTTGAGAGCACAAATCACAAAATATTTAGGCCTAGTAGTCATGAAAACGTGTTCAGATTTAGCATATTAATGATGCATTCACCTCATAAATCATGACACACTGCTCTAGCACAGGAAAGTGCATACAAGTTCAAATGCATGCTTTTAAAATGAAAAAGTATCGGTATCGGTATCGATATCGGCGATACTGGCCCTGTATTTACTTGGTATCGGATCGATACAGAAATTTGCAGTATCGCCCATCACTAGTATAGAGGGAATGCATTAACGTCACTTCCCCGCCGGAACACGCCCCCCTCAGCGGGACTGAGTGGCAGAAGAGCTGCTGCGTGACTGGAGTTAATAGGGGAAACTGCGTTAACGCGAGTAAAACAAACTATTATCAGTTTAAACTAAAAGTTGGACTCGATATAGTGTTCCTTACAACTTATCAAAGATCCAGTGATCCATGGATATTGACATGCAGCCAGGAATCGTGTTTCCTGACATTTATATGTGCCTGATTTCGACGCCGGGGAAATAAATGAAGAAAATTTGCCTGTAAACGTTTTATATAAATACAATATAGATAGGTCTAAATCCGAGTGATCACTTACATTAATGTTATACTGTATATCATCATATCGTCCAGCCCTAAAACTTGTATAGTTTTTTGTCAGTGTTTATTTAAAAACATCCAATTATGCAGAATATAGTCTGTTCTGTAGCTTTTTGCAGTCTGTAAAAATATACAGTACCTCAGATTTCTGGTCAAATCTAGTTGTACAGTCAATCGCAAAGCTCTTTCCCGTTTTAGATGTGTTTTGTGTGATTTTCACGGCATTCACGCTGAAAACAAATGCTGCCGCTCAGTCTTTTTGCCACTTGTGGGCGTGACCGCATTCACTCCGGCCGACGGTGACGTCATGCGCATACCCTCTATTTGAGGTGTGGTTTACGAATGCCCAGAGCCGTTTATTGGGTGCTACGAATGTCTATCAAATGCGCCTGTACGTAGTTCATAGCCAATCGTTTCAATTATACCAAATGACGTATGTAGAGCGAAAGAAATTAGACGAGGAAGAAGACGATGGGTCAGAGATTTGTTTGCGTTCTAAACTACTTAGAACAATATCTGCTGTATCGAAAGGTAACTTCGCGTCTGCTCCCATGTTTGATCCATAGGTATAAACAAACTGCTTCGGTGTGTCGCATAGACGTCGTCATCGTCTTGCTGCTCCCTCCCCGTTCTGTGATTGGTCCCCTCGCTGAGGCGAAAATTTGGTCCATGGTATCCAGACTGCCTAGCAGCGTGAATAAAATCGCGCTGCGCAAAAGCAGTATGGGGAAACCCATGGGGAAACCCAGGCTAATTGAAAACAGTTTTGCAGCTTAATTACCTAAATAATTATTGGATGAATAGAAAGTTCAAAAGAACAGCATTTATTTGAAATAGAAATCTTCTGAAACTATGTATGACAGTGTAGTCCAAGGCTTCTCAAACCATATGATTCCCTTTTTGGATAAACAGACTGAAATGTATGTATTTATTCATTAAAAATCTCCTGTAGCTTTTGAATCTCTTTCATGCCTTCACACAATCAAAATTTCCATCACGGAATAAGAATGACGTGTCTATATGGTCTAAAATTTCTCATTTGGTGTTCCGCAAAAGAAAGAATGACATGAAGGCAAGTAAATAATGACAGCATTTTCATGTTTGAATTAACTATCTCTTTAATTCTATCTCTTTAGTTCTGTGGTTATGGTGCTTTGAGACAATATATTGCATTTCTTACACAGAATATTAAGCCAATATATAGCTTTGGATGACTTTACTGATGAAGACAGTATATTTGATTAGAAAGAAATAGTATAGAGAGACAGGAAACCTGGGGGACCAATGGGATCAAAACATGAGAGAGACTCCAGAGACAAATGTGTGCTACAGATGTTGAAGAGAAATTGGCTTTCACACAGTTCCATTTGTGGATGATGCTTAATCTGTGTGTTTGAAATCACGGCAGAAAGTAGCACTTCCTAAAATGAGTATCTATTTTTTTTGTCTCCCCTTCTGTCTTGCTTCATCTAACTTTCTTCTTCACAGGTTTGTGTTCATTATGGGTACTTCTATTTGTTTGTCCCTGAGCGGTTCAATTCGCAGAGGTGTCAAACGCACTCATCTTCTGTGGAGGATTGTCTGGAGGAGCTTACAACTCTTTCTTATTGGAGTCATCATCATCAATCCTAACTACTGCCAAGGACCCTGTGAGTAGGAACACATTTTTACTTATTTTTCTTCATAAAACTTTCAAAACAGTGCAGCTCTATCCCTGCAGATATTAATACATTCTACATTCTGTACTGTTTTATTATACAGTGTGAACCACATCAGTATTGAATATGATACAAATGAAGATTCTCATTGTTAAAATACATGCATTGATTTTGTTGTTGTTGCATTGGATAGTTAAATATAGTCCATGTCTGTAACTTTGAGGGCATCTATGAATGCTAGTGCACATCTTTTTCAATGGATGAGAAAAAATCGGATAATTCATCAAATATTGAATATTGACTCAACTTGCTCACAAGTTCATATAGAATAATAATTAGAATATAGAATTTCTTCTCCAATGAAATGTTCTCTCACTTAGAATACCATCTTTCTCCAGCTAGCAATAGCAAGTAGAAAATAATGTTTTTTTTTGGATAATAGCATAAACAAGGCATGCAGCTATTTCCTACCCCAACTTCTTTTTTCAATAGGAAATACATAAACACAAGAAAAAAAAAACATTTCATATTGTCATTTCATAATATATTCAAGCCCAACATTTTCATCGCCGTGTCAGATTATTTTTAGTAAGCTGTTTCCAAAATCAGTCAATTTTATAGCTTCTGATTGTGAAGTTGAAGACTATAAACACAATGTAAAATAAAATATTGTTCAAAATATAAATGGTGATGTTTCATGCATGCGTCTATGTATCTGTACAGTATCTTGGGACTCTTTGCGTATTCCTGGCGTATTACAGCGTCTGGGCTTCACGTATCTTGTTGTCACTGTCTTGGATCTTGTGGTGGCCAAGGACAGACTAACCAATCTGTCAAGTGTGAGTCATGTTATCCTTCTCCACACGTAATATGCACACACATAATCATAAACACTATATAGAAACATATACCAGGGCTATAATCGTTAACTAAAACTATGAAAACATTTCTCATAGTTGAAATAAAGCTGAAATAAAATAAGACTGAAATAAATTAAGGTGAAGCACTAAATAATAAACAAAAAATTAAAACTAACTAAGGGTGCGTTTACACAACAACGATGTACTAAAAACGGAAAAGTTTTTCCTTTGCGTTTTTGAAAAGTTTTGCGTACAGACGACAACGTTGTCAAAGCGATCTTCGCTCTCACGGATTCGCGAAAATTAATAAAAAACGCTGTATTATGCATGCCAGGCCAGTAGTTGGCGATGTCACTTTGTCAAGAAATACGCACATACGCATTCTTCTGCATATGCAAATAATGTGTCTCTGCTGGTCGTAGTAGTGGTGCAGTAAATCTACACTTTGCTGGAGAAGCGTTAACAAACTCAGTTTCTTGAGCAGCACAAACACAGTCCTGTAGTCCACAAATTTGCGTTTTTGTAGTTTACACAGAGACTATAATGGTTTCGTTTTCAAAAAGTTGCACTATGAAATGACAAAAGCACATAACAAAATAACTCAAAATTTTAAATTAAAGCTAATTAAAAATATTAACAAAAAATATAAAACTAAAATAACATGGACACATACTTATCTATGGCCACTTACACAGTGTGAAGTTTCAGGAGTGACAACCACATTTAAATTTGTGAGTGGATCCCCTAAGTGTGTACGAAACGCGACTCACTCCTGAAACTGCGATTGACACCATGGTAAGTAACCATAGAAACGTTCTGGCTTTTCGTGTGTCTGCTATTTTTGACCAAATGAATATTACATTGACAAAAGACTCGTTGTGTTCAGTAGGGCTGAGTATCGATTCAGATGTTCAAATTCGATTCGATTTCGATTCGCAAGCTCTCAATTCGATTCGATTTTCGATTTCGATTCGAATTTCGATTCCTGATTCGATTCTCGATTCGACTAAAATGAATATAGATGTAATACAAATCTCAGTCTAAATATCAGTTATCATTTTTTAGACAATTTTTTATTACGTTGATCTCACCTAAATGTTTGTTTTTACAATGGGGTAATTTTTTTGTTAAGAGTTTATGCAACACATGGAAGCTTGATTTCAATCTTTGAACTAAATCGAAAAAAGTAGCACAAATAAATACAACACCAATAAATAGACATAAAAAGAAAAGTTTTTGGGTAGGTCAGAAATACTACAGAAACTGAATAAAGTAATCCAATGTAAAATAACACTGGATAGTCTTTTAGTCCTGACTGAATTAAATACATAGGTTATTAATTCTGATTCCTTACAATTAATGCTATATTATGTTGTTTTGACAACAAAATGAATGACAGACAGATTTGGCTGCGTTCACTTTAAGAACTAGTGCACGGATCCATTACTGTTTCGTTATACTTTCTGTCACACGCGTTTTGTGCTTATTTAAGACATAACCGACTGTCTTTACGAGGTTACTCACCAAGACCAGAGTTTTGACATAATTTTGCGTGTTATTAACTGTTGAACTTTTGTTACTGGCGAGCTGTTTGTGAGGCGGATTTAGGCTTTACTGTATGTGCACGCAGTGAAAAACATCTCGGAGAGTGCGCGAGCACGGGATAGTTTAAAATTGCTTGAATGTTTAAACTGGTAAAACTTAAAAAGACGTGAAAATGATAAACATTAGTTACGATGCAATGCTGGCCCGACTGTGCAAGTGAATCATGTCCCGACTCCTAAACGCGAGTGTGTATCGACGCTTGGAGCGGTTGACGCTTGCCTTGTGCAGAGTGAGAAGACGCAGCACCGCGAGCCCTGAATATGGAAAAAATCGATTCGTGGCCGTTGAGAATCGATTTTGAATCAACCACATTTTAAAAAACGATTAATCGAAAAATCTATTTTTTTGCCCAGCCCTAGTGTTCAGCAATTTTTATTAAAGCACACAGTCGTCGGAGGCGTTTTGTTTATGCTGAAAGGCTGCTTCACAGAGCGCGCTCGCAGTGTTCCCATGTCCACTTATTTCAAGCGTTTTTGGGGTTTTGTTTAAGTTCGGATCAAACAGCGATCAAGTTTATGGAGTAATTAAAGTGCACAGGTGCGGGTCACAATGTTTCAGTCTTATTTTCAGCATAAAGCATTTCCATTTATTATGTTTTTTTATGGGCTTGTTCTTGTTCGCTGATTTGCTTGCAAGATCTGGCAACACGAATGCATCAGGCTGGCACTGCTTTGCCTGTGATTTCTTGCACCGCACATACAGACAAGATACATCTAAATTAAATACAATGTTTTTGATAACTAATTATATTATAACAATTTTGAGTGAAAAATGTAATTGAAAATTTTCCCTTGAATTTTAGATTTCGTTTAGTATTTTTTACTGTATACACCCTTTTGTTTGAATTATGCTCTAACTGGCATTAACTCTTACTGTAATTATTTTTTAATTATAATAATAATAATTTAAATTTCCTATCATCTTGTTGTTCACAGGAAACATGCTGGTACTCGGTGCATGATGTCTGCCTCTACTGGCCCGCATGGCTGTGTGTGATTGTCTTAGAGACGATATGGTTATGCTTGACCTTCCTCCTTCCAGTGCCAGACTGCCCAACGTTAGTAAACTCATACTCATGGATATGAGTGTGTCATTTTTTTTAACAGCTGTTTAAATGTCCTTCCTCGTATCCCCTGCCTCATTTGCAATCACAAAGGGAACCCGCTGCAGAAACTACTCTTTTTCTGATTTGTTAAAATTACATGATATTTGCATAAATATCAGTAAGATATCATATATGTAAAAATAGATTTGTCTGCTAATTAGAAATGCAAAACAGATTGTTAGCATATTTAAAAAGTACTTTTTTCCCCTGGTAAATTATAAAGGGTGAACAAATTGTTATTACATAATGTTATTAGCCAGTTGTAATTGGTTATATTGAATGGATGGATGGGTGCTACTTAAAATGAATATGCAAATGAAAGTGATTTGAATAGCATGACTCATGTCCATCTATTTGCTATTCATGACATGCATTTTGCATGGAAATTGCTAGATTTTTCTTCTTGATGTCTCTCTCTCGTGCAGTGGTTATTTGGGTCCAGGGGGCATTGGTGACTTTGGCCTGTACCAAAACTGCACTGGTGGAGCTGCAGGTTACATTGATCGCTGGTTGCTCAGAGATAACCATATTTACCAGACACCTTCATCACGGGTAAACGGACACCAAAACTGAAAACTGTTTGTCATTCTGCCAGACATATTTAGTAGGGATGAGTTTCACTATTCGAATCGATTCAGTTCTGATCTCGATTCTATTTTGAAATATGTCAGAGACACTACATGTATATTTTTCTCAAGGAAAAAAAAAACCTAACTATTGCTGTGCTCTACACAGAGACCCCTGTCAGTTGGTACATTACGATCATTTTAAAAGTTAGAATTAACAATATACAAACATTAAAATTGTACATAAGGCAGTTTTTTATAATAATATATTTTTAATGGTAAAATTATGTTTCTTCTCCAATTCGATTTTTTTAAACATAAATATTTAACCTGGCTGTCATAAATTGTTTTCATGCATACATTTATTCAAACATACTGAACATTATTGAAGATAAAAATATAATGAATATGTAATATTTTTTTTTATTTTTTTTTATTTTTTTATTAAAGTGTCTTGCACTTACATGCCCAGCCCTTAGGCTTAAAAGACACTAATGGCATAAAACAAACATAATACACAAAGATGACCATCATACAAAGCACATAGGAAAGCAACCACCAAAAAGAAAACTATATCATCATCATTTTCACAGTACAAAAACAAACAAAACAAGACAAGACACCGTCAATTTAGATCAGGATATAAATTCCTTTGCCTAAGTTTCCACGCCTTTTCCACATATCTATATAATATAGTGCATTTATAGTGCTATAGACATTGCATGGGTTTTCTGAGGTAAATGTAACTTTACGTGACATTGTTTTCTAGCTTTATTAGCTTCTAGCTTTGTTTTCTAGTTTTATTAATATCTTTCCGTGGTTGAAATTGATTGAGTGATTACATGTCATTTTGGTAAATTGTATGTATCTTTCAACATACCTTCTAATGTTCATTCATGTTTATTTAAGTGCTATAACTAGTAGTAAAGAGGAAGAGATGATCCGTTCACATGTGCTTTGCACTGCCGCTTCGCTTGAACTGCTACAGCGATCCGTCACCCTACATTACAGAGCGGCAAAATAGTTTTTATTGTTTGAATTTTGTAATAAAATTGACTGATTTGAAAGCTAAGACTTTTTTATATCAAAAGTAAAAAAGCACAAAGCTTAATGCAATTTAGGCACACTACAAATAATGTTTAGTAAAGTTTTGTTCATGCATCAACTGAAAACAGCATAGACTAAAAGATCGATTTGTGGGGATTTAAGAATCGATATCAATTCATCAAATTGTGATTTCAAATTCAGAAATCAATTTGCTAGAGCAACAGATACGTTTCCACTCTTACTTTCTGTACTGGCACTCGCTGATGCAATTCATTGTGTTTTTGTCTGTGCATATATCTAGGTTGTATATCAGTCTATGATGCCCTTTGACCCTGAGGGTGTTTTGGGAAGCATCAACTCCATATTGATGGCTTTTCTGGGTCTTCAGGTGAGTCAAGTAGAAGGAATCTGGTTTTCACAGTAGCTCTATTTATGGACCCTTTTCACAGACTGTGATGCTGCGTTTTCACAGTTATCAACAGTCAAAGTTTCATATTTTCATTAAAAAAATAAATACATTTATAATGCTGTACTTTGTGTTATTACCCTGACAGTAAATTAATTGATCACTGTTGTGAGGATGATTCTAATACAATGGCTGAGGGAGTGACGGCAAATTTGACATCTTTCTTTCTTATGGCTGCTGTAATCAGAGATTCTCTATATTTTTTCCTTCTTTTGGAAAGTCGTTGAAACACTTATTGGAACAAATTGGAACAAATGGGAATACAAACATTATATTTGTTGTTGTCTGCCATTCACCACTATAGAAGTTTTTCCAAATATGACGACTTCCACTTCTAAGAACCCTGGAAATTGCTCTTTTTTTTAATTCCTCTCTCTTTATTTAAACCTCATAGCAGCATCAGTGATTCTCCTTTCCCTCCCTCTCTCTTACTGCATCACTTTCAGCAGTGCAGTCACATGCTTCATGTAAACTATTTTTGTTCCGCAGTGCTTCCGGGAATCACATCTAATAATTGTCTTATCCTATTGCATGTTTTGTGTTTATTTGTGTTTCAGGCAGGGAAAATTCTGCTGCATTACAGGGACCAACACAAGCAAATAATCACACGATTTCTCATTTGGGGATTCATACTGGTATGTTTACCATCTGATTATTGTTAGTTTTTGCTAGCACTAAAATGCATTACAGTTTCCACAAAAATATTAAGCATCACATGTGTTTTTAACATCATAATAATAATAATAAGATATGTTTCTTGAGCACCAAATTAGCATATTAGAATGATGTTTGAGGAATCATGTGACACTGAAACCTGGAGGAAAGCTTAGTAGAAAACAGGTTTTTAAAATTGTAATAATATTTCACAATATTACTGTTTTGACTGTATTTTATATAGGCCTGCTGTATAATGTAAAAAAAGCCAGTCATTGGTGCAAAATAGAGTACAACATGGTGATCAGGACCCCAGTACGAAGGGGTACATTTTGTGATAGAGTTGATTATGCTATTAATTACATGGCTACTCACCAGATACATTCATAAATCGACATAAAATTCTGATTTACAGTAAGCAGAAATTGTTTTGTTATGAGAAGAAAGAGACCTGATATTGGCTCAGTTATGTAAGAAATAAGGGTAATTTTTACAGTTAAGCAGTTGTTATACAAAAATATTTCAACACAGAAATGCCATGAATGACCAATAACAATCAAGTGCTTCAGAGTGTCATGTAACAATGTTTGGTAGTGCTATTAGGGATGCATTTAATGTGTTTTTATTTATTTATTTATTTATTTATTTATTTATTTATTTATTTATTTATTTATGTTTATATTACAGTTGTCTTATTTTGAACCCCTACTAATCCGAAGATTCAAACACGATTTGAAATTTACACAGTCAGTCAATATTTATATAAAGCTGTGTTTGTGGAAACCTCATGCTGTCTATCTTTGCATTAAGGGGATCATCTCGGCTGTATTGACCAAGTGCTCCAAACACGATTTGAAATTTACACAGTCAGTCAATATTTATATAAAGCTGTGTTTGTGGAAACCTCATGCTGTCTATTTTTGCATTAAGGGGATCATCTCGGCTGTATTGACCAAGTGCTCCAGAAATGAAGGCTTCATCCCTGTCAACAAAAACTTGTGGTAAACTCAGTCTGCCTGTAGTTTGACTTATTTTAATGTTTTTATTAGATACTTTTTTTCTTTTCTTTTTTTTATATTGTTATGGTTTTTGTCGTCATTTGTGGTCACAGATTTCCGAAAATCTTGTTCATACATGAAAGTATGCACAGCACTTTCATTAGCAGAGGAATGTATTGTTTGATGTGTGATTCACAGCTTCTTGTGCGACTTTCAGGTCTTTTTCGTATGTGACGACTCTCAGCTGTTTTGCTTTTGTGACTCTGGGTGTTTTTTACTACACGGTGGATGTAAAGAAGTGGTGGTCTGGAGCTCCTTTCTTCTACCCTGGTAAGCACTTTAAACCACTAGAATGAATGTACCTAGACTGATGAATGCACCCAAATGTACTTTATATGGCTCTTGCATTTAAGATTTGACCCCTATGACTTAGAAATGTCTATCCGTGTTTGTATTATTTGTACTATTGTGACAGTAACAAACCTCAAGGGGACGATATAGTTACCTTCAAATGCCTGTGCCAGGGTCAGCATGAAACAGAAATGGGAATAGTTTTTTCTTCCCTACTATAAAATATTTTCGAGTAAACCGGCTTCTTGAGCAATAAAAAAAATGGAGGGCGGGACTTGAATTTGTCCATTGGGAATTGATTGTATCGTTGTGGTTTGCTTTTGCTGTGATGTCATGTGAGTGACATGTTGTCTAGTAAACACGCCATCTCAAAACGGAGAGAACGTTATTTTGATTAAAGATTATGTGGGCACATGCATTTAAAAAAAAATAGATGTTCACAGATAATCCATTTATAGTAAATACTACAATGTTCTATACAAAATGAGAATTGTCAATTTTGATTCCACAGTGACTTTAAACTTAATTTGTTGTTATTCAGGCAGCTAGCTATAATCATGTTGACTGTTGGAGCTACATTAGTTTGCTTTCAGTAGTGGTAATTTTGTTAATTAATTTGTTTATTATTATGATTTTGTTCACATTAGTAATATATATTTTTTGTAATGTTCTTTTGTTTGTTTGTTTAGTTAATTGTTTTTATTTATGTTTATTCTTTATTTTTGGTTAGTTTAATAACTGCAATGTTTGATTTGGACACCTGAGGGCAGTAGTTGGCACAGGTAAAGGTACATATAGGTAGGAAGTAGGAAGTGGCCTGTAGCACCTGGGTGATGGGCACATGGTTTTTTACCAGCGCGAGAGATGCTGTATTGTTTGCTCAGTTGAAGGAATAAACCAGCCACAAACCCTGAATCCAGCCTGGAATGTGATTTTATTTTCTTGCCTGCGTACATCACCTGCCCAGGGTGTTAGAAGTTGTCGTTTCTTTAAGGTTTGATTTAAGTTTAATTTTCTTTTGTTTTGTTGTCAAACGGCCACTACATTGACAGTATAATCAAAGTAAGAAAACGAAATATAAAAAATGCAGTTTATGCCTTATAAATATGGTGTTTTATGAATTGCTTTCAATTTGATGTTTTATTTGGCAGGTATGAATTCCATCTTGGTGTATGTGGGACATGAAGTGTTTGAGGAATACTTCCCTTTTCGTTGGAAGATGGCCAATAGCCAATCACACGCAGAGCACCTGGCACAGAACCTCCTGGCCACCTCTATATGGGTGTTCATAGCCTACCTGCTCTACAGGAAGAAGATCTTCTGGAAGATTTAAAGGCATATCTGTATCCTGCAGATTTTAGGACCTGCTCTTCATTGTGAAAGAGATTTTTTTTGTTTGTGTGGATATTTTTAGATGTAGAAAATCAGCAGATCTCTGAACATATGTGAAAACTCACATGTGATCCATGAATAGAACTTGGCTATTATTTGAGAAGAGCAGAAGGAAGAGAAAAGTTGATCACATGGTAGTGCAAAGAGACCTCTTTTTGGACTCAACCAAGCCTTCAAAACGAATGACAAGATGCCAAGGGCAGATTCTGCTAAATTCTAATTCAGTCTACTGGTTTAGGGTTAATTAATGATGTTTTGAAGCACAGTGATGCGTTATGATTGGATTTGGAATTTCCTAAATTCTGAACGTTTCAGGACTAAGTTAGGTTTAGTTAAATAATTGATTTCAGCAATTGTGAAACTATAAGCAAATACGAAGGAAAGAAAACCCCAAATTCCCAAAAAACAGTCTTCCATCAAGGTCTACAAAATATGCTGAAAGGTCCACTATTAAGGCAAAATAATCTTACACAATTTTAGGTTTAATTTTTAATGTCATGAACACTCTGGGACTTTGTGTCTTTTTTTATTTTCAGTGGACTCTTTATCTCTTTTTTTATACTGTGGTTTTATTCTTTATATCGTAAGATCAAAGTTTCATGGTAAGAATAGGATGTATATGTGTGTTCTGCCTTTTCAAAAACTCAGGAGATTTGCACAACTTGGAGTGCCAAATATAGTGTACGTTATCGTTTCTCAGATAAAACAATGTCCTTGTTTATTACAATTTATCAATAACTTGTAACCTCTCCCAAAAACATACATCAAATTACAGAAAAAAACCCACTAATCACTGACATATTTCCCAATACACATTGCTGCTTAAGAAAATAATTGTTCCAAGAGAAGGGAAAATATTGATCCACCGTATTTGTTGCCGACTCGAAAAATCTATTCCATTTTTGTTACGGATAATGGATATTTTACAGATGTATGAGCTACATTTCCTCATGTTTATCTTTGTTTTATCAACATGGGATGTGGTAAAAAATAAATCTTTTTTTGCCATTAAATCTCATTCTTTCTTTTGAGTTCATTATATGGATGAGGGGATCATGGGACCAGTAGTGCCATCTTGGCCTGGCAGCTTTCAATGGGTTCATCGTCAGGAGGGTTCCCCTCATATCATCAGACAGTCAGTGCCGACTGCTGGTCGAATCAGACATCCATTGTTGTCCTTTAGCTACTTAAAAAAAAAAAAAAACAATTTCAAAATTTATGTTTGAGGTATGCATGAGATTTTGTGGAACAAAACGTGAAAGCTAAAAGTATTATTTCATTGATAGTTCACTCAAAATTAAAAATGTCTGTCATTACCTGCATGTCACTCCAAACCTCTGGCATTCTTTCTTCTGTGGAACATTGAACATCGAAGATGGAAGATATTTATATGAAATCGAATTTATTCAACCCCATTGCAAATCAGGTTTATTGGCAAAATTTTGACAAACTTTAAGGTGTTCCTCAAATCAGCTGGCTGAGTTCATAGGTGGAAAAAACATATGGCAGGACTTTTACTTTGACCTCTGGACTTTACACCTCTGGAGCACACCTAATGCAACTAGCCTAATCAAGGGCTTTGATAGTTGCACTAGGTGTGCATATATATATATATATATATATATATATATATATATATATATATATATAGCAAAATATGCATATATAATGAAATATTTTAAGAGTGTATGGAGACCAACTCGATTACGTAATTCGCAGTGCTTTACGGGAGAGGGTGAGGCTAGAGAGATCTTTTGGAGCTTTATGAGTGAAAGGTTGTCCCACCCTGGCGCCAGTAAACACGTCATCAGAGAATATTAAAGATTGCAGGGCACATGAATTAAAGAAAAAAATGTGTATGGATAAATTATTTATAATATATACCGCAATATTCCATAAAAAATAGAAAATTGTCAATTTTGTTTTCATTGGGACTTTAAGCGTTACTGCGCCTTTAAAAACCTTTTAAAACGGTGCGGGCACGCAGTGCGCATGCTTGAGAATATAGGAAGTTGGTAATTGTGACGGGTGATGTGGACTTAAATCGGTCGAGAGCATCCGCGCGTCTTTAAGAAGAAAGAAGAAACTCTTAAAGACGGACTCGCGGATATGATGCGGGGTTTTTGAGAGGTGTCTGAGTTTCTCTGGACAGAGACAGAAAACACCCACAGTCCGCAATGATGGCAGAATGCGATCCCACCGACGGCGAGCCGGAGAAAGGCGGCGGAGATTTAACACCGGAGGCGAACTTTCTCAATTCGGAGGTGCCCGCGGTCTTATTTGAAAAGACCCGATCGGTGCCGTCACTGGGACTTTCTCTGAACCCCGGGGCAGCGGTCCGGATCTCGGACTCGACGGAAAGCGTGTTGACCGAGCTGGAAGCGGACGGTTCGGGGGAAGAGGCGCTTCTCTTACCAGGACCTGCCGGGAATCTCTCACCCCGGGCTGGGAGAGAGAAAAGGACGCGAAGGAACAGAAACAGTTCATCATCAGATAATCCGGCATCTCCAGGTGAGATATGAGCTGGATGTCACTCATAATCTGATAAAACTGGCTCAAACTAGAGGTGTCTTCACACACTTCGACACCTTTTGGTTTGCTTCTCTAACAAAATACATAGTTTTGATGTATATTTGTTTCAGTGCGATATTTCAGGTTTGCAAAAAGCATTGAATTTTCTGCTACTACTTTTTAACAAAACAAAATTCACCCTAGTTATGTAAAATAACACTACTGGCCACGCCTTTATTTAAATGTAACCACTCCCCCTTTTCAAATGACCGCCACTTTTCGTCATTTTATTATTTAATCGGAGAAAGAACGCACACGGGACCGGTCTGCAGCATTAGTTTCCATAGCAACCGCGCGTGTTCTTTTTCTGTTAAGCGCAGTGTGTTCCAAAAAACAGCTAATATACTTTGGGGAACTTTGTAAGATATTAAATCAAACAGAGAGGGGATTTTTTTTTTCCTCCTCCCTAACACACACTGAACAAGTTTTAATGTAAAAGAAATGTATGAAATATTCTAAATTCACTCCCAGACGTCTTGCGCAATGTGCTGCCTGTTACCCCATCTGCTTTATCTCAGAACGTGGTCCGTTATGCAACCTTTCCAGAGTTCAGCTTACATGCTCTTTGAACCTGGAGCACACATGTACAGGTGACACCACAGCAGCTGCTGCAATATCTACATAACTCTTGATGCACATCCTCAACTGTTTCTGTGTGTTGCAGCTTGCTGCATATATTTCGTCCTTCCAGGTGCTTCTGTACTCACAAGATTGTTTGAGTAGATGTGGAGTGACAACGCAATAAAGTTTCCTTGCAAATTAATAACCGGTTCATTTGAATGCGGATAAGCTAGAGAGCAGAAACACACTTTCCGCTTTCTCTTTGAGATCCACATCCGAGCCTTCAGTGAAATGAAAAAAAAAAAAAATCCTTTAGGGTCTCTCAAAAGAGGTTTCATTGCCTACTTTAAATGAAGGTATTATTAGAACTGGATCTCTGTGATGCTATTTTTTGTTTGTTTTATAGGCATAACGAAGTTTGCAAGTGCTACAAATAGTTATTAAATATAAATGCTGCCAGAAATGAGACGTTCTTATTTACACGACAAAGTAATATGATTGATAACATCCAAAGATCATCACATAACACTTAAAAAAAAAAAAAAAGCTTAAAATTGCAATGAAACAGATTTTTTTTCTTCCATATTGTGACATACACTGATAAGCCAAAACAATATGATTAGGCACAGATGAAGCAAATATCGTTGATCATCTCCTAACAAGGTGATATGTTAAGAGTAGAGCACATTCTCAAGGGTATGTGGCAAGCAGAGCGAGGCCGATCACCTTGAGGACAGAGCGGGGCCGGTGGTGCAAGTGCTAATGACCGTCACCTGCGCTCCACCACCGGTCTCGAGTCTCACAGACAGTGCAAGATGAGAAAGGACCCAGGCCTGGACTATTTAGGTTGTTTTATTATGTTTATATGAGGCAGTCATCCGTGAGGGGCTGCTGCTTTACTTTCGTTTTGTTGTTTGTTTATTTGTGCCATTAAACTTTACGTTGATAGTTCGCTATATACGTTGATAGTGTACGTGTGGGAACCTCCTCCTTTCCTGAGCCTTTAAAGGTCTCATGACATTAAATTTTCACTTTCTGGGTTTTTTTTAACATTAATATGAGTTCCCCTATATATTCCGCCTGTATAGACCAATTTTCAGTTGGTAAACATGGTGACGTTTTTATGTGGGCGGAGCTTAAGTGGTGGCAGAACGATCCCTATGGCCGCTTCACTAACATAAAGTCTGCAAGTTTAGTTAGCTTGTTTTTAACAATGACTGGAGAAAATCCGATTTTATCTTAATGTGCAAGGTCACTCACTGTCCAGGACCGCGATTGTTATTTGCAAAAGTTAATTTTAACGGACGGAACCAGATTGGCTGACCCGGTACACTCATTGAGGATCTGACAGGATTAACGTTAACGCTAGCTACCTCCGGTTGAGTGGCCTGACTTCTACACCTACCTGATAGAGAAACGGAGGGCATATAAATCTTTAGATGCCTATAACTACGTGCTGAATGGTGATGTGCAAGATCCGCAGTTCTGCCTAGCCAGCGCAAAGACGACAATGTAAAGAGTGGCATTACGGTGCAATTTTAATGAGGTGAATATTTTCTAGAAATAAAAAATTGCAGATAAAGCATATACATTTTTCATTGATTCTTCCACCTAACAACACAACAAGACATTTAATAATAATAATAAGAACAATTTAACATCCTTATTTTGTAGCCGAATCTGTGCTGGTTTGTATTTGCCGCCTCCAGTTTTCCCTCTGTTCTGCCACCAGCTAGCGCCGTGACGTAACTGTGACGTTGACTGGAAATTGGTCTATAGAGGGTATGCGCGTGACGTCACTGCCAGCTCGAGTGATTGCGGTCACGCCCACTGAGTGGCAAAAAGACTGAGCGGCAGCATTGGTTTTCAGCGTGAATGCCGTGAAAAACACAAAAAACACATCTAAAATGGGAAAGAGCTTTGCGATTGACTGTACAACTACATTTGACAAGAAATCTGAGGTATATTTTTACAGACTGCCGAAAGCTACAGAACAGAGAAGCAAATGGATCGATGCAATTCATAGAAACAATTTGACTCCAGGCAGAGAAAAGTGGATTTGCAGTTATCATTGAGCACGTTTACATGCACACCAGTAACCATAACAACGCAAGTAAACCGCGGCATGTTTACGTGACTTTATTAATGAATCAGGCCATGACCTGTAACGACAAAACAATAATTTGCGTATCTGACTTTGAGTATTTAATTTGATGGTTGATGTTAAATAAAGCTTGCAACATGTCAACGGGAAACTTAGAGTTTGTTATCCTCTCATGCAGTTACAGATGCAGCGTTTTGACTGAACCATTTCTACTTCTGCTGCACGAGATGAGAGGACATTTTTATAATGTTCTGTGTCATGAAAGAGTCTGCGTTTGTGATATATTTTATTCTTCCTTTCCAGCAAAACGCTCTGTCAGGATGTGTTTAAATCTGCAAAAAGGATGCGTTTCTGTCACATTTCACACATGCACGCTTCAATAAGCCGACAGAAAGCAGGTTAATGCGTTTACATAATGCGAAATCCGAGGAAGAGGCAAAAAACGACCTGTGTCGACCGGTTTATGCTTAAGCCAGTTATGACCCTACTCCGATAAAAATAAACTTTTTAAATAAACTGACAAAAAAAACTATAGGCTACAAGTTTTAGGCGTGGACAATATGATTATAGCCTATATATAACATTGATGTGATCACCTGGATTTAGACCTACCTATGTTGTATTTATATAAAGCATTCACAGGCAAATTTGCTTCACGTATTTCCCCGGCGTCGAAATCAGGCACATATGAGTGTCAGGAAACACGATGGCTGCGCGTCAATATCCATGGATCACTGGATCTTTGGCCTAAGTTGTAAGGAACACATATATCGAGTTCAACCATCGTTTGTTTTACTCTCGTTTCCGCACTTTCCCCTATTAAATCCCGTCACGCAGCAGCTCTTTTGCCACTCAGTCCAGCTGAGGGGGCCTGTTCCCGTGGGAAAGTGACATCAATGCATACCCTGTATATGGTCCCCCAGTGGCTAGAAATTTCAATCGGTGTAAACCGAGCTTTGGCTGTCTTTCTCTGCCTTTGAGAAAATGAAAGCTCAGACGGGCTGATCTTGAATCTCCTCCGTATGACGTCATACGGAGGAAAGGAAACCTCCCCTTTCTCTGCTTTGCCCGCCCAGAGAATTTGGCTCGCCCATGAGAAAATAAGCTAGGAAGTACGAACGCGCGAGCATGATTTGAGTTTTTCTTTGAGAGATATCATGGCTTGCAAACGAGTGAAGCATGGCAGTTGATCAGTGTTCGGATGTACAAATGAACACAAAAGTATTTTTTAGTTCCTTCATCCGAGCCTCTGAAGAAACAATGGGTTAATTTTTTTTTCTCTGGCAACGCGCCGACACAACTTTCCAAAGTGTTGTGCAGTCCAAACATTTCACCGACGACTGTTTCCTCAACTTGGGCCAATACAGATCTGGCCTCGATGGACGTCTGAAAATAAATCGAAAGAGCTACCAAGCAACAATTTCTGATATGTAGCAACACACAATACACGTGTAAGTTCAGACAGGTAATCTTTCTCTCAAAATCGTTCAATACCTGTTTATGCATCAGTAAGTCGAGCCAGTGACTAAAATATCAACTTCACATCGTTTCTTTTAGTAGGATGAAAATAATCTTATTTAAATTGTGAACAAATTATATACAGAAAGCGATCAAAGAACAATCTTTCCACACAGCGCGAGTTTATCTGGACAACTCGTTATGAAATCAATGACGCACGTTACACTGCACAACGAAGCTCTTACTGTATGTACATCATCGTGTTTGCATTGGTGAAAGCATTAGAGAGAGTACAGAAACTGCGTTGCGATAAGATCTTCATTCTCGCGATCAACAGACTGTCATCTGCTTGCTCAATGCTCATCACGTCAACATTTTATGTGATGGGAATAGATCTAAATACTTTAAAAACTTCTCACGATTCGTTAATCTCGATAGCTGTAATAGTAAAAACGTATAATAGCTGTAGTAAAAGTATTCGAGAGAGTTTCAAATGTAATACAAAGCTATTGCATATGCAAGCATGTCAGCCAAACGCAGCAGTGGCCGGTCACACTGAATCCCACAGCAGACACGCCCCTTCAAACAGAGCGTTCAAATCAGAGGCTAAAATCAGGCTAGGAAAAAGGCCTTTTATTTCTAAATTATGACTATTTTTGATCTAAAAAAGATCCTAACATTATAAGGGCAACCCAGGATACATTATAAAATAATAAAATAATGCTGTGAATGGGGCTTCGTAGCCGCGTAGACCAATCAGAGTGCTCATGGTGACCCTTGTCAACCGTCGACAGCGCCAACATTGGGCACGCGAGTGCCGGAACTGGACCTTAGAGCAGTGGAAGAAGTTCGCCTGGTCCGATGAGTCCTGTTTTTTTGTTTTGTTTTACGTCATGTGGACAGCTTTGTACGTGTGCGCCGTTTACCTGGAGAAGTGATGGCACCAGGATGCACTGTAGGACGACGACAAGCCAGTGGAAGGGGTGTGAATTTTCATTTCATGTTGTTGACTTTAAATTTGTTCGTATTAGAGCTAAAACCAAATTATGCCTTATCACCCTGAAGGTGGTTATTTTGTGTTGATTCTACTGTAATCTGGAAGGGGATTGGATGTGAGTATATTTGAAAATAGGGAAATTAGCCTAGTCTTTTTGAAATCATGCAATTTTGCCAGCATGACTAAGACTTCTGCACTTGCAGTTATTTATTTCAATGGATTTTTTTACTAGACTCTGATTTTTTTTTTTTTTGATTTTTTTTTTTGGAAATGAGATCTCCGCATGCTTACAACATCAGTTTGATTTAAATATTGGAATGTTGAATGAATTTGGAAATAGCACATCATAATTACACATTGTAGCTAAGATGAAGTCTTTTAAAATGAAGCTATTCTGATAATTGATATTTATGACATGAGGTATGTTTTCTGAGGTGTGTTTGTATGGTTGTGTCTGGTCTGTGTGTACAAGAGAGGGAAAGTGTTCTTGTCTTCTAAATGTTTAATGGCCATCAGAGAGGTTCGGTCTGTATGTGTCTAATGGACTCTCTTATTCACCCAGGGAAAGCTACCCAGAGACCATCAGCTGTGTGTGTGTGTGTTTTACCTTTTAGAGCATGTAGACCACTTTGTGTTAGTTTTACTGCAGTCTATGCATTCATTGTAGTGGATTCTGAAAAAAGAATGAGTTTTGGTAAAATCCATTGTGAAATAAATAAATAAATATCCTTTATGGGTACATGTATCGTGACTCGTATGTGTGCTAGGCTTTGTTCACACTGCATTTTAGAAATAGATTTTTAGGACTTGCTGTCATTTTGCAAGTGACTTAATCTGATAATCTATTTGTAGAGTGTAGCTGCATCGGTTACGATAGTAATAATGCATACATCTTGCAGATACAGCAAGGCTTTTTTCAACAGCTGAGAGCATCAAACCACTTACCGATTTGGCTTTGATCAGGTTTGTAAACTTTGGGTTTCGTGTGGATTGTTCAAAAAACGAAATCTGCTTGAATCATATTCGCCAGTTTTTGCTGCCTTTCAGTTGCCTCTACGCAGATCCCATGTGACATGAGTGTGTGTGTTTGCATTAGGAATCCACAATAGTGGCACTACAAAAAAATAAAAATAAAAAACTTAATTCTTCCGTATTATAAGATCAAAGTAAACATCCGATTAAAATGGATTTAAAAATGTTAAAAACAATGTAGGGCAGTGACTTTTTTTTTTTATTTTTTTTTTATTAGATGGAAGCAGATCTAAATGTGAGCTTGCAGCTGATTGTAAGAAACTATGGCGTATAAGTGGATGAAATGATTGGAGAAGTCCAGCATACATCACCAGAGAGAAGTCATTTCCTGGGAAGATTGAGTTTTTGATTAAGAATTACAAGGTCATGCATTTAAAAAATGGAATTACAAATAGAAAGGTGATCAAGCCAACTTTAAGGAATATGTAGAAGTCTTCTTTGTGGTGCATGCGTGCATTAAGAATTCTTAGCATGTACAGGAATTATACTAGCTGGATTCCGTTTAGTCTACCTTTTTTTTTTTTTTTTTTTTGCCAAATTTTACAAAATGGGTATGAGAACCCACATTTTAAGCTGTCAAGACCTAGTACAGCACATAAAAACATTGCATTTGCTGGTCTTTAGATGAATCTTTTTGATATTGAACCTTTCATCTAACGCCTATATATGAACCGAACCGTGACTTCTGTGTACCGTTCCACCCCGTTCGGTTCATACCTCGGTTCAGACATCACGGTTCGGTACGATTTCGGTACAATGGAGGGAAAAGCAAAACAAAAATGCAGAAGGCATTGTATTTTTTAAATAAGTTTTATTAATAAAGGCATAGAACCAGTTTATTTGTAGTGCACTGACAATAGTTTTATATAATTAGTTTATTAATTAAATAAGACAAAAAGACCTTGCGATATGTTTGGTAATTGTACCTGAATTAATTTAAAATTATTTTGCTATTTCATATCAATATATTTGTTTTCCTTAATTTTAATTAACATTATTAATTAACAATGTAACATTATTCTCATCTGAATTATAAATAATTGATTCCTGTATAAAATAATATACTACCATTAAAAACACATTCGATTTTCTTTTTTAATCAATGTTGAATGTGTAAGATTAGCGCTCCGAGGACAAGAAATGAAAACGAATGCAATATGATGAATGTCCAAAAGATGGGACCCACAGACTGTTTTGAACTGGAGTTGGATAAATATGTTTTGCTTTTAAAACAGTGTGTGTGTGTGATTTTGTTTGGGTGACAGGTGTAGCCTAGTTTAAATTGTGACAAAAGCACAATGTTGTGTTTTATTGCGAGTGTACACAAATATAAGTAAACACTTTGCAGGTTTAATGATCTGTATGAACAAAATGACGGAGTATGTATTTTATGTTTCCACTGTTCGATCGCGCCCTCTCTCTCTCTCTATATCTCTATCTCTCTCTCTCTCTCTCTCTCTCTCTCTCTCACACTCAGACTCACACTCACACACACACCTGCATTGCAATCTTGACATCGCAGCCTGTTATGCGGTCACACCGAACAGCCTGTTATGCGGTCACACCAAACGCGAATAGAGCGTCAAATTCGCATCTAGTTCGACGCTAGTCCATATATATATATATATATATATATTCAGCCTTTTTTGCACTCCAGAAATGCACAGTGCTCTTTTCATTTTTATCTTTTTGAAGGCTGGTTTGCAGACATTGAAAAAGTGTTTGACGAAATTGCATGCTTACTAGTGATTCAGCTTTGATTTCTAGGAGTAGGTTACATTTTTTTCCAGATAAAAATGGCCTTGCGCATGAATTTCAATAAATAAATTCCCCAAAATGTTTTGCTGTATGGCCTTCTGAGATGAGGGGACATATTTACATATGCAGAAACACAAGTGAATATATTTGCTGCACTGTACATTTGACTCACTTTGTATTTGTGCATATAGGTAACAGCAGTGGAGATTTCAACCATTTCCCAGAAGACCTAGAATTTGGAGAGATTATCCAAAGGGCGGAGCAGGCGATAGAAAATGGCGTATTTCCTGAACGCATCTCGCAAGGATCCAGCGGCAGCTACTTTGTCAAGGATCCTAAAGGGGTATGTGTATTTAAATGGGTGTTGAGATTTGTCCCTAAGAAAATCAGTTTAAGCGCCATAACAGAAGAACATTTACATTTAATCATTTAGCAGATACTTTTGTCCAAAGCGATTTACAGATAAGGAGAACAATAGAAGCAGTTGAATCAACAAAAGGCGTGACGTACTCTCTTTGGTTCATAAAAGACCTCTCTTGCTGCTTTATTCTGGAGCAGATGCAGAGGTTTAACAGTGCATGCTGGAAGGCCTGCCAAGAGAGCATTACAATATATTCCAGCCTGGGTTGGACAACGAGTTCTGTACTAGCATTCTCCGATAGGAAGGTATACTTCCTAATGTGGTATAAGGCAAGTCTGCAGGACAGGGCAGTTCTAGCAATGTGGCCTGTGAAGTTTAGCTAATCATCAAACACAACTCCAAGGTTCCTGGTTTTCCTGGAAGGATTTATGGATGATGAGCCTAGCTGAATTGAGAAGTTGTGACTAAGTGTTCAGTTGGCCGAAACCACAAGCAATTCTGTCTTGGCATGGTTAAGTTGAAGATGATAGTCCTCCTCCAGCAAAAATATATGTTAGGCAGGCTGAGATGCGAGCAGCAACCGTCGGAAATGAGAGGTAGAGTTGTCATCAGCATAGCATTGAGGTGAATAGCCATGTCTCTGGATGACAGATCCTAGTGATGTCAAGTAAATGAAGAAGAGAAGTGGTCCAAGCACTGAGCCCTGAGGCACCCCAGAAGCTAGACGTTGCGACTTTGACACCACCCCTCCAAGATACCCTGAAGGACCTATCTGAGAGTTAACCCTCTGGGGTTGGCGGTCGCGCCGGCGATACCAGCTCACTTTTTTTCCTTATCAGTGCAAAAGAGACTCAAATTACTCTGTAGATTTTGATCTTACATATAAGTGTTATACATCACTCGATCCTGTTAAGTTTGTATTTTTTTGTGGAACCTCTCAATAAAAACAAAGTGTTGTGCTTTTCGCCAAATAAAGAAAAATAAACATGATGCGTGTTCTGCGTTCTCTCTGTCAGTGAAGTCCATTCTGAAACGCGTCCGAAAAATTAACTGTTACTAAGTCAATACTTGTCACAGAGATACGAGACATGTGTCTTTTTAAAGCTTGTATTCTCTTCTTTTAAATGAAGTAATTTATTTAAAAAAGAAATATTTCCAGTTTATGTAATCCATTTGAAACCAAGGAGAGGTACAGTTTTTTTCGTTCTCAGTTCATTATCTTTAATGAGCCGAGGCCGCCACGCCCCCAGAGCTTTTCACATGGTAAATAAGTGATCTAACGTTATGCATAGCACACGCCCAGCGATCAATGGCATAAAAACACGTTTCTTCACCAGATTCACTGATAGTTCATCACGTTTTGAGAATGGCACGCTATACTCCTTCAGATGATTCTGGACAGCGAGGAAGGATTCACCTTTTCCTCAGAGGAATTTTAAACTCGGACGACCAACGGCTGCATTTTGAAGAACGAATTGACCCCGCCGAGGATACAAGTTCGGAGTAAGTTGTTTAGTGTTATATAATTCCTTTTCTGATTATAGAGCTCAAATGAATTTTCAGACTATATTTTGCCTAGTTTTGGCTAGCTTTTGACATAGGAAAGATTACCTCACAGTCACAATATCCCTATACGTAGGCCTATACGCTCGTGTAAACTTTTTAAATGTGAGATTAGCCTACTACATATATTTCACTCAGTTTTGAGATTAGTTTATGACACTGATTATCATGCTAAAATACTGCCTTATGCGTAATTTATTTTGTTTGCAAATAACTGCTTAGGTTATAATGATTTAGTGAAATATATTTCAGCCTCCGGTAAAATATGTGATACTGTCTAAACACAATATATTATTTATGTATAAATGTTCAGTTAGGCTAACTGAAATAAAACCATGTCTATATTGTGAAGGGTAGTCAACTTTAGCATGGGTGTGTTCACTTATTCTAAGCACTGTGTGTGTGTGTGTGTATATATATATATATATATATTAAATCGCAATTTTAACCAGAAAAATCTACAATCCATGCCCAAAGTCGTGCAGCCATATAGTTTCTCTTGATATCAGCATGTTCAAAGGTGTTTTTTATTTTATTTTTTACAGGGAGAGATGCCACTGATGAGTCCTGCTGACTTCAAATTTCAACAGTCTCTGTACATGAACATGGTAAAATGAAAAATCAAACACGTTGGAAATTACAGGTATGTGTTTCAATGGCACAAAGTTGTGTGACTGTTCAAGCCTCTGTCTTTAGATCAGTGTGTTTACTAATGTGCTTTTTTGTCCTTTGTTGTGTATCTTTGGATTATGTTGTGTTGTAAATAAATCCAAACAATCTAAAAGCCATTCTTTTTTAAATCTCCTCATTCTTTGTGCAAGGCTCCTTATAATGATATGGCCTGATATCACCTATGGGAGGCCATTATGGGAGGGTCTTTGTCTTTCTCAGGTGTGAAATGCATACATATTAATGAGAGATCATGCCTCCTCCCATAAAGCTTTCTGACACAAAACACGTCATTAAAAATGTAAAAATACTTTGTCTTATCTGAATGAGTAGTCAGGATGATTCTCACATAGTTTTGGAGCAAATATTCTAGGCTATGTGATACAATTTTCAAAAGTCTTGTGAAGAAATAATCAATGTGTTTTGTGGCCTTATTTCAGAAACTTAAATTTTTTGTTTTTTCAATAACCATGCATAAACAATATTCTCTCAAAAATACAAATATGTACATACATGTTGCTCACATATTATGGTAGCCCTGTTTGTGCTAAATAGTGTAATTACACCTGTGGCATTAATATGTTTATAAGCAACTGAAAAAAGCACAAATGTCAGGGCATGTCAAAATATCTCAAGGACCCCAAAAACACCTTAGACCCTAGAGGGTTAAGACTTGAACCCCTGGAGTGCTGTTCTGAGATGTCATTTGTCATGAGGGTTTATATGAAGATCTGGTGGTTAGGGATGGGTACCGAAACCCGGTATTAAACTGGCCCCGGTGCTGAATTTTGAAAGACCGTTGGATCGATAAGCTCGGACGTTATCGGTTCTGCTGTCGGTACTGGAGAAATTAAGAAAGTACACGTGCTTTTTATTATTACTATACATGCATTATCTTGCTAATTTAATCTCGCCAGCCACTTCTATATAATAATATTGAACCATTTGGCTGGTGATGCATTTTTGCTAAAGAGAGAGAGCTGCGGAGCCACTGCAGCAGCCTATCGAGAGCGGCCCTTTGATGATGCTCCAATAGGTGTCACGCTCGCGCCCAAAGGGGCGTGGTCTAGCCCTATAAAGATAGCTCGATGGGCTGATCTCACTGGTTTTTCATCACCGAAGCGAACCAGCGCGTAGCAGGCACGGCAAGATACGCAGTACTCGTTCCCTCTTCTAGAGAGAACTGAGGTTACGTTAGTAACCGAGTACGTTCTCTTACGAGAGGTTCTCTCGTACTGCGTAATATCTTACGCTAGGGGAACACTATGCAAAACCCCGTGCATGCGGGGATCCAACACCAAGGTCCCAAGGGCAGGTGCCCTGGGCTCATATTGTGCATAATCACCATGAACTCAGAGAGTCCGAGAAGAGAGGCTAGAAGCATCATTCTAAATAATTTAGCCATAAGAAGGGCTATTTATTATAATAGTGCTACACACAGTTAGGGTGAAAAGAACTTCAGCCTGTACTGAGTGATAGTATGGGCATTATTTTTCCTCGGGAAAAAACTCACAGCCCGTTGAGCGGTCCTCAAGCGAGTCCAGTACTCTGCGCCGAACGACGGGGCAGGTGGTGCTTGACTTTAAACCGACAGCAATTTAGCTTGTAAGGCAGGAACTTCTAGGTTATAAAACCTTATAAATGTAGACGGGGAGGCCCAGCCTGCCGCCATACAGATATCTTGTAAGGAGATCCCACTAGACCACACCCACGATGAGGCCATGCCTCTGGTGGAATGTGCTCTAACATCCAAGGGGCACTCCAGTCCCTTTGTAGTGTGTGCCATTGCTATGGTATCAACTATCCATCGGGATAGGGTCTGTTTCGAGGCGGCTAGGCCCTTAGCGCGGCCGCCGAATGAAACGAAAAGCTGCTCAGTCTGTCTGAAAACAGATGAGCGAGATACGTAGGCCTTTAACGCCCTAACTGGGCAAAGGAGGCCTGTGCTCTCCTCCTCATTATGAACCGGTAGGGCAGGCAGGGAGATAACCTGGGCCCTAAACGGCGTGTTGAGGGATTTAGGTACGTATCCATGTCTTGGTTTGAGTATGACTTTTAAGTCGTTAGGCCCAAATTCCAGACACGGTGCGCTTGTTGATAGCGCTTGTAGATCCCCTATGCGTTTTACTGACACAAGAGCCAAGAGAAACACTGTCTTGAAACAGTGTTTGAAACAGTGACACTCACGGATGTCCGAATCGGCTCGAATGGGGATCCTTTCAGGGCTTCTAGCACCATGGAAAGGTCCCACATGGGGATAAATGGGGTTCTGGGAGGATTCATCCTCTTAGCTCCTCTTAGAAAACTAATGACCAGATCATCTTTCCACAGTGACAGGCCAGACACAGGTTTCGTAAACACTGCTATGGCTGCCACGTAGACTTTGAGCATGGATGGGGACCTGCCCTTATCCAGTAGCTCTTGAAGGAAGGAAAGTACTTCCGTTACCCCGCTGCTTGTAGGTGGAAAACCTCGGGTTTTGCACCAGTTAACAAACACTGACCACTTGGAGGCATAGAGGCGTCTGGTAGACGGTGCTCTGGCCTGCGTGATGGTGTTTAGCACTCCCTCGGGGAGGTTTGCGGGTACCCGTTGATGGCCCATGCGTGCAGGGCCCACCGTTCCGGGTGAGGATGCAAAATTGAGCACCCGGCCTGAGAGAGGAGGTCTTTCCTCGTCGGAATCAGCCATGGGGCAGTGCTCGTCAGCTGCATCAGGACTGGGAACCATGCCTGGTTTGTCCAGAGTGGAGCCACGAGGAGCACAGAACATCTGGTTTTCCTGATTCGTTCCAACACCTGAGGCAGGAGCGAGACCGGGAGAAAATCATAGCGCGGGCAGCTGGGCCAGATGTGGGCCGGTGCAACCTAATTCTTTGAGAAGAATTTCGGGCAGTGAGCGTTCTCCTGGGACGCGAATAGGTCCACCTGTGCTCTGCCGAACATCTCCCACAGCAGGAGCATAGTCTGCGGGTGCAGAGACCATTCCCTAGCTGGTATATTGTTTCTGGACCGTCTGTCTGGCCCCAAGTTCAGGAGGCAAGGCACATTTGCTGCTCTCAGTGAGCGCAGATTGTGCTGAGCCCAGACCAGAATGCGTTCTGTCAGTCTGAAAAGGTTTCGAGACCTGACGCCGCCCTGGCGATTTATGTAGGGTACCACCGACATGTTGTCCGAGCGGACTAAGACGTGGTAGCCCTTTATTCGGGGACAGAAGCGCCTCAGCATGTTGTCGACTGCCAACATTTCCAGACAGTTTATGTGAAGGAGCTTTTCTCGTTCTGACCATAGGCCGAAGAACGGTCTGCCCTCGTGCAGCGCTCCCTATCCCGAGGTGGAGGCGTCCGTGGACACCACCTGCACCCTCGAGGAAGTCCCCAGGTTTATACCAGACTGGTACCAGTCTGTCGCTCTCCAAGGTTTCAGGGCTGTGACACATTCCTGATTGACCTTGAGGTGAAGTAGACCAGAAGCCCAAGCTCGAGGAGGTACTTGTGCTTTGAGCCAAAACTGCAGCGGGCGCATGCGAAGCAGGCCTAACTGAAGTACCGAGGATGCTGAGGCCATCAAGCCCAGCATTCTCTGAAACCTCCTGAGCGGGAATATAGTGCCTCGGCGGAAGGATTTCATAGAGCGCTGAATGTCCGTTCTGGCGACAGCTGCGCTGTCATAGAGAGCGAGTTCAGCTCTGTGCCCAGGAAAGTTATTTTCTGACTGGGGACTAGCGAGCTTTTCGCCCAATTGACTGTTAGACCCAGTTTCTCAAGGTGTTTGAGTAACACGGTCTTGTGTTCTATGAGCTCTGAATGAAATCGAGCTAGAATCAGCCAATCGTCCAAGTAGTTAACAATTATCATGCCCTGAAGTTTCAGGGGTGCGAGCGCCGCGTATATGCACCTCGTGAATGTACGGGGTGCAAGAGACAGGCTGAACGGTAGGACTGCGTATTGATATGCCTGGCCCTCGAAGGTGAATCTCAAAAATCGCCTGTGACGTGACACTATTTGTATCTGTAAATAAGCGTCCTTCAGATCTAATGACATAAACCAGTCCCCTTGGCAAATCTGGATTTTCTTGGTTGTGAGCATTTTGAACTGGCATTTCATAAGCGCTTTGTTCAGCTGTCTTAGATCTAGAATGGGTCTGAGACCCCCGTCTTTTTTCGGTACCAGAAAATATCTGAATGTTTGAACACCGTCGTTTTCCTAGGAGAGCTATGACGATTTTGGGGCCTCGGGCTTGATCTCGATCTTTGGCCGGGGCCCGCGCGGCGGGGGGCGGCGGCCAGCAGAGCGAGGGCGCGGTCTCTGATCCCGGGCCTGTCGGCGCTGTGCAGCGGCGGTGGGAAATGGCTGTGGCTGTGAGCTGCGAGCAGGCGGCGGTTTAGGGCGACCTGCTGCGGAGCTAGAGCGCTTCAGGAGGAAGTGCTTCAAGGCCTGTGATGTCTTCTGGACTTATACGAACCTTTCCGCGAAATCCTTGACGGAAGATCCGAAGAGGCCTGTCGAGGAGATGGGCGCGTCGAGGAACACAGAGCGCTCCACTTCCGGCATCTCCGACAACGTCAGCCAAAGGTGTCTCTCGGCAACGCCAAGAGAAGCCATAGTCCGCCCGATGGCCTGTGCCGCGGATTTAGCAGCGCGAAGAGCGAGGTCCGTGGCGCTGCGTAAATCCGGTACGCTGATCACTTCCGGGCCTTCCTCGTCCATTTTTTTGAGAAGGTCGGCTTGACGGATCTGCAGTATGGCCATAGAATGCAAGGCCGAGACAGCCTGCCCAGCAGTAGTGATGTGTCGTTCATGAACGATTCGTTCATTTTGAACGAATCTTTAATGACTCGGGACTACCGAGTTGTCTCAGAGAGTGATTCGTTCATTTTGAACGAATCTTTAATATGACTCGGGACTACCGAGTTGTCTCAGAGAGTGATTCGTTAATTTTGTGTTGACCACCATGCGCATTGCGCAACATATGGTTTCTGAATCTGAATCTGTACTGGAAATGATTAGTTCATCTCTCTCGAGTCTTCGGGTTCGGGACGGGTCCGAGTCTTTCGTTCTTCCTGTCAGTCCCATAGAGGCTATGCTGTCAGTACCGGAAAGAGTAATGATTAGTTCATCTTTCGAGTCTCGAGTTCGGCCGGGTCCGAGTCTTTCGTTCTTCCTGTCAGTCCCATAGAGACTATGCTGTCTGTACCGGAAAGAGTAATGATTAGTTCATTTTCTGAGTCTTCGGATTTGAGTCCTTCGTTCTTTTGTCACGTGACTTGTCACCGTTTTGAATAGCCTACTAATTCACAACCCTTTTACAAACAAGCACATAGTTAATGTATAATATAATAGTTGTTTATTAATGTATAATATATAATAAAACACACCACAGATGCACAAGAAACATTTAGAAAAGAGACGAACTTGGACAATATTAAGATGGAACTTTTATTTTTCAGGTAGGCTAATGTTTATTTCACATTTTGTATTTTAATTCCTGAATATAAAACAATATACAATTCAGACGCAGTCAATAATACGAATCTAATGTTGTATGTGATGCGAAATACCAGCGGTCACGTGACAAAAGAACGAAAGACTCAAACCCGAAGACTCGAAGAAAATGAACTAATAATTTCTCTTTCCGGTACTGACAGCATAGCCTCTATGGGACTGACAGGAAGAACGAAAGACTCGGACCCGGCCGAACCCGAACTCGAAAGATGAACTAATCATTACTCTTTCCGGCCCTGCTGTATCACACACGGCACGGCCCAGCAGACAGCACAGATCAGAGTCAAACACTGACGAGTCGACAACGTCTCGAGACACGAGAGGAGAACTAACCTGATAAATATGAAGTTGCAAAGGAAAGAACGTCTTGGATCAGGAGGTGAGGTGAACTAAAAGAATCAGACTGCAATAGCCTGAACTTAAGACCCAACAAATAATTAATTAATACAAATTTAGGTTTCTTATAATTTGGCTTTGGCTGCATTACCCTATAGTTTATTTTTTATCATTTTTTACAAATTTAGACAACATTTTCATAAGTACTAGATGTGTTGGGATATTTAACATGCCATTTTAATTAGGGCTGGGTTTCGATTCAAATTTCAAGAATCGATTCGATTCCGATTCTCAAGATCTTGAATCGATTATCATGATTCGATTCGATCCGATTCGATCCGATCTGATCTTCGAGATTTAGATCAGTGTTTTTGACATATTGTTCAACATATTGATACTATTATTATAGACATTCAACTGAGTATTGATGGTTGTAAAGAACAATCCCCCTTCCAGAGTGTTGATACAACTGCTTTCACAAACTTGCACTGGTGTAGACGACAGAGGACCCAGAGGTATATCAGCAGCAGTAGTAGGGCTGACGCGATATCCGCAATCTTGTAGTACCACACTGACAAGTCAACCGCAGAGGATTGCAAGTAACCGCAGCAATATTCACGTTTTTTATAAGGCTATACCCTTCTTGTTTTGAACTTCATGCATGTGTATTAAATGTTAAACAAGTTCATAATGATAACAAGACTGTTTATCATGGTGATTTGTAGCCTACAGAGGCTTCCCACAGACAGTGAATGAGAGAGATCGGCAGAGCGCGTGCGATTACCTGCGTCTGTCTTTGAAGTCATATTCGTGGAAAGGTTGCCGTGTCAAAGGAAATCGAAATATTTGTCGTATCATCCTTTTAACGTTCACGTCACGGAAATGCGCGTCAGTAGCAGCTCTGGTCAGCTTCCCACAGCGCGAGGAAGCCGCGGGGAAATAAAATCAGCGAGTGACGCATTGAATCAATGCCATATTGGTCTTTAATAAATTAAGCATTTTCAGCTTACCCATGCGACGCATTGCTGCTTACCTGAGCCTTGAAAAGTGGAACTCAAGGTGTTAATTATTTTTAACTGTTTCATTATCTCTTTTAATGAATCAGCTTTTCTGAACGTGTTCGTTGAATGAACGGTTTAATGACTCACTCAAAGTCCGTTGTCGTAACAATGTGCGCGCTGAGTGAAAGCCTTTCAATGCGCATAGGGATCTCCCAGTCGCGGCAAGTTAAAGTTCACAGGGAAAATGTATGCCTATTATTAAATCGATCCTCTGAGTTACGGATCGATCTTTAGAAATTAGTATGAAAATAGATTCAGAATTGGTAAATCGATTTTTTTCAATACAGCCCTAATTTTAATTACATTATGCTGAAATGAATGAAATGAACGAAATGACTCGAAAAAGATTTGTTCATTTTGCTGAACGAGACTCAAAGACCCGAGTCCGTAAAATGATCCGAACTTCCCACTACTACCCAGCAGCGGTGTAGGACCGGGTGTGCATGGCTGACGTAGTTCGGCAGGCCTTAGACGGTAGCGCCAACTTAGCACGCCGTCCAGCAGAGGGAGGGCAAAGGCTGGTCGCTATGGCCTCTTCCATGGGGGGAAGCGAGAGGTATCCTCTGTCCTTCACGCCGTCCACCATGGAGAATGCAGCCGAGACAGAGGAACGCACTCGAGCAGAGAGAGGGGCGTTCCAGGATTTCGCGACTTCTTCGTGAAGCTCAGGAAGAAAATGCGCTGATCTGGAAGGCGACGGGGCGCGGTCTCCTCGAAGAAAACACCCATCTAGTCGGTTACGCGCTGGCTGCGCGGGCACTTCCCACTCGAGGCCGAGGCTCGCCACGGCCTGCGAGAGTAGACGCATTAGCTCCGACTCAATGCTAGCTCTCTTGCCAACTGACTCAACTGACAGTGGGGGGGAGGTCCACAGAGCTCGCCCAGTCCTCACTGTCCGACGCCAGAAGGGAACAGCTAGCCTCCTCATCAGATCCAGCTGGCTCGTCGTCCTCGATGACGTAATCGGCGGCGTCCGGGAGAGAGCCGAGAGAAAGCGACGAAGCTGGCGGGTGAACCGGCGAGCTGTCGCGAGCTTGAGGAGGCTCAGGGACCCGCTGAGTGTGGCGCTTTTTACGGCGTGGTACTGCAGTGGGCGGGGTTGCAGACTCGGAGAAGGAATCCAGGCGAGTCCTCAGTCACCATCGGCAGTAGCTCGCAGTGAGGGCATCCGCCGTCAGCGAGCGCGAGTGCTGCATGATCCTCACCCAGGCAGGAAACGCAGATGACATGGCGGTCCCAGTCGCTGAGTTGG
The DNA here is from genome assembly GCA_030578255.1 of Tiaroga cobitis. NCBI lineage: Eukaryota > Metazoa > Chordata > Actinopteri > Cypriniformes > Leuciscidae > Tiaroga > Tiaroga cobitis. The sequence continues at coordinate 11,302,526 of CM060591.1, forward strand.
GCTTTAAAAAGATGCATTTATTTTAGAAAAAGTGAGTCGCGGGGGCGAACACACAGTGAGCAGAGTGTAAAGGATATGAACGCCGGATAACGTAGAAGGAAGTGGCGACTGAAGGCGGCGAGATGAGGCCAGCGGCTTCAGGTGATGGCTCGTCCTGCAGAAGGCTTTTTCCATGGCGCGGCTTCTTCACTCAGGATCCAGCGATGCAGAGCTTCGCTGAAGAGATGAAAAATCAGTGAGATCAGCCCATCGAGCTATCTTTATAGGGCTAGACCACGCCCTTTTGGGCGCGAGCGTGACACAATGGGCGCGAAGCGCCCCCATTGGACCGTCACCAAAGGGCCGCTCTCGATAGGCTGCTGCAGTTGCCGCAGGACAGCCAATAGGCACGCTGAGCCGCCTGCCTATGTCTGTATGCTGCTGCAACGCGTTTTGCAATAATTCAAAATTAAGGATAATTTTTTGGCTTCAATATCTCAAGGAAAAGAGGTTGTCCCCTAGCGTAAGATATTACGCAGTACGAGAGAACCTCTCGTAAGAGAACCATAAAAACTAATGCCGCATTATGTGTAGCACAACTTATCATCCTTCACAGCGGTGCACTATCATTTCTCCTTGAAACCCAAACGTGACGTCAGAATCAGCACGATCTGTGATTGTTGTAAAAGGCAGTCTCTACTGTTGCTAAACTGCGGGACGCGTTAGACGCTGTTCCAAAGGCGGCGCGCGCAACGAGACAAGCAACGTAACGTTACACTTTGGGCTTCTTGCGCGTCTAAACAATCAAATATACACAACAATGTGTAAAAATGACTGTCTTGGAGATTCACTTAAACGGTTTATTCACTTAAATACAGTGTATGTCTTAAATGGGCGTAAATAGTTGGGAGAAAATATGATATGTAATAATGATTAGATCTGCATTTGGTCTTAAGGAGGCAGCAGTCTAATAAATGTGCTGACGATTGCCCCATTAATGTGAATCAAACAACAAAATGCAAAGAGAGCAAAATGAGGACTGGTGATTTAAAGCTGCTCTTGCCAGTCTCAAAGCTTCAATAACTGAGAGAAGGGCAGTTTCAGTTGAGTGGCTGCTTTTGAAGCTAGACTGGTTTCTGTCTAGAAGGTTGTTTTGTGTGAGAAGAACAAGAACATTGACCAAAAGTTCCCATCAGCTGTGGAAAAACAATGTAGATGATGAATTACAAGAAGTGTTTCTTAGGGTGCTTTCACACTAGTTCTTTTGGTGTGCACCTGGGTTCTATTGATGTCAGATTTCAATTAGTTTGGATGATGTGAACGCTGATTTCCGAAACTCGTGTGCGCACCCACGAACCTACCAGAGTTTGCATACAAATTTTGGTCTCTATATAATAGCGAGTTGAGCAACGCTATGCATTTTGCCGTCACCTCCTGCGTCATCTCACCATGCAATGAGTAAAGAGCTGCTGCTTTTGATGCAAACACACTGCGGTTCAAATCCAAATAATATATTGTGAATAGCAATCGAATCAAGTGTGAAAGCACCCTTAGAGCACTAAGCCTTTTACAGTATGATTTATAGTAGTTGCATTTAAATCTAGTTAAATGTGATTGTTCTTGATTCTTCTATCTTATCTTTTTTAGAAAATCATTGGTGTATTTAAACCAAAATCAGAGGAGCCTTATGGTCACTTAAACCCTAAATGGACCAAATATTTCCATAAAGTCTGCTGCCCGTGCTGTTTTGGCCGTGGCTGCCTCATTCCTAACCAGGGCTACCTCTCTGAGGCAGCTGCCTCACTCGTGGACCAAAAACTGGGTTTGGGGATTGTACCCAAAACTAAGGTGAGGAGGATGGGCATTATAGAGGCATTTACATTTACCTTAATATAAAGCTTTAATCTTGGAATTAAGAGCCAAAAATTTTTTTTTCTTCTCTTTTAAGGTTGTAAATTTGGCAAGCGAGACTTTTCACTACAGTGCAATTGACCGTGCCAAATCCCGTGGTAAAAAATATGCCCTGGAGAAAGTCCCCAAAGTTGGACGGCGGTTTCACAGAGTCGGCCTTCCTCCAAAGGTAACGAAACACCTCATAGTAATTCCATCCCCATTTTCTAAAAGGGGATAGTTCTTAAAATTAAATGTGTGTGGAACACAAAAGGAAATATTGTATTAATGTGCACACTGATCTTTTCTATATAACAAAAGTATAACTTTACACTTTAATTGAGGTTTTTTGAAGCCATACGATTGCTTAGTGTCAATATTTGCTGAATGTTGTTTTGCTGCAGCTCTAAAATCTCATTCGCACTTTAACATGTTTGTGACCAAACGTTTTAGAAGAAAATTGAGAGCAGCAGAGGGCAAGATTTTCAGCAGTCTTGATTTGTTCTCTTTTGTGTAGGTGGGCTCATTTCAGCTGTTTGTGGAGGGCTATCATGAAGCAGACTACTGGCTGAGGAAGTTTGAGGCAGAGCCTCTTCCAGAGAACATGAGGAAGCAGCTTCAGTCTCAGTTTGAGAGGCTGGTGGTGCTGGATTATGTGATTAGAAACACAGGTACCCAATGCTGATGTATTAATTAATTTTATGAAGTATAATGCCTTTGGGCATTAGCCTATGTTCTTGAACCTATACCCTTAATTTTTACCATGGTGACCATAGTTTCCACCTAATCTCATTGTTAGTTATTTTTACTAAAATAGAGCTATGGTATATTGATATAAGTCACTACTGTCAAAAAAAGAAAGCTTTTTATACTTTTTGGAGGGTAATTTATGCTTTATGATTTTATTACTATGGTATTTTTGTTGCCGGTAAACCGTGGTTGCCATGGGTTTTTTTTTTTCACAGTTAGGCTTTACAGGATCTTTCTTCATTTCCTCTTTTTCTTCCTCCCACACAATACAAATGTGCCTTATTTTTTAGCACAACATGTTATTCCCATATAAAATAAATGCTAATTGTTTACTATGCCTTTGAAAAGGAAATCTGATATCTCTTATTTGGCTTCTTCAGACAGAGGGAACGATAACTGGTTGATCAAGTACGAGAAGCCAGGCGATGGAGAGCTAACAGAGAAGGTGAGCTAGGGGATATTTATAGAGCTGCTCGCTGGGCAGCTCAAAGAAAATGCCATGACTGAGAACCATGTGTACTATGTGCTGTAATGGAATCAGGCAAATGCAGGGGTGTCATATTCCTATTTTTTTTATATGCCAAATGAGCAAATGTATAGTATACTAAAAAAATATTTAAGAATTAAACCTATTGGGGTGTAATGATATGTTGTTATATCAAAATATTGCGATGTAAAATGTGACGATATGTATCGGTAATGTGAACAATATGCATCGTGATATAGACTCAGCTTACTGTATTTATAAGGTATAGTTCACCCAGAAATTCTGTCATGTACTCACCCTCATGTCGCTTTAAACCTATAAGGTTTTCGTTCATCTTCCAAACAGAAATGAAGATATTATTTATGATACCTGAGAGATTTCTGTCCCTCTATTTAAAGTCCATTCCTCTAAAACTTAAAACTTCCAGAAAAGGTCACAAAGGCATCATAAAAATAATCAGTGAAACGGCTAATCCTAGTCTTCTGAAGAGACATTATCGCTTTATACGATGAACAGATTTACAACGCACATACTGTAGGAAACACGGACTGTCAAATGTCCTTGCGAGAACGACATGTGAATAAGTAAATGAAAACAGAATTTAAATTTTTGGATTAAATAACCCAGTAAAGTTTGGCAATAGTCATTTTGACATGCTTTGTGATTAGAACTGTGATTGATTGATCTGAAGCGCATATGCACTGGAGCTTCATTCATCAAAGGGAAAGCACAAACATTTAAATCACTATCACATTTTTAGTTTTAGTAGTATGATGATTCAGAGGTGGTTTATTCTTATGTAAGTGCATTAATAGAGGCAGAGACAGGAGATGGTGAGCACCGTTGTGCAGCTTGTGAAAGAGGTCCAACAAATGTCTATACTGTGTTTGGGTACTGTGTGAGAGAAAAAAAAGATAGAGTTTGTGATATTTCTTCATTAAATGTTGAATATAATGTATAATACTGCAATGGGGGAATATTTGTGTCTTGATAATGCCAAATGTCTGATTTTACTAGTAAAAAAAGGGCCTACATTATTTTAAACATGTAGTCGGTGACAGAGTGAAAGCATGTGTCTAACATATTCATAATTCTGCATTTTCAGCTTCAGAATCATGTTTATTCTGGTGTCACCATTGCCCTGTGCACTGGGAACCAGGACCAAGTTCAAGCCTATTTAAGTCCATCCCGTAATACCAAACGTAGCATTTTAATCAACAGTACTTTTTGTAAAAAAAAACAAAACAAAAAAAAACCTCTTCTTTATTTTGGCTTAAAGTATCATAGTCATGATAGTATCATATTATGATTTCAGTACCGCAATAGTATCATATTGTGACGAGTGTATTGTTACACCCCTAATATGTACATGGCATCTCTTAGTAAACAGTTCCTTTCATATTCACAGTAAAGATCTGTAAACATCACACCACGTCAAACAAGAATTATTCAGTATTGCGGAAGCAACTGTGTTGGAGTTCTTTATTTCTATTTGATTAAGTTGCTGCAAAGGTTAAATGAATGTATTGATGATTGTTTCTCAGTCCAACACTAATGCTGAGTTTCTCTTCCTTGTGTCTCTTTTCAGGAATCTGAATGGACTGACCCAAAAGACTCGGCCATAAAGATTGCAGCTATAGATAATGGTTTGGCCTTCCCTTTTAAACACCCTGATGAGTGGAGAGCATGTAAGGATTTTTTTTTTACATTTCATTCTAATATGCTGACTTGATGCTCGTGAAACACTTGGAAAACAGTCGTGCTGCTTATTTTTTTTTTTTTTTTTTTGGTGTAAACTGTGATGTGTTTTTTTTTTAAGGATTCTTTGATTAATAGAAAGTTAAAAATGGCAGTGTTTATTTGAAATAGAAATCATTTGTAACATAATGCATGTCTTTACTGTCGCTTTCAATCAATTTAATGCATCCTTGCTCTATAAAAGTATTAATTTCTTAAATTGTTTTTTTAAAAACACTAAAGAAGTTCACATATATGCTCAGTTTATTTTTGTCTACCAAGCTCATTTCAAATATTTAAGCATAATACAACATAAATACAGTCTAGTATGTTCAGATTTTACTGAATGCATAATTGGTCTTTGTTTTGGTGCATGTAGATCCGTTCCACTGGGCTTGGTTGCCTCAGGCCAAAGTGCCCTTCTCCCTGGAGACCAGTGACCTTGTGCTCTCACGCATTTCTGACATGAACTTTGTACAGGACCTCTGTGAGGACCTCTATGAGATGTTCAAAGTAGGTAATCTAATGTACCTGTATTCTTACCATTCCAGTCAGTGAATTTGTTATAAAAGTGTTGCTTTGGCTGTAGTTTATTTAGAGACAACTTCTTGGACGGGGCTTTAGCAGGCTGTCTGTCCGGTTTCTGCTAGCAAGTTGAAGCTTAGCATGCTGTCAGCACACTAAAACCCTTAAAGAAGTTGCGTCACTAAATTCATCCCATTTTTAGTGGCTCTGCTAAAAATATTCCAGCTAAAATTCACAAAACCAAGAAAAAGTCTAGATAAATCATTAACTGACCTCTCTAAGCGACCTGACCTCATAAATCTTTTTTTCTATTATGTCGGTATGATCTTACTCTATGCATTAATTAGCAAGAATCTTAGTATGGATTAATGTTCTTTTTTAAGTTAAATGGGTTTTCACATGAACCACTCTGTGTTTTCAGACGGATAAAGGGTTTGACAAAACCATGTTTGAGAAACAGATGTCCGTTATGAGAGGACAGGTAAGTTTTATGCTTTGGAATTATTGTTTTGCAATGCTTTCTCTGCTATTCCAGAAACAGAGTTCTGTTCTCACACGTTTCATTCTCACTAAATACTGGAGCTCTTCACAATGAAATTCACAGCTTATGTATAATTCGGGAAGCTATTTTCACCCCATCACTGCTGAGATGTAGACCTGAATTTAGACCTCATATTTTGCAATGCCAAGTAAAAGATTGTCTCTAACATTCTGCATATGTTCAGAATTAGTTTGTCTAGTGCTCTCTATGCTATTATACATTTAAAAGATTGGGGTCAGTAAGACGGTTCTTTTTTTAAAGAAGTCTTTTATGCTAACCAAGGTTGCATTTTTTTTTTTTTGTTTTTTTTTTTTGTCGTATTGTGAAATATTATTACAATCTAAAATTAACATTTCTTTGTGAATATATTTTAAAATGGAATTCATTCCTGTGATGTCAAAGCTGAATTTTCGGCAGACATTACTGAAGACATGTCTTCAGTGTCACATGATCTTTCAGAAATCACTCTGTTATTTGATTCAGGAAATATTTATTATTATCATCAATGTTGTTAGAACCGTGATGCATTTTCTTTTTCTTTTTTTTTTCAAGATTCTTTGATCTAGTTTAGAAAAACCCGTTCTATTCTAGCTTCATGCATTTTCATAAAAAAAATAAATAAACATTTTGAGCAAAAAGCTGGGAAAATTACTTTTTTGACAGACTACATCTGGATCAAATTCACAAAGATGATCAAAACCTAGATGGAGTAGGTCGAGTCCATCAACACTCCTGAATCTTCAGTCCAATAGCTTGTCCTGGGTCGACATTTCATTCAGTAACATTAGGCAGTTTTGATTTATATGCTGTTTAATGTTGGGTTTCTCGTATTTTTTACATATGCATATGATTCCATATGATATCGCTTGTTTCTGCAGCATCTTTGCGTGTGTTTCGATCAGGAGATTCAGTACTCTTTCAGAAGATGTCTAATAGCGCCCCCTACCGAATAACAGCGAAAACACGAAAAGCCGGGAAGTTTCTTCAATGGCAGGGAACTGTTGTCTCATAAATGCTGGAAATTTACATCAAAAAGAGTTAACAATGCAGGGCTAGGGTCACCTTTGATCAACACTTTTATTCATCAAGGATGCATTAAATTACCTTTTTTTTTTTTTTTTTTTTTTTTTTTTACTGATTTCAAAATGTTTGAATAGAAGTGTATGTAGTATTAGGCAAACTGATTAATTGGAGTTCATTAGGAAGTGTTATTGTGTTGTAAGAGCTGCATAAACCCCCCTGCTGTATGTAAAATTGTACTTGCCTGTTCTTCTCAAATAGATCTTAAACCTGACCCAGGCTTTGAAAGATGTGAAGAGCCCCATCCATTTGGTGCAGATGCCTCGTGTGGTGGTGGAGAGGAGCCGTGGAGGAGGACAGGGTCGTGTGGTCCAACTGGGCAATGCTTTTACCCAGACGTTTCACTGCAAGAGACCCTTTTTCACCTCCTGGTAAAGGAGCCTCACAGAGAGGATGAAGACTGGGTCCTATCTTTGATGGTTAGGGCCTATACAGACACTGGATGGAGAACTTTCTGATAAGGACTTGATGGATGAATGTAGCAAAGGGAGAGACTTAAAAGACTCCACGGAGGATCTGAGGCCTTTTGTTTTCCTGAGCCTTTTCCCAGAATTCTCCTCTTCAGCTCACTATGGCTGTCAAGTTGGAATGTCAAAAGGGAATCGTTCTTTGAAAATGTTGACGTTATGTCGTGACAGCCTTTCTCAACTGCCAATTATTTTATAAGTATATATTATAAATGAAGAATGATGCTTAAAAATAATTTAAACTTGAAAAAAAAAATGCTTGAATGTGACCTGCAAGTTTACATTTTACACGTCTCCTGAGCACATTTCAACACTAAGGAACTCTGGTGATTACGGTATTTAGTATGATGAATGTATTCGCTGATTATGTAACAGGATGCTGGTGACGGCATATACATTGTTAAAGGTGGGTGCTTTGAATCCCCTGGTAAAAGTATAATTCCAAAAGGTTGTTTTCTCTCTTTCACACAATCCTGTGTATGCATCTTGGACTTTGTAATCCAGCTGAACGGTTGCTAGAGCAGAGCTGTATATTAAAAATGAAGTGAATGAAAAATAAAGCTTTGGGATTGGTTAAATGACCTAGTGTTTATTTATTTTTACGTTTGTGATTTGTTTGTAGTCGATCCCTTTAAGCCAGGGGAGTAAAGTGTTAGTGAAAGTGTTAATATATATATATTTTTTGTATTAAAAATTTAAAACATATTTTTTTCCCTCAATTCTCTAGTATTCACGCAAAAATGGTCAGAACACTATTTAATCCAAGGTTGAGTAGATCTCAACCTTTTTGACTTCATGCCCTCCCCCACCCCAGCCCCCATCACATTTTATATCCAATAAAATAATTTTAGATCTTGGCATAATTAGAAAGACAGTAGCATGTTTAACATTAAGTGACATGACATCTGACGCACAGATATCAATGGCACATGTTGCTGTGATTATTGGCACATCCGGTGGTGTAACGGACATAGGACAGAAAGAGCTGTGCATGTAAACCTCACTCCCCTGGCCTCAAGAGGCACGCTAGCGACAGCCGGCTTTAGTGTCCTTGTTAGCATGCCCGTCTACCATCCCGGTTCGAATCCCACTCGGAGCAGGTTGAGTAGAACCAGTTTCGTTTGGTGCTGTGACCAGGATGGGAGTGAGGTTTATTAATAATAATTCGTTACATTTATATAGCGCTTTTTCTGGGACCTCAAAGCGCTTCACATATGGAAGGGGGAATCTCCTCAACCACCACCAATGTGCAGCATCCACCTGGATGATGCGACGGCAGCCATATTGCGCCAGAATGCCCACCACACACCAGCTTACTGGTGGAGAGGAGACAGAGTGATGAAGCCAATTCGTATATAGGGATGATTAGGAGGCCATGATGGACAGAGGCCAAGGGGCAAATTTGGCCAGGATGCCGGGGTTACACCCCTACATTTAGTAGGATGAGTATAGCGGACGTTGGCTTATAAGAGCCGTGCTTGACACCTACTGGTGTGCAGCATCATCCAAAAATAAACGGACAGTGATTTGATATTCGTAGTGACTTACTGTATATGATAGATTTGTTGGTTGTGTTTCCTAAAATGGGCAGTTTGAGTGATCAGGTAATTTACTTGAAGGGGTGTGCATAAGACTGACATGACACATGTCATGAATATGAAGGAGGTTTTATGCATGTTTATGACAACTGTCATTAAGTGTCATTCGCTCAATTATGACATTTCTGATGCAAATATGACATTGTTTGAGATGTCTTTTTGTCATCACAACTTGACATTACTAAGACAACACAACCTGTCATAAATATGTCATAAACATGATATAGCAGATTAATTATCAAACTTAAGAAACCACTTAGCTTTATGGGTTAACATTCCATTAAACCTTACAGGTGGTTGGTTTTGACATTGGCTGTCATGAGGCCATTATAACATTTTAATGACACGTTTAATTTGTACCAGTGTAGTTGAGGTCAAGAAAAATATTCATGACAGTTATAATGGCCTCATGACAGCCAATGTCAAAACTAACCACATTACAGTTTAATGTAATAATGTAATAAACATGTAAGTTAACCCACACAGCTAAGTGGTTTCTTAAGTTTGATAATTGATCTGCTATGTCATGTTTATGACATATTTATGACAATTTATGTTGTCTTGGTAATGCCAAATTGTCATTACCAAGACACTGACAGGCTATGATGTATTGGTTTATGTCAAGTTGTCATAACGAAGACATCTCAAACGGTCATATTTGCATTAAAAATGTCATAATTGAGTGAATGACACTTAATGACAGTTGTCATAAAACCTCCTTCATATTCTTGACATGTGTCATGTCATGATTATGAAAGTGTCATGTCAGTATTATGAACACTCCTTCAAGTAAAGTGTTACCTCAGCTTTTTTTTTGTTATTCAAGATTCAACGAAGTCAGTGTAATGTAATTTAAGTTGAAATGACTTAAACAGCCAAGTTGATTGTACTTAAATATAAGGCAGCAACTTTTGTATGTTTTAATTTAAAAATCACTAATGTAGGCTATTTATTTAGGATTTTGTGTCACAAGTATGTCAGTAGCTGCTCAGCTCATCTGTCAGTCACTACTGGAGGTGTCACAAAACGTCGAGATGTTCGGCTACAGTGTCAGTGGCACATGCCACTATCCACTCGCATATGCCAATGAAGACCAGATGTGCCAATAACCATAGCGACATGTGCCATCGGCTTCTGTGCGTCCGATGCCATGTCCCTTAAAGGTGAACTATGCAGGTTTTTTTTACCTCAACCGAACAGCTTCGGAGTCATTGGAATGGTTATATTACTCTTTTCGGGTTGAATGGTGGTCGTTTCGCACCCCCCAGAATTTTATAAGACCTTTTTTGCCGTAAAGCAATTCGTTACATCGCGAGACCTGATATTACGCGACACTTCCTGATGCTGCGGCCGGCGGCTCGCCGGCTCAAAGTTGCAAGTGTGTTTTTTCCGCTCACATGCAATAGGGGGGTGCGAAACGACCACCATTCAACCCGAAAAGAGTAATATAACCATTCAAATGACTCCGAAGCTGTTCGCTTGAGGTAAAAAAACCTGCATAGTTCACCTTTAATATTAATATCGCCTCTTTAGAAAGATATATATCTGCTAGTAAACAAGCAAACAAATACGTTTTCTTTTTAGTAGGTTTAGATTATTTTAATGCATGTTTTATTGTTTTAGATAATCTTAAATCATCTTGAGGCTCCTTAGTAGGGCCCCGGCCCCCTGGTTGACAGCATTGATGTTCTGTCATTGTGCTGCCACGCTGTGGGCACTTTTAGTAATGCAAACCAGACACACTGAGCTCGTCCGCCTTACTAACGTTACTGTATTTGCAGTGCAAAAAGTGTTTATGCTGTCAGTGTTTTTGTTCTATACTTGGTAGTACCTACCTGTATAAACCTAGGACATGAATAATGGCATCGTAACATAAGTCCTGTTCAAGAGCAAAGGACAAAGTGACCGATATTTGCTACTTCTACTGTGTATGGAGTGCTGCATGTTCTTATAATGACCAATAGGTGGCAGTGTTTACTCACAAACAAACACCACTTCTTCACGTCCTGAGAGAGAATGCCACCGCATCCTGGATAGTTTTCTCACTGCTGTATCTCCCATGTCAAAACAAACCAAACAACTTGATTAATTATCAGTCTTAAGAAACCACTCAGCTTTACACCCTTTGAAGCTGGACTGAGAGAAACAAGTATGCTACTCAATTTGCTGTTCAGCATGTTCCCTTCAATACCCAAACATATGCTTGTTAAAGTCGATCAAATATCTGATATATTCTTTAGGCTATGTGAAATAATCCAGTGTTGGGAAGGTTAACATACTTTGGAAATGTAGGTTACAGATTACAAGTTACCCTATTTAAATTGTAATAATACTATTTCAATTACGTTTTTAAAGTAACTGATTACATTTCCTCCTTTTCTACATTTCTAAGGAATGTTTTCAACTGTTAATCATTTTCAAACATTTAAACCAGGCAGGAGGATTAACCAGTAGCCTAGTAGGCTACTCACTGATTTACTGTCAGACTTTTAAAATCCTTCATCACTTGAATTAAGATTATAATCATTTCATTTTAAAGCACAGCAAAATCAGTTTTAGGCCTACTTTGAGATTGTGGATGAAATGATTTTTAAATTTCCAGCTGTCTGGAACACATTTTTATCACTCGCCATGGTGGCAACTCTCAGACAGATTGTTGGGTAAAGCTTTCGGAAGCAATGTGGATTGATGTGATTGGCAGACGTGGTGCGCTGTAAATTCAAACAAGAGAGCCAATCAAAAGCATCAATCGCTTTACGAAACGGCCATAGGAGGAGGCATCGTGCGTATCAAAAACAAGCAAGCAACATTAATATTATTCAACACATCATGGATTTATTAAGAAAATATTCAGGTTTAACCAGCATTGTTATCATTTAGATTAGCATAAGTAGGCCTACTGTAATTAGATTACACTTTTTTTTCCTCAGTAACTGTAACTTCCTACATCTATTTGTAATTAAATTACGTAACGCCGTTACACTGTTACTATTACTCCCCAACACCGGAAATAATGCTTTGGAATCGAGTTTGTTGAATTGTCCAAATCGTTAAATGGACAGTGTTTAGTTATTTGACTGCCAGTTTACAGTTCCCTGAAAGAATGAGCATCTGCATAGACTCAAACTGACTACAAAAAAAAAAAAAAAGGCAATGTCAGTCTGAATTAAAGTAAGACTGAACTAAAGAAAAAGAAAAAAAGCATGCATTTGTGAAACATTATAAAGTCAGGCTGTTCTATTAAAGTTAGGCTAGGCTATTTATTCTCACATTGCATTCATAATGCCTAATAATACATCATATTCTAAAAAGGCTAATTGTAACGGCATGCTGATATTTAAGAAATATTAGTATCCTGTGTCAAGTGCTGCTTCATTAAGCACAAAAAACAAAATATTGATAAATAAATGACAAATTCAATAAATTATTAATGTTTCATCATCAATATTACTGCCTTTGTTCTACTTTGTTTTCCTGTCAGACAGCTCAAATGTGGCAAACTAAATTGAAGCGGTCATAAACTCCATACACAATCTGGAGAAATGCGTTGTGTCCTGTTTTCCCTCTTTCACATTAACACACTATCATTTATCAATGTGGGAACTCTCCTCTAGCTCTTTCACAGAAGAAAGATGGAACACTCTGAAATGTTCTTCTCTCTCTCTCTCTCTCTCTCTCTCTCTCTCTCTCTCTCTCTCTCTCTCGCTACATCCACCCCAACTTCTTCACATACATCTTATCTGTCCTTTCCTGGCTTGTTTTTCAGTTCCCAGAAAAGCACAACTTTTTTTTTTCTGTTGGATTGGTTCATAAATGTGACTCCATAAGAGGGGTTAGCCTATTTACCTTTCTTGGAAATCAGATTGCTGGAAGTGTTAAGGGTGTAAAGGTGACAGATTTCTCTGGCTGGTATGACTTTGAGTCTGGCCTCGGCTTGCAGGCTTTGCAATGACATTTCCCTCTTTGTTTGAGCGGCATAGATGCATTATGTAAGCAGATGCTGAGATCACCATGCAGCCACACAGCTGGTTTACTTCCTTGAAACAAAGGCACTGACATATTCTTTTCAAACATTGGTGTTGGCTTTAGTAAAAGAAAGTTATTAGTAATGTCAATGTGGTCACACTTTAGATTAAGGTCCAGTTCTCACTATTAATTCTGCCTCAATGAACTCATAATTACTGCTTATTAACAGTTAGTTAAGTTTAGGTATTGGATTGGATCGAGGGATGTAGATATGGTCATGCAGAATGATGCATTTGCTCTATAAGTACAAATAATCATCACTAGGAATGTCAATTATCAGAATATTCATAATTTTCAAATAGTTTAAATGAACACTTATTCATAAAAAAACATATTAACACTTATGAATTCAGCAACTGTTCTGTTTAAAAAATATATTAAATAAATATGTCAGTATTAGTACATATATTTAGTTCACTGTATTTAAGTGCATTTGTTTGTTATTATTAATAAATAATATATTATAAATATATTTTTTTATATATAAATTATGTCAATCAATATCAGCAGGTCAATCAATAATTTAATTTGTTAAATATTGTACATCTCATTCTATCTAATACCTTGGCCAGTTTCTTTTTTATCCTTTTAGGACAAGTATTTCTATTTAGTATCAATTTGAGATTAATAATGTAAGTGCTGAACACAACTGTACAGAAATTGGTCAAAAATTGAAATATTAATGAAAGTCAAACATCAATCTTCAAACACAAACACATAGATGGAAGCCATTCATGCTGTTTTAATCCATTTAATAGTGCATTTTGACCATGATTAATCTGTACAGAAATAACATTAATAATAAAAAAGATAAACAACTTTCTCATTTCTGTAACTTAGAGTGTAACATTTACAATAAAATAAGATACATACAAAAACAAGATATGAGTGATATAAATACAGAGGCGTTTAAATTAACTGTCATTGTCATGCGTTATTCTCTGTTTGGCAGCATACGCTTAATTTACACACGTTTATGATACACCGCCGTGGACAGGCACGTAAGTAGTAATAAATCGAGACATCAAACCCAGGACCGTCCGTCATAAAGCGCCTCAATAGGAATACTGGACTCATCACGTCAGAAAGAACTCTGTTGGATGATTTCAGCACTCCTACTCAGATTTGCTGTGTGACCGCAGGCCTGGTTATATTTAAGTGTAAATGCAAGCTTTGTTACAATTTTAGACTTTTACTTCATTTCTGGTTAACACTGACAAAAACAAACAGACATCACTTCTCCTCATACATTCTCTACCATCCTCTGACAAAGTTGCTGGCTTGGTAGCCCCTATAATCAAACCTGAACATCCAACCCAAACAAAAAGCTTTTCCTATCCTTTCAGTTTTTCGTAACGCTCTTTTCCCAGGACTAGAGATGTTAAATGGCCAAGACTGTTGAGCTCACATGAATTTTATTGGTTTGCAGCACTGATCTCGACCAATCACAGGCCTCGAGGTGAGTAAACTGTATGTAGGCTATGTTCTTCTTTGGAGTCCTGTGTGGAATCCTGAAGAATTGGTCCGTCGGTATATTGGTCTCAGCTTTGGTTTTGGTGCTGTTGGAACCTTCTGCTGTTTAAGTGTCCACATGCACTAGTCTTTTTCTCCATCACACATTTCCTGTCTTCCTTTCAAAGGTGTGCCAGCCACCACCTTCTGTCTTGTCTATAGACAAACATGTCATGTCCATCCATTCGTCCATTCTCTATAAGGAAAGCACTGTACACAGCTTTGCAGATACTATGTAACAGTGACGCACACAGGAATAGGTATAAACACTGTTTTGCAGCGGGTGCCAGTGCATAGAATATGTCTCATTTGTCAATAATACACGCACATAAACATCAGACACAATATTCATATGCTCACTTCCACAGTCATTCAAAAATACACACACACATACTTGCTTCTCAGAAGCAAAAGCACCTCCCATCTCATGTAGTCACCCTATGGCATATTCAGTAACAAGGTCAAGCGTTGTGACGTCAATGATGATGATGTCATAGCAGCAGGAACGTCTATTTCCAGTCTTTCAGGCTTGTCATTTGATGGCAATCAAAATGGCAAGAACTTTGACCAATGTAGCTTGTTGATTTCGGCACAGTTGACTGTCCGTATCATCTAAGGGCTCAGATCGTGTGTTAAGGGAGTTTAAAATCATCTTCCTCTCTAATGCAAGAGTTTGTTGAGAGGTGAAATGAAACGTCAAAGTGCACACCAGGTGTGTGTGTGTGTGTGTGTGTGTTTATTTGTCCAGGCAGGTGAAGGAGTCTCGTATCCTCACCACCTCTGCAGCACACAGGTGACCATACAGCTTATTGTACCATTCAGGGCAACGACCCCTACAATCACAGAAAAAAAGAGTGATGAAGTCCTTTGAGTCATTGTATTTAATTAAAATACTTGAAATAAATATTGAATAAAAAAATTACATAATTATTTTTATTACAAATTATACTGTTTTATATTAATACAAAATATTGAATTTAATAAAAATAAAAAGAATATGTTACATATTATGTATTAATTTTACATTTATTTTAATTAAATAATTACAATTGTTATAAATAAATATCTCGTTTGAAAATAAGATATATTTTCATTTCATTATATATATATATTTTACAATTTCATTATACATATATATATTTTTTAAAATGTCATTATATATATATATATATATATATATATATATATATATATATATATATATATATATTGTATTTGTGTTTATGTTAATATTTAAATACAAATTAACATTTTACGAAAATAAAATAATTGGCACATATATATAATTTTATAATTTAAATATTTAATTTAAACAATACACATTTTAATTTAAAATTTAATAATTATTATAAATACATATTGCATTAATAATAATAAATATTAGTATTATTAATATATAATATATAATACATACCTATAAAATATTTATCATTATTACTTTTTTAAATATTACATTTTATATTATAAAAAATTGTTAGGATTCACACAAAATTCTACCTCATCCTAACAATGCATTAAAAATGGAATTAAAATATTAAATAAAAAAATATATATATTTGTTCTGAAAGACATTGAGGTTCCTTTCCTCACCTGTAGTCTATTCTGGAAATGTGTGTGAGACGGCTCTTGTTGGATCCGCAGGGTTCGATGTAATAGCGAGAGGTCAGAACGTTAGTACGAACACCCAGCGCTGCTGCACTCTCATGATCCACCGACACACACACCAAAGCACACACTCCCTTGGGCAAGTCTGTCACCCACGACCTGAAACATAAAAAAAAAGAAAAAGCTTAGGATTTTTTATGAACACAAAAGAAATCTTCGGATTCTAATTTCAATTATAATTGTAGCATGGAAAACATTGTGTTTCTAATCACCTGAGCACCACGTGATCTCTTGGCGGATGGGGCGCCATGGAGTTCCTGACGTACTGATAGACTTCTGTGTTATGCTCTAGTGCCTCCACAGTCCTGCACTCTAACAGGTCCTCATCCCAGTGTTCTTGTTCCCGCAGAATCCGCTGTAACACGTCCTCAGCGGGCGCTGGCATGTCCACGCACACTTTCCACTGCCGTAAAGACGACCCGTCCTGAACCTGTCGTAAAAGATGATGCTATACGGTCATTAACAGTTCCAGCACAATAGTACTTAACTTGTATGATATTACTTCCTAATTGTGATTTCCTGCAATTCTATAGGTAGCTCAGAGGATTCTATACTGATTCATTGCGGGGGTGTCCAATCTCGCTCCTGGAGAGTCAATGCCCTGCAGAATTTATCTCCAACACACTTGCCTGGAAGTCTCTACTTATCCTGAAGAACTTGTTTAACTGGTTCAACAGGATTTGAGCTAAACTCTGTAGTTTAGTGGTCCTCCAGGAGCAGGATGGATACCCCTGCTTTATGGGTACATGAAATAATGTCCAAAGACAAGGGAGCTAGGCTGAGTGAACTCTGTGATGAACACAAGTGTATTTTGGTTGGTGTGAAGTGCTAGAACAACCGACAAACTGATGTCATGGTGGGCTCTAGGCCAAAACAGAGCTGGGAAAAGACACTTTCACATGAAAAAAGTGATGTAAGGGGAAAAAAGACAGATTTTCCATTAGGCACAAGCAAGAAAATGAGCAAAGGAAGGAAGGGAGCTTGAACATGAAATGTGCCTCGAAAAGGGTGTGTATTTATAAAGTTCCCTTACCTTCTTATATGCAAGTTCGGCGTTCTCTGGAGTCGAGCAGCTGTCATAACCTTTGAATTTGTCCTTGGCTTCTTTAAGCAGGGCATCAATACTTTCTCTGAGCAGACTTTGGTAGCTACAGGACCCACAGTCTTCCACCAACACCTCCATCCGCATGGGACTCAAGCCCTGCTCCACGTACGAGTTCCTACAGCGTGACATCTCTTCTGGGATCTGAAAGAAAAAGAAGGTATTAATAAACTAGCAATCCAGGCTTTTTCATGCTGGTCTAGGCTGGTTTGGTGCTGTTAGGCCAGCATAACCATAATGTAAATAACCACCAGCAAATCTGAGATCAGCATGATCTTTGTGATGAAACACATCATGCTAGTTAAGATAGTCAACGGCCCGATGTTGAAACTAGCACACCAGCAACCCATTTTAGGTTCCAGCTAACAAAAGACAACATATACAGCCTTTTCAGCAGAGATGTATTATAGAGAACAAAATGAATTAAAAGAGAAACTCATGACTAGTTCATAACATGCAAATCAACATTACCATTAACTTCATCTATGGGAGCAATCAGCAGAGAGTGAACATCGTAAGCTCAATTGTACATGATGAAAAATCATGATTGGTTGTACAGTGAAAAAAAAAAATTTGTGTTAATTTTTTTTTTAACTCAGAAATCAGTAAATGTCACAAACTCAATCACAAAGAAACAGCAAGTAACAGATTTAATTATATGTGAAATTGAAAAAAATATTGTAAAACGTACTATATTAATCTTTGTTTAATAAAACACTAAACAGTAAATACAACTTTTTTCACAGTGTAGTATACTAGTTTTGTCAGTCTAAAATATGTGAATGTGAAGGGAAGAGAAGTGACAAGAGTGATTAATTTGTAACTGGAAGTGGCTCATCCTGTTTGTGTGTGTGTGTGTGTGTGTGTTGTCCAGCGTTCTGCCCTTATGAGTGAGTGTTTTTGTGCGTGTCCTGTCCTGCTCCCTGTCCTTTTCCTGCCTGACTGGTGATGTTTATTATTTCACGGTTCTTGTCCTTTTCCAACATGTTGTTGAGATAAACTTGTTATCTGCGTACAGCAAAAAGCATTACGAGCGCGGCCAGACCTTCCTCATCAGATTTAGGGGCGGAAGACCTTTAATACAAGATGCTATCTTTCTGTTACTCATTCTGAATTATTTGCTCTCTATAAATAGCCCATTAAGAAGAAAATAACTTTTTCTAATAGCTCCAAATTAAGTTATTTCCTTATGTAAATGGCTCCACATAATCAGCTTAACTTAATAATGGTGTTTGTTATGATCTGCTCAGGGAAAGCAGTGGCACATGGTTTAACAATTGTGCAAGTGTGTAGGTGAACATTACAAGACAATGCTGCTTTGTGGACTTCATTTCAGTCGGATGCAAAATTGAATTTCTCATGTTTTTCATTATTTTAAGCTTATCCAGTTAAGCACTTCCTTCCTGACCTCTAAATAGGTACTGTGTGTCTATGTATGTGTAAGTTACAAAAATATTTGCGACAAACCTGCTGTTTGTGGCCAGGGGTTAGCTATTTATTTACTTAAAGTTTTCTACAATTCCCACTGATAGCAGCCATGGTTACAGCTAGCAGTGTTGTTTTTCTAATTCTGTAGGCATTTATGAGTGTTTGTATGGGCTATTAGGAAGGATTGGTCATTGCGTAACATCTGCATTAATCTTAACTTAAATAAATTCAGGGGTTTTTGGATGCTGTTTTGGTAGCAGATTTGGCTTTGTACCTGAGCAGCATATGACAGAGAGACACATCTGGTGCAGAGTGATAAGACCACCAGTTTGAAACTGTTACTGACACGGCTTTGATAACATTGATATGCGTGAGAGATTAAAGTTTTGTCTAATTTTTTCTTAAAACATATGTGTTTGTGTGTTTCTGTTGGACAAAATGCACTCAGAGATAAAGTCATGCTCACCAGGAAGAGTTTTCTGCACTCCTGAATCATATGTGCTAAGCCATGTGTGGCCGCCAGGTTCTCGTTCAAGTCCCTTTGGTCTGGTTTTCCCAAGGTGTTCTTTCTGTTCATGACCCTGTGATAAGGAAAACACATTAAAAGGAAAATCCGGGTAAAGTAAAAATGATGTTTGATGCGAGCACTTATCTAATCTGGGTGTGACGGCTAAAATGCTGCATTTTTAAGTGCAGTGGGCATTCAAAGTCTTACGTAAGTCATCTCTCTTTTTTTAACCTATTCTTCCCTAGTTTCCTGTTTATGTAGGGCGGTTTTTCAAACGAGATGTAGTATAATTGCATGGTTTAAGGGTTTGAAGTAGTCGCATGCCAAATATGCAGTTTGCAATTAAAAAGATGAGCAGATCTATGTGAAGTCTGTTAACAGGCTACATACACAAACCTGGGTGAGGAGCTCTCTCTCCGCAGTGTGTTGAGGTGGAAAAGAGAGGGTGCCAAACACACAGCCAGGTTAGTGCAGGTCATCTGGTTTTCACCCACGCTGGCTGTTACATCACTCAGGAAGCACAACAAAGTCTGCAGGGCCTCGCGGTTCTCGTCCGGTAAAAGCAACACGGCGGCCCTCACTGCCTGCAGACGCTGCTCTTTGGGTACGTCTGAAAACGACAGAGTTGTTTCATTAGTTTACTCCGAACACAGTGTATGATTGGTCAATCTGATCGAAAACGCATTCGACCGGATTACTTTTGAGGTATAAACGCTCATGTGGTCGAATGTGTTTAAGCAGCGGCAAAACACCGTCTACTGACCTAATATGTAAACATTATGGGAAGCGTGCTAGCCAGACGAGATTTGTAGTCCAGAGACCCAAGTTTGGTTTTAAGACAAAAAACATACCAGGCACAATGTTCTCTGACCATACCTGATTTCAAACCCAAAGATCTGAAAAAGCCCATACAGTACATAGACCCTCCCCTTGAAGAAATCAGGACAGAAATGGTTAAAAGTGGACAAAAGAGATGAATTAAAACACCAGGTTTTAATCTACTTGTGATCCGATCGACCACATTGCATCTTAATCATCAAAACGTCTCAGGTTACAACTGTAACCTTTGTTCCCTGAGAACAGGGAACGAGACACTGGATCTTAGCGGTATACATGGTCCTAAATGCAGCTGAGCGTGCCTTCGCCTCCCTGAACTTTCCAACCACCGCCTCCACGGAGGTGCCGAAAAGCTCAGAGGGTGAAAACGGAAGCATTTCTCTTTCTACCCAATGTCGGCCAGGTTCAACCAGAGATGTCTCTCCGTGGCCACTATCGCCATCATCGACCGGGCGATCGCGGCAGGAGTCTGTTTGGTGTCCCGGAGAGCTAGATCTATGGTGTGGTGCAGCTCAGTAACCGCCTCAGGGGCCCCACCCCCTGGTCGAGATCCCCCAGCAGATCAGCCTGGTATACCTGCAACACCGCCATGGTGTGCAGGGCAGCACCGACCTGACCCACTGGCGTGTATGCTCTGCCATTCAAACTGGCAGGGTTGGAGCTCTCTTCTAGTGTCGATGTCCGCTCTCCTAACGCCTCAATGGTGGATCCGGGCAGAATATGGGTTCTTCCATGTCCTCTTGGTCTCAATATGGAGATCAGGAAGAAATGGAAGGCTCACCTGAGCTGGTGGTTTTTGACTGGGGAGAATCCATTCTTATCGCGAGCGATTTCTCCCTCAATGCGCAGCCATGGCAGATGCAGCCTGCCCGCGGCGTGTTCCATAACACCAACCATGCTCAGCATACACGGGGCAGGGTGGCTGAGAAGATACAGGATCTATCCGATTATCACCACCCTTGTCAGCCATCTCATGTTTGTCCGGAAGAGCACTCGCTGCTGGACTAAGTTCTCTTTTTTACAGAAAAACTTTCATCATCCACCTGCAGCTCACCCTCGTCAGCCGCTGAATCGTCTGAGAGGATTACAGCCCTCTCCAGGCGATCGGCGAGCCCCATCTGGGAACCCCATAACGTCCATCGCCGCTTTTTTTTTTTTTTTTTCAGCATGAGCGGGACCTGAGCCGCAAGGTCCAGACGCTGGACCGCCAGACGAGAGCGGAACGTTCTCAAAGAAAAACGCTCACAATTTGCACCATGCAGTTCCCTTGAGATCTGCCTGTGCGCGCTCCTCCTTCCCAGACAGAAAACGCACAGTTCATGTGTGTCACCCGGCGTCAAATATCTTGAGCACAGGTCTGCACACTTCTGAAAGCACTCAGCCTTCTCATGGCATTTCATAATTACCTGATTGAAAAGGTCCCTGAAGATGAAAAGGTGATTGTCATGTTTGTAAGGTGCCTTTTTATACTTCCAGGTTGCACGTTAATGAAGTCAGCGGCTGTTGCCGGTCAATGTGATTGCTGTGATTTGATAGTGATTTCAGACACCTGTCACGCCTGAGGCATTCCCCAAAGCGTCATTCGACGCAGTGCGAGTTCCCTTTCGAAAGGGAACTCATGGTAAACAATGTCTGAAAAAAAGTATACCTAATGATATATTTTTAATTGAATTCAAATATGTATTATATTTATATATTTGATATGTAATATTTGTATTTTAGAATCTTTATATCTTTATATTTTTTCTTATTATTTTTAATATTTGAATATTTACATTATTTACATCTTTTTTTCACATTTTAATCTAAAAATAGCTAAATAGTTAATACAATCAATACACCCACAACACTATCCTTTTTCATTATGTCATTCAGAGAAGGAAGGAAGGGAGTTAGTCCTGATCTGGGAGGGGTGTTCAAACTTCAGAAATCAACAATATAAACCAACTGGACTGACAGAAGAATCTAGCTCATTCAAACCAAACCGCAAAATCTCTATATTCAGCATATCTGCAATGTGTTGTAATATGCCACTGAAAAAAAAAGTGGCTTTTGAACAGCAAAGGACGGATTGATTGAACTGAAATGTCATGTATGGAATTGTGTGTGAGTGTCCGTCAGATGATGTCTGTTATTTCCACCCTTGGGAATGAAAGACCCTGTGTGAACACAAAACAGGCACACACAAACCCTTGCTTTTCTGTGTGGGATTGAGACCTCTCTTGTGGTTGGGGTCAGTTATAGTGTTTGAGAGGACATATTTGTGCTGGTTGTTTTCTTCGTAATTTTGGTTGGGGTAAAAGACCACTATAATCAAGCTATTTTCCTGAAAGACTGGAGTTATATAATGCTGCTTATTGTGAGCCTGTCCAAGCAAGAACAATGTACTATAATAATCACAGTATCAATATAATATCATGTTCTGTTCACTACAAATGGAATAATCACTGTGATTTTTTGACACATGGTCGACAGACCTCTTAAATTACATTAGAGTAGTCTATAAAATTCTATTATATTCTCGTTACATTTTCTAAATGGAACATTGTTATATATAAAATGAAATAAATTAATGAAAAAAATATTTTGGCTCAAAACCAGACACAATTTCATATGCTTGTACTTGGTAACAGACTAATTTATGGATGGTTTGCTGTACGTGTTTAGAGTTGTTCAAGATTCTCATATTTTTTCTGGTGAGCACACACACATATTAGAGAGTTTGTGTGCTGTGAAATAGCTGTGGTAAGTACACACTAGACAGCTTGTGAGTTACAACTGGGTGCTGGCACTGAATCACATTCTGATTTATAGGTGCCAAAACGTCATTTGACAGCTATTTCCTGAACTTGTTTAGATTTCTTCACCCATCCAAGAACAAGCATCTACAGTATAGTACAGTCTTTGTGTAGTTGTGAGTTGCCCTCTGGATATGAAATGCCTTGTTCTTTTGAGTTTGAGTTCTTGTTTCAAAAAACAAGATATCAATGTTTGCGAGTACATTTTGTACAGATATATGTCAGTGCAAGTGTGTGGTCTTCTACAAAACAATGTAGAAAGTGAAAGTGAATTCTATGTATGTTCTTACATTGATATATTTGCAGAAAGGTATCAGACAGTTTGCTGGTAAGCAGAGGCTCCGGAAGGTCTCGGAAATACTGCTTTAGCATGTCGGCCACGTCATAAGCTGATTGGCCCTCGTAGTTGACTCCACCCCCACCAGCACCACATGATTCGTTCATTTGGCGAAGGGCTTGGATACGTGACTTCACCCCTGATTTCCTAAACAACCCCACCTGTAAAGAAAAATGGTTAGACATTTAGTATAAATGGTCAAAAACACTTTGCAATTGCAATTACGCACAATTATGTTTTGAAGTTGCTACTGAAATGCAAAATGTCTTTAAATGCAGGGGCTTCAAATTATCTTCCCTTATTCATTTGAGTGCTCTTTCTTTTTCAAACTGACAGCTAAATAGATGGATTACCACTGTAACCGTGAGTTTCCCAAATACAGGAAAGACATCTTTATGAAAACTCCCTACCTCTTCTTACATAACCAAGTTATGAAGCCTGTAAATATCTAAAATTGTAACTATTATGTAACTTGCCAAGTAGTTTCTATCTTCTGACACCAGAGAGAGAGAGAGAGAGAGAGAGAGAGAGAGAGAGAGAGAGAGAGAGAGAGAGAGAGAGAGAGAGAGAGAGAGAGAGAGAGAGAGTCCATAGATCACCTCCCTTCTCATTAACATCTTTGGAAAGGAATTTCAACCATGTGGCTAACTGTGGTAATATGTAACTAGTGGATATATGGAACCAGGACATTCAGGCATATTTTGCTACATGCAAACTTAGACTGAGAGTGTTGAACTCAAGTATGTGGTAAGAAAACAACAGATGTCCTGTGCTTAAATATGGCCGTGTTGCATGTAGGAACACAACAGGGGATATACAACTAAACAGCTGTTCAAATAGGGATCATTTAACTAGGTTATGACCTTGACCAGACATTATTTTTCTCTTTGCAGCTTTTTAATAACAAATATTGAGACGGTTGTTTTTCTACAGAGGACTGAATATAACACTGAACAAACCAAAGTTGGGTATGCTATGACGTGTTTGTGAAATCTTCTGTAAGCGTTGAAGCATATGTTAGGACATGTGCGTACTTGCATATGTGCACCTCTGTCATCTCTCACCTGGTCGAGGCATTGGCTCCGTAGGTAACGCATGGCTTGCTGAATACTCTGAGGCAGGGGTTGTCCGCTCCTTTGAACTATCACCTGCAGTGGAACACCAAACACACTCCTGTCTTTATAGTCTCGAACCTTGATCCGCTTCATAAACTTGGGAACAGCCCTGTAGAGCACACAAAGATGTATATATAAATACAAACTGACATTACAAACAGTGAAGTGTTGTTTTATCGTGCTATACAGATACTTGTTTAAAAAAGAAACTTATAACCAAGTACTCTTGCTTTTTTTTACTTATTTACTCCCCACATTGCATAGGAATAATTTAATGTCATGTCATTACTCTATAATAGTACATACATACTGAAAAAAAGGCAGATGAGCAGCATGTGTAAACAGGATGCTGGTTTGCAAGTGTATAAGTGTGTAGATAATTGTGTATTTAATGGGAAAACATCTAGGGGGGGGGGGGGGGGGTGGGCTTTTGCACTAAAAGCTGTTTCCACCTTTACAGACAAAAGGATAAACACTGTGAGAGCAGACAATGGCTCTGAGCAGTAGAAGGGATATAATGGAACAAACACGTGTGGGCATCCATGTGGCAGGTTGTTTGTGTTTCCGACCAACAGTGTATTTGTCTGTGCATTTGTAAGTGTGTATGTCTCTTAGCAGGTTTGTCACTATCATGATGTATGGTGGTTTCACATACTGAAATATCTTATTTTATATGTGGTGATGTGCAAGTGTGTGTAAAGGAACACTAATAACAGGAACAGATAATTTACCGAACTGCAAAGCCACAGTAATGCCTAACCCCAATGAGCAAGGAAAGCAGGGAAAAGGGTAAAGCAGAAAAGAGACAGACAGACAGACAGACAGACAGACAGATAGACAGATAGACAGATAGACAGATAGATAGATAGATAGATAGATAGATAGATAGATAGATAGATAGATAGATAGATAGATAGATAGATAGATAGATAGATTTTGTGTATTCATATTTATCTGTGTCCTCACCAGCTGAAGCCATGCTTGTTGGTGGGTGTGTATCTCTCCAGTAGAGCAGTAAGTTTGAGCAGGCTGTATTTCTGGAGGAGGTTCATCTGCAAAACTGACTGACATCCAACTTGCAGCACTCTTGACGACAGACTTGGCCTGTGGGAGATCTGGAAACTTGGCCAGCGCAGTTTCTGAGGTCTGCAACATAAACATTCACACAAAAGTTACACCTAACCAAGCTCAAGCAATCACAAAATGTTCAAAACATAGACATTATAGACAAATATAAATTAGTGTTTATAAACTGCAGGTCATAAACCACACAGAATTTATTATGGTAACAAAACATTCACTCTCACAAGTACACCGAAAAAGTACCTTGACTTACACATATTGTGTATACACACATAAACACAAGCTAAAGGATCAGCTGCAGATAACAGAGATTAATCAAGGCCTCTATCACCAGGTGGGGGGTAGAATTCCTGTGGTACATTCCACTAGGATTCTGTATCTTTCAAGTCCCTTGTTATGTAAGGAGAGCCGTTCAGACATGCTCTCTCCCTCCCTTTCCCTTAATTCAGCGAGCTTTATTGCTATGATAGTTTTCCATAGAGTTTTGCCAAAGCTCTAAATGACTACATGAATGGTTTTGGTAGAACTGCCAATAAGAAAACATAAGAAATCTCTGTCTCATAGATTACTCAGTGTGTGTAAGAGTTTCACCTGTTGGTTCGTGTAAGTGATGCTCCCACACCAGAGTCGCATCTTTCACGCGAGCTGAGTGTCTCATCCCTTTCTGCTAGCGGGTTTCCAGTGCTGTCCTGGTCACTTCCATTCTCTGTCTCTTCTAAGTGGTTCTGCAGTGGGGATGATGGACAAGGAGATGCAGAATCAAGGGCTGAATCTGAATCCCCTTCCTCTTCATCCTCCTCTTCTTCCCCAGTTCCTGTTTCTGACCAGGCATTGACCAGTTGCTGCAGGCCACTGACTCGCTCCAACACGTCCTCAAGTTTTGGCTCATCCTCTCCTTCTGCTTCGTCTTCATCATCTCCCACTTCTGAGAAAGGAACATTATCATAGACACTCAATCGACTGTCTAGTGAGGTGGCAGAGCCCCTCCGGGGTGGGCGCCGACTTAAGTTGTTGTCGCCACTACGATAGGATCCTCCATCCGCAAGTGCTTTAGGAAAAGTGCCAGGCTTGTGGCCTTCAGGCAAATAAAAGAAGATTACACCTCCTTCCTCTTCTCGACTCTCTTCTTCCTCCGTCTGTCTATTATCTGAACTCTGACGGTTGCGCCGATTGTTCTCGGCAGTTGAGCTGGGCTCCATTCTCTTACTTTGGGTCTGGTGGTTCTGCTTTCCTTCTTGGTCTACCGAAGGTTTCAGCACAACGAAATTAAATGGGTCGAAGCCTTCCAGATACATACCACCTCTCTTGGTGGACCCAGCTGCTGTGCTGTGACTACGTGCTCTTGAGACCGGACTGGGCGTACTTACAGCGCTCCCACTGCTGGCCTCTGACTGGCTACTCCCTGCACTCCCACTGCTTGTCTGCGTTGAATAGGAGATGTTTCGGTTTGCATTGCGATCCAGAGTTGCAATGTCTACACAGTTGAGGCGTCGCAGTTTGTCTTCGTCAAGACCCTCTTTCGGCACTGGCCCACTGATCTCAAGCCTGCCTTGCCCAGCTACAGCTTTCTTCTTGCGCTTGGAGGCCGCATTGCTGCTGGTGCGTAGCCGCAAGCTTTCCATGCGCTTCAAGAAGCTCTTTGCTCTTGAACGTGTGCTTTTTTCAGCGCCACTACCTATCAAGCTTGGTTTTAGATCAAATGCAAAGCTGCCGCGTTCCAGCGGCGATGGAAGCCCATCAGACAGGGAGTCTTCATTGGCGCCCGACGTTCCAGAGGAGCAAACGCTAGCAACTGAGCTCGCCCTGGTTGTGGTGGCTGTGTTAACATTGGAGATGGTTGTTGCAGGACTGGATGGTACGGTGGTACTCAGGGACCCACCTCGACCTCCACTACCAGCGCTGTGCAGAGAACCCACCTCTGGCTGCTCACTAAGATCCGTCAAAATGCTCTCAGCACTAGCATTAACTCCCTCCTTTAGAAGGGGTCCTCTGGCAAAACGCTCATCTTGGGAAAGGAAGGGAGTGAAGGGGCCAGTATCTCCAGCTGGAGGGGAGAATACATCCAGGTCCAGCTGGTCCAGACGAGACCAACGCTTGCTGTCACGCTGGAAAGTCCAACGGCCACTTATGGCACATGGCTCATCCTCATCAGAGTCCTCACTCTGAAATAATATAGAAGAGAGTTAAAGGGACAAATTAAAATCATTAACATTAATGACATTATGGTTATTGTCACATTTGTAAAAGCAAAGACAAGTACTATGAACCTAAATCAGAGACCCTTTCTTACTGCAGGAAGTGATTTAGTGTCACAATTGTCTTACTTTTTCCCTTAATTCTTTTGAGGTATAATTTTGCTCACTCTAACAAGCCCCTTGGGCTTGATAAGGTGTCATATGCATGAAAGCAGTGTCCACTAAAGGAAAAAGATTGTATTGTGGTTGGCTTAGTCATGTCAGAGCACAGTCACATGTTCACCATTCCCCCACTCTGCTTTACTCTGGTTAATCTATCTCCTCCCTAAGGGTGGTAGGGATGGAAGAAAGGGGGTGGTGGACACAAAATTCCAGGCCAGCTCTCAGGGTTCACACCCCAGCCTGAGAGGGCATGTCTGGTCCCATCCCCCATCAATGCAATCCCTTCAAGCAAGCCTGAAGAACCATGTATCCTGTGATGTGAATCTTGGACAAAGGGGTTGGATGGGAGGTGAAAATATTTTAGAGCTACATCTATGTGTCCTGCAATGCAAGATCTCTATCATCTATCAACCTGTTAACCCTCTGGGGTCTGAGGTGTTTGTGGGGCCATTGGGATGTTCTGATATGCCCTTACATTTGTGCTTTTTTCAGTTATTTATAAACATGTTAATGGCAAAGGTGTAAATTCACTCTATATCGCACAAACTGGGCTACCATAATATCTAAGCAACATGTATGTACATGTTTGTATTTTTAAGAGAATAATGTTTATGCGTGGTTATTGAAAAAAATAAAAATGAAAGTTTTTGAAATAAGACCACAAAACAAATGCTAAATATGTGTCCACAAGACTTTTGACAAAAGCAACCGAGTATTTTGAGTCTCTTTTGTACTGATAAGAAAAAAAGCGAGCAGATCACGCCGGCGTGATTGCCGACCCCAGAGGGTTAAAATAGTCTTAAATAATTATGACATTTCCAAGAGAGATTAAAGAGTTAATTTAGTGGATTCTGGAATATAGAACTAGTTGATAAGTTAACATCCCTAGTTGAGTTAGTGGATATCGGTTTTGCTGTAGAATAGACTTGCTGTAGATCAGACTAGAACAGTCCTGGAGCCCTAACTAATCAGCAAAAGCAAAACTAGTTGGCCGGTTAACAGGGGGTCGCGGGATCCAGAGGTGTCTCCTTCACAGTTCATAATAACGGAGGCAACGAAAGTTCGTAAAACTTGGGTTGTTATTTTATAGCCCCTGAGGGCAAGCCTTTGATCAGAAGGAACGAAGACCTGGTGTGCAACGTTCCTTCACTGGCCACCAGAAAATCAATTAATTCCAAAGGACTGTTTTAACTTTTAAATAAGCTGCATGGACAGGAAGATGAGGAACAGAGGAGAACCCTACAGAGGCCACCTGAACAGATCAATGCATTCCAGGGATGGTTTCTGCTTGTATGTTTGAAAAGGGCAGATCACTTCCTCAAGTCATCTCCTGACCTCTACCTCTGACTCCATCAACACAATATGACACTAAAGGGTCATCAGCTTTCTTAACAGGACGCACACTTGACAAGGCTGCCATTGTTCAGACTTACAAATGTTAAGAGCAGAAAAAGAAGCTGCAGTCAGACATGATGGTTATCTTCCTAAGCTCCCTGTTGTGATTACATAGTTGGATTGTTTGTTGTTGCATTCTCGACCTGCATGTAGTTTGAGTCATTGCTTTGGGGGAGTCTTAGACTATACATGCTCACTCTTAAAACACACTGACAGAGTGACCAACAACCGAAGGCATATTGTGCATTTTCTTCCTTTTATGGTGTGGAGGGAGGTTTTAGGATGTATGGTGAGAAAAACATGACAAACAGGAGCAAATGAAATCATAAGGAGAGGAGCTAACGAAAGCCATTAATTTGGACATAAAAGCCACTTGAGACCTTCTTTATAATTAACTGACACAGAAAGCAAACATGAGTTACATACATTTAGGATCTTTTACTGGACAAAAGAAAGTAAGATGGTAGCAAGTGAAACGATTTAACAAAATAAAGAAAAAGGGATTTTTGACAAGACACTTACTCTCTTTCTTTGAGGGGTGATCTCTAATCTCATAAGAGCGCACTTGTTTAGGGTGTTCAGTCTCCTGCAATACACACACACATACAGAAAAATGAGTGAAACTGTGGCAGTCTTTTAAGCAGATACCTTGAAAAGAACCATGGGGTTGCAAATAAAGGCTAAATCCAGTCATTAGCCTACAAACAGATTTTGCCAGAGTCAAAACCATGGACAGAGACAGAAAGAGAGGAGGGGGCAGAGAGGGGTGAGCAAGAGATAGAGATACGGACTGAGATAGAAAAACATGAGAAGAGGATGAGAGAGGTGGGAGCCAAGCCCGATAATGAGCTGCTGAGGGATAAACTTCAGATTAAGGAGGAAGACAGACGGACAGAGAATTAAAAAGGAAGAAAGAAATCTGGAGTGGCGACAACAATACAACAAAAGAGATGGAAAGCTTATCCCAGAAGCCACCTGGTTGGTGTCATGTGACCCTGAGTTAGGGGGGAATGTGTGTTTGTCTGCATTGGGGGGCTGGCACCAGAAAATGGCCTCCAGATGTCTGTGAGCTCCAGCTGGTCTCTGATGGACCACTCTTGGAGTGAAGACACTAAGTCCTGCACTTTCTCTTTCTTTCTTTAAATGATTCTAAGATGAGTCAGTTTATATATAGAACTGAACTCTGCAAATGATAAAAATCAGCTCATTATTAAAGCAAGTAAGAAGTAAGAAAACCATGTTTAAAAATGTTAAAATGTTTAGATTTGTTCTAGTCTTAACATTATATCATAAAAAGTTTTAGAGCCATACTCTGTGTGTATGTGTGGGGGGGGGCTATATATGAGCTAAATATGACAAAATAATCCTGTGGGTAAATGTGGGTCTCACCTGCACAAGGCTTCTATAGCATCTTGATCCAAGAAGTCATGATCTCTGGTAACTGATGAAATCTCAATTGGAAACCGACCATCTGAAAGAGAAAGAGAAAAAAGAAATGAATTAAAAATACATTTAATATAAAAAGGATGGGAACCCAATCAACAGACTGAAGTGTATGTGTGTAAGGGGGGTGTTGGCAGCAAGTGGAATGTGTGCCTGCCCTCTATCCCACACACACACACACACACACACACACACACACACAAACCTCCCCTCCTCTGGTGTTGAAAAGGTAGAGGAAGTACATCTTAGCCGGCCAAACAAACACAGCTGCAATACTGCAGCGCTCAACAGTGGGAGGTGTGTGTGTGTGTGTGTAGGAAGGGGGTGTTGGAATCCCAATATAGGTGCTCAGTAACCCTCAGGAATACCAGACTGTCATTATTACCTAAGTTTTTAATAATCATAAATTAGAATTTTTGGGGAAACTTTACAACTTTTCAAGACCAAACAACTGGTATGTACGTGAGTCTGTATGAGTGAGAAAGTGATACCATAAATTATTTTATTGTCTTCCTGAAGACCTTTTTCTTACTGTACTGGCTCTCTTATCTATAGTGGGGCAATCATGACAGTTGGTCACACAATTCAGATTCTGAAACAGATAACATGCCTCTCTCATGGCACAATGGCAGGAGTAAGTAGGTCAAAAGTGTGCTATGTTGGACACCTGAGGTGTGGCGTTATCTAACATACTGTATGTAAGTTCCTGTGTGAGTTGTATATGACAGTGGTTTTCATTAATAAATAAAAACTTTTTTTTTTTATATGAGCAAGAACATTTTTGAGTGCTGAAGTCAACGGTAAATTGTGATGCTGGTCACATTTACAATTTTACAGAGTAAAAATTCCCATTTAAAGAAGAATATTATGACGATTAAGACATCACTGGACCTATTTAGTCTTTTGCCACTTTATTGGGAGGATAGGAAATGATAGGGAGAAGATGGGGGAACTAAAATGGGAAATGGCTTGATGAGCATGTGCACTAGTCAAAGTCTCAAACCAAAACCACAATTTTAGACAAATGCATGCTAACAAGGCATAACTGGCCAGTGGCCACTGTAACGCAATGTCCTTTGGTCAGGAATGGGTGATGTTGGAAAGTCAAGGGTCCCACCTTCATAAAGCTGAGCATACTGTGGAAAACCTGCAGCCCTCAGCCATGTACATGCCTCCTTCGCCTCTATTTCTGTAAGAGAGAGAAAGAGAGAGAGAGATTGACATTTAAAATTCATATAAACATTAAGCAGAAACATAATGAAGAAGCATTCATAACCAAATCTTTTGAAGGGAAAGACTCTCGCTGAGTGCTGGTTATCTTGACTTTTCAACTTGGCGCTATAGTGTAATGTTTGAGACAGCACTGCTAATTGGTCGTCCAAAGCAGTCAGAACTGTTGTTGAGGCGGTGGAGAAGTGCCACATCCCTGTCCATTACTGTGAACGGCCCTTTAGATGCCACATGCCAAATGGCAAACACCACTGAAAGCACCTTGACTCCTTCTGGAGGCCTGTTTCACACAGTGAGGTGTCAGAATTAGAGGTTTAACTGCGATTCTGTCACTAGAGACGATATTTTTCCTAGCAACACTCGCACCATGTAAATACTTGCTAAAAAATGCATATATGAAATCAAGATGTGGTATACAATTACAAAACCAGTGTTTGAAAGCTCGTCAATAGTCCCAGAAAGTTAATGTCAAGTTTTTTTTGTGTGTGTGTTTATCGGACTATGTGATGGTGAATGGGCAGATAAGGATCTCAAAGATTACTGAACTGAACTCAAGCAGGCATGACGCAGGAACTGGCGAGTTACTGAGATCGCAATCATTCCTGATAACCATTGTGCCCTTGAGCAAGGCACTTAACCTCAGGTTGCTCCAGGGGGATTATCACTGTGGTTAATGGACTTTTTTGGGGGGATAAAAAGCTTCTAAACTCTTTTTATTTGTTTAAAAGTTCTACATAGACCTCTACACAGACATAGTTCCACTTTAGCACCCTCTAAAGGTTTAACACAGCTAATGCGTCTCTCTGCTGGCCATGCTGTGGTCACAAGCACAATCTACACAATCACAGCTCACAATAGGTCGTAATCAGCAGAGAGGGACCTCTCGCTTTTCTCGACGGCTAATTGCGCACATTCCAGACTCTACAATTCCAATTATTGTAATTGCAATGACTGCAATGATGCCGTGCAAAATTGAAAGACCACCTGAGATAGGTTCCCCTTCATTTCAACAGAAAGAAAAAAAAGGCCAGGGATTAGGAGGGGCCAAGGGAAAGAGACGTGAGAGAAAGACGTGTGTATAAAGACACTGCAGACTTTGCCCAGAGGAAAGAACACAGGCTCTGTCTCTACTAGCGGGGATACGTGACTCCCCACTCGAACGAGCGCGAGAGTGACGGCACGCATGACAACAACAAAGGCACGCGATAGGGAGGTCCTCTGCCGGCAGAGAGAGAAGAATCAAGCAGGAGAGAGGAGTATTTCAAAACGTGCTTTGACATCAAGAATGGCAATGCGAAAATAACTGCACACATGCAACTGAATCTTGAATCTCAAGAATCCACATGCACATGGTGGGGTTCCTTTCAAGCAACTGACAGAATGTTGCCCGAAAGCGCTTTTTAGGAGTTCACGAACTTTGAAGAATTTCCTACACTTAAAATAATGACATACTTTTCTGGTATGGTCTGTAATGAGCGCCGTGGCTTCCTGTGTAAGTGTGTGTGTATAGATATGTGTGTGTGTGTTTGCACTGGCTAGGCACCACTTAAGACCATCCAGCTGCAAGAATGTTAGAGGACTGTATGCATTTAAATGTAAATGATGAAGAGACACACAAACGCACACAGGCTCCACAGCAGTGTCTCACAGACTGGCTTTTCCTTTCATTAGCAAGGTAACCACCCCCCCAACCCCCACCTGGTCACAATGGGCCGCTATCACACAGGTGCCTGTCTGACACCAACGGTAAATAAGGCTTTCTTAACTGAGACGGCATCACAAAAAATCATGCAGAGACATATGAGATTACTGGGATCTTTTCTCAGGAGAACCGTCTAAGACAGTGTTTCCCATCCATGTCCCTGAAGGCATCCCAACACTACACATTTTCAAACTCTTTCTACTCAAACACATCTGAATCAACTTATCAGCTCATTAGTAGAGACTCCAAGACCTGAAATGGATAGGCCAGATAGGGGAAACATCCAAAATGTGTTCTGTTGCAGTCCCTCCAGGAACTGGGTTGGAAACCCTGGTCTAAAGTTATAGTAACATTTAACATTGCTCAGCGAAATTGTGTGGGAAAAGTCAAGTCAATCCCATTGGATTCCATATGATCAGGAGCTTCGGATGAGGGTGAAAACAGTTCACCACACAGAAATTGCTTGTGTATAAGATGAACACTTGAATTCACTGCGTTCACCAACAGAAAGCTGCTTGGTTTGAACGTGACTTCTGTGTGAGCAGTGCTTTATACATCTTTACTCTATACTGACAGTGGACAATAAATGTTTTTGGCTGCAAAATTCTGCAGACATTTCGCTAATGTGACTGCACCTTATGAAAAGGGAAACATAACTCTTCGTTTAATCTTTATAAGAAACAATTGAGATATTAAAGACATCTGATTTGAGACTTTTCTTTCCTATGTGTAAACTCACTAAACGCAGTACAGGAGACATTCATCACAGCTGTACATCCAAAACACACTCAAACATGCTGTCTTTATGAAGATATACAAGTATAAACACACTTGAGAAGTTGTTTCACACTCTCTCACACTAATGGATGTCACGTAGATGAGCACAGGCTGTTGACACACTGTTTTTTCGCCATCTCAGCACTCAAAACAGTACACACATCCACTCTTAATTTTCGAATATGGGATGCAAGCTTAGAGTTTTTTTGTTTGTGTACGCACGTCGCATCCTGTGCTCTCCCCGCAAGTCTGTGCGGATCCCCATGCCAGGCGGCGACCACACTTCCCTTGCCTTTCCGAGGCCGACGGGAAGCCAATAAGAGTGGCTCATTCCACAGTTGCCATGGTCACTTTGGAGGACACACCTCCTTTTGTTCAAGGCCAGATAATGGAGGCCTTCAGCGCCAACACAAACACAGAGAACGCCTTACATCCTGTAACACACACATGGAATGTCGAACGTTCGACCTCAGAGAAAATGAGAAATAGGTTGAACCTCCCCGGTAACGTAAACAGCCTTTGATTCTTTCTTGATTGTAAAGTAGATGCATTTATATCTAAAGGAAACTATATTTCAGATACAAACACATCAGATTGAGCAACTGAACTAACATTGCGTTGAGAGCCAGACTGACGTCAGTATTACTTCATAGAGTTGGATGTTCTAAAATTTTTTCCTCTTAAATGACGCACAGTATTCCGAGCCAAGAAAAATAAATAAAATAAATTCCAGAAGCTCTACATGTCATTATTTCATAGATGTGAAGTGTTATGCAGGTTATGGGTCACTTTAATTGGTTTAGCAACAGTTTAATAACATATAAATAGTGATGATGGAAAGAAAATGACATAATCAAGAATCCAAGTTAAAGTAGACCGTTCAGGGCCGAGTAGCTGATGGTCAAATCTAGAACTCATGAAGGGTGATGGTCGATATAATGCCGATATATAATAAAATAATATTTAAAAATAGCAAATAAGTTATACAAAGAAATTTCATGAATTGACATGAACACTTATCTTACACAATATTTACTGGAGTAAAATAATATAATCCATTAAAAACGCTGTTGGAAGATTATGGTAGAACAAAAATCTTGCTGAA
This sequence comes from Tiaroga cobitis, assembly GCA_030578255.1. Classification (NCBI taxonomy): domain Eukaryota; kingdom Metazoa; phylum Chordata; class Actinopteri; order Cypriniformes; family Leuciscidae; genus Tiaroga; species Tiaroga cobitis. The sequence goes on from CM060591.1 coordinate 11,338,000, forward strand.
TTGGATGCTTTTTTCTTCCCATAATTTTCTCTGAAAACCATGTTCTTTCATCAAATAGTTTTGATTTAGTGCTTTAAAACAGTGCAGATAAAAGGGATCCAACAGTCAACACCACCATCTCCCATCTCTTTTCCTCTCTCTTCATCAGCCTTAATCTACAATCCATCTGTTTCATATCTTGGTGCCAGCCACCTAGTGGATGCATGACCTGCGACCTCTTCAACGCCAAGCACACAGGATGTCTAGGCGGGATCCGTCACAGAAGCATGTGCCTTTGTGCATTCTCCTTTCATCAAAGCATACAATATTACCTCCACCTAATGCTTCTGTTTTTATCTAATGAATGAAAGTTTCAATATATGTTGATGAGAGAGGAGGAAAAAAGAGACAGACAAGACTGGAGACAAAGAAGCAAACTACAGCCTCCAGACCCGGAGAAAGACAGACAGACGTAATCTCTTGGGATAACGTCCTATGAACCCGGCTAAAGTTGAATTCCTGGTAGCTGGACCTTTTTTTGCCGCTTCTAAAATTACCCTTCCTCCTCTCTTCTCTCTCCTCCTCGTCCTCTTTTTCCTGTCACAGGAAGTTCTTACAATCGCTGGCCGATGGTTCCTCAGCATGGGAGGGAGGAGGTGTAACCTGTGTGTATGAATGCTTGTGTGCTTAAGCGAGTTTGTGCTGACAGACTTCTCTACTATTGAACCAGAATCCAACACTCTTAAAGATAAAGTTTCCAAAAGGGGTTTTCCGCAGCAATGCCATAGAAGAAACATTTTGGGTTCCCCAATAACCTTTAAGTGGTCAGTTCTTAAAATATATATATTTTTCTTAATGTGAAGAGCATTTTAATACAAAGAGCTCTTTTCCACTGTAAATAACCTTTTTGTGTAATGGAAAGGTGCCATGAATGTTAAATGTTCTTTGTGGAACTATCAATTCCAATAAAGAACCTTTAGAGTGAACCCAAATTAAATGTCATAGCCTGGTTTCAAGTGTATGTGGGTTCATTTTTAAGGCTTTTTGAAGCTGTGCTATTCTAGTTAAAGAGTCCATGTTTCAAATGAACAGCACACAAACATCAATATCTGTCTTTGAGCGGTGCTAGAAGGATTTTTTATAAACGATTCATGTGACCTGATGTCCTACTCGCTAAACTCCCTCCAAGACACTAAGCTCTTTATCTTTCATCTTTCCACACATACACTTTAAATCTGCAGATCAAGACCAGTCATACATCATTTGTTGAGGATCACACATATCATATTTTGGCATGGCCTTATACAGACATATGGGGGTAGAGAGTGAGAGTCAGGTAGCTCTGAAAATGAGAAGACCCCCTCCATCTGGTCACAAACACAGGGGATCATGATCATCGTAGGGTTACACCATTCTCACAGTCACTCAACACCACTATCCACCTATACACACACTTTGCCAGATGGGTCCATTTATGCCCATCTTAGACTTTCTGACAGATTTAAGCATTAGCTATCACTGACCTAGAGCCAGCTTGGCCAGGTCTGGTGACTGGACACTTTGTGCAACGCAAGGCTGATCTCAGGTCAGATGATTAGATACGCTTAATGATATGTCACCCTATCCATTTCATCTATGATCAAAAGATTACTTAAAGTGGTGAAGAAAGAAAGACCCTCATCTAATACCACAGAGGGCTTCTTACATACCAACTTATTTGTTACCTTTAAAGACTAAAACTAAGCAATCAGACAGTTCTCAGGAGGCAATAAGGGAGATTTGGGACTGAAAACCTGCCTACAATTCAAGAATGCTTTTATATAAAAGTTTCAATGGATTTGGAGCCATGTAGAGGGTTTAAGAATGTCTGTATGAGTTTCAAGGCTCTTTACTTATGTGAGTCCATTATGCTGACCAAAACCATGACCTTAGATTATGAGGTGGTGCATGTATATCTTCAAAGTGACATGTTTTAACCATGACATTCTTTCCTTTGGCTCCTCACTGACCTGCTTACTGCCTTATCATCTGGAGTTAACATGACCCCAAGTTTATCAACCTCTGCATAGATAGAGGGGGGGGGGGGGGGGGGGGGGGGGGGGGACATGGAACCTCCTACAACAACATAATATTAAGTGTAAACTAGCAAAGCTAATCATGTTTTATTTTTATTTTTAAATAATGTAGATTGCTTTAGTTTAGTTAGATTTAGACAGATTCGTGGTGTGTACATTTATAAATAGATAATGTTATATTATAAATGTACTAATGTTTTTATTATTATTATTATTATTATTATTATTATTATTGTCAGTCCGATACTGATCATAACAGAAAACGCTCAATTGCACTGTTGCTGTGGTCCTCAGGTGATCTCAAATTCTGTCAGTGTCTATTCAGCTCATTCTGACTAGCTTTTAATCTAACTTTTTTTTTCTTGGCAACTTGTTTTTTTTTTCAAAACACCATTATGCTTACAAGTAAAAATACATAATGCTAGGACAGCCACCCATCAAGACAAGAATGCATTAGTGCGCCTTCAGAATCCACAGAGGACCACAGCGCACTCTTTACGCGCTCTTTGGCAATGGCAGATTTGAGCAAAACCTCCCCCAAGTCCCTGCATGAATGAGAGCGTAGACCAACACTGACGAAACACTCTTATCTCCGAACTATCTGAAATCAACGTAAACCCAATGGTTTCGGGGAGCGCGAGGGGAGATTACTTATCGGACAGCCTGGAGCGCCGCGTGAAACCCATCACACGCACCACCCAAATAATTGCAACTCAAAACTTTAGGACGAAAAGAAAATCCGCAGCGGAATAACTAATGAAAGAGCAGTACAATCATTCCATATTTTATTAAGATAGGCTATATACGTTATCCACTTCTACATCTTAAGATCGAATCATGTTCTGACACAAAGTGTGTGTTATTTCTACTCTAAATGCACCTTCAAATGACAGCCAATACAAATACGTTTTGCGCATTTATTTATGATGTCCATTACAATAATAATTTATTGTTGGGCGATAATGCTGAAACATTATAACTGTCCCAATGGTTCAGTAGTGACTGCTTGCAAGTGCAACCTTTCGGTGGCCATGCAGCCAGAGGTCCCAAAACTGACAAGTTCCCAAAGAGACATTTAGGCTATAGTTGAACGAAAATAGGCTACATAAGCAATACAATGCAATAGCTGTTATAGGATATATATAAACTGTAATAAAAGTAGCTCTCAAAAATATGATAATTACAGTTGTTTAATATGATGTCCTTATGGACAGTGGTTTTTATAGAAGTGGCAGGCCTATACTAATGCAAAAACGCTTGATTTAAAAAAAAATCAAGCAGTTTTGCATTAGTATAGGTCCACTTCTATTAAAACCACTGTCCAATTGACATCATATTAACAAAATAACTGTAATAAATATAGCCAATTACAAATTATATGACTCGTCTTATCGATGTAACCTATTCACTTCTGTCGTGTAAGTATGATACGGCATTCATAGCAGCATCTAATCTAATACATTTTGATTTAGGCTAGGTGCCACTAAATGAAAAAAAAAAAAAAAAGAAGTTAAAAAGTAAAAAGTGATTCATTGGATCTCTAAAGACTCAACTCCACTCAACAGAGAGACAAGTTTGAAAGAGTTACAATCAATTAAGTATAAAGTTATTATTAAACATAAGTATGCCTACTTACGAGTAAGGATCATGTTGTGTTTTCTACAAATCGCGAGAGTCCTGTTGCGATATGCTTCAGGAGTCCTCTTCGTTTTATTCCAACATTACAGCGAAGCTCGCATGTATTCCAATAGCCTGAAGTGAATTCGCAAATTCTATAATAATAAAAAATAATAATAAAAAAAAGTTCCTCCGAACTAAACAACGTTTATAGAAGGTCCAAAGACCAAAGAGGAAAATAGTAAATCCATGACTTATTTCCTTTCCTGTCTGCCCAGGGCAAAAAAAAAAAAAAAAAAATTCCTCAGAGAGCTGTGTTTGAAACGCCTGTGAACGGACTTGTCCGCGTGTGAATGTGAATGAACAGACTGATTCACTGTTTAGCAATGGGAGGCCGGAGAATGCTCCACCTCCCCGCCCAGGACAGCCTCAGGTGGGCTTTCGCTGCTCTAGACGGGGAGGTGGAGCTATCATTCAATTGCCAAAGCCTACTTTATTTGCATGTTTTTAGCGTATGCAGACAATAAAATAGTGACAGGAAAATAATAAAAAATTTAAAAAATGTTAATAATAATGCTGAGTAAATTAAGCACTCAACAAGATAATACACATTACACGACTGACAAAGAGGTATATTTTTAAATACAGCAATCAAATGATTTTCATGACGTTTGCGGAATGAGCCTAACCGTTCCCACTGATGCAAAGTTAGGCTACAAAAAGTGAAATTGTATTTTATTTATTGATTCATGATTTAGGATTAACATTATAGATTTAGGCTTAATTGCACGCAGCCGGGCTAGGTCCGATTAATAAATTACAGTTATTAAATGGTTAATTCATACAAATTAATTAGGATACATACAAATAAAGATAAACACCACTGCGCGCAAAATGCATTGGCGATTTACTTAATTCGCACTCTCCTTAAAGTCTGCTAAAACATATTTTTAATTTACTGGTCTAGCCTACTCCTTGCCTGTCTTTAATCTAAAATGCCCTCTCCCTCTCTCTCTCTTTTTAAAAGCGAATTTCAAATCATCCAAAAGTGAGAGTGTGGGTTCGAATAGCCTACTGTTCATTTGGCTGAACGACATTGTTTTGTGCTTAACTTTAAACTGCAATTAAAACGGCGCGCCGTTAGCATATCATTAGAGATCGTCATTAAGTAGTGGGGCCGTTTGAAAGCTGCTATTGTGGGACATGATGTTGTGAAAGGGGAAGACAATGAGTCCGTTCTGCTATGGTAATTCCAACAAGCCCCATCAACAGGCGTCCCTGATCCTAGTCTCTTCCCGCACGCACGCACGCACGCTCATAGGTGCTGCGGTGCAACAACTTTGCACAGTAAAGCAATACCTTCTATTGTGTAAGGAGCTCTTATTGAGATCAAACAAGCTTAAGGTCCTCTCTGATGCTTCCTGCTTTAGAAGTCAAAAGAAAGTCACGTTCACTTCCTTTTGCCGGTTCAATTAAAATTAAGACAAAGAATGGAGACCTATTCATGTAAGCCAGAAGTAAGTAGCCTAGATGGTTTATATAATTAAGCTATGTTCAGAATGGAATAGGTTTGTTTAATGGCTACAGAATCTGACAATAATTATTTTAAAAAAAGCAATGCATGCTATGAGAAAAGAAATGCAAAAACTTGCAAATAGTATGCAACACAGTTGTTATATCATAATTTTGCATATTTAATTCAGCAATTGCTGTTCAGTTACCACTTTGGAAATAATATTTTTATTTGTATTTATTTATTTTATTTGATTGGAGTCAGAAAGGAGAATGATTTTCGATCATTTTACTGATATCCAGTTTATTATTCATCATGCAAAATGACATTCTGAATATGCAGAGATTTAGAATGGTATAATCACATTATGCTATCCCATAAGGCCATGAAAGTGGCCTTCAAAGTGTACATTATACATATATACTGATAAAAAAAGATGTAAGTCTATGCTGAGCATAGCCTCTTTAATTAATCTTGTCCCGGTCTGTAAAACAGTGCAGCATGTCTGACTCACAAGGAAAAACTTATGCAGAGGAAAATTGCCTTACTTGTGGAATCTCTACATCAGCCTTTATTCCTCACTCTCCAGAAATGCAGAAACTGGATTCAGACATGCCAGAGAGATTGAGTGAGAGATGTGTGTGGTTTTAAAAACTGACTCACCAGATTCTCTTCCCGTCTGTCATGTGTATCTATTCTTTCACTCCACCCAATTCTATTATAAAACATAAAACCATTTAATTCTTAAAGCTACACTATTTAACTTTTTTGTCCAAAATTAAAACAATTTAAATGAGTAAAAACATTATCAATCCTTCTTTCAAAATGTGTTTTTTTTTGTCTTACCCTGATTCACTATGGAAAGATTATTCCAAGTGTTGCAGGATGGTTTTCGTGGGAAATTGCGTACATACTTGGCTACTTTGGTGTGGGAGTGGCATAATTTTCAATTGAAGAAAGGTTAATGGAGCATGCTAAATCAGGAACCCCCAGGGGAATCACCCGTAAAAAAAAAAAAAAAAAATCTGAACAGAAGAGAGTCTGCTGGCAAAAAGAGAATGTGCCAGAGCTCGTAATAAAACGAGAATCAACATGATCTAATGTTAACAAATGGAATCTTATTGTAAAGCGTTACAAATAAAATGAATAAATAAAATATTTACATTAATTTAAAATCTGTCTTCAGTTATTCTGTAAGTCTTTCTTTCTTATACAGAACACACCAAAAATGGCATTTTAAAGAATGTTTTTGTCCATATAATGAACGTCAATGGGGTCCAAAACCACATTGGACCTGACCCTACTAACTTCCAATGAATGGAAAAAGCACTTTTTCAAAATGTTCCTTTGTGTTCCACAGAAGAAATTAAGTCATGCACTCTTAGAAGAAAAGGTTCTAAATAAAACCATTAAAGGTTATGTCAGGCACTTCATATATTGAACTTTTTAGGGGTTACCATCATGTGACAATTTTATGGATTTAGTTTTAATTTGCTCAATTCAATTTTATGAATTAGACAGCTCATACACAATTTATCACTAGAAATTGTTAAATAACCTGTTAAACATGAAAGAGTTATGCAATTATTTAAAACATTTCTCCTAGAACAGATTTGACATAAAGGGATCTTTAATATTGAGTCAAGAACCCCAGGGTTTACCCCATTTAACCTTTTGTTTTATTATTATTTATAGGTATGGAACAAACATTATTGTAAGTATATGATAACTGTATTTTCATTTTTGGGTATACTATTCCACATTTTGTGTGTGCCGGCAAAAACAAAGACAATGTCCAAGTGCACTAAAAATGTCACCAACGGTTTGAACAAAAATTCCAACTGCTAAAAATGTGGTGCACAGAAAATGGACAGTGGAAATGGCCTGAACTGAAATTATATTTTGTGGACATTATATTTAGCAGAGCGCTTTTGCAAATTAAAGGAGCATATAAGAGACGCCACCCTAGCACTGTCTGACGTTCACATCCTGTACCTTTACTCCCACAATGCTTTGCCTCGCACAGAAACAGAAAATATGATGACTGCTGAGAATTTAGACGTTTGTAGTTATATGTGAATGTGACACCTTCATTTGCTTTATTAGTTCAGTCAGGCTATCTAGTTTTCATTCTATACTAAAGACTGAAACAAATGAACATAGTACTTTTGAATGTATTTGTGTGCATATTTCACAACAGGCCACTAGAGTAAATCCCAAAGTAAGACGAGGGGAAGCTACAGAAGAATATAATTGTTATTATCAGCTATTTATAAACCAGCACAGGCTCAAAACAATCAGAAATAGAACTGAGCAGGTGTGAGTGTGTGCATGTCTACATACCACATGTGGAAGTAAGCTGATATATTTTTGTTTGCGATTGTGCATGCTAAACAAATGGACACCTTGTGCATTAGTACATACTGTATTTCATCAAGAGCACATAAGCTGGATATGTATGTACAGAATGTGCCAGCTTTAATATCCAGAGAATAAAAACAGGAAAAAGCCACATACCTCTTACCCTGTTCTTACTGATACATCTCAGCCTCTCCCACTTCCACACAAACATGTGTACACTGACAACAACAAAGACACACATACAGTACACACTTCCTAATTCTAAATTTAGGGCTCATTTTTATTTTTAAAGTTATACATTGTAAAACGAACAGCTATCGCAAAAATAAATGTTAGTTAAAGCTATTTTTTTTCTAATTTCTTTTTTATTAAATTAGTTTTACACAATAAACACTAAAATGCTCATTTAAAAATGCTTACTTGAAATAATTTTCTTAAAGTTTCTTAATTATTGTCGTCAATAATTGTATCGGTTAAAACTCATATTTGATAACCAAAATGACATATTTAAACGTGTTTTCCTTGTAAATAAATTCTTCAAGCCTTTAAATAGCTTGAATGCACCCTTTCTTCATTTAGTGTATGCGGTTCTATGAATATGCAAATTAGCCCTACCTCCACTCACTCACACCAGCTCAGAGATCCTGATTGGTTACACGGTAGTTTGTGACGTCAGAAACACCAGCGATTTCAAACCGCATTTGGTTCACTGCAGTTTTAAGGAGAAAATAACTCAGCAATTGTTTTGACTTATGAATTTGCACACGGTTTGTCTTAAAGCATATTAAAAACACCACATATAAACAACATTAAAAGCTTGATATTCACCACAGGGGGACTGTATTTTGAAAGTACTTTTTGAAAGTAAAATCATCTGGTAACACTTTAATAAGTTCTTCATTGTTAACATTAGTTAATGCATTAACTAACAAAACAATTTGCAATATATTTTCATGGTATTTTTAACCTTCGTTAATGCTAATGTAAATTTTAAAATACAACTGTTCATTGTTTGCTCAAGTTAGTTCTGAGTGCACAACTTATGTTAACAGAAACAACTTTTGCACTTGAAAATATACTAGCAAATGTTGAAATGAACTAAGATTAATAAATGTTCGGAGAATTATTCATTCTTAGTTCATGTTAACTAGTGTAGTTAAAGGCAGGGTAGATGATTTGTTCCAGAAACATTTTGTGTTACGCTGGCTGAAAGTCTCTTGTGGCGCTTTAGTTTGCTCCATGCTGTCGATGTTCATGTGTTTTGAAGGAGTGGCTTGGGAAACGCTCTGAAGGGAGGGTGGGATCTTCTGCTTTCAAAGCTTGCTAGCCTCTCGGTAAATTGCCCACCCTACCTTTAATGTTAACTTTACAACTATTTTTGTTCAAAAGCCTATTATTTTGATTTTATTATAGTTCATGTGTTCTTAGTTCCTTTTATCCTCAGTCCCTAGTTTTCCAAGTATTCCCTTGTTTGTTACTATAGTTTCTGATTATGTTCTCCACCCATTTATGAATCATTATTCTGTCTGTTTATACTCATTGGTTCCTTCAGTTCATGGTCGGTTATTGTCTTTGTTTGAAAGCTGTTACTTTTACGCTTGCCTTTACCTTCATGTTTTGAATGATCTTCTTGTTTAATTTATAAAAAACTGTTGCAAAGTGCTCCTTTCTTTCTTTCTTTCTTTCTTTCTTTCTTTCTTTCTTTCTTTCTTTCTTTCTTTCTTTCTTTCTTTCTTTCTTTCTTTCTTTCTTTCTTTCTTTCTTTCTTTCTTTCTTTCTTTCTTTCTTTCTTTCTTTCACTCACAAAAAAACTTACTGACTCCAAACATTTGAGCACCAGTGTAACAGGCATTCATTGATTAATTTCCATTTTTTTACAATTCTGAACTGACATCTGGATATGCAATCAAATTTAAAATTTTTATCAATGTAATTGGCAATAAACTATTTAATAATTTTGAACATACGCTTGATATTAGATTTGCTGACTTGCAAAATGTCCCTACATTTTCTGAAGGTAACGCAATTTATAACTGCTTTGGCAGTTCCCCAATCCATTCCTGATTTTTCCATGAGCTAAGCGGTCTTACGTGTATCAGAGGCATTAGTGTACACAGCTGTTATGGAGATATATACAGAGCGCAGAGATGGAGGACTTCTGGCTCTCTTCAGAAGCTGTCTGGAATCCAAGAGGCCCTGAGGGAGATGACTGAGATAGACTCTCTCCAACATGGACTCAATTGATTTTTGACAAGTCTGAGATTCTGAATTTTTGCCCATAATAGGGGTTAAAAGGTGAATGCACGTCCTAGTGTGGGAATGAACGATGATTATGTCCAAGCATGTGTAGCAGAGCCACATGCGTGTCTAGAAAATAGCCAACAAATGTTTAGCGGTAACAGTGGTGGGATTCACAGGCCATCGGCCACGAAGGGATGAGCCAGGCATGGCATTCACTCAAGAAGCAAACATACATTACTGTGTATGAGTGAGAAAGTCAAGGTTACAGGGTACTTAGTAGTTTAATGAAGTTAGCAACTATGGGAAGGAAAATGTTTATGTTTATGCATTTTTACTTTATAGACTTGAGAAATCTGATTCAATATTAACAATATAGTAATATTGTTGAAATCACATTTGAGCTGTATGCCTGAGCTGTAAGGCATGTGTACACCAAAAGTACCTTCTACGGTATTCAGGTGTGAATCAAATAATTCACACCTGAAGTGTACACCAAAAGTACCTTCTGTACACCAAAAGATCAGCCTATTTTGTTTTTTGAATGCTGTTCTCCTAATACCCAAACTAAATCCTTGGCCAATTAGCTATAAAGTCAAATGTGTTTGGAACAAAATTAGGTAATGTAAGTAATGACAAAACTGTCCCTTTTAAGAAAGCCATCAGTTAGCAACAAAAGAGTTGGACACATTCATCCCTAATTGAAATTCATCTATTCCTCACTGACAGAGAACTGCAGGTCCCTTGTGTTCCGTTGTTTTTTTTTTTAATCAGTGGCACAGAATTAATGACAAATGCAACTCCAACATCCCTGAACATCCACACTCCATCTCTACCACACTTCTTTTTCAGTTCTCTTTTTCATCTGTTGTTCTCACATTCCTGGCTATATGAGGCTATATTAGAAGACGGCTGCAACTAACACTCAAGTTGTAGCCGTCTTCTAATTTAGCCTCATTGGTCAGCTGGCCGAATAGCATAGTTCCCTTTCAAGGGAACTCGAGCTGCGTCGAACGCTGCGGGAACGCCTCTGCGTTGTGCGTCATGAAGCACGTATGGAATCAGCCCAATGGAGAGATGAAACGTCATAGGCGAGTGACGTCATCGACCAGGAAACTATAAAGCACCCCAAAAACATAAGCGCAGTAGCTTCTGTGCCTTCAGTCGCGCTACATGTGAATCTGTCCCTGTGTGATATTGTTTGTCTTACATACCCTGCACCACACAAACAATTTATCCTATATATATATATATTGAGAGATTATGGCGGACGAACAGCAGTTTAGAAAGTGTGTTCCTCCCTGCTCGCGTTATTTAACGAGCGGGGATACACATGATCTTTGTGTTGTTTGTTTGGGAGTTCAGCATGCCCAGTTTGCTCTCGAGGGAGCAGACTGTGAGCATTGCGAGCGTTTGCCGTTAAGGACGCTCCGCTCCCGCCGATCGCTCTTTGAGGAGAGCGGTTCGGTGCGCGCTCCCCGCGGTTCGGGTCCCGCTTCTGCCGAGGCAGAGCGGCGGCGCTTATCGTGGGGATCGCAGATGGATCTCTCAGCGGGGGTTGAGACGGGCGCTGCCTTATCTCTCCCTTCACCTGTGAGATCCAGTGCCTCATGCCTGGGTTCGGAAGCACGCGCTGCGGTTTCTTCCGCTCGGGATGAGGCACCCGTACTACAGCTATCCAGTTCTGAGGAGCTGGATGTTGTTAGTGTGGAGGGAGAGACTGAGGATTCGCCACCTCACTCTCCCGAAAGTGATGAGCTTATGGAGGTTTTAACACGAGCTGTTGAAAAACTCAGTATTGAATGGCCAGTGATTAGACAGGAGTCTGTGTCAAAATCGAAACTTGATGAAAGATTTTTGCCCTCACGTGTTCAGCCTCCACGCCGGTGTCTGCCGTTCTTTCACGATCTCCACACTGAGGTGTCGAGATCGTGGAAGAAACCGGTTTCATATAGAATATTTAGTCCCCAGACATCAACATATTCAAATATAATGGGGGCTAGATCATATGGTTATGGCGCTTTGCCTCGCGTGGAAGAGACGCTCGCGAGCTATCTCTCCCCCGAGGCGGCGTCATCTTTTAAAACACCGGTATTACCCACCAAGCCCCTTAGAAATACATCTGCTTTGGTGGGTAAAGCGTATTCGGCTGCAGGTCAGGCTGCGTCATGTCTGCATACAATATCAATCTTGCAGGCATACCAGGCTGACCTGCTGAGGGACGTGAGTGAGAGTGAGGCAGTCAGTACTGACGTAGTTCGAGAACTGCGTCAGGCTGCTGATTTATCCCTGCGCGCCACCAGAGAATCGGCCAAGCTAGTGGGTCGATCTATGGCAGCTCTGGTGGCCGCAGAAAGACATCTCTGGTTAAATCAGACAAATATGAAAGACAAAGAAAAAGCTTTTCTTTTAGATGCTCCTCTCTCTCCATCGGGGTTATTTGGCGAAGCTGTTAATTCTGTTATAGACAAATTCCAGGAAGAGAAAAAACAAGCTGCAGCTTTCAAAAAATTTCTCCCGTTAAAAATTCACGTCCCTGGGGCTGCTGGGCGGGAGCAGCCCCGGCTGTCTACAAGCTCATCCCATAGGGCGCAGCAGAAACAGAGTGTCGCGTCTCGTGCTCCCCCTGCTGGACAGTGGGCTCAGGCGCGGCACTCTCAGCCGAAGTCTTCTAGCAATAGACCTGATCTGAGGACAGTGATATTGTCTAAGAAGGCTTCGGCTAAGAAGAAGTCCTGACGCCGAGGCGTTCAGGATGCTGAGGGTGGTCCCCACCGAGGCGGAAAGGAGTTCACCTCTCTTTACGGTGCCCATTCTTCCTCGGTGCCCTCAGGGGGCCGTTCTGCCAACCCCGCCTTCATGCCGGGGCGTAGGCGGTCCCAGCGAGCGTTTTCCCGAGGGACGCTCGCTCCCTCTGAAAAAAAAAAAAAAAAAAAAGCAGAAGCAGAGTGTCGCGTCTCGTGCTCCCCCTGCTGGACAGTGGGCTCAGGCGCTGCACTCTCAGCCGAAGTCTTCTAGCAATAGACCTGATCTGAGGACAGTGATATTGTCTAAGAAGGCTTCGGCTAAGAAGAAGTCCTGACGCCGAGGCGTTCAGGATGCTGAGGGTGGTCCCCACCGAGGCGGAAAGGAGTTCACCTCTCTTTACGGTGCCCATTCTTCCTCGGTGCCCTCAGGGGGCCGTTCTGCCAACCCCGCCTTCATGCCGGGGCGTAGGCGGTCCCAGCGAGCGTTTTCCCGAGGGACGCTCGCTCCCTCTGAGGAGGGTCTCACAGCAGTCAAACCAGTCGTTCCCTGCCGGTGCGCCGTTACAGGGCGCTGTGTTTGCTGCTCAAGTTACACCAGAGGCCAGTCTCGAGAGACTGGTACCCTTAGTAGATTTTCTGGCAGAGTGGAAAAGCCTTCCAAGAATATCTCATTGGGTCCTGCAGACAGTAGAAAGAGGATATGCTATCCAGTTCAGGTGTCGTCCACCAAAATTCAGAGGGGTTCTGCACACAGTGGTGGGCCCCGAGCAGGCTCTGGTAATGGAACAAGAGGTGAAAACGCTCCTCCAAAAGGAGGCTATAGAACGGGTTCCTCCTCCCAGTTTGGAGTCAGGTTATTACAGCCGATATTTCATCGTTCCAAAGAAGGATGGGGGGTTGCGTCCAATTTTAGACCTGCGCCTATTGAATCGCTCGGTAGGGAAGCTAAAATTCAAGATGCTCACTATCAAGCAGATCGTGTCTCAAATCAGATCCGAGGACTGGTTTGTCACGATAGACCTAAAGGACGCATACTTCCACATTTCCATCCTTCCACAACACAGGAAGTTCCTGAGGTTCGCCTTCGGGGGCGAAGCGTACCAGTATCGGGTTCTTCCGTTCGGCCTAGCACTCTCTCCCCGAACTTTTACGAAATGCATGGATGCAGCTCTGGCACTGCTGCGGCTCCAGGGCGTCCGCATTTAAACTATATCGACGATTGGTTGATTCTGGCTCAATCGGAGCATCAGGCGATTCGGCATCGAGATGTCGTTCTCGCCCATATCAAAAAGTGGGGGTTGAGGCTCAACGCCAAAAAGAGTGTGATTTCTCCAGTACAGAGGACCACTTTTTCTGGGCGTGGTTTGGGATTCGACGACGATGCAGGCACATCTGTCTCCTGCTCGTATAGCTTCGATTCTCTCAGCCATCAAACAGGCAAAGCTAGGCCAGTCACTCACTGTGAAAAGATATCTGAGGATTCTGGGTCTCAGGGCAGCAGCATCCAACGTTATACCTTGCGGCCTGCTGTACGTGAGACCACTGCAGTGGTGGCTCAGGTGGTGGAGCTCCTATGGAAACATTTCGGTCGTGCCGAGGCAGACCTATTTGCATCCAGGGAAACATCACACTGCCATCTGTGGTTTTCCCTAAGTCCTCCAGCCCCTCTGGGGTTGGACACAATGGTACAGGAGTGGCCGAGGTCACGCCTGTACGCATTTCCCCCGATTGCTCTGCTCCCAGGAGTTCTGGAGAGGGTTCGCCGGGACGGGGTCAGTCTACTGTTGGTAGCCCCGTACTGGCCGGCCCGAGTTTGGTTTTCGGACCTAATTTCTCTCCTCTGGAGATTCCGTTGAGGAGGGACCTTCTCTCTCAGGCGAGCGGGTTGTTACTTCACCCCCGCCCAGATCTATGAAGGTTATGGGCTTGGCCTCTGAGGGGGCCCAGCTCATAGAGTCTGGTCTCTCAACCGAGGTTGTTGAGACCATTCTTCACTCCAGAGCTCCATCCACGAGGAAGCTTTATGCCTTGAAGTGGAAACTTTTCACTTCTTGGTGTGGAGAACACCTGCAGGACCCAGTTAACTGCCCAGTGGGTGCAGTGCTGGAGTTCCTGCAGGAGCGCTTCTCCACAGGGTTATCCCCCTCCACACTAAAGGTGTATGTGGCGGCACTAGCTGCTTACCACGTCCCTTTCAGTGGAGTTTCTCTTGGGAGACACCCGCTTGTAACTCGTTTCCTCCGTGGCACTTTGAGGCTGAGGCCAGCAGTTCGTACGAGGGTGCTGACCTGGGATCTGGCCATTGTATTGGAAGGTCTTTCCCTAGCTCCTTTTGAACCTATCGAAGAAGTTCCTGAGAAGTTTCTCACTTTTAAAACTATCTTTTTACTTGCTATCTCCTCATTAAAAAGAATCGGAGATTTGCAGGCTCTGTCCGTGTCACCCTCGTGCCTGGAATTTTCGCCTGGCATGGTTAAGGTTTTTCTGCATCCTAGACCAGGTTACGTTCCCAAGGTCCCTACTAATGTTGTTAGACCTACGGTTCTGCAGGCTTTCTGTCCTCCTCCATTTATGTCATCGGACCAGGAGAAACTTAATTTACTCTGCCCTGTTAGGGCGTTAGACGCTTATGTCCACAGAGCTGCCCTGTGGAGGAAATCAGAACAACTATTTGTATGTTTCGGGCCATCCAGGAAAGGGTGCCCTGCGTCTAAACAGAGAATGAGCAAGTGGGTGGTCGAGGCTATCTCACTTGCTTATGAGTCGGCTGGTCAGCCTTCACCTTTGGCTGTTCGAGCCCACTCTACTAGGAGTATGGCTGCTTCCAAAGCTCTATTATCGGGGGTTTCCCTGAGTGATGTTTGTGATGCGGCTGGATGGTCTTCACCGCATACCTTTATTAAGTTCTATGACCTAGACTTAAGTTCTACCCCTGGGGCACAAGTGCTCTCGTCCTCTGTGCGCTAGTTCTCACATGGCGGTCATTTGGTCCTATGGCGACGTGGGTATTCGCGTTCCCGCAGCGTTCGACGCAGCTCGAGTTCCCTTGAAAGGGAACGTCTCGGTTACGTATGTAACCCTAGTTCCCTGATAGGGAACGAGACGCTGCGTCGTTCCGCCATACTCCCGGCACTCCCGTTAGCGCTTCCTTCAGGCCTATCAGAAGCTACTGCGCTTATGTTTTTGGGGTGCTTTATAGTTTCCTGGTCGATGACGTCACCCGCCTATGACGTTTCATCTCTCCATTGGGCTGATTCCATACGTGCTTCATGACGCACAACGCAGAGGCGTTCCCGCAGCGTTCGACGCAGCGTCTCGTTCCCTATCAGGGAACTAGGGTTACATACGTAACCGAGACGTTTTCCCACAATGAAAGTGAAAGGCCTCTTTGAAACTATAATAACTATGAAGCTTTAAGGATGGAATGGATGTTAGCTACTGAAGTTCACAAATGCCCCATAATCCACCGAAGACCAAGCCAAATAAACTTTGGGAAAATGAACTTCAAGTTCGGGAAAAAAAGAGCATTTTGTTGCTCATAAGAATCTAAAATCCATGATAAGTATTCAAAACATTCTGCTGTAGAAGTGTGTGCTGAGTTTCAAAATGTAAATGGTACAACATTGTACAGTATGTTGTGACTGGAGCAGAATTTTAGCACTTAGTGTTGGATAAATATTTTCAAGCAAAGTGTTATTCTTATATTTAAACAAATATTTCTGATGATGGATTTCAAGGCTCATACTCAAATCATGCAGTAGTAAAGGAATTTAAAACATAATGATAAAATTAACTAACTGCGTGTTGGGGGTAACACATTACAAGTAACGCGAGTTACGTAATCAGATTACTTTTTTCAAAAAAATTGTTTTTGCTGCTGACCATCGATGATCGAATTCAGCCTGTAATCCAGAATAGCAGCACAGCTGAAAGGTTTGTTTGAGCTGCACCCTCTACTGTACAAGCGAGAATTTGCATTTCTTTCAGCATGAGGCTTTTTCATTTCACTGTTGGTGTGAAAGGGCCTTTACATTTGGCAAAAATATAACTTTTTTGTTATAAAAAAACAAACAAGCAAGCCCGGCCCAGGCAAGAAAAAGTCATGCAAAAGTGACATAATGCATTACTTTCGATAACAAGTAACTAAGTGACGCAAGTAGTTACTGTTTTAGGGAGTAAGCCTGGTTTCTCCCAAGGTTTCTCGCAAGGTTTTTCTCTCCATTCTGTCACCTGATGGAGTTTTGGTTCCTTGCCACTGTCGCATTTGGCTTTTGGCTTGCTTAGTTGGGAACATTTAATATTCAATGTTATTGATCTGCATTGACACCATTATATGAGACCTGAACTGAGCTGGACGATGACATCACTGTTTTCTCTAGAGCGGCTATACATATATATCAATGAAGTAAATTAATATTTTTTTTACAACAAAAATGAACCATCACTGAACTTACTTAAGCTGGACTATGATGCTATTTTCTTCTAGATCTGCTGTACACATTACTCAAAGTAACTTTCCACAACACTGATTATGAATGAATGAATATAATATGAATAAATGCTTTACAAATTGTTGGTCAGTTCATGATATCTAATGCCTTGAACAGTTGTATACTGTATAAGCAATACCACATTTGTAGTTGTGCCATTGGTTTTGAATAGTAATGCGCCAAAGCACAAACATGTTGGTATTCTGTTCACTTTTGTGATATTGAGTATAGGAATGAAACAAATGTTGCTGACATACATGTATGCAGCAAAAACAAAGCAACACATGCGCACACTTGCATTACCACTCATTCTTAGAAATGTGTATGCATGATGGGCAATGGACCCACCACCTCCAAATAAAGGCTCATATTTTTTCAATTAGTCATGCATGAAGAGAAGAGATTACAGATGGTTTCCTTTAGTCGGCAGACACATGCAGAGACAGTCGGGCATGAGTGTGTGCATGTGTGAATGTGTACATGTGTGAATGTGAGCACGTGGAAGCCAGTGAAAAAGAGATCAAGAGTTCAACATAAGAGCAAAAGATGAAGTAGCCAGAGTGATGTTTACTTTTCCACAGCTCAATTGACATAAGTCTTCTTTTATGTATTCATATTACCATGAGTCGTTTTTGGATCCCCTCTCCCTTTTTCTCTCCTACTGGGCCTCTGGTAATAATTCAAAAGGTTGTCATTAATCTTCCTCACTTGAAATGTCTGATTCTGCCCTCATATAGATTCGCATCAACACTTTCAGCTGCTTCAGTAGTCTTTGAGTCTTTAGCAGGCATGGTCCATTTCAGATAACTGATGTTTAATAAAGAGATTTGGTAGTGGAGAGATGTAACCAGAGAGACTGGTAAACCTTTCCAGCCTTTACTCACCTCCTCGAACCAAATGATGATAAATATGATTTTGCATGAACAGATTCTCTAACCGCTAGATCGTAAACTACGGTCAATTTAAAGTCAGAGTTGAAAAAACAAAGACCAGCATAAGCTGAAATGGTTTTTACAAGAGGACTCCTTTAGCATACAGAGAACTGCACTGTTTCATGCCATGTTCAAAAATACTTCATAGAAGTCTAGTCAGGAAACCACTGGCATACTTCTGCATGACTAATAAAAAACAAACAAATGACTGCGGAGACAACAAAAAGGAATATTTTGGGCTCTAGAGCCCAAAATATTCCTTGGAAAGTTGGAAAGTTGTAATCCTTGGAAAGTTGTAATCCTTGGAAAGTTCCGAAGGCGCTTGCTTGTTTTATATCAGGGGTTAAATTCAGCAGGAACAATACTGAACAGTGTTCTGGTAACTCTTTGTTGTAAAAAATATACATATATTTGCAGGTTTTTTTTTTTTTTTTTTTGGTCAATCTATCCCATTTTCTGTATGATCTACTTTTTGTCTCCATGTAGTAAGTGTACTTTTTCAAAGACACTTTCTTCTTAATCTTACAGTTCAATCAATATAATCACATAGCTACTTAATTACTGACATAATGTTATAAAACTGGTCCCCTGGTGTAGCCTGGCTTCTTCCAAGATTTTTTCTCTCTATTACCCAACATCATAGAGTTTTTTGTTCATTCCAACAGATGTCTTCAGTTCAGGTGCTTGTCACTTATCACCATGTGCTACTCTGAATGAACTCAAAATTAAGATTTAAGGAAATAGTTAAGTACTTAGTTAACTTAGAAGCTAACTAAAGAGCCAAATTAGAAAGAATGTCAACTGTTAGCATGCTAAGCTGTACGACAACAAACACAGGGGTCAACTTGGGCTAGGTATTTTTTGAGAACAGTGTTGAATATCAAAAATCTGTTCAGTCATTTCTGCGCGTTTCGGTTCAATGATCATCTGATCAGATTTTGGAAAAGTCGGACAATTTGCAGGAGGAGTAGCACCATTTACTTCAAAATGGCAGACAAACAAAATCATGGAAAATGTCAAATGAAATGAAAAAAATTGGACAGTGTTTTCAAAAGTTATAAGAGTTTTTGCAAACAAAACCTTAAATCTTTGGAAAAGTAGGTGGCGCTGTGTTCAAACTCCTCAGGTACCTTCATGACATGCTAACGATGATCTCGTTTTGTGCTGATATCACGAATCGTTCAAAAGATATTGCCATTTATGATAAAATTCTAAATGGTGGGCCAATGGTTCATCTGATCCTGGCAAAATCAGTATCCACAGATTCAGAATGACACAAGAAATCCATGGGCAGAGTTTTTTTAATGTATATTTTAATAACAAAGGGTTCAAAAGAACATAATAATATGGAATAATAATAAATCAAACTGACAATTACAATAGGGGCTACAGCCCCTCTGGGGCTTGACCTCTAATACTACTATGATCATTAATTGAATTCCTTATTTTGCTGTAAACATGTTTTATCGTCACAAAAGGTAAACAAAGGTGTCAACATTACAAATGTAATATTGCTTTATCATTATCTAACACTTCTTTTTGTTGAGCACCTTCATGAGCAGCATTCTCATCCCAATGATGCGGCTAACAAGCAAAGATCAGGACATCCTGTTGTTTACAGAGTTGTTTACATGACCGCAGTGATCTTCCAGATTGTATCGGCCACGCTAAATTTGGTTAATGTCAGTAACTCACCAGATTGTTGATTCACAACATGAACTTCAGCTTGTTTTTCTGGTGTGCATGGCAATAATAAGATAACAGACAAACCAAAATGCAGTCATTTAAGAGCTTTTAAGGGAGCACATAATCTGGTTTATCTTTGTCTTGTGTGACTAATGCGCTTTCATGAGCTAGCATTTCAAAGCAGATGTCATGCTTCAGAAGTGTTATATGGCAGACGAACACTCAGACAGATGGGCTAAAATATTATTTGGCTGTGATTTCATGGATCATGATTCATGTGGATTCCTATCACTGGCGCAATAATGTGCAGCTTCAGTACTGCGTAAACTTGGCCAAGGTGTGATCGAATGTGTTGCCTGCCAAGCATGTGCCAGTCGACAAACTACGACTGTGAATTAGTCATGGCCTTGGGCGAAGATATCTTATAATACTGCTTAAATAAACATTCACAAAGTAGGCTTCACATACAGGTTACAATTTGTAACACAGAACACAATGAAAAGACCAATATAAAAGTATAGGCAAAGTATACCTGTAAATGCCAAACATTTCTATAGTCTTAGGAATGTGTCTTTACAGTCCAATACCTCTTTACACTGCTGAAAATACAAGGATTGTTCACACCAGGCGTAAGTCAGTCAGCTTTACTGGGAAGATCATGCTAGTTGACCAGCATTTTGGCAGGTGAAAAGCATGTTTATACTGGTCTACAAGCCAAACCAGCAACATAGCAGCATAAAACAATCTTAACCAGCATGGAAATTCAGCTGGATAAATATAAGAAAAAATATCATCAGTCAAGTAGACAGAGAACTGTGAAATACAAGCTGAGATCCATTTACTGGGAATTCTGCTAACTTTTGGTGCAGCAGATGGGTTCAGGACTTATGGCTGAGGCAGCATATGGTCCGAGCCTCTGCACGGACAGTCAATGGATTACACAGCAACAAGCACCTAACATTACTTTTCCTGACCTTCGACCCTGAACTGAACTCTCACCTCAGATGAAGCATATTGAACCAGGAGCCATGTCCAAACCAAACCAAACCAGGTGGACACTAGGAAAAATGTGGCGTAAAAAGAGATTGCAGAATTGTCATGGCCATTCAAACTGAGGGGTCGCATGCAGTGGTTTTAAATACAACCAAAAAAAGAAAAGAAAAAAGAAAAATTAATTATTAAAAATTAAGTTGCATGGTTCTTTGAGGTATTTGTGAAAAAATTAGGTCCCCTTAAGGGCATGTGTGTGAATTCTACAGAAGTGAGAGTGGGTGGGGTGATTTCTTGGATTTTCTTAAGAGGTGGGGTCTGCTAGTGGGCACAGAGAGGACCATTGAAGCCAGACATTTAGCAAACTTTTTTCAACATAGCTCTTCTTAAAAATCTAACAAGTCTCCATTGGTAAGTCTTAAAGACCACTGTCCCTATCGCTCTGCTGAAGGCGCATATGGATCTTAATCTTGCGGCCCAGACCAAGCTGAGTGCTCTTGAGAAGGAATCTATGGAATCCTATTGACCAAGATGAATAAACAAACACATTATGTGCAAGGGGATTTGATTAAAAAAGAATGACGCAAGTCAGCCCAGGTGTTTCAGTCTACTCTATGCATTCCTCAAAAACTCTTTCCTAAAACCACTAATTTTGAAATAGTTTCTCACTCTGTTTCATACTGTGCAGGTCAGAGAGCCTCTATATATGCCTGAAATGGTACTCAAAGTGTTCTTTGTAATGTGTTTGGGGTGAATATATTCATGTCTAATATTTGCTCAGCCACATTCTTGAGCAGTTCATATAAATAGAACTAAACATATGGCTAAACTGGTATATACGCTCAGTTATTTTAAGGTTTTACAAACTTTTTATTACCAAGAACCCCCAAAATATGAAAGAGACCTCTTTCTGAAAATATTAAGGAAGCCACATTTATACTGTATGATAACAAAAGTGTGATATTATAAAGATAGCATGTTGTTTCCTAAGTGGCAAATTATTGAACAATTATATTCAATAATATTTATTTAAGTGTAAGTTAAGTTATTTTTTTCTCTCTCTATCAACTATTAATGTTAGATGTATTCAATAAAACATGTATTTATATAACTGTCACGATGCGCTCCACGACGCATCCTCCTGGCCTCACCAAATCACTCTCTCCTGAGTTCTAGGACTTCACTCCCTTCACTAATCACCTCCTTCCATCCCTGTCTCATCTCCATCATCTCAGCCACCTGTTCCCACTCAGCTCCCCTTTATCTGGACCTTGCTCCCCTTTGTTCTCTGTGAGGTCTTGTTACTGCCACGGCGTGCAACTCTGAGCAATCTTCTATATTTCCACGTATTCCTGGTTCCTTGATTCTCGCCTGTTTTACCCATTACTCTGTGAACGTTTGCCGCCTGCCTTCGACCCTTGCCTGGTAACCACTCTGAGTTTGGACTGCCCCAGTATATATTCTACCCTGTGCTTCCTCTGTTTTCTGCCTGTTTGTGTTCATCATTAAAGTTATTGCACATGGATTCGGACGCCTCTGGCTCTTCTTCACAGAAGACCTCACCAATACAGGATCCAGCAACCTTGCATCGTCTAGCCTCAGAAGTCACCAATCAAGCTTCCGTACTGGTCGTTCATCAACAGCAGCTTGAGAAATTAACTTCACTTACCGAAGAACTGGTGAGATCCATGCGGTCCCTCACGACGCAAACCGCCGACGCTGCTCAAACCACTGCACCTCCAGATCAACCATCCTCCAGTGTGAGTAACATTCCAGCTTCCAATAATCCTCGTTTATCATTACCCGACAAATACGACGGCTCGTCAGCAGCATGCAAGGGTTTTCTTCTGCAAAGCACTCTGTATATTAACCAGCAATCCCACCTCTTTTCAAACGACGACAGCCGGGTCTCTTTCATCTGCTCGCTGCTGACTGGGAGGGCACTGGAGTGGGCGACAGCGCTTTGGGCAGGTGGTCAGCTGACTTTCCCCTCTTATAACGACTTTCTCGCCCAATTCAGAGAGGTTTTCGAGCATCCAGCCGGCGGAAAGGAACCGGGCGAGCTGTTACTGTCTCTTCATCAAGGAGGATCTTCCGCAGCGGATTACACCCTCAACTTCCGCACACTCGCTGCACAGACAGGCTGGGAGGAGGATCCCCTGAAACTGCTTTACCGCAAGGGTCTGAATTCCGATTTACAAGGAGAGCTGGCTTGTCGGGATGAGGATAAAACTCTCAGTCAGCTGATGAATCTAACCATTCGCCTTGATAATTTGATGCGAGCGCGGCGCACCCCGCTCAAACACCGGGTCGTTGTAAATCCTTCTGTCAGTTCTGAGCCTGAACCCATGCAAATCGGCTTCACGCGCTTATCCACTGAGGAGCGTGAGCGAAGAATGCGCAACAACCTCTGTCTTTACTGCGCCCGTACTGGTCACATGAGGTCAACATGTCCTGTAAGACCCACCTCGAGAGATTCTGCTGCGGTGAGTTCCCGTGTTCGTTCTCTCAACTCTCTTACTTTAGAGGTATCTTTCTGTTCTGATGAGGGTATTGTTAATGTAAATGCTTTGATTGATTCGGGGGCAGCAGGAAATTTTATTGACCTCACTTTTGCTAAAACTCATAATTTCTCTCTCAAACCATGTGAACCCCGGGTGTCAGTGGCAGCATTAGACGGACGACCCCTGGGATCAGGCAAGATACAGTATATCACTCAACAGTTAACCCTTAATGTCGGCACTCAGCACTCGGAGACCATCCAACTTTTCACCATAAATTCACCGCTGCACCCTGTGATTCTCGGTTTTCCCTGGCTGGAGAAGCACAACCCCTACATTTCGTGGTCCGAGAGGAATGTAATTCAGTGGTCATCTTTTTGTTTAACAAACTGTCAACCTGCTGTCCTAGGTCCTGAAACTGTTTCCAGCCGCTCCGAGAATCCTGACCTATTGGGGGTTCCCACTGAATACCATGATCTTGCTCTGGCCTTTAGTGAAGGAGAGGCCTCTCAACTTCCCCCACATCGACCTTGGGATTGCGCCATTGAACTTCTTCCTGGAGCTAACCCGCCCCGTGGGAGAGTCTATCCGTTGTCCCAACCTGAGACCGACACGATGAAATCTTACATTGAAGAACAACTCGCTAAGGGCTTCATTACTCCTTCCACTTCTCCCGCCTCAGCTGGGTTTTTCTTTGTCAAGAAAAAGGATGGAGGTCTCCGTCCTTGTATTGACTATCGCAGTCTAAACGAGATCACTGTGAAGTACTGCTATCCTCTGCCTCTGGTCCCCGCTGCACTGGAAATGCTCCGCACCGCCAAGTTCTTCACCAAACTGGACCTGCGGAACGCCTACAACCTGGTTCGTATTCGAGAGGGTGACGAGTGGAAGACTGCCTTCTCTACGACCACCGGGCACTACGAATACCGGGTTATGCCGTTCGGGCTTTCTAACAGTCCTTCTGTCTTTCAGGCCTTCGTAAATGAGATCTTCCGGGACATGCAGAACCAGAGAGTCATTGTCTACATTGACGACATCCTCATTTACTCTGATACCCTCGAAGCACACGTCCGGGATGTGCGAGCCGTACTTCAACGCCTCATCGACAACCAGCTATATGCCAAGGTCCAGAAGTGTGAGTTCCACCAGACCCGAATTGCGTTCCTGGGGTATGTCATCAGTGCTGAGGGAGTCATCATGGACGACAGTAAGGTCCGAGCAGTAGTCAATTGGCCTCGACCCACCACCGTGAAAGAATTGAAGCGTTTCCTGGGCTTTGCCAATTTCTACCGTAGATTTATTCGTAATTTCAGCACCACGGCGGCACCTCTCACATCCCTCCTACAGGGGGGGAGGCAACATTTGAAGTGGTCTCCAGAATGCTCTTCCGCGTTCGAACGACTCAAGGAGAAGTTCACTACGGCACCCATCCTTCATCATCCGGACCCCGAGCGTGAGTTCATCGTGGAGGTGGATGCTTCGAATTCAGGAATCGGCGCCATTCTGTCCCAACGACACGGTAATCCAGCCAAGATGTTTCCATGCGCCTTCCACTCTCGTAAGCTCACTTCGGCCGAACGCAACTACGATGTGGGTGACAGGGAGCTTCTCGCCATGAAGGCCGCCTTCGAGGAATGGAGACATTGGCTGGAGGGTGCTCGTCTGCCTTTTACTGTCCTCACCGATCATCGCAACCTCGAGTACATCAGGTCAGCAAAACGTCTGAATGCCCGACAGGCCAGGTGGTCTCTCTACTTCTCGAGATTCCACTTTAAGATCACGTATCGTCCAGGTTCCAAGAACGGCAAAGCCGACGCCCTGTCTCGCCAATTTGACAGTAAATCCGATCATCCCGAGCCCAAGTACATTTTGCCATCTACCCTCATCGTAGCCCCTGTTCAGTGGGACATCATGACAGAGATCTCTGCCACACAAGGGGATCATCCGACCCCTCCGGAATGCCCTCCTGACCGAGTCTTCGTACCACAGGATCTCCGCACTCGTGTTCTTCAGTGGGTACATTGCACTCCCAGCGCTGGTCACCCCGGGATTGCGGCCACACTTCTGCTAGTCACTAATCGTTTCTGGTGGTCCAATCTTCATGCAGACGTAGTCAAATTCATTCGTCAGTGTCCTACATGCAACATCTCAAAGGCCTCCCACTTAAGGCCGGCCGGACTTCTTCAGCCACTTCGCGTCCCTCAACGGCCATGGTCCCATATTGCAGTGGATTTCGTCACTGATCTGCCTTCCTCTCAGGGTTTTACTACTATCCTCTCAGTAGTTGACCGATTCTCCAAGGCATGCAGGTTCGTTCCCCTGGCTGGTCTACCCACCGCACTCCAAACCGCTGAAGCTCTTCTTCACCATGTCTTCCGTTTGTATGGATTGCCGGAGGATATCGTTTCAGATAGAGGATCCCAGTTCACCTCCCAGGTATGGAGAGCTCTCTGTAGTAAAATGAACATTAATGTCAGTCTCACTTCTGGTTACCACCCGCAGGCCAACGGACAGGTGGAGAGGCTAAACCAGGACCTCATCCGCTTCCTCCGAACTTACTGCCACCGTAATCAACAAGACTGGAGTCGTTTCCTTGTGTGGGCAGAATACGCCCAGAATTCTCTCCGCAAACCGTCAACAGGTCTCACGCCCTTCCAGTGCGTGCTCGGGTTCTAACCTCCATTGTTTCCCTGGTCTGGTGAGCCCACGGACCTCCCTGTGGTGGACGCATGGTTGCAGAGGAGTGAGGAGACCTGGAACACCGCCCACGTCCATCTCCAGCGTGCGGTACGTCAGTTCAGGCGGCAGGCTGACCGACGCAGAAGAGACGGCCCCATCTTCAGACCGGGCCAATGGGCATGGTTGTCCACTCGTGATCTCCGTCTCCGACTCCCTTGCAAGAAGTTGTCTCCACGTTTCATTGGTCCCTTCCGGATCCTGAGACAGATCACCCCTGTCTCCTACAGGTTAGCACTTCCTTCCACTTACCGCATCTCACCCACCTTTCATGTCTCTCTCCTCAGACCGGCTGCTGCACCCAGGAGAGAGGATAACCGGGAGGAGGTCGTGGCGAGAGGTGCTCCCCCCATCGACATCGGAGGCGAGGAGGTTTACCGTGTGCGAGAGATCCTGGACTCCAGGCGCCATAGAGGGGTCCTCCAGTACCTAATTGACTGGGAGGGATGCGGTCCGGAGGAGCGCTCCTGGGAGAGGTCCCAAAACATCCTTGACCCGGCTCTTCTCACCACCTTCCACCAGAATCACCCTGATCGTCCTGCTCCCAGACCCCGTGGAAGACCCCGTCGCCGTTCAGGTCCTCGCTTCGGGAGCCGCTCGCAGGGGGGGGCTCTGTCACGATGCGCTCCACGACGCCTCCTCCTGGCCTCACCAGATCACTCTCTCCTGAGTTCTAGGACTTCACTCCCTTCACTAATCACCTCCTTCCATCCCTGTCTCATCTCCATCATCTCAGCCACCTGTTCCCACTCAGCTCCCCTTTATCTGGACCTTGCTCCCCTTTGTTCTCTGTGAGGTCTTGTTACTGCCACGGCGTGCAACTCTGAGCAATCTTCTATATTTCCACGTATTCCTGGTTCCTTGATTCTCGCCTGTTTTACCCATTACTCTGTGAACGTTTGCCGCCTGCCTTCGACCCTTGCCTGGTAACCACTCTGAGTTTGGACTGCCCCAGTATATATTCTACCCTGTGCTTCCTCTGTTTTCTGCCTGTTTGTGTTCATCATTAAAGTTATTGCACATGGATTCGGACGCCTCTGGCTCTTCTTCACAATAACACATTTTCACACTGCATTTTATTTATCAGTATTTTTGACTTTAGAAAGCTGAATATAAAATATAAAATAGAGTTTTGTAAAATACAGATACAGTCATTTTAGTTTAATTTATGGTATTTATTAATATTTTGAATTAGTTTTTACTTTATTTTCAGTTTTCATTTTAGTTTTAGTTTAAGGTTAGATATTTATAATAGTTTTTTTTTTTCAGTCTCATTTTTAGTAATTTTACTTCCACTTGACCTTATTTTAATTCAGTTAGTTGGCAAGGCAAAATTAAAAAAAAATATTTAAGTTTTTTAAAAGTTATTTTTGTTTTTTAAATTTTTATTTCAGCTTTATCTCAATTAACAAAAACATATTTAATAGTTTTAGTTAACAAATCAATCAATCAATCAATCAATCAATCAATCAATCAATCAATCAATCAATCAGACTTCCTAGCACCCCTTTGTGGCACCTGTTTGAATCAAGTGGTTTGATCAGTGGATGAGAACAAATACCGCAGCTATACATTTTTTTTTATAAATCTTTTTTTTCTCAATCATGGGCTTTCTCAACCCCAAGTACTACATAAACAGAACAGAACAATCCCTGGTTAAAAATGAGCCAGGCTGATAATCCAAAGCCCACAGAAGTGTAAATCATTCTGTTGCTGTAAAACACCTAACTTGCTGGCAAAACGCCACTGGTGACATAAAAGTGAAAATATGAGCTCAATTCCCACTAGATAAACTACCATCACCATCCCCTGCTCAGGTCCCAGAATGAATGGAATCTTCTCTTTGCAGCCAAAACAACACTGAGATTCTTTAAATGGTTGGATTTTAACTATTAATTCTTACACTAACACACCAACATGGAAGGCTGGTCCTCAGATACACAGGTTTATCAAAGTATTTTCCAGCTTCATCACTCTAGCTTAAATAGAGATTCCAAGAACCATTAACACTCTTTACATGACAGGCTGAGAGAGGTCAATATAATTTAAAACAAATAAGGCATCTTTGACAGAAGTGACTGTCTACATCAGGGGTGCCCAATCCTGTTCCTGGAAAGCTACTGTACCAACCTGCAAAGTGCAGATCCAACCTTGATCCAACACACATGTCTGTAATTATCAAGAACTCCTGAAGATCTTAATTAGCTGGTTCAGTTGTGTTTGAGGAATGTAGATTTCCAGGAACAGGATTGGGCACCCCTGGTCTACAAGATTTATATCAGACTGAGAGACTGTTCCAAAAAGATTTGCCACCAACTCAGAACTCAAGTCTCCAAAACAAAACAACTAAATTTCAGTCAAAGAAATGTACTTTACACCATTCCAAACTTCATCACAGCAATTCATGAAGCAGCCAGAAAAATATCACCCCCATGGGCCATCCCAAAGACAAGGTCTGGATAAACATTTGAGGGTCCTGGCCCTTATGACCTCCTGTATTAGTGTGGGAGTTTGTGACCAGTGGTTGCTGTGATGTGAACAGGAAGTGAGCAAACTAATTAAGTACTGTGGGCTTAATCTTAAACAACAGTTTAATTAAGCCATACAAGTCCAGATAAATGGATAGAGATCTAGAAATTCTACAAATTAGTTTTAGAATTCTAGACCCGAGTTAGGCTTAGTGCTAATACCATCCAGCTGCAGTCTTGAAGCTATGACAACAGCTTCTAGAGATCTAGACCATCACTTAACTCCCCAGCCCCCAATAGATTGAATTCCAGGAACATCTGGAGTGACTGACCCCAAGCTAAAACATTATAGCTGTGCGGTAAGCACCACAAATCATGAATAGTTCTTACAGAGAGAGATAGAGACAATTATTATCTCATATTTTGATGACAATCAATGCATCTACTTAGACTTACAATGCATTTGGAAATTACAGCCTTGATCATCTTAGTGCAATTTGAATTCCGCTTTCAAAGGCACATTTTAAAGTAATACTTTTTGTTCGCTCAATGAAAACAGTGGTCTTGGACTAATGCTCACATCCGTTTGGATTTGTCAGCAATAATGCATTTATTCCACAAGTGAAAGTGTCTGATTATACAGTAGGTGGGTTATACCAGGAATGTGATCTCAAAATGGCGGCGGCCATGGGGGGACCAGCCTCGTGTGGAATAACATCTCATGTTTTTGCAACTCATGTAAGAATACATCTAATTTCAATAGCCTAAAACTATACTTGGCTCATTGAAAGGATTTTCACAATGCAGTCACAATGCATCGGATTACGTTTATGCAGTATACAACACAACAGAGGCCTTATTGAAGTTGGGTTGGGACAAGGATGATGCTGGAAGAACCATCTTCAAGCATCATTAAAACAAGCTTTGTATGAGGGGTCAGAACAGACCTATAAAAATGTCTATAAAACATTCATGCCTTTGTAGATTAACTTCAAGATTAATGTGCTGACGATTACACCAAAGGAATGCAGATAACCATGGTGACCATAAACAAACAAATAACAACATACAAAAACATTATTAATGACTTCTCACATTCACGCAACTGTATCTGCTGGCTATCACATCTCCTCATGCTAGATCCTAGAGCCATGAAGAAAATTCGAGAGAAATGTTTAGAGAAAAATACATAAAGAGACTCAGAAATAATGATTATTTATCATAAAGCTTGCCATAAAATGAATGTTTTTTATTTGAAAGCTAATGGTGGTAATATCTTTTCTAAAAGTAGAGATTCAAAACAGATACTCAGGTCAGGGAAATGCCCCCTCAAATAAGACCGAAATAGCATTCTACTATGTAGTAGGCGAAAAACAGTATGTGACAAAAGAAGTATACGATGGACACTTTACTATCCCATGAGGCCAACGGAGAGGATTTGTGAATGGCAGTGAAACGATACAACTGGCGCTGGTAGGTCACATAATAATGACAACATGGTGATTGTAGTATGTCCGAATTACATTCATACTACACACATTTATACTATATAGAATGTACTTTTTAGCGGTGGTGAAGTAATTACTTATACAAAATAAGTAGCTACTCAAGAGAGTATGCGATTTCGGATGCAGGCATAAAAAGAGTTGTGTGTGAGTGTGAGTGTGTCTGTTAAGAGTGACAAAGTGTTTGGTTTATGAGCCAGATGCACCCCAGCAAGGACCAAGATAAGATTTCACCTTATTGGCTGTGCATATTTGTCCGTAATGGTGCAGAACCCCCCTTCTTTCCCACCTCACACATGGCCAACGGTTGACGACACTAATACACATCTACACACGCACACACACACACGTGTTAAATAGTGTCAGGACTACATTCGGGCGCTCCATCGCCCCTATTATTACCCCATCATTACAGCACTGCTGAGGTCACGTGTCAAAGTTCACCCAACAGGATTCACGTCTTGGGGGTGACACTGTTCTGCAGTGGCTCTCTGAGCCGCTTGTCAGGACAACACTTAGTCTGTGACCTCAAGGTCAGAGGTTAAAGGTGAGAGTGACACCGCCCTTATCAGAAAGCTTCAGATGCTGAGAGTCTGCCCTGAGGAGGAGAAGAACAGGGCTTGGACAGTAAGTGTGTGTTTTTAGACAATGAAAGATAGAGAGAGAGTGAGTGAGCTGTACAAGTCAGATCAGGGAAATGGAGGCCCTGGGCTACCAGAAAGGCCACACCAATCTCAATTCATTCATCTCTCCTTTTCTTAAGAAAAAAATCCCTACTATCTCTTGCTTTGGCTACCGTGTATAGACCTCCAGGGCCCTATGTTGATTTACTAAAAGATTTTGCGGATGTCCCATCAGACCTATTGGTCACTGTCGATAAAGCATTGATTGTCGGAGATTTCATAGATGATACAAAAGATGCGTTAGGGGTTGCGTAAACAGATTTACTAAACTCCTTTGGGGTCAAGCAAAACGTCACTTGACCCACTCAGCGTTTTAATCATACACTATATTTAATTATATCGCTTGGAACCAATCCTACTGATATAGATACTGTACCACAAAGTGATGATGTCACTGATTGTAACGTGCATACTGCGTACTGCTGATATATGCCATATCGCGCCGCGTTATCGACTAGGTAGAACAATTATCCCAACCACTATAAATAGATTCACAAATAACCTGCCTGATCTGTCTCAGCTGCTTAGTGTACCCGAGCACACAGATACACTTAAGGAAATGACTAGCAGCATTTTCACTAGTACATTCAAATTATTCTTTTTTGTTTTGTTATTTTTCTTATTTGTTTTGATTATTTTAATTTCATCTATGTAAAGCACTTTGAATTTGAATATAAATAAACTTGCCTTGCCTTGATCACGACCTGATGAAATCTCTAAATTATCTCTAAATTAATTGACAGAGTGTGTTAAATATATAAAATATTGGATAATTTTCTTACTTATTGGACCAAAAACCTGTACACAGAATCTCTTATATGCATTAAGAAGGATGTGCTGTTACTTCATCCTACAGTTAAAAGACCTGGATGTTATATTTGAAAGCAACCTGTCTTTCGAAGATCATATTTCATATGTTACAAAAACAGCATTCTTCCACCTCAGAAACATTGCTAAGCTATGGAACATGTTATCTGTTTCTGATGCAGAAAAGTTAGGTCATGCATTCGTGTAATGCAATACTAGCTGGTTGTACTGGATCATCAATAAACAAGCTGCAATTAGTCCAAAATGCAGCTGCTAGAGATCTTAGGTCAAGAAAATATGATCATATAACACCAATTTCACCATCTCTACACTGGTTATCTATTAAGTTCTGTATCAATTACAAAGTATTGCTACTGACCTATAAGGCCCTTACTGGTTTAGCTTCTTTGTATTTAACCAATCTTCTATCTCCCTACAATCCAGCCCACTCTTTAAGGTCACAAAACTCTGGACTTTTGGTAGTATTTAGGATATCTAAGTCCACTAAAGGAGGGAGAGCATTTTCACATTTGACTCCTAAACTCTGGAATAGCCTTCCTGATAATGTTCAGGGCAGAGACACCCTCCCAGTTTAAATGTAGATTAAAGACAGATCTCTTCCCAAGCATTCACATAATTCATTTCATAATAACCTTGTACTCCAGTTAAATCAAATCAAATGCACATGACAGCAGCTATGCTGCGCTATGCTATGACAACAGCAGCTACGCTAATTATTTTCCATTTGCTTTTCTGTTTTATCTCGGGATGCCCATCCCGAGGTAACTAGAGAGTATGTCAGGTCCAATTTGGATCCAGCCTCTTATGAAGACTTCAGATGTCCCAACACCAGTGAATAGATGACTCGAGAGGACTCCAACACATGTGCGGACTTCAGATGAAGCAAACTCTGAATCACCATGCACCAATGTAAATCTTCTATCCTAATTTGTTAACAACACATATTCACTACTTCAATGAGCTAAGTGTTTCTGCCTTAAATGAATACATTGTTAGCTAACTGCGTGATTTGTATATGTACATTTCTGTAATACATACATTGACACAGTCACATCTGATAACAGATCAATCTAAATTGTAATGATCCAGAATGCTGCAACTAATGGTCTTTAACAAATCTTTCTTTTCTTTTTTTTTCTTTTCTCTCCTATTCTACATCTATTTAAAAAAAAATGCGTATAGACTAAACTGGGAAGGGTCACAGCACTTGCATATTGTTGTCCTATTGTTAGTTTAATCGCTTCAATTGCTCTCATTTGTAAGTCGCTTTGGATAAACGCGTCTGCTAAATGATTAAATGTAAATGTAATGTAGTATTTGTTATTAAAACGAGTTTATGTATATCACGTTATGTGACAAACACAAGGTAAAGCCAATTTGTCTCTTTTTAATCTCTTTCTTTTCAGGTGACCACCACGCATATTGCTGTAGCAATGTATTGTCACTCATTTTAAAGACTCTGAAACTATTTCTATTCCACAAAAGGTTCTGTATAGTGGAAAAAGGTTCTTTAGATTATTAAAATATTCTTCATTCTTCATAACTGTTCACTGAAAGGTTCTTTGGGAAACAAAAATAAATATATGGCATCGCTGCAAAAACACCCTTTTTAAACTTTTATTTTAAAGAGTGTATTATATATATATTATTTTTAATATCTATATAAATATTACCTAAGATAAAAATACAACATTTCTATATAGATATTTTTTGAGCACTATACCCCACCCCTTAACCTAACCATTCCAACAAAGAGGTAACCAAATATTAAAGATTTGGTTGTCATTGTGGCTTAACCTGGCTTCAGTAAATTATTTTTTAAATTCCGATCTAAGACATTTAATATAACACATTAATAGAACAGACCACTTTTATAATACTTTTAGATCATCCCCCATCACTTTCCTAATCATTTGTGTTCTCTCTATCAGTCTCCTTGTAGAAACAGATAGTCTGTGACTCTATCTATTTGCTCAGTTCTATTCATGATGAAGTAGGTTAGATCCCACAGAGTCAATTCAAATATTAATGAAAACACTGCATGTGAAAGACCATCTCGTATGTAATGTTTCATTACTGCGGATTAAGGATTTTTCATTCATCTTTTCATTGACGTACGCATATTAACATACACTTTTAAAAAAAGGAACTGTCTTAAGATGGCAAATACAAATCGTCTGTCTGCTTACCATACTAACTCCCGGTTTCACAGACAAGGCTTAAGTCTAGTCCCGGACTAAAATGCATTTTTGTGCTGTTTTAATTAAAGCAACTTGCACTGACATATCTTAACATTTGTTGTTGTTTTGTCTCAAGATACACAACAGGAAAGTTTATTTTTTATTTTTTAGGTATGATTAAAAAGCTACTAAATGTCATAATTCAACTAAGGCCAAATCCTGGCTTAAATAAGATTTTCATTAAAATGTTCAAAACGATTGAAGAAACTTCTGACCCAGAAAGCATTCCTGCGGGATACCAAATCACAAGATAATCTCATCACTTTTTTACTGCCTGGTTTTTGGCAAATTTTTACATATTTTCAGGAAATTAATGGTAGGGGGTTAAAAAGTTTGGGTTGGGTGTGGTATAAGATTTTGAGCAACAGATCTCCCACTGACATAAATTGATGATTTACACACACAATCTACAGTATATTGGACAGAGAAGCTTTTGGCAAAGAGAATCTATGGATGTGTGTTTGTTTAGCCTGAGTAGAAAACATATACTTATCTACTTTACCAACAACATTGACTATTGACAATTCTGAAATATTTGCAATATTAGAAAATCTTATAATTTGATTTATCCACAAAGGCTATGTGACAATGTGTAAAATAACTGTTTTCTATTTGTATTCCTGTGATGCAAAGCTGACTTTTCAGCAGCCATTATAACAGTTTTCAGTGTCACATCATCTTTCAGAAATCATTCTGTGATTTGGTGCTCAAGAAACATTTTTTAAATATTTTATATAAACCATGATGTATTTATTTTTTAGATTCTTTGATGAGAAAGTTCAAAAGAACAGCACTTATTTAAAATAGAAATATTTTGTAACATTATAAATGTCTTTATCATATTTGATCAATTTAATATCCTTGCCGAATAAAAGAAGTAATTTATTTTGAACTGTAAGTGTATATGTAATTAATTGCATCAAGCTCCAAAACTTTGTCAAACCTCTAATTTTCTATATTAAACTCTTTCATGAAAAAATATGGAAGTTGGATTTTTATCTTTCTATTTTATCTTTGAGCCCAAAGGTTGGTTGTATAGTGTAATACAATGTCTGTTTGCTCGTTCGTTCATTCATTCATTCGTACGTTCATTCACAGTCTTATACATTTTAAATAAACTGACCGTGAACTTGCTCACACACACTGGTTCACAATTGAGAGTGCCAAATAATCATTAACATCTAGGTCAAATTCAAATGTTAGAAAATACAATTCAGACCTGTCTCTTGCCAAGAGCTTTTTTTTTTGGCCAGATGTCAGGAATACAGGTTATCCCTGCGATGCTACTCGCACTGGCGTAATTTTGACAGGTGTCACTGATAACATCTTTAACCTGTGACAGCCGTAACATTACACATAGACGCTAATAGCCTTGTGTCTGGCGCATAGACCAACACAGAGAGTAGGTTAAAGATTGTAAAGAATTGCTTTTTCCCCAGAAACATGCTGGAAATACCTTCTACTGACTATCACTAAGTGAGAAACCCTTCATGTAATGAAGACGTAGGCCAGGTGATGTGCGATTGGGTTCACGACCCATAAGCAGATACAGGAATGCCGACAGGTAAGCACATACTCAAATCTGTAAATGTTTAAAAAGACATATATCTTGTACAAAACTCTGCTTCCTCTATTAGTCGATCTAAAGTTCTTCTACTATCTGCAGTAAATGGCAAGATAGATCCATCTGAATATTGACTCACAGCTATCTCAAAACCTTAGCAAAGTAAAAAAGGGGCTTAACATACTTTGACATATGCAATGCTACTTAAATGCAAGTACAATGGTATTTATATGGTCCTCTGAAGTACTTTTAAGAATACTATTGTGGTGCATGTTTCAAATAGTCACAAAAATACAAAGGTATTTGCATGGTATTTTTTCATAAGTAAATATGGTTCAAAATATATCAGAGGATGTTACTACTAGGCTTTTTTGAAGGTACTATGGAGTGTCTAAATACCATGGTACATAAACCACAGTACCACAATATGCTTCAAAATACCTATATAACATCACTGTATCACTGTAAGGTGGCAAAATAAGCAATATTTAGGCAAGAATTTTTTTGCAAATCCTGAATTCGTGATTGTGTGAATCCCAATAAAAATGACTGTCTACTTAAAAAAATAAAATAAAAAAATAAATAATAATATATATAAATAATAATAATAATAATAAATATATATATATATACATATATATATATATGTTATCATGGTACACATTCAAAAACATGGCATTACCATGGTACCATGTAAAAAAAAAAATAGTACAATTGCACTTTTTAGTATATGTTTATTCTAAGGACATCCAAATGCCCGCACAACAATACACTACTGGAGACACAGCATATCTACCAAATAACTTTCACTTATCATTAACACAGATATGTGAGTGAGAGAGACAGAAAGATCAAGAGAGAAAGAAAGAATGCTGACGATAAGGACAGAACACTGGTTTAAGGCCATGTCTTATAAATGCAGAACCAAATGCAGACACAACAACCACCCGAAGAGGAAATGAAGCATAGGTCTGTAAAACCAAAACAACGAAGCGGGAGATTATGATGCCTTTGAGACCGAACAATAGCAATGCTTTTATTAAAATTCTCCCATCATTTATACCATGCTGTTGAAATCCTCGAAAAACCTCAAATCTTCCTCCCTGGAACATGAGATGAATATTCAACCCATCTAAATCAAAATTGCGCAATGCAACGTTACATCACAGGCATTCTAGTGACTGAAAATGCATGAGCAGATTCTTAAAGTCCCAGCGTAGTCAATAATGTTATCCCCTAAAACTCATCTTTGATCACCAAAATGACATTTAAAAATTAGTTTCCTTGAAAAAAAATAAATCTTCATGCCTTAGCTTGAATGTAACCTCATTAAGTAAGTGGTTCTATGAATATGCAAATTATCCCCGCCTCCACTCACTCACACCAGCTCAGAGATTCACACGTTGACATGATTGGTTACAAGGTAGTTTGTGACGTCAGAAACACCAGCGATTTCAAACCGCGTTTTTGAGACTGTCTTTGGTTCACTGCAGTTTTAAAGAGAAAATACTCAGCAATGGTGTTGACATGAATTTGCACATGGTTTGTCTTAAACCATATTCAAAACAACATTAAAAGCTTGATTTTCACCACAGGGGGACTTTAAGAGAATGCATCTTAGAGCATAGACCTCAACAATGCACGCTCAATTAAATAAAGAGTATTTTGTTTCAGCTCTGAGTGATTATAATAGAGACGAAGGGGATGTGGTTCACTTACACAGTCAGGGACCCCTAACCCGGCAGGGGCCGCTGAGTCAGCAAGACAGGGCCCCTGATATCTGGCTGTGGAGCTCCCACAGTCTCAGCTATCACCACAGGTAAACAAACACAGCAGAACAGATGAAGGACTGAAGATAAGAGTGGGGTATGTAGTGTTGGCTCAAATCTACACAAACAAGCTCAGTATTGCACAGAAATAACGAAACCCAAGGACTCTGCATATGATCCACATGTGTGTGCCAACACTGGTAGGTTTATTACCAATTGTTTGTTCTGCCCAATAAATGTTTACAGCATTAAAATAAATATCATTTACTTATCACCAGTTGCAGTCACAACGCACAAACTTTAAACTACTATGCCACTACAGTTTAGAAAACATGTCCATATTTATTGTGTCAGTATATATTAAAAGATGCTTTATCCCCTGAAAATGTCCCCTTGGATTTTGTAGGGCCAGTCCAGCTCCAAAAATAGTGCTGAATCGGTCTTTTTAGACAGGATGTAAAATCAGACATTCTTCACGGTAAGCACCCAGCACAGTTTCCAAATATTTGTGCATACCACTTTTCAGGATGCCTTTTCTGTGCGAAAACACATATATTGGTTCCTTTCAGACTGGGCTGGTTCTGAAGGGTTCTGTTTGATGGGCTCTTGCTGTCTAAATTGTCTGACAATGTCTGGATTTGTCTGTTGACAGAGCTCATATGACCGATAACATCACCTTAAAGGGTTAGTTCACCCAAAAATGAAAACTAAGTCATTAATTACTCACCCCCATGCTGTACCAACCCCGTAAGGCCTTCGTTCGTCTTCGGAACACAAATGAAGATATTTTTGATTAAATGTGACAGCTGGATCACTCCTCCATCCCTAAGGGAATGAATCCTGACGTCCCAGAAAGTCAATGAAGAAAATGTTTAAATATTCCATGTGACAACAGTGGCTCAACTATAAGTTTATCAAGCGACGAGAATACTTTTTGTGCGAAAAAACAAACAAAAATAACGACTTTATTCGACTATTCCTTTTCTTCCTTGTAGGCCTGAAACGAGACTTCAAGAGATTTCCACGACGCGCACGCGCGAGAACTTAACTGAAGTAGTTGAAGGAGATCGCAATTCTCGCGCATGCGTCGTGGAAATCTCTTGAAGTCTCGTTTCAGGCCTACAAGGAAGAAAAGGAATAGTCGAATAAAGTCTTTATTTTTGTTTTATTTCCGCACAAAAAGTATTCTCGTTGCTTGATAAACTTATAGTTGAGCCACTGTTGTGACATGGAATATTTAAACATTTTCTTTAATGACTTTCTGGGCCGTCCGGTGTCATTCCCTTAGGGAGCCTATGGAGGAGTGATCAACCTCTCAGATTTAATCATAAATATCTTCATTAGTGTTCCGAACGCGAACGAAGGCCTTACGGGGTTAGTACAGCATGGGGGTGAGTAATTAATGACTTAATTTTCATTTTTGGGTGAACTAACCCTTTAAGACCTGTTTTATTGGGGCTATTAATAGATCTCAGTTCATTGGTTTTTACAGATTGCAGTTACGTCACTTTCACACATTCAGGGTCAAATCTGAGGAAGTCATCTGTCATGAGGTTCTACTGTGTTTGCACAATAAATGGAAGAATGAATACCACATTTTTTCGCATTTAACATATAATTTTAAGGCAAGTCTGCTCACTCGGCAGCTGTTTTCGTAACACAACCATTTCCAGTCATGCACGCACAGTTCTTATCTGCTTAAATGATAAAGAACTAAATATCTGATACTGTTTGTCTGTAGATGTGTTTAAATGCTCTCAATCTGAATGTTTCCAATCCAATTTCAGAAGCTGCGTCTAAAATCGCATACTGTCTGAGCAGTGTCTCTGGCCCTGTTTACACCTGGTATTTAGGTGCGTTTTGGTCGATAGGATCACAAGACGAGGCAGATACATACCCGTTTACACCTGGTATTTTAACCCATCTATTTAGTCCGCTTTCAACCACTTCTGTCCTAATTTCTTTGAGGGGAGGGTCTATGTATGGTTTTTTTTTTTTTTTTTTTTTTTCTGACAAAATAAGCTCTGCAATTTACAAATGAACGTGCCTGGGGACAACGGAAAAACATAGGGCAGCAGGAATGGTTAGAGAACATTGTGCTTGGTCCGTTTTTCGTCTTGGGTCTCCAGCTGACAAAGTTTAAATCCCATCTGGCTAGGTCGCTTCCCATAATGTTTAAGCATTAGGTCAGTAGGCGGAGAGTAGGCGTACTTGTGTGGCTGTTCGAACACATACGACCACATGACCACCTACACTACGAAAGCAATCCGGTCGAATGCGTTTTCGACTACGTCTGGAAGTGGTCGAAAGTGGACAAGCTCAAAACGTTTCAGACCTTGTTTACAACTGCATAGCGTCGTCAACTTGTGATCCGATCGACCAAAATCTTAATACCAGGTGTAAACAGGGCCATAGTTATGCTTAGTTTCATTGTGTTTTGCTTTGGTACTGTTCTTTTCCCTATCATTCTGTTAGTTTCCTTGTGTGTGCCAGTAATCACTAATTAAATTCACCTCATTGTTCATTTAGTTCCCTTGTTTTTCAGTTCTGTTTAATAAACAAATAATATAAACACATATTACTGAGATCTTTTTTTAATCTTTATTGCAAACAAGAGTGACAAGTACTGTAGGTACTCCATTTGAATAAAAACTTACTTTGTGACCATTAACAAAGTATGTTCTATATTCTTTAATATGAATGTGTGTTGCATGAATATAATCTGGGTATACTACATCCGTTGTCATAGTCATGTGACTTATAACGTCAGTTGTGCCACTTTACTGCCATTCAGAACTCCTAAAAAGGGTCAATTGAGGTGTTTACATGAAGGTTTTCAGTCTGACAGTCATACATCCAGTTCTAAACAGATTATTTGGTTGCATAGAAACATCGCTAGTAATCTGACAATCATGGTATCATGTACTTTAGCTCAAATCATCATTTAGTATGATTTATTAGCTGTTCCTTGGGTCAGAGACGCAAAAATGGCATTTTTTAACCCTCCCTGTGGACATTTGGTCACCATAAGATATGGAATACCTGGACACACACAACTTTTTTTTTTTTTTTTTTACATAATGCACAATTTAAAGCAAATAAACACCTATGAAAAGGGTCACTGGCTCTTGAAACTGGTCACATTGATTGTTGCGATTTCTCCTATTCACATTAATCTAAAAATCTGCGTTTACCATAAGAGAGTATTCTTTAGTGATTTGGTTTAGTTAAAATGACAGTCATGAGCCAATGTCAAAAGGTCCCCAAACAAAAATAAAGTGAAAAAGAGAGTAAGAAATGTAAAAGTGAGAAAAGAAGGAATGAAAGGAAAGCAAATACCCTTTGGTGTAAGTTTCACAATGTCACTGGGTTTAGGAAAACATT
Source organism: Tiaroga cobitis (assembly GCA_030578255.1). Taxonomy (NCBI): domain Eukaryota; kingdom Metazoa; phylum Chordata; class Actinopteri; order Cypriniformes; family Leuciscidae; genus Tiaroga; species Tiaroga cobitis. The sequence goes on from CM060591.1 coordinate 11,378,306, forward strand.
CCTCTCACTCCCCTTGAATTGAAAGAGTAAATGAGAGTGAGAGAGAGAGAGTGTTAGATGGATTAAAAGCATTGGTATAGAATTAGAGTAACACACTCACAGTACTCCCTCACATACATGTTTGCTTACACATAAAACACTGCAATGTTGTTTAAAAATGTGCTACCTAACTTACCAACAACTTTAAAAGGGCAAATTTGAAGGTCGTTAAACTTTACAGCTTAAAAAAAACAATTATAACTAGGACAGAATACTGTAAAAGGTTCTACAGATAAGATGTGCATTTGAAAACTGATAAGTTGTAAAAATGTCACAATGGATGTTTATCTACAAAATCGACCTGAAACAAAAAAAATAAATTGATTTTTAGTTTTGTTTTGGTGTGACAAGACAAAAAGGGGAAGGAAAATATTCATAATAAGAATAATATATCTTTCAGGCATGATCAAAATTGCAAAGGTATATTGCAGAGTTTGTGTTCTGCAAAGTAGCAGCTGCGAGGCTCTCAGAGCCGTTGACAGAAAACAGGAAGGAATGTTTCAAACTATGAAGAAGATAAGAGGACTGTGAACATCAGCGCTGGTGAGAAGGTATAAAGATTGACAAACACATAAAACACACACAAACACACACACACACAGGCGCACATCGCATTCCTGGACCACCCGCCCCCCCCCCCCCCCCAAACACACACTAAAACTCCCTTCAGATTGTGGTCTAATTAAACTTCATCCCTCTCTCCCTCTACAACTTTATGAGATGGGCGTGGAGAATGTGTTTGAAGATGCTGCACGGCTCAAGGCTGAGGACACAGCGCAACACAAACATATACACATACAAACAAGGTTATACAGAAAGCTATGACTCACATAAGAAAATATGAAATAATTACTACAGCATCTAACAAACCATGTACACCCAAGTTTCTATTATAGATATGACTCAGGACCCTCCATCAATGTAAATCTATATTCAATCTTCATAACCTTCAGTGGATGAAAATAAACTTAAATTAACAAATCAGTTGATTCTTTTGAAATAAGGGTCTTGGTATGATACAGTGCATAGCTTGAGCACTCTTCGTTTGGTGGTTTGCACTGTAATTGTAACATAACTGCTCCGAGACTCAAGGGTTGAGGATCCAGTTTAATAATGGGTTAATCCACAGATGAGCAGTTCAAACAAAGACAATGTCCAGGGCTAAGGCAAAACAAAGGATATCCAGGGAACAGACATAACAAAGATCCAGGGAACCAGGTTCAGAAATGCAGTACTTACAGACTAACAAGACCAAGTGACGAGTGACTGAACTAACCAGGTTTATATAGGGAGAAACTAACAAGCAACAGCTGAATACAATCATGGCTGATAGTCTGGGCAGTGGGTTATGGGTAATGGAGTGATAATAGTCTGAGGTGGAGTACCCGCTGATGGTAATCAACGGGTACTCTCACTGGTGATCGTGACAGTAATGTGAGAGTCTTCACATTCGGTTCTTTCTTTATGATATAAGCAATCATTAAAGGAGTAGTTCACTTCAGAATTAAAATATCCTGATAATTTACTCACACCCATGTCATCTAAGATGTTAATGTCTTTCTTTTTTCAGTCGAAAAGAAATTAAGGTTTTTGAGGAAAACATTCGATTTTTCTCCAAGATCCCTATGAAGCTGCATTAAACTGCAATTTGGACCTTCAACCAGTTGTTTCTCCTTGAAGTCAACCAAATGGAGAAAAATCCTGGAATATTTTCCTCAAAAACCTTAATAATTTCTTTTTGACTGAAGAAAGAAAGACAGGAATACATTGGGTGACGTGGGGGTGAGTAAATTATCAGGACATTTTAATTCTGAAGTGAACTTACTATTTTTGAACTTATTATTATTATTGCAACATTTTCTCATTAAAGTTTTTTCAGGTGTAGCATGGGTTACAACCCTTTTAAATAAGTACTTACCAGTGGGGAAAATTACTGGACTGTAAACAATTTGAATGAACAAATAAATGAATGAATGAACGAGCGAACGAACGAACAAACGAAAGAACGAATGAATGACAATTTAAAAAAAAACATGAAAAGGTGAAAAAAGTAATTCAAATAAAATAATATTTTTTTAGGTCAACTTGAAAATATACTATAAAATAAAATAAAAAACATTAAACAACTTGAAAAATATGAAAATAAAAATAAAAAAGAGGTTGGAAAATTAAAATGTATTACAATAATATCAAACAATAAAATAGGGGACACATGATACCATTTTTTTTTGTAATTGTAATTTACACACCCGGTAATTGTATAATGATGTGTGTAACATTCCTCAGGCCATAACTAGGGCAATGCACTTAAAAACAAGTTCAACTGAAGTTGATTATGGCACAAACTCTTTTCAGATGAAGATGCCTCTACAGATGTGGTTGTTATTGACTGAGAACAGGCAAACCACCGTGCATTAAATGGTACACCCATCTGGTTCTGTTATGTTGCTTTACCCAGCATTAATCAGAGGGTTTGCAGCCTCTTCCACTTAGACCCCAAACAATTCCATGGTGGTCATTTCCTAAAGCAGCAATACTCAGATTCATGGACTGGCCTGTGACCGGCTGGAACAGGTTAGCTGCTGTAAATCACTGAAAACTCAGGGTCGATATGGGAGCTGCGAGCCAAATGGAGAGCAGGTGGAAAGGAAAAGAGGATGACCTTGAGAAAAAGGCCTTCAAACTAGAATCGGCCAGCTGTGGGAATCAACAACATGCCATGGAATTTTGCAGAGAGTGTTTGAATGAGTGTGAGAGAAAAAGAGGCGGAAAAGTTCAAGATCAAGCCAAAAATGGCTAATTTGACACTTCCGTGTGGCTTTGTTATTCTTAACACTTAACAACTTGAAGGTACAATACCACACCCCTAGTTTTCATCCTCCACTGACTAGCAGGCATGAACACACACATTCTGGGCCTCAGTGGGCATATACCAAGTTGAGGAGGCTTTGGTCTGAGGGCTAAAGCGCGACGAGGACCCTTTAAAATCAGACCAGCCAACAAGACTCCCCTCTGGTGATCTTTTCTTTCAGGACACAAAAGACTGACACCCACTAGCAAAAGCAGTGAAGTCACACAGCATGACAGCGGATGTACAAATAAAGCTGTAGGACCTGATGGACACCACTTGAAACTTGGTGAAGCTCACAGTCCTTTACTCTCGTTTCATTTTCAAGAATCAATTTGGCTTGCTCAGTTTGGGTTTAAAAGACATTTCATATTCAGTAATATTAACTGCACTGACACTATCAGATGAGAACAAAATTTGAACTGAATTGAGCTGGATAATGACACTAACTTTGCAACATCAACGTTATTGAACTGACTTGAGCTGAATAATGACACTATCGCTTTCTGTAGAGCTGAATTGAACTTGTAATTTGTGGACTTTGTAATATCGACACAGTTATTGACCTTAATTGAAACAATGCTGAACTGAATTGAGCCGAATAATGACACTATTATCTTCTGAAGAGCTGCTTTACAGCTGAAATTGAATTTGTTTCATAAGTGATTCATTTTACATCAACAATGTTGTTTTCCTGTTTATTAATCTGAAGCTGCATACGTATTGTATAAAGAGCTATAGAAATATGTGACTCGACTTCACAAGATACTTATTTGTAGTCCTATTTCATTTTTAAAACAGTTGTCAAATCACAGGCCAAATTATTATTTTTTTATTCACTTAGTGATGTTCAAAATCTACTTCTATTCAGCTGATTTTCAGTGTCTTAAAGTGATATGATCCAATGAACACTGAAAATATGATCCAAATTTATGAATATAGAATCTCTTTTTTGCTTTTATTTATCTGTCCCCATGGCTTTGTTCAGTCTTGTAATGGAAAACATGTGTCCTAGCTCCTATTCACAAGATTCCTTTAATGATTAATGTCAGACAAAGCCGTTTATAAGTTATGTAATTCCATTAGCAGCTACGCGCTAAGACCCTCGATTACACAGTTTGTCCTCTGGTCGCCTGGAAGGCTGACATCACGTTAACTGAACTCTGCAGCTGCGCGGGTGACCTCTGACCTGAAGGCAATCTGAACTTTCATCAGCCGTTAGCCTGCTGGGTTATGACGCTAAACGCTTCAGCTAATCCAGTTAAAATCTGTCAGTGGAGAAAGCAAGTTGAGAAAATCATACTAATATCACGTAGAGTCCCAAACTGCTTTGTGCTGCTTACTACTAGAAGGCTTTGGTCTAGTCATGTTGTTTACTAGCAAAAAAGTGATGCTGGTCATCCACTATGGACTTATGGTAGTCTTAATATTTAAGCTATATGATGTAGGGACACCAGCCCACCAACATCCATCCAATGCTGGCAAGTAGCACCAAAATTCAACATATAATGGGGTAAGGCATCAGTGTTGTTATTGCTAACTAAAAAATAAAATGATTAAAACTACTTTTGTCAACTGAAATAAAGCTGAAATAAAATCAAATATAAATATTAGATGAAAATCTTTAGAAATGAGACAAATTGCCTTGGCAACTAACTAGTTAAGAAACTAACTAAATAAGAAATTAATAGTACTAAAATTATGAAAAATCAACCTGACATAAAAATAAAACTACATAGAGATATAATTAAACTAATAAAAATAACAAAATTACAAAAAACTTGAACTAAAATTAAAAGGAAAACTGAAAATATTAAATGAAAAGCTATGAATAAATACTAGAATACTATAGAAATAATACAAAAATACCACTGCAAGGCATTGTGTTGCATGTAACGTTCTAAATATGAACCCATTCATAGTTTTTAAAGTGTTTTCCAATTTTTTGTTGTCCCATTTTCAATTGTTAACTGTTGAACTGTTTTAAATAGTTAAACAACGGTTGCAGTTTGTTGTTGCTCAACAAATGAAAGAAAAAAAAATTAGACACTGCACCTTTAAAAACATCTTATTTTCGCAGTCTGCATGTGAGGAATGTAAATCTCTTCAGACTTTACGACTATATGCTCTGCTTGTTTACACACACTCATACGCTCATACACGCAGTTCATTTACCATGTCAACACCCACACTCTGTTATACAGTCATTTCCGATATTCTTATTTAATTACAAACATCCTGGTTACCGAAGCCTTTCGCCCCTTGCATGGAAAGAGGGAAGATGGCAATGGTTTGATGTCAAGAGGAAGAAAAGGAGAAAAGAATGGATGATAAGGAGAAAAGAAGGAGAAAAGCTTTATGGGCTGCTGTGACCCACCTCTCTTTCATCTCCGGGTACTGAGGCTACGGAAAGATACCTTCACACTCTGTGAATAAAGGGCAGGGGAAGGCTAACATCCATCACCCCGGACCTGTCCACTGCTTCTGGAGAAAAGAGGGGAGAAGGTAGGCCTCTGACCCGGAATCCACACCCTCAGGTCCTCCAAAGCTGGAGAAAGAGGACTTCAAGAGAGGCCCTGGCTGGTTTATGACTAATATGGGGAGATTTGCTGAGAGAGGAAGGTCAGCGAGGGTGATTTATGAAAGACAGTGAGGTGATGGAAAAACAAACACTTAGAATAGAGGAGTAAGAACAGTCTGACGAGGGGAGGAGACATAATAAAAGATGTGCCAGCTTTACTCATGAATAATTTCATGACGCGATGTTTCCTCAGTAGTTCGAAGTCATTTGCTAAATTAATTACACAAGCACCATTTATCGATCATCTGCCATAAAACAATTATGTTAATCGTATGTTAACTAATGATTATATTAATCGTTATCTGAAGTAAGACAAAAAGTAAAAAAAAAAAATTTATTTTGATGGTCCACTTTAGATATTCTACTAATACGAGTGACTTTGCTACTACATGCAAACTAACTGCAAACCAGATTGTTAAGTTAGGGTTAGGGGCTATAAGGTTCGGGTCACTAGAATAAGTTGACATGTCTCAATGACCTTGCTAGGCCTTTAATTCTAGGTCTCCAATTGACAACTTACTATCAACATTCTGCTAACCTAAAAAGATATGAACCACACCTCAGCTATAAAGTTATTTATCACCCAGACAGCTTATTAAAGCTAACACTTTTTCTCAGATGCTGGCTACCTTGTTTGAGTGTGTGTGTGTTTGCTCAGCACCATTAGCTCAGCTAGGCAGCTCTGAACGTTCTGTACAGATACTCCAGCACATGAACACATCCTCCAGGTTTTATCACTCGCAAATAAGATGGAAAACAGCAGGAAACTGTTAATAGTTGACCGGCATGTAGTACACCAAAATGCAATGATTGGATAGACTTTTTTTTTTTTTTTTTTGCTGAGTTAGCCATGATAAAAAAAAATAAAATAAAAAAAAAAATCCTGCCTTACTCAATGATGGCTCACTGTCTGAGATATTTAATTCATGAGAAAGTGAAGCGCATGCATTCTAGCAGACTAAGTCTTGGAGAAGCACTATAGACCAAACCTTAGATCCACACATATAAAACCACAAAAAGGTTATTCCATCTCTCTCCATCCCTCTCATGCTCTCACACACAATGAATCACTTATGATTTCCCGGCACTAATAGTCAGCCATCTTTAAAACACTTCAATAATGACACAGCATTTCCTGTCTTCTCCGAAGTTCATAACTGACTATCAGGTGTCATATTCATAATGGATTGAATCACTAAGGTATTCAAAATATCAGTACTTTATGGATAAGAGATAACTAAAAAAAAATGCAATACGACCCACAAAAGGATTCAAGTAGGCTACCTAGCAAACCCCTTTTAAGTCCTGACATCACATTTCAATGATGCTGAAGTGGAACATTTGGTCACACTTTATATTAGGTGTCTCTAACTACTATGTGCTTTCATAAACAATGTGCACAATGTACTTTTTGTATTCACATTGCATTGCCAAACAATTTTGTTGCTATTGAGTGATACAGGCAAGGTTAGGGACAGGTCAGTGGTATGGCTATAGTTTAAGGGTGGGTTAACATGTAAGGGAATCGTAATTATAGACGTAATAACGTATGTACACAGTAAGAGCATTGCATGTTTTTACACAGTAATTAACGATGCTTAATATAAAGTGGGAGCAAAAATATTCAATGCGAAACCATGTTTTTTTTATTTTTGGGAAACAGTCAAGTCAAGTCACCTTTATTTCTATAGTGCTTTCTACAATACAGATTGTATCAAAGCAGCTTCACAGTGATAACATGAAAATAATACAACAAAGTTGCGTCATCGTCTACCTTAAGTAAGGCAGATCAATAATATAGTAATAGTAACATAAGTAATACCATAGTATTCTCCGAGGTATCATGCTATATGAATGCAGTAATCATTCAGTACAATGGTACATATATTAGATTTCCCTATCTGATACTGGCACTATATTATGGTACCATCATTATGTTTTTGTAAGGTCAAATACACGTCCACCACTTCTAGCATCACAACGAGGCCATATTCGTCCTTAGAAACATTTTTTTTAACCACTCCTTCCACATTTCGCACATCCACATCCACTCACACACTCACCTGTCAGCCTCTGGTCTCGTGTGTTTCCGTTAAACAGATCCAGAGCCCTGCAGGTGGAGTATCTGATGTGTTCACTCAAAGATCTCTGCATAAGCAGCAGTCGCATGGACCTTGACATCTTCTCCTGTGCTCTTTCAGTTCTGAATCCTCGTCCTCCTTCACCTCTCTCCCGGGTCTGTCGTTCTCTACTCAGTCCATTTTCTATGTCCGGTTATGCGTGCGGTGCTGCAGAGTGCATTAGGGAGTTCCTACTGCAATGCTCTCACATTCAGTCTGTCTGTGTGTGTGTGTGTGTGTGTGTGTGTATAGGACAGAGTGCTTTTAGACTCAGGCCTCAGTGCCTCTGCAATGTGAATTTTTCAAAAAGCCACATTTGTGTAATTTAAGTGCACTCGCTCGCTCTCTTTGTGTGTCCTTCAAGCTGCTACTTGTCTTCATGTTGTCAGTTTGCATTCGGAAACCTCTAAGTGGCTGTATATGGAGGCAAAATGTGCGTCATCTGAATTTATCGTAGCGGATTCATTCATTCTGCTTGAGCAAGCATGTACTCTTACATGAGAGGAAGTCACAAACAATCATCCTACGCTAAGATAACACATGCAACCAAAAAGAAGCAGGTGTTGCATATTGACAAGAACCAACCCACATTTGTTTCCTAGCTTTGAGGTACATTAAAGATAGGAAACAGTTTCCTGCTCTAAAGCAAAATACATTTATATATTCAATACATCACATATTTTCCCTCTAAATGAGGACACAACATAGACTCGTATAAAGCTAATCAAGCTAGTTTTGTTTTTCATATAAAACTGATAGTTACAATATAATTGCAGTAGAATACAATCATTTGGAAATATCACTGCATTATATTAAGAATAAAAAAAAAAAACATTTATGAAACAAAATGTTATGGTTTTGTCTGGTTTAGCTAACATCTGATTACATTTTTGTTAATTTAGGTAAATCCACACACTTCTCTAAGTTAGAGTGCACTACCAGGCTCCAAATGGAAGTTCCTAGTTCCCTTTCAAGGGAACTTCGAGCTGCGTCAAACGCTGCGGGAACGCCCCTGCGTTGTGCGTCATGAAGCACCTATGGAATCAGCCCAATGGAGAGATGGAACGTCATAGGCGGGTGACGTCATCGACCAGGAAACTATAAAGCACCCCAAAAACACAAGCGCATCAGCTTCTGTGCTTTCAGTCGCGCTTTATGTGAATCTGTCCCTGTGTGAATATTGTCTGTCCTACATACTCTGCACCACACAAACAATTTATCATATATATATTGAGAGAAATGGCGAACGAACAGCAGTTTAAGAAATGTGTTCCTCCCTGCTCGCGCTATCTAACGGGCGGGGATACACATGTTCTTTGCGTTGTTTGTTTGGGAGTGCAGCATGCCCAGTCAGCTCTCGAGGGAGCTGATTGTGAGCATTGCGAGGTCCTGCCTTTGAGGACGCTCCGCTCCCGCCGGGCGCTCTTTGAGGAGGGCGGTTCGGTGCGCGCTCCCCGCGGTTCGGGTCCCGCTTCTGCCGAGGCAGAGCGGCGCTTAACGTGGGGATCGCAGATGGATCTCTCAGCGGGGCTAGAGACGGGCGCTGCCTTATCTCTCCCTTCACCTGTGAGATCCAGTGCCTCAGTCCCGGGTTCGGAAGCACGCGCTGCGGTTTCTTCCGCTCGGGCTGAGGCACCAGTACTGCAATTATCCAGCTCCGAGGAGCTGGATGTTGTTAGTATTGCGGGAGATGTGGAGGATTCGCCACCTCACACTCCCGAAAGTGATGAGCTTATGGAGGTTTTAACTAGAGCCGTAGAAAAACTCAGCATTGAATGGCCAGTGACTAGACAGGAGTCTGTATTAAAATCTAAGTTGGATGAGAGATTTTTGCCGTCACGAGTTCAGCCTCCACGCAGGTGCCTGCCGTTCTTTAACGATCTCCACACCGAGGTGTCGAAATCGTGGAAGAAACCGGTTTCATATAGAGTTTTTAGTCCCCAGACTTCAACATATTCCAATATTGTGGGGGCTAGAGCTCATGGTTATGGCGCTATGCCGAGGGTAGAAGAGACGCTCGCGAGCTATCTCTCTTCCGAGGCGGCGTCATCGCTTAGGGCACCTGCATTACCCACCAAGCCGTTGAGAAATACTTCGGGGTTGGTGGGTAAAGCGTATTCGGCGGCAGGTCAGGCTGCGTCATGTCTGCATACCATGTCTATTTTGCAGGCATACCAGGCTGACCTGCTAAGGGATTTGAGCGAGAGTGAGGAGGTTTCCACTGACGTGGTTCGAGAATTGCGTCAGTCTGCTGATTTATCTCTGCGTGCCACCAGGGAATCGGCCAAACTGATTGGTCGATCTATGGCAGCCCTGGTGGCCGCAGAGAGACATTTATGGTTGTGTCAAACTAATTTAAAAGAAAACGAAAAATCATTTCTTTTAGATGCTCCTCTCTCTCCTATGAGTCTTTTTGGTGATGCGGTGAATTCTGTTATTGACAAATTCCAAGAAGAGAAAAAACAAGCAGCCGCTTTTAAGAAATATATCCCATTAAAAGTTCACGTCCCTGGGGCTGCTGGGCGGGAGCAGCCCCGGCCGTCTACGAGCTCGTCACATGGGGCGCAGCAGAAGCAGAGTGTCGCGTCTCGTGTTCCCCCTGCTGGACAGTGGGCTCAGACACGGCACTCTCAGCCGAAACCATCTGGGAATAGAACTGATCTGAGGACAGTTATATTGGCTAAGAAGGCTTCGGCTAAGAAGAAGTCCTGACGCCGAGGCGTTCAGGATGCTGAGGGTGGTCCCCACCGAGGCGGAAAGGTGTTCACCTCTTTTTACGGTGCCCGTTCTTCCTCGGTGCCCTCAGGGGCCCGTCCTGCCAACCCCGCCTTCATGCCGGGGCGTAGGCGGTCCCAGCGAGCGCTTTCCCGAGGGACGCTCGCCCCCTCTGAGGAGGGTCTCAGAGAAGTTAAACCAGTCGTTCCCTGCCAGTACGCCGTTACAGGGCGTTGTGTTTGCTGCTCAAGTTACACCAGAGGCCAGTCTCGAGAGACTGGTACCCTTAGTAGATTTTCTGGCAGAGTGGAAAAGCCTTCCAAGAATATCTCATTGGGTCCTGCAGACAGTAGAAAAGGGTTATGCTATCCAGTTCAGGTGTCGTCCACCAAAATTCAGAGGGGTTCTGCACACAGTGGTGGGCCCCGAGCAGGCTCTGGTAATGGAACAAGAGGTGAAAACGCTCCTTCAAAAGGAGGCTATAGAACGGGTTCCTCCTCCCAGTTTGGAGTCAGGTTATTACAGCCGATACTTCTTCGTTCCAAAGAAGGATGGGGGGTTGCGTCCAATTTTAGACCTGCGCCTATTGAATCGCTCGGTAGGGAAGCTAAAATTCAAGATGCTCACTATCAAGCAGATCGTGTCTCAAATCAGATCCGAGGACTGGTTTGTCACGATAGATCTAAAGGACGCATACTTCCACATTTCCATCCTTCCACAACACAGGAAGTTCCTGAGGTTCGCCTTCGGGGGCGAGGCGTACCAGTACAGGGTTCTTCCGTTTGGCCCAGCTTTATCACCCCGCACTTTCACGAAATGCATGGATGCAGCACTAGTGCCTCTGAGGCTTCAGGGCATTCGTATTCTCAATTACATCGACGATTGGTTGATTTTAGCTCAGACGGAGCAGATGGCGGTTCGGCATCGAGATGTCGTCCTCGCTCACATCAGAAAGTTGGGGTTGAGGCTGAACGCAAAGAAAAGTGTTTTATCTCCTTCCCAGAAGACCACTTTTCTGGGTGTCGTTTGGGATTCGGTCTCGATGCGGGCGCGGCTCTCTCCGACCCGCATCGCTTCGATTCTCTCAGCTGTGAAACAAGTAAAGCTAGGCCAGCTACTCACTGTGAAGCAGTTTCAGAGACTGTTGGGTCTGATGGCAGCAGCGTCCAACGTTATACCTTGCGGCCTGTTGTACATGAGACCGTTACAGTGGTGGCTCAGGACCAAGGGATTCTCCCCGAGGGGAAATCCGCTCCGCACGTTCAAAGTCACGCGGCGCTGCCTTTGTGCTCTGGTCATGTGGAGAGAAACTTGGTTCCTATCCAAAGGTCCTGTGCTGGGGGCTCTTTGTCGTCGCATAACGCTAACGACGGATGCTTCCCTCACAGGGTGGGGGGCGGTCATGAGTGGTCGCCCAGCCCAAGGTCTGTGGCAGGACCATCATCTATCGTGGCATATAAATTGTCTAGAGATGTTGGCTGTGTTTCAGGCTCTGAAACACTTCCTAACAGACCTGAGAGGCCATCATGTGTTAGTTCAATCAGACAACACGTCGGTGGTCTCTTATATAAATCATCAGGGGGGCCTGCGGTCTCGCCGGCTTTACAAGTTGGCCCGTCAGATCCTCCTGTGGTCCCAGGGGAAGCTACTATCACTGAGAGCAATGTATCTTCCCGGGTATTTAAATGTGGTAGCGGACTCCCTGTCGAGGCAGGGGCCGAGGCCGGGGGAATGGAGACTCCATCCCGAGGTGGTGGAGCTCCTTTGGTTGAGTTTCGGGCGCGCCGAGGTGGACCTATTCGCTTCCAAGGAGACCACGCATTGTCATCTGTGGTTCTCCATCAGTCTTCCAGCCCCTCTGGGGTTGGACGCTATGGTGCAGCCGTGGCCGAGGTCACGCCTGTACGCTTTTCCCCCGATTGCTCTGCTACCAGGAGTTCTGGAGAGGGTTCGCCGGGACGGGGTCAGCCTACTATTAGTAGCCCCGTTTTGGCCGGCCCGAGTATGGTTCGCGGACCTGATTTCTCTCCTGGACGGCTCTCCTTTGGAGCTCCCGGTCAGGAGGGATCTACTCTCTCAGGTGGGCGGCACGATATGTCACCCCCGCCCAGAATTGTGGAGTCTGTGGGCTTGGCCTCTGAGGGGGCCCAGCTCATAGAGTCTGGTCTCTCAACCGAGGTTGTTGAGACCATTCTTCACTCCAGAGCTCCATCCACGAGGAAGCTTTATGCCTTGAAGTGGAAACTTTTCACTTCTTGGTGTGGAGAACACCTGCAGGACCCAGTTAACTGCCCAGTGGGTGCAGTACTGGAATTCCTGCAGGAGCGCTTCTCCACAGGGTTATCCCCCTCCACGCTAAAGGTGTATGTGGCGGCACTAGCTGCTTACCACGTCCCTTTCAGTAGAGTTTCTCTTGGGAGACACCCGCTTATAACTCGTTTCCTCCGTGGCACTTTGAGGCTGAGGCCAGCGGTTCGTACGAGGGTGCCGACCTGGGATCTGGCCATTGTATTGGAAGGTCTTTCCCTAGCTCCTTTTGAACCTGTCGAAGAAGTTCATGAGAAGTTTCTCACTTTTAAAACTATCTTTTTACTTGCTATCTCCTCATTAAAAAGAATTGGAGATTTGCAGGCTCTGTCGGTGTCACCCTCGTGCCTGGAATTTTCGCCTGGCATGGTTAAGGCTTTTCTGCATCCTAGACCAGGGTACGTTCCCAAGGTCCCTACTAATGTTGTTAGACCTACGGTTCTGCAGGCTTTCTGTCCTCCTCCATTTATGTCATTGGACCAGGAGAAACTTAATTTACTCTGCCCTGTTAGGGCGTTAGACGCTTATGTCCACAGAGCTGCCCTGTGGAGAAAATCAGAACAACTATTTGTATGTTTCGGGCCACCCAGGAAAGGGTGTCCTGCGTCTAAACAGAGAATGAGCAAGTGGGTGGTCGAGGCTATCTCACTTGCTTATGAGTCGGCTGGTCATCCTTCACCTTTGGCTGTTCGAGCCCACTCTACTAGGAGTATGGCTGCTTCCAAAGCTTTATTGTCGGGGGTTTCCCTGAGTGATGTCTGTGATGCGGCTGGATGGTCTTCACCGCATACTTTTGTTAGGTTCTATGACCTAGACTTAAGTTCTACCCCTGGGGCACAGGTGCTCTCGTCCTCTGTGCGCTAGTTCTCACATGACGGTCACTTGGTCCTATGGCGACGTGGGTATTCGCGTTCCCGCAGCGTTTGACGCAGCTCGAAGTTCCCTTGAAAGGGAACGTCTCGGTTACGTATGTAACCCTAGTTCCCTGATAGGGAACGAGACGCTGCGTCGTTCTGCCATACTCCCGGCATTCCCATTAAGCGCTCCTTCAAGCCTATCAGAAGCTGATGCGCTTGTGTTTTTGGGGTGTTTTATAGTTTCCTGGTCGATGACGTCACCCGCCTATGACGTTCCATCTCTCCATTGGGCTGATTCCATAGGTGCTTCATGACGCACAACGCAGGGGCGTTCCCGCAGCGTTTGATGCAGCGTCTCGTTCCCTATCAGGGAACTAGGGTTACATACGTAACCGAGACGTTATGTAACAGTAAAATGTAAATGAACCGGATTAAGCCCCCCTAACAATGTTGTTTTGCATGGCTGAACTGTTATGCACGCGCCCCTTTGGACAGGGAAATAACTTATGCTGTTGTAGCAGTAAACACAATAAAACAAATATAATATAATATACAGAGGAATAATTTGCAGGTTTAATTATTTGAGTTCACATTCACACTCAACATGCACTCATTCACTCTGCCTCTCTATTCACACACTCAGAACCACAACTGTCCTTGTGATTTATTCTTCATGGAATATGTATGATTTAACTTATCTTATATAGTTTAATTTCAAATTTTCAAATTTTCCATTAAATATAACAGTGCTCAGCAGAATGCTGTTAAAAAAACACAAACTCTGCTTCACTCCACAGAGGCTGCATTCAATATTGATTAATCTTTTAATATTTCAAATGTCAAATATTGAACATAAACATACAAAAGCAATATTCACCTATAATTTACTAATACATATTTGTGAAGATTTTTAAGTGAATCACTCAAACCTCTGTTTTGTCAACAATGAAATGGACAGTTTGAATTGATTCACACAAATGAATCATACTTAACAGTATTTTTTTTAACACTATAGCAGAAGGCATGTGATCTGTTTGCGTGTGTGTGTGTGTGTGTGTGTGTGTGTGTGTGTGTGTGCTGGGGTGTGAAATGACTGGGTTTATGAGCATTCAAAGAGAGTTGATAATTGAAGATAATAGTAGCAACTGTGTGTTTACAATACTTTGCCAAAAGGACGTAAATTTGGGATTAGTGCTTTTGCATTCCCAGTAATGCACCACTGAAGCGAGCGATGAGGGCTAATTGGCCAGCTAAGAGTCGCACTACAATGGATGCTTAATAATAGCACACACACACACACACACACACACACACACACCTGCTAATTTACTTTATGACCTCTGAGGAAAAGCTAAAGGAGATAAGCTTAATTTCTTCCTCTCTTTTCCACTCAAACATCTAGACGATTCAATCATTAAAGCTTGCACACAGCACCATGGTGTAAAATAAATAACAACACTTCTAAAATAGTTTAATTGCCAAAATTGAGGTTTAATAGCTGGAAATGACCAAAAAATTAGGTAAAACAAAAGTATAATGAAATTTGTAAAGTTTGTTGCAAACATACAATATAGGTTTAACACAAAGTGTGCACATCTAATGTGCAAAAAGCACAACGAGGGTGCTCAACAAAAATAAAATTGTCAAATGAAGCGTGGTGAGCACATGAAATAAATATTTTTCTATTTTTTAAGCCGTCGTATGTGGTAAGCAATTTTTCCTTTCAAACATACAAGAGGTAAAAACAACTACATTTTAAATGTCTAAACTAGGCACAAAATATTTATTTTGTTTACAAAAAATATGCAATTTTTTTAGTTCAAAAGCATTTCAAAATTTTAAAAGATTTTTTTGATTTTAAGAGATTTTAAAAGTATACAAATATTATTATTTTTTAATTAAAAACAAAACACTTATTTACTTTCTTTTAGTTATCAGCATAGTTATCAGCATAATTCATGAAGAGCAAGATCTAAATTTGTCAAGTTTTTCAAATAGAGAACACGAATGCACACATTTAAACCTCACCCTCACAATCTAATTTAACACAGAAATACCAAGATGTCTGCCCATGTGTAATGTTAGAAGTCTGGAAACACTTTGTCCTACTTTCAGCGCCCTAGCAGAGTTTTGTACTCAATCACTTACACAAATAAGACACACACACACACACACGTTTTTGGGACGCATCCAATCTCTTTCATTCATCCCTTCTGAACATTCCATTCCTGGAGTGATTGCATCAATAAGATGAAAAGTTCATCTCATTGTTAGTGAATGAGGAGCCTGTGTTGTCATCTGAGAAGAACAAATGTCTCGCTCTGGCTAGCACTCTAGAAGGGTAATCAATGTGTCTCTCTTTCTTTCGCTCTCTTTCACACCTAAGACACTGTTACAGAAACAATATTAGGGTGATGCTAGTAAGATGGAAAGAGACAGATACATAATGGTGGTGGATCATCTTGACATTGTTTAGCAGCCAAAATACTCAGACTGATGCTGATACTCTTAAAAGAGGATTACCTGTACACACAATGACCTATAAACACAAAACAATGGGGAACAAGTTCAAGAGGTAACATCTATGGAGTCAGCAGAGTATTAAAGTCCCCACCCAAACACAGCGACACGCAAACAAGCTGACTTTTTTTTTTTTTTTTTTTTTACTGTGGTCACATCATAAGACCCCTGCTGAGTATTGTGCTGTTGAGTCATGGGACAGAGATTGCTCAAGGCCCACAGATGGGGCTAAAAGTGATCTTTACAGAAATCTGAAAAGCTAATATCCTGCTCTACAAAAACTGAACAAGCTGCTCATCCCATCAAACTCACAATGCACAACTGACAGTTTCCTGTCCAGCAGGCCTATATCTTACCACAGCCAGGGAATGACCCTGGGAATGGACAAATGGGAATTACCAGTGACATCCACTAAAAGATAATTCTCAGTTATTCAATACTACACAGAAATACCCAGAAACAGAAACATTTCTACATTTCTAAAAAAATAACATAACTAAAAAATAAAACTTTTTTGTTATATGAAGGTCACATTCAAACTGGCTTGGCAACTTTTTATCAGGTCTTTATCATTTATTCACTAATATCAAGTGGCTTTTATATATTTATTTATTTTTTCCAACTGTCCTAGACCCATAAATCAAAGCAGAAAATATCGTAAAATACATAAAAACTGAAATATCACCATTTAAATCTATTATCATGTAGATAAAGCGTGAACAAATATTAGCTATAAATTTGGTCGTAGCAAGAGAAAGAAGTGAGTAATTTCATTTAAAAAAAAATATTCGTAATGTAATTTCCATTAGTGCCAATGTGAAATGACACTGGTGGAAAAAAATACATAATTTTCCTGTCTTGGACAGGAAAGCACATAGTTGTAAAAACTCCAACAGAACGACAGTCTTCAAACAGGTGCCTTCCGAAAGGAAAACAGCACAGGGATTGTAAGTGTACATTCTCCAAATTTGAACAGCTCAGTCTACTGGTTCTCTAATAGGGGAACAAAGCAGTACAACTGAGAAGTCTGGGAGTCAAAGGACGCAGCAGGAAGTGGAGAAGTAGAATAAAAGCAGGGGGTGTTAGCAGTGGAAAGAGGTTTGGGACATATTTAAAGTGATGAAGTGGACAAGAATGTACCCTTGCTCAAACACTAAGTCTATTTACCAATAACTCAAAGCCAATAAAACTGTGTTGGAAATAAAAGGCTAGGATTGAAATGGCATTAAGTTCTTAGAATCAAATAAGCATGACAGACAAGCCTAAGAACACATTAGCTCCACAATTCAGACTCTCATTAATGCTATGCTACTATTGCCTCTGGACATGAAGATGACAAACATGAGATCAGGATAGGATCTGTTCAGAGAAGAGGGTTGATTTGTGTCAGCTGGGTTCTTTCATGTGAAACCGTCTCAGAAAATTGGCATTGAAATGTATGTGAATCGCTGGCTAGATAAGGACTCAGTATAGGGGTTTTTTGAGGTGATTCAGTGAATCAAAGGTTAGACTATGAAAAGATCCTCTCAGAATTGATTGGGTTGTTTACTGCTGGGGTACGCATTTCTGTCACGCCACTGCAAACAATCGGCCTCAGACAACAATATGCAAATATGTGAATACCAGTGTTATCAAAAATGAAATTATTTAAATGCAATTAATTAACATATTAGTTCAGCAATATGGTTCTTAAGAAAACCCTGCAGACAACCCCAGACAAATAACATGCTTGATACCTTTATGGAATATGCCATTATTTACACAATGCAAAACAACAACCAGAAATATGGGTTCAGAACAACCTGAGGGTGAGTAAATAATGATGAAATATCTCTTTAAGTAAACCTGATATTGAGAATGAAAACCAGGAGAGAGAGAGAATAGAGTTACAAGCTAGAGATAACAAAACACCAGTTCTGCGTGACAGGAAATGCAGGTAGATAATCAAGACCTCTATGCAGACGAGGAAACTCATCCAAGAGATTTAACAATAACAATCCCAAAAAAGAAAAGAAAAGAAAAGAAAAGGAAATTACTTTTCTCCGAAATTGACTCAACAACTTCCTCTTTCCAGGCATACTTATAGCCTCTGGAAATGATGCCACCGTAGCAATATATCTTAATCATCCAGATGGGAAAACTTGATGACTTAAGTGGAATTTCCCAGGGTTATACAGACAAAGATATTATCCCAAGATCATAGATCCAGTAAGTGGATTATTGATTAAACATGCATGCTTACGGAATATGACGTACATTAAAGGCACAATATGTCAAATCTATGATAAAAATATACCAAAACCACTTGAACAATGTTATATATGTTGTTGTCTTGTGTACTTACATTATCCCAAATGTTTCCAAAAATGTTTAAATCCAGAGAAATCAGCTATTTTAAGCAGTGTAACGGCCCATGTCATTGCATCGCCTGTTAATGACGTAATATCCGCATTACCCTCGATTTCTGGTTTTACTTCCATATAAACTAGACGCTTAAATATATCATGTGTTTTATTAGACAGGTGAGGATCTGTTTGGATACATTTATCCACAGAAAACTCTCATTGTTATATAGCTCAACAACGTCTTATTGTTTGAATGCAGCGTTTTCTCCACCATAAAATATTTTAAAATGAATTGCATGCAATTAATTATGTGATATTATCAATTATTTAATATTATGTGATCTTTTAATATTGATCTAGCTTAGAATACCTTTAGCAAGTGCTTGGGAGCACTTCGACTCAGCGCATATATATCTATGGACTCGGCGCAGTAATATCATCACTCCGGAGAGGGAGAGGGGGAGAGGATTTTTAAAGAGTGATGATATTACTGCGCCGAGTCGAAGTGCTCCCAATCACTTTCTATAATATTCCGCCATACATTATAGTTATCCACTTTACACGCTTAGAAAAGCGCAACGTTTTATTTTGTGTCACCATTCTTGGTTCAGTTACACTACTCGTGTAACTGTATTTAAATAGGGAAAACGTGGAGGTGTTTGGTCGCTTCTCTGCTTGGATCCTAATGAATGAACTGGGCTAAGCTAAGTGCTAACAAAGTTTTGCCGCAAGACAGAGCGATTTAGTGCACGCACTGAGACGAGAGAGGTATGCATCAACTCGTCTTAGTTAAGGGAATGACAGTTTAATTTGAAAAAATGGTGGAGTATCCCTTTAAGCATAATAAAATCAGCAACGTAAAATGTCTCAGGCCCTCGTCCCGCCCTGCTTCATATCACAGTAATGTTAATAAAACTTTAATACAGTAGCTAATCCATGAAGATGATTTCTGCCTGAGTCCCGTCGGATTGCTTTCCATCGGATATGGAGGTAAAGATGACAACTCCCGTGATTTCACGCTAATTAACAGCATCAACAAGCTACCCATTTGTTATTGTTTTGAATAAGCAACATCTGGCGACGAAACTTACATACTGAGCCTTTAATAAGTAGAGTCATGAAAGCTTCCTTCATGTACACATGTGCTGCATTCTTTCTTCAAGTGAGCAAATAAAAGGTCAGGCTGTACCATTTCAACTGATGAATGCCGGAAATTGAGTGCTGATGTTTTCCCCTTTTAATATTAATAGACAAAGCAGAAATCTTGTTCTGATGACCCTCCACCCTTAAAAGCACCCTTCTTCCTGAATGCCTAGACATAGGTTGTTAAGTTTCAAAAGGGTCCATCAAAATTATATAACCAGCCTTTGTTTGAATATATTAAATAAATAAAAATTAAATAATAATAGGAGAACAGTCGAGAATTAAACTTATTTCTGTTATGTAGCTCTTTTCCATCTTCTTGCAGAATGTTAATACCAATACAAATCCTTAACGACAATGTGAAGTTGTATTGGGCATATTCTTGAACCACATACAGATTAGGGATGGGTCACACAAGATGTGTTTTTTATTATGTAGCCTATTAAAGGGTCACTCCACCCATTTCAACATTAATCTTTATTGAAAGTGGATTATATATGTAGTCGAAATGTAAAAGAAATTTTGAATTTGGTGCCCTCTTGAGCGAGAAAAGACAGAAAATAACTTTAGGGCGCATTTGTATGTAAGACAACAACTCCCACAATGCACCACATTGCACAGCTCCGCAAGCCACTCCCACTAATCCAGAACAGCGCGCAAACATCAGAGAAATCACTCTTCCGTCTACAAGGCTAGCTGCCAAAAGAGTTTGAAATTCATTTCACACAAAATGTCTAGTTAGTTGGCTGTGGCGAGCAGGACGAGGGACATGAGAGGACGGCGCGAGTGATAATGAATGACACCTGTGAGACGCAGCGGTCTCATATCTCTCACGGAGGAGCGGAAGCACAAAAGGAACAGGCCTGATTTTATGTTTTGTTTCTGTTGTGTGTGGCCAGCTGGCTTATACTTTTGTTTTGTATTTGTTTATTTTACTATTAAAATGTTTAAATGTTCGCCGGTTCCCGCCTCCTTCTTCCCACAACAACGAACTCCGTTACATTGGCAAACTCATTAGCGAATTACTCCTCGTTTGTATTTCCTTCTATATGGTGAATTATTGCATGATACCTGGATGTTCAGTCAGAACATATGCGGTGCGACACTAGGATGGGTCACATCACAACACAAACGTCCGTGTGCTCGTCTGATTCAGAGATTTCGTCCAGGAGAAATTGCTATCGTTGAAATTCTCTGCAGCAGACGGACTCTATCTGTGTCCGTAGCGCACAGCGAGAGCACAGGCACCAGCAGTCCGCCCAGCTCGAACCCGTCCGGGCTCCTCGTCCGCGACAGGCAGCCGCCTCCTGTTCCTCCAGCAGCCTCAGCTGCTCTTCACTATATTGCGGCTCGTAAAGATAGCCACGAACAGCGGATTCGAGCAGCAGAATTTCAAAATCCTCTTCTTCCATATCATGTTTAGATTCTTCCATATCGTGTTTAGTTTCTTCCGTCATTGTCATAACTTCCTATCTACACAGCGCTTGTTAGCTTAGCTTATAAACAAGATGGCTGATATTGATTTCAGTATCTACAAGTGAAGTCCCACCCACTGATCTGTGATAGCTCTGTTAGCGCATTAGGTCCAATCTATGGGCGGGTTTGAAAGGGTGGGATCTAGTACTTGTCTTTACATAAATCCCCCCCTCTTACACTTCCTCCTACAATGACGTAAAATGACGATTTTTGCGCCATTGTAGGAGGAAGTGAAAAAGGTAAATAGCAGATTTCTCTCTTCTCAGGGGAAAATGAGAGAGTGTTGCACGACCATTCAATAGTATGACTAGGTTTCTAACAATGGAAAGCTGAATGCAAATAGGTGGAGTGTCCCTTTAAGGAAAATAAAACATCAGCTCATTATTAGACAGATTTTAAGTAGAGGAATTCCAAGACACAACTTTTACAATAAGATTACAACAAGCAGCAAAATATTTATATCACATTTTGTTTTATCAATATATACATTTAAATATGATACTGTTCAATTACATTTTTTTTTTTTTTTTTTTTTTTTTTTTTTTTTTTTAGCTTTAAATAAGTCTTATGCTCACCAAGGTTGCATTTATTTGATCAAAAATACAATAAAAACAGTAATATTGTGAAATAATATTACAATTTTAATGAACAGTTTTCTATTTTAATATATTTTTTAAGTATAATTTATTTCTTCGATGGCAAAGCTGCATTTTCAGCATCATTACTCTAGTCTTCAGTCTCAAATGAACCTTCAGAAATAATTCTAATATGCTGTTTTGGTGAATTAATATAATACATACAGTATATAATATAATACAATACAATGGAAAATTTATTATACAAGAATAATTAGGTCCCTGCATTTTGTTGTTCTCCAGATGGTTTTTGAACACAGGAGAACGATTCTTATGGGAATGACCCACTAAAAAATCCAGTCAATTGAAACCAGCCTATGGGCTTCCTTAGTTCAGTTGTTCAGCCATACCATCATTATTTCTGAAAATATCTAGTGGTGCACATTTCTACATACAATACCTTTATACTTTCATTACTACCTCAAGCCATTTTTCATTCGGACTCAGCAATTTTCATAAGCATGGGAGGATAACGCTCACTAGCTATGCCTGCATGTGTATGTAGTTGCTGCTTGTGTGTGTGCAGTCATGGATTTGAGGAAACTGGTTGGAAGAAGTGTCAAGCTTGTGTGGCTAATCCCAGAACTCACCGTTTCTCAAGCACTCTGTTCAAATTCCACCCCTTTCCTCCCCTCTCTTCCCAGAGACTTTCTTCCCAACCTGTACCTGGACTGACCTGGCTCTACCCAGCTGGGGCTCGACCCCAGATGCAGGTGAGGGAGAGAGATCAGAAGTGAGCAATAGACCCATTGTTCAGGACCCAGAGTCTGAGCCGTGACAGGGGGGAATGGGTGCGATAGGGGTAGGAATGCTCTAGGATGAACGCACATCAAAGAATTACAGGCAAAAGGCCGGAGAGGGAGGCGTTCTGCGGACATGATTACAGGGACCGAACTCATTGGAGATAAGAAAGAATGAGAGGTTATTGTTGCACTTGATAGGCACAGACGTGAGATCAGTTTTGTAGTTTAATTTATTAATGGCAGATGTTAGAGAGAATGCGGAGGCCTGATCCCAGATCAGCATTACGGGGATTACAATCAAGGTAATGTGAGGGAGCAAAGGCTTTCAAAACCGCCAACTGTGATTTTCATTTCCTCTGCTGCCCTTCTATGGGAAAGAAAAGCCAAACTGTAATGTTTTACATTATCCTCAACTCACAGACCATCACCTGCCTAGAAACATGTATGTGTGGCCAACAGTAGTGGTACCATTAAAACATTTTGGGTATAAAAGACTAGATCAAAATACTGAATATAATGCAAACAGCAGAGCACAATTTTAATAGTACAGAATCATTTTCTCCTTTACACTACAAAAAAAATGTTTTGTGTCAGTAATTTCTTCTACAAAGATTTCTATTTTAAATAAAATACTCTTTACAGTGGATTCTTCTACATGGTTATTTTTATGTGAACAAATGTGAGGACCCCGCAATAGTCTTCTAAAGATAAGATGCCATCACAAGGTTAAAAACCTAAATCCTCCAGCCACATGCATTTGTCTACACTAAAGCAATGAAAAGTAAAGACCTCAGCAAGAAACTTGAGCACACAATGGTGCCCCAAATACCCCTTATAACGATCCTGAATGCAAACTACAGTAACAATGTCAGACTTTCATGGTCATGGAGCTTGTGTTAGATAACAGGAACTTCTTCACTCATACAAACACACAACACATATGCAAACACACATCCAAAATCCCTGCTGCAGGAGTTTCAGTGTTTTAGCCCAGTCTGTAAAGGAATAGTACAGTAAGATATGACGCCTAGATGGGTATCACTTTCCTTGCACAACATAAATACTGTTTGCTCCAGTGTTGTGACCCAAAAGTCATCGCCATAACAACCCGGAAATTAACCATGAATGCTCTTCATCTTGGGGCAAGGTTTGCGTGATGTAACCAGGCTGTGCACCCCACATTCCTGGCCTGATACAGAGAAGCTTTGATGTGCTTTGAAACAGGGGGCCATTGTGCTAAAATCTGGCCTGCATTTTATCATCCATCACACACCAGAATACCAAGCCGTAGAGCCACAGGGGGTCATTACATAACGCAGAATAGCCTACACACAAATCCTGGACCTCTCAAAATTCAGAGCTAGTGATATCAATAAGATCTACACCACCAAAATATGCCAGACCCTGGAAAATGCATGATGCAATGTCTTTTCATCCCTTTGTCTCCATTGCACACCACTATAAGTAAGTAGATGATGGAGACAGACAGTCTCCAGCTCCTGTTGCTTTTTGGTATTGATTCCAGGGAGACACAGGGGTCAAAGCAGAATGATCTCTTATGGCTTGTCTGGTGTCTGGTCAACTTGATTGACCAGAAGTTTCCCATCCACACTTTGGATATACATGCATCACTGGAGATTTCTGAAAGTCCTTTCACCACAGTGTCTTTTGAACCACATCTCAATTATGTGTGCATTTATGTATGTATGTGTATTCATGTATTTGTTTATTTATTTATGTATGTATTTATTTTTATATTTATTTATTGCACAAAGAGTTCTGCTTTCGGCTAGCATTTAAGGTATCCTAAATACAAACAGTTAAATAATATTTTCATACTTTTTGGAAAATTTCACAACATTAATGCTTTGTTGTAAATGACGCACACAAATATTCTGTTTACAAGTGATTTTCAATTTGTAGATTGTTTTCTTCACACTTTTTATACCTAAAGCACATTGACTCTACTGTCTCCTTGGTTAATACATGTGTACTAACTTAAAACAAATTCTTTGAGGCAAAACTGTAAAACAATTTTTTGAGCAACTGAATCCTTCCTTTCTATCTATCTATCTATCTATCTATCTATCTATCTATCTATCTATCTATCTATCTATCTATCTATCTATCTATCTATCTATCTATCTATCTATCTATCTATCTATCTATCTATCTAAATGTCCAATGTGTCAAATGTGTGAATGTCCAAAGTCATTTCTGACTCTGGTGCCATTACATTTAATATGACAATTGAAAATCTCAACGTTAGATTATGGTGTGTTTTGGTGAAGAGAATTGCAGCATTGATGTAACTGAAACAACTTTTAGTTAACAAAAAGTACACAACAAATGACAACTGTACAAGTATAACAGTTGATATATAGTAGTCAGCGAACATCAAATGACCACATGAGCAGCAGAAAATGGCTAACAGCAATCTTTTAATAGCTAGTATGCTACATTTGTCCTTAGCCTGAGGGTGAGACAATCAAAGTGTTTTGCCCCAACAAAGCATCTCTTTTAGCCAGCAAATGGTCATGCATCCATAAAGGAACAAAGAGGTTTGTTCTAGATATATATCACTCTTGTAATAATCTTTAATCATTTCCAGACACATCTACATGTCTCTGTTCTGATAGTCTAACCGAATAACATCTGATAGTGCTTTAGACAGATCCAGTGCTACCAGTTGACATCCTTTGGAGGGAAAGCAAGGTTGTACTTGACTCGGATTTACAAAATCTGATCAACGTTTTTCATAACCTTTAATAATATTTTTCACTTTGATAAATTGGCGAGAAACAAATATTGAAAACATTAACTGAATATCCCTGGAAACAGCCATATATAACATTATCATATCATATTCTTTCTTTCTTTTTTAACATACAGTTTTGCTTTCAATTCTTTATACATTTTTCATCGCTTCTACCGCTTAATGTATGGCTATGATAATAAAACTTGAGATGATGTGGACTTACCTGCTCTGTCTTTCTCAGAAAGTACAACAGAGGTCTGAAAGAAAGTAAATAAAGAAAAAAATTATATTTTGCAAATGACATGGAAATACAATAAGATTAAAAATAGTTCACCCAAAAATAATTTACTCACCTTCAAGTTATTACAAACCTGTATGAATTTCTTTCTTCTATTTTTTCCAGGCTGAACACAAAAGAAGAGATTTTGAAGAAGGGTACCCAAACAGTTGACTGGCCCCATTGACTTCCATAGTATGGAAAAAAAAAAAATACCATAAAAAGTCAATGGCAAATGGCAAATGATCTGTTTGGCTACCAACATTCTTCAAAATATCTTCTTTTGATTTTCATTTTTGGGTGAACTATCCCTTTAGATCCCTAAAATACATTTGGTCATGTCTGAAGGTTAGCAGATTTGAAATTCTTGAAATGGAATTCAGATAATGTTTTATGAATTCATATTTCACTTTTCATCAGGATCCAGAAAGCACCAATGCAACAGTTCAGTTTCACAATATAACTCTATAAAGATAGTCTACATTTCAAACCAAGCCAGTATAAACTAGCTTACCACCTGTCCCACTGTGAGTAAAACACTGTGTGTGTTTGTGTATGTGTTCATGCCCACCAAGTGCAGCTGGCCAAGAAATAAGGCCATTTGTGTAGCCTTTTCAACCTTGAAAACACTCTCCTCCTTATGAACAAGATACAAGATACCCCACCACACACACACACACACTTTTATACTGTGTATTCTATCCCCCAACCCTAAACCTACCCATCACACAACATGTTATGCATTTTTACATTCGCAAAAAACATAATTTAGTTGGATTTATAAGCTGTTTTCCTGAGGGGGACAAAAAAATGTCCCCACAAGGACAAGGATTTTGTATATTACCATCTTTGTGGGGACATTTTTTCCTCATAACGTAGGGTTTAACCAGGAACACACATATGCGCACACACACAGACGAGAGAGAGAGAGAGAGAGAGAGAGAGAGAGAGAGAGAGAGAGAGAGAGAGAGAGAGAGAGAGAGAGAGAGAGAGAGAGAGAGAGAGAGAGAGAGAGAGAGAGAGAGAGAGAGAGAGAGAGAGAGAGAGACACACACATTTATGCTCACATATACTCTAAAATGCCTGATAGTCTGTTTTATCTTCATATGACTGAATGTGATTATCCATAATTTGTTAGATCATGTGTGTACTTACTGATAATACTGAAAAAAAGTTTGTTTTTCAACAAGGAGGGTATGAGACAAAAAGAAACCGCTGCATAGTTTTACCATGTCGGCACGTCTCAGTGGAGAACACAAATGAAAAATACCAAAAATGTGTGTCTAAGTGATTATTTTAGCCACAGCATTTTGCCTGGAAAAAATATTAATCTGCTTTGCAAAGGCAGTAATATACCTTCCAAATGTATCACATTTGTGGATTTGGTTAATGAATTTTGCAAAGGCTCTACCTGTGTGTAAACAGAAAGTTTTGGTGGGACATAATGAAGGGCTTTAGTTATGTCACAACAATACGCCATGGTTTTCCATATGCTTGTCATGCTAGTCAGATGAGGTGGTAGTTTGTGGTGGGACATTTTCATTGCTGAGAGCATCTGATTGGACACAAATCTACATGTGTGGGATGAGTCATCAATACTTTTGGTCTGTTTTCCTAGAAAGGAGAGATTTTAAATGTATAGTATGCTTAAAAAAATCTAACTGCTGCATGTTTAGGGGCATGTATTGTATTTACATAAATTGTTACAATACAGCATTGTAATTGATAGCTAAAACGTATTTTTTATTATTTCTAAAATAAAATTAAAATATTAGATGGAAAACTTTAACGTAAAAAAAAAACCGAATGATAAATTACAAATGTTGCCTTGGCAACTGACTGTGTTTTAATATTTCTAATTAGCTTTAATTTATTTGAGTTATTTTAGTACTTCAGCTTAAACTTATTTAAAAAACTAAAGAAAATGACAAGCACAGACAAAATGACTAAAATGTAAACTAAAATGAAAACTGAAATTATAAAAATAAAATCTAATTCAAGTTATTAATAAATACTACAATAATAACGAATAATACTTCACTGTAATCAGAAATAATACTAAAATAACACTGACACTAGCATATAGATGACCTCAAAGCTAAAAGAAATGGACAAAAAGCCATACAACTCTAATTTTATTTAACGGGGCCTCTAAATGACTCTTTCCTGAAAGAGCAATGGCTATTAATAACTGTTCTTTTGTTAGTTATTGTTCATTATTCATTTGTGTTGACTTTTTAGTCAGACAGAACAGGAATCTCTGTGGTTCCAAAGGAATGTCGAGGTCTCAGTCTCCGGGTGACCTTCATCTACAGAACTCCTGCTCTGTCCACTGACCTTTGACCTTGTGTAATCCCAAAGTCCCTGGAACAGATCATACTGACAGAAACACCTCCATCATCTGCCTCGAAAGAGCGATGCATCCTGTTATATGAAGAATGTGGCTTTCTCCTCAAAACATCAGACCATATTCTTCTTCTTTATCTATCTCTTCCCAGCAAGCAATAGCCGTTAGAAATAGAAATAGAAATAAGAAATAGCCATTTCACAGTCTAGGTTGACTATAGACTTGATATAGTCCGGCTATGAGTATCCCATTTCTAGCCAAAATAACCTTGAATTTGGTTACATCTTTTTTGCCAAAATAACTTGAGATATGTATGATATTCCATAATGTAAGCAAAGTAAACAGTGATAACAAGGTGTTTGGTTTCATTTCTTTACTCATTTAATTTCTTTGTAATTTAATTGATAACTAGTCTATTCTTGGGCTATGGTTTAGACGTCTATTAAATTTTCACTGAAAGCCTGAATTTTCCCTTGGTTTAGCCTAGACGTCTGGGCTGTGTTTGGAGGGCTATTAGACGTCTTTTAAACGTAAAATTGCTTGTTGGGTATCTTCTGTCTTCTTTCATGTTCTATCTGTCTCCTCAATTCCTTTATTGCCCTCTGTTATCACAATGTCTCGTTTTATCTACCTTTGTTTTTTTGTTTCCACATTCTTTCCCTTTTGTTAACATACCCTCATCATTGTGTCCACCCATCCTCCCCTCATGAAGCCAGATGCATGCTGGGTGTTATATACATGTATGTGAGGGGTGCAAGTGGCTTATCTAAGGAGTGTTATCTAAGGAGTGATTGGGATCTTAATGGACATGGTGTACCTAAGACATTCTAAAATCACACATCTGCCTTCGTTTTCATGTTAGTATCGCATATGTCCCTGTTATTCTCATTGCAAAGCATGTGCATGACTATAAAGAGATGGAAACATTTTTAAAGGATTTTTGGTGTGAATGACGAGCAAATGTTTAAAGGTGAAGTGTGTAATATATGTGCCTCTAGTGGCACCCAATGGAATTGCCAAAAATAATTCCTTTGCAGAAATGCAGTAATTTCCTTGAACACAAGGTTGGTTGGACAAACTGATAGTCCCGCCTTAAACTCTCACCATTGGCCCGAGTCATTAGCCCGTTTCACACATATAGTCTTTATTGTTTGATCATCCCGTATTCCTGTCATCACAGAATTGACCAGTATTTGTGTGAATGGTCTCTTACTGGTAAAAAGCCAGAACGCAGTTGCTTGTGTGAAGAACAGCATATTTGTGTATTTACCGGTAAAGACATTTTGGTCATTTTATTTTATATTTTTTTTATTTGATTATTTATTTGATATTTGATTGCTGTGTGAAAGGGACTATTGTTGCAATTTGACTGGTCAGGATTTGGCTAACTTATAGCTTTGGCTGCGTTCACGCCATATTGTAATTACCATAAACAAAGCTCTGTATGCCATGGTTTCGAACTGCTCTTGTGGTACTTTGATGTCAAACACCTATCAGTCTGCGCAGCGCCGCTTCAAGTCGAACACTCTTTAAATCTGCAGTAGTCAGGTGGAACAGGTGGAAGGTGGAAGTCATAGCTCTCAAAGAGTTTACATTTTGTAATTACAAGTTTTACAAGCACGTGAAGGCTTTTTACAGTTCAGAATTGTTACGGTAATTACGAACGCACCATTTCTATCCATTAAGCTGGCATAAGAGACAGTATTTTAACATAAAACTGCACACTTCACTTTTATTACCCCCAATTTCTGAAATGCTCAGTAGACTAAAGAGTTTTCCTCTCGTTAAAATATATTCTACCCGACAACGCTATTTTTCCACAGCTGAGGACAAATCCACCCATTGCATTCCATTCCTTTTTGATGGTGCTGATACTGAGGTCTGGATAAAGAATTGTCTTGCACCCAATCTGTCTAGGGAACACACACACAAATACACTGACACCAATACACACCCGGGGTTACTCACACATACCTGAAAATGGTTTATCTGAATCACATAAACATAAATAGACATAATCCGTATAAAACAATGGTTCTCAGATTTACGGATAAATAATGACCTTAGCAATGTTAGCTATCAGCAAAAAAAGTCCCATGCTGGAACACTGAGAGCTATCAACAGTAAATCACCCATAAACACGCATACATGCATGCCAACACCAACACGATTGTAAAATATTGCACAAAATATACCTCAACGTGCATTAAAAAGTCCACAACTCGTCAACTGAGGTTTCGCAACCATAATGTGAAATTATGCGTCTGCAAATACTATGAAACATGATGCAGTATAGAGAGTTAGCCATATTATCATAGTGTGACTGTGACCAACACAGCAACACACTCTACATTCCTCTATGTGTGGGCCTGTTGTTTTCTCAAATTCACAGAATCAACTCAAGGCCACCGACAGTGAAATACTATTCATACTTCGGAGAACTTCTGGCATACTCAGAATAACTATATTTGAGTCAGAGCACTGTTATCATGTGCTATCCCAAACACCCCACCCTCAAACGAGTGGGAAATGGTTAAAATGAGCTCAGAACAAAAGAAGAAAAGATGGGGAGATGGCAGAGAATGAGGTGGCAGAAAATTAGGACAGTGTGATAAATGAAATAAAGAAATAATAGAAAGAACAGCAAAACAGAGAAGCATCACTGTTACTATCTCCCATACTTGTGGTCTTACTGAAATTACTATCATGCGGCCTGTTGAAAGTGTACTATTACTTTTTCAAGTGATCGAACAAAAGATTGAAGATATATTTTAGATTGAACTAAAAATATAGAACTTAAAACATTTGTTTTAAAACATTGAGTGTGGAAAATATTGTTTACAAGTAACTCTTCAGGGTCCATCACACTTGCCCAGCAGCACTGGACCACCCAAGTACACAAATGTCATATGTTACATTTCAGTCATGAGAGTGAGAGTTTTTTTTTTTTTTTTTTTTTGGTATGTGTGTTTAAGTATGCAATCGTGTGTGCAAGTATGTGTCCCCAGTCATTATGGGGCAGGATTGGGTCACATTTTTTGGCCTGAATGGTCCCTTGGCACAGGTTGTCACGGCATTAGGGATCAGAGGTCGTATCAGGTGTCCAACAGAAAAAACAACAGGGCAGAGCACTTAAGTACTTATTTACTGTGTGTGAGTGTGTGTGTGCGTGTGTGTGTGTGTGTGTGTGTGTGTGTGTGTGTGTGTGTGTGAGAGAGAGAGAGAAAGATGAGATAAACATTGAGCAGAAACGCATTTAAACAGTTGGTAAGGTAGAATTATGTGGATTGAATGTCAGCATTATACTAGGAATATCTGAAGTCAAACATGTGATGATGATCATACATTAAAACTCCAACAGCCTAATATGTTGTACTCATCAACAACTAACATTAAATTCAGCAGACTTGCACTGCTTTTGAAACTAGAGAAACAATTTTTTTTTTTAACATTAGGATAACAATCAGAAAGTCATTTTAGAAAGACATTCCTTGTGAAAAATGCAATTTAGTTGCAATTTAGTACATTTAAAACATCAAATTGAAATGCAATATAAAATAACACACTTCAGTTAGTACTTCACATGTGCTTTAGTATGTTATTCAACACATCAAAATAAGTGTAGGCCTACTTCTTTAAAGTATGGCAAATGGTTATTAAAACAATGATTTAAAATATTTTTAAAGTAAAACTTTTACATTTAACATTATTCCAAAGTGTTCTTTTTAAAAGTGTGTGTCAAGAAAAATCGTCATGCAAGTGTGCTCTTTAAGTACATAAGTTGCATTTATTTAATTAATAGTATATTATCTGCAAGTACAATTTTTTAAAACCAATAATTTTAAGATTTTAAGTACAGTACAAGTGCCCATTCAACACAATTAAGTGCAGTTCTTTTTCACAAGGGATTATATGTTAAACAGTGAAGACTGTTTTTACTGGTATGTATTATTATAATATGTACTGGAAAATGTATTATTGTTTTTTTTTCAATTGTAATTTTAAGGCAGTTTTCTGTGATGGATAGGTTTAGGGTTAGGGGATATAATCTACAATTTGTACAGTATAAAAATCATTATCATATTTATCTATGGAAAATCCCCATAAAACGAAGAAGTATGTGCATGTGTGTGTGAGAGAGTGAGTGTGTGTTGAGTACAAAATATACCAACCCCCTAGTCTGGTTAAGAATGTGCAGCTGGTAGGGGTCAGACTGGCCCACCCAAAGTCTGAGTGGGTATGTGTGTATGACCATTCTTACTGCACCTTCTTTGACAGATACAAATGTGTTTATTAAAGATAAACGTAATGATAAATGTACACATATTATCTGCATGTATACAAAAACAGGTACTTTTTGCTTCTGTTTCAGGTCTCAGAAGGGACCTTATTTAGTGTTTATACTTAATATATATACATATACATGCTGTTTGTAGAGTATGCAGACACACAGATGCTATCTATACCCCCCGAACCTCAAACTTTTTCCATAACTAATGAAGGCATTCCTGCACGTGCACTGAGAAACGTGGGAAATAAACAACCCCTCTTTTTTTCTCTCACTCTCCGTAGTGAGAACACCCTCTTCTTTACCCCATAATAACTTCCATATGTTTCATGCGAACCGTTTTGGCAGGAAGTGATGTAAGTTGTCCCTCAGGGCATGTTACATGGCGTAAACTGTATCCTTGACTCAGAGATCACGGTTGACATTACAAGCTACAATCCAAGCTAAAAACATCCAGCTGCATACAGAAACGTTCCAATCGTTTCAATGAGAACTTGAGGATACAAACTTAAAAGTTTAATACTCTGATTAAATCAGTGTACTTGTATTTCAATCATTACCATATTGCAATATCAAAAATGGTCTTACCATGCTACTGTAAAAATATATAACAGTCACGTGGAATGGTCTGAACAATATGACGGTTAGAGACCCACAGGAAGTAAAAGTACAGCAGTGGACAATGATACAAAGAATAAACAATTTGTCCCAATTCTAATTACGAAGGACATAAAGCGGACAATGACTGATCCCAAGCTAATAGTATTTTGGGTTTTATCTTGCCACAGTTGCTTTTTGCTTGTTCACTGGGGGTTTTCAAGGCACTATCATCCGTTGGTTTGGAACAGTTTGTACTGTAAAACACTACACATCAAAATTAGAATTGAATGGAACTGGTCAATAGGGGACAGCTTTCTCTCTATGCCTTGAAAGTTCATTCTCATTCCCTGTAGGCTAGAGAGGTTGATGGTTCAATACAAAAGATTTAAAAAGGCAAATTCAGGAACTACGTCTCATTTCTGGAGAGAATCATACTCTTAGGGTGAAGAACATTCCCTCCAAATGTCACTAACCTCACAATAGCTGGTATTTCACCCTTTTTTCCGGCCCTAATTGACTCCTTGGATTAGAGAAAGAGAGCCGGGATGCTAATCCCTGTAATCCAGTATAATCCAGGCTCCAATAACAATGGAAGATGCTGAATTAAGCAGACGGCACTTTGGGAAAACAAGAAATGAGGCTAACCTATGGTGCAGGATTAGGGTGCCATGCAGAGGCACATGAGGAGGGGGCTCATTACCCTGCTGGGTACAGTGGTCCGAGAAAGAGACACAAGAGCAAAACCAATGCTGCCTGGATGCTACAAATCAAAGATGATGGGGAATTCATACTTAGCCTTGTGCATCCAACCTAAAACCTCTGAAATATTCACTTTGGTTTGTCGGTTTTCAGTTAGACAATGTCTTTTTATACGTTGAAAAAAAAAAAAGTGTTTATAATTTGTATATTTATACATTTTACGCTGGAATCCATACACTCTGTGTGCAACACAAAATCACATGACTAGTCCGAGACAGCAATGAGGTTAACGTGAGATCAAATGGATACTTCGTCTTACGTCTTGTGCTCCTCAGTAAGTCTCTCACGTGAGTGTCAGAAGAGATCTCAATCTCACAAACTGCTCAGATTTGCCAAAATACTAAAGTCTACAATCAAAAGTCAGAGATTTTGATATGAACTCAAACATTTCTCATCAAATTCTTCCAAGATCACATCTGAGTTATCCTATTTATATGCATTTACATTATACAACATTTTTATAGTTTTATAGTTTATAAAAAGTCACAATTACAAGAAATTAAGTTTCAGTTACGAGACATAGAATGTTGCAATTGTGAGATAAAAAAATCAAACTATTAGACATGTCAAATTATGAGATACAAAGGCATAGTTTGATGAATAAAAACTTCATTCATTCATTCACTTTTATTTTTCTGTACTGATTATCACGCAATGCAAAGTTTAATCATTCACTTATCCATCCATCATTTTTTACTATGAATATCACATAATGCAAAGTACTTCATTATGTGATATTTATATTCACATTTATTATATTTAATATCCCTGTAAGCATGTTTGTGGGTGTGTCCTGTACACAGCACCTGTTTCCAGCTCCCCTCTGTCTGTGTGTGTTTGCATATTTACATCATGATTTATAGTTATCAATGCTTTCAAACACAGGGGATCTTGTCACGCATATCTCTCAATCTCCTGCCATTTCAAGCCTATAAATGTAGTCAACAAATGACAGTACTTCACTTTGGCTGCCATCCTCTGTTTGATATACAAATATGACGCCAGTTCCGACAGATGAAAACCCCTTAAGACAGATAGATTTTTTATGCTGAGACCTCAGGGGCCTCAGACAAATATATTGAGCTCTGCCCATGCCGGGCCAATGAGCTATCAACACCACGCTGCAAGCCAAATATACTAAACGTCTTGTGCTCTTGACAAGCTTGAGTTACGAGATCAAAGTGGGCCGAAACATTCAGGGTTCTGGCTCATGTGAGGAGAGAAACAAAGACTTACAGACAAACACAACCAAACATGTACGATGTACTGTACCACATATTCAGACCACTGATAGAGAGCATTTTTAAGATGAATTCATGTTATTAGTCAACGACTGCTGGAAATACTCATGCCAGATAGTATTAATCTAAAGGGGGAGAAAGCATATTCATAAAGCAGCTTAGATCTTTCCATGACTGCTAGTGTCCCCTAAACAGAACTATCTCTTTCTTTTTAATCCTCTTACACAAACCAAAATCTCAAAGTGGGTCTTTGTGATGTGTAATATCAATGATATCATTCCATTTATGTGTCATGTCTGCTTTTCCCCTATTTTCTCTGACACACAGAGCAAGACAAAGCCCTTGTTTTGCACTCTAAGAATGCCTGATACAGCACGCCTGACCTTGAACATTTCGGAAAACACAGATTTCCTGCTTAAGGTCAAAAATGAGGTTCAATTTTCCACATCCTTCTCTAAAAACATGATTTTTTTTTTGCTCTTTTGCCATCCAGTATCCCTCTCATTCTCACCAAGGCCAACTTTAACTTATTAAAACTGATAGGGATAAGCCTTCTCCACAGCTTAGCTGTTTAGCAGTGTTTAACGGAAAACCCGCCATCTAAAAAAAACAAACACACTTTTATTTCAGTTCCAATAAGAGGTAAATTATTCATAAACACTTAGGGAAGGTGGTAACATAACTTTGATATGAAGGAGTTTTGAATTATTAAATATTCAACTTAGAGGTACACATTAATGAAGTTTGCAGTAAGAGGGGTTACAAAACCAGACAAAAATATTGGAATATTTTAGGTTGGGAAAATGTGTAATATTGTTGAAGAGAACTACTTTCCAAGCTGGAATGGATTTAGACAAAGAATGTTCACATTTTACGTCTACTTATTGGAATAAAGAACTTGCTACTAAACCTACAATACATTACTTAGAAAACTGAATGTTCATTTTAAGGGAAATAAATAAGTCAGAATTGTTTTAATGCTTTTCAAAAGAAGTCTCTCCAAAGCTGCTCCAAAGATTTGATTTAAAAACAAACAAACAGTAAAAACATAATTTTTAACAGTTCTTTAAAATAAATGTTTAATATTTTTGATTAATTCAAAATTTAATTATAAAAAATGTCCCCAAAAGTTTGCCCCCATAACGTAGGGTATACTATACACCCCACCCCACCCACACACACACACACACACACACACACACCTACCTAGTATGTGACGCCTCAATAAACTTAATTCTTGGAATTCACTGTCACTGCTAGCTCAAATGACATACAATGGTAGCCAAGGCCTTTTAGCTTGAAGTGCTCTGTCAGTATTTAACATAACTTAGCAAGAGCAAAGATGTAAGCGCAAGAGAAAGAATGTTCTAGTTAGCTTGTGTGTGTATCAAAAGGCCGAATCTTCCACGTGTTTACCAGGTACACTTACGTAATCCGTTTAGGAATGGCAGGAACGAACAAACACAAAGTGGACACACACTTGCAAACAAACAAAAACACTTGATGGTCAAAGACATTGAATAGTGTCAGTGTAAACAGGAATGACTTCATCTGTATTTCGCGACATGCGCTATGGTGCCTGCGTGTGTCTGTGGGTACTTGCTGAAACGTGTAAACTTGCATTCCTTGTGCCATGCATTATAGTGTTTCAATGATCTGCTCTCTGGCTCCATTTCTCATGTCTCGTCTCCTTGACCTCTGTCTGAGCAGTCTGCTATGTTGACCAATTGATCAAAATTAAATGGACACAGACATTCAATGAGAAACTTGCTTAATTTGTTCTATTAACTCAGTCAAGATGACTACAGACTGAAAGATGAAACATAAAGGATCCCATTGAGATAAGGGAGCATTTTAAATACAGATTGGATTCAAAAACAGTAATATTGTGAAAAATCATGGCAATTTAACACAATTTGAATTAATATCACCAATTTCAATTGTGTTCATAAATGCTGATACCTGTAACTCAAAGGTTTTTGATGACATTGACGTATCTACTGAAAGCATTATGACTTTTGACATTGATAAATAACACCAACAACTTATTTGTCCTTCCCCACATTCACTTGTTTCTGCTCTCAAACAGACCTTTTTAAACTTAACATTCCATCCATCTTCCCCTGCCTCTTACTGACATTTTAAGTGTTGTTTGCCATGTGCTTCTGAAATGTGGAGTCAATCATGCAATGGGTAATCAGATAGAAGACTCTTTCGCTCACCTCAGAACACAAACTCACACAAAAAAACTCACTCGCTCACATCCGTAGACATCCAGACATGTGCATGCACAAGAGGGGACGATCATAAGAATGTTCTCAGTGTGTGTAGCTGGTGGAAGTTGGCAGGCGGTAAAGGCTGTTATTATCATGTTCCAGCAGCTTTAGCCACTCAGAAAGAAGAAAATAAGAGGGAGGATGAGAGACAGCGACAGAGAGAGTGTCTCTCCTCAGTAAACTTTAAAGTGGCTGCTGGTACCATAGCACGCTCTAATTTACTGTTTACGTTGTCATTCAACATACAGAAAAGCAAGTCTAAATGTTGGACACTTCAGTTGCCTCTTTAAAAAGTGCATAAGAGATGATTGACACCAGGTTTAACCAATTCCAGAGCCCAAAGAAAGTATGAATGGTATGTAAAGGTTCTCCTCACACCAATGAAAACCTTGTATTTAGTTATTAGTATTTGATTTGATCAATTGTTCAATGACAGGTTTTAGTTAACTAACCTCATTTTTTGGTCTAGTTCCAGAGGGTCCTGAAGAGGACAGTGATGATGAAGAGCGATAAAGTGGGGTGTTTAGAGACTGGGAGGAGGCTGAAAGACTTCCTGCTGAATCCAGCGGTTCTAAATCAACTTCCTGTTTAAGAAAAGAGTAGAATCGTCATATAAAAACAATCACTTCTGTATCAAACCTGTGTCAAGTACTTTACATAGATTTTGTGCTGAAGACCTGATGCAGTTGCTGACCATTATTTCATACATCATCATCACACGTCTTTCAGATGAAATTAGTGTATCATTTTGCATGAAAGCTTCTGATTAGTGGCCACTCACAGAGATGATCCGCCTCTTTAAATTGGGAGTGCCACTGAGGGAGGAGCTTAGAGCATTTTCAATCTCTTTGTCCAACTGATCCAACTTCATTATTAACAGAACCATGGAGTCCAAACGTGACCTTTCCTTCTCCCTCTCCTCCCGTGAGCTCTGAAAGGAGAAACACATTTTAGCAAAATCTGATTTAATTTGAGAAATGTAATCTTAAAACCAACACTGACATTAATCTGATGGCTTCCAATGACAATTCTTAAAACATATGTCACAGCAGACCAGCCGCCGACTCGGATGAAGACGGGACTTTTCCATACAAGCTGAGGCAACACATCATTATATTTAATCTAATCTTTTTTAGTTCTTTTCTTTACCCTTAAAGGGTTAGTTCACCCAAAAATAAAAATTAAGTCATTAATTACTCACCCCCATGCTGTACCAACCCCGTAAGGCCTTCGTTCATCTTCGGAACACAAATGAAGATATTTATGATTAAATCTGAGAGGTTGATCACTCCTCCGTAGGCTCCCTAAGGGAATGACACCGGACGGCCCAGAAAGTCATTAAAGAAAATGTTTAAATATTCCATGTCGCAACATTGGCTCAACTATAAGTTTATCAAGCGACGAGAATACTTTTTCTGCGAAAAAACAGACAAAAATAACGACTTTATTCGACTATTCCTTTTCTTCCTTGTAGGCCTGAAACGAGACTTCAAGAGATTTCCACGACGCGCACGCGCGAGAACTTAACTGAAGTAGTTGAAGGAGATCGCAATTCTCACGCATGCGTCGTGGAAATCTCTAGAAGTCTCGTTTCACATTTTCTTTAATGACTTTCTGGGCCGTCCGGTGTCATTCCCTTAGGGAGCCTATGGAGGAGTGATCAACCTCTCAGATTTAATCATAAATATCTTCATTTGTGTTCCGAAGATGAACGAAGGCCTTACGGGGTTGGTACAGCATGGGGGTGAGTAATTAATGACTTAATTTTCATTTTTGGGTGAACTAACCCTTTAAGAGTGGCCAGTGCTATTAGGAACAGTTAACCCAAAAAAAATTGTTATAAACTACTCTCTCATCTATCATTTCTAAACCTGAGACTTTTTTTTGTCAATAGAAAACAATATACATCATTATTTTTATTATAATAAAAAATAATATACATAATTATTGTAATATATAATATAGAATTGACTTTCGTTGTGTTTGTTTGGATATTCTTGACAAGATTACAAAGTCTGGCTTTAATGCCAATAGATTATTATTTAAAATATTTTAAATTATTATTTATACTATTACATTTTTTGACCAAAAACCAAAAGGGCTGAAAATGAGTTGAAGAAAATAAAAGTGCATAAAAATACAGAGAGTGGGTGTATCTAATTAATAATAAATACCATAATAAAAAAACGGAAATATGTATTAAAAGTTATTTATTTATAGGCCTATATAAAAAATACATATATTTTTAAGACAATTTTACAAAGTCTGGTTTTAATGCCAATAAATTATTATTTAAATTATTATAAATGATTAATACTTATATTCAGTGTTGGGTAACTTTTCTCTAAAAAAATTACTTACTAGCTACTAATTACATCTTCAAGTGTTATTAGATTACTGTACTAATTATGCTCTCTAAAACGTATTGCATTATTAATTACTTTCTAAATCCCATAGCTGAAGACAATAAAAAATGCAGAAAGATGGTATTTTGTTAACTGTTTTTGGTTAGCAAAATCCCCTTCTCTGCATCTTCACAGTCCACAGTGGCGGAATGATGAAATAACTAGCAGAGAGCTGCAGAGAGGAACGAGAGAGATAGAGAGAGTGGAAAACAGAAGTTGTAATGCTACTCAAGCATAGAGGAATGATGCTGGCACTTGCCCCGTGTCTGAACCAGGCCTGTGCAAACAGCCCCACACAAAGCAGAGCAGTGTGTAAAGGGCTTGCGTAGCTTGTTCTGGTATTTACCCTTAATGCTTGTCTATCACAGAGTACACAGTTAGAGAAAGAGAGACACTCTGCTAATAATGAGCTAACAAAAATACAATTCATTGTCCAAAACACACATTTTATCTCCAGACACCTTGAAGGCTTTTAAAAGTTTGTTTTTTTTGTTCTAGTGTTTCAATATAGAGCACAGGTCATGAGGATTAGCTGATTGACTTATTTGATGAGCACGTCTATGTGGAATATGTTTGTTCAGGTCATTGTAGAAGTTTACTTGCAGGGTTAAAAATCTGTTCACCAAAAAGAAAAAATTCTCAATTCTCAATGATCTTTCTTCAGTGCAACACAAGGAAGAATGTTGCTCTGTTCTATAATGAAAGTGAAAGGGGAGTGGTACTGTCTAGCCCCATAAAAGGAGTTTATTTGTGCAAATTTTATTTTATATTATTTAATATGCTGTACTGAATATACTTCTTAAACCATAGGATAGCTTAACATGAGGAATGGCCTGAAATTTGAATCAATAGCCTAATTATTAAAAATCTCGTTTGAATTTTTCGGGCCAGGTTTGATCAGTCATGTAAAAATGACATTAGTAGGAAAAGTGAAACATTCGATTAAAAACATCCTTTTGTGTTCGTTTGAAGGTCATTTGGGAAGGGAATAACATAGGGATGAATAAGTAAGTTTACGTTTTAAGGTGAAATACTTTAACTCCAACACCGTCATGCTGTAAAGAGATGTGTATGAATGTGTGTTGTGTTCCACAAAAAAATTATAATTTCATGTATAAAAAAGCTAAAAGACACTGTGCTGTATGTATTATTTTTCGCTAAGTTACTTAAATTCCATAAAATTAGGTCAAACAAACACAGTCATGCCACTCATGACACATCAGCTGACAACAGGGCCAGAGAACAGGAAAAGTTCCTCATTCAGTTTTGAATGAGTGTGTGTGTCTGTGTGCGTGTTGTGCTAATTTAGAGCACTTTGCCACAGAAAATCTATTGTTTGTTTAGGACTGTTCTTTGTGAGCAATATAATCTGTCTGTCAAAGTGCAGTCAAAGACACGCTATTTGGCATCTCGTATCTATTCCTGGAAACAGATTTCGAAATGTCCCGTTCACACAATATCTGTATGAACGTTCAACGGAAGTCAAGCCCATATTCTCTTACTAGTAACCAAAGCGACAGTGACCAAAGTGATATCAGAAGATGGCGACGTCCATAAAACTGAAAAGACTAATCACTTTTGACACGACACAGTCCAAACAAAGAACTCATACTCTTTGGTCCAAATGAACCTCAAGTTCATCCATCAAATCTTCATTAACGAACAGCAGCTTCAATGTAAACATGGCTAGACGGACGCCTTTGCTGTTGCACTCGCGTCTCGCGCATGACCGCGCATGATGACACGCCATTCCGCACGCATAGAACACAACTGATGAGCTGCTCCGGTGGAGAACCAACAACCTTCTTAAAGTTCAGATGATGCAGAGACAAAACCACACACAAAAACCCTTTGCAGAAGAGCTGTCTCTAGCACTGTATGAAGTGACAGACAACTAGTCCAGTACGGTTCCGTTCACACAGAGAAATTGTTTTAGAGAATGCGGTTACGAGTGTGAGTTCGGTGATAAAATATGGTTGTCACTCACATAAATAATCGTAGGCCTACTGTGTGTAAATGAAATCATATTAAGGACTATGGTTAACCATATTATGCTGCTGTGTGAACGTGGCCTTTATATTATCACTAACTAACTGAACCAAATACATTTTTTTTATATTTATAAATATATATATATATATATATATATATATATATATATATATATATATATATATATATATATATATATATTATAAAAGTTTATATTATAACCAGCATTATTTTAGTGTAATTTATATGCTATTGTAATATTTTGAATTAGATTAGACAGCAAAACCTTGACGATAATTGAAAATGAACTATTAGAAACAGAGCTATAAGGTGTAAACCATAATAAAAAAATGAGGAACAATAGTAACTGATTGAAACAAAAGAAACTAACTGAAAACTATAGGGGCACAGAACTAAACCATGATACAAAACCCACTCAAACAGAAAACAAACTCAGAATTCCATCACACCTAAAGTTTGAAATATTGAAGTTAAAATTTAAAGCAATTAAAGGGGTCATATAATGGTACATGCACTTTTTCAAGTTGATTGTACTGAAATGTGTGTTGGCAGTGCCTGTACACAACCATCATATAATGATAAAAATCTATCGCCTCTTTTTGTTTTAATCTCCTTATATGTTTCCCCTGCCTCAAATTGAGCCGTTCGATTTTGTGACGTCACTAAATCGGACGCCCCTCCCACGATTGATAATTGACAGCAGCGTTTCAACACATCCCCGCCCTGAGCGAGCTGTCATCATAGTCCGTCATTGTTGATACGCTGGAGCAGAA
The DNA here is from genome assembly GCA_030578255.1 of Tiaroga cobitis. Classification (NCBI taxonomy): domain Eukaryota; kingdom Metazoa; phylum Chordata; class Actinopteri; order Cypriniformes; family Leuciscidae; genus Tiaroga; species Tiaroga cobitis. The sequence goes on from CM060591.1 coordinate 11,420,372, forward strand.
TGGCGTCTAAGCGATTGTGGTGTTCTTGGGTGTAATAACGAACACAGCAGTCATTTTGATGTTTCTAAATCCGAACCGCTGAAGACGCAGTGGCTGAGTTTCGTTTTCGAAGGGAATATTCCCCACGAGCAACGTCAATGCTTTCATGTTTGCGCGATTCGCGAATCATTTCTCACCAGACTGCTTTATAAACGAGGGTCAGACTCATTTGCTAAGAAGCTGCTCCTGAAAAAAGAATCGGTACCAACTATTCATGTCCCTGCTGCACCTCCAAAAGAAGTGAGTGTAAAATTGTATTAACCTTTAAATTAATCTTTGCAAATCGCTTGCACGCTTCACGATGAATGCAGCTAAGGTTTACACTCAGGGTAAGTTACATTACGGCATGTTTTCTATGTACGACGTTCTCAATATAATTCATAATCCCACGTTTATAATGAACAAGCGTTATGGTTATTGTGTTATTACAAACTGAGTGTGTATACATCAGTAAACACATAAGTTAGCGTTCGTACATCTCACTAAGTTACTCTACCCTGCCGGTACACAAAGATAGATCGAAGTGACATTATGTTAACCAACCATTCAGAAACGTCCTGTTCGAGCCTTAATTGTCGAACTACTTTGCGGCCGTCATCTTGTTCCGGGTGTGACTCCGGTTCAAATTGATACGGTTGCACAGATGTGTCCTCAGAGACTCCAGCTGTCATTCTCTCTCCAAAATATACCCTCAACTGTTGTCAAGGCAACACCACGTGTGTCAAAACCAGAGCCATAGAGAGAAAGAGTTGCGACACTCCCATAGACCTCCGTTGTAAAAAAATGGCGGCGCTTTTAACCGCCTACTTCCGGGATATGGAGCTCGGATTAGTTCCAAACCCTGGCATTTGGCTGTTGGACCCCATTCACTTACATTGCTGCGCGTCGAGTTGTTCCAGAGGTAAGTTGCTGAAATATCGACTTCTTTTGAATTGTCAACTGTCTATATTGTATCAGAAGCCCTTTGCGATGCTTATACTGGTCTTCATTTGTATATGCACAGCGTAATTATTTATATTTTATCTTGGTTGTTCCAACCAATTTTCAACCACTGCCTGATAGCTAGTTAGCTAGCACGACTTCACCAGTTGTGAAGGTATAGCATCTAATTAGTTCGGTAATGAATCGCTACCACCTTTATAGCAACTTTTATTTAGTTGAATTTTTGGTATATACTAACTAACTTTTCATTATGTTACGTGTTGGCTGAGTTTTGAGTGGTGAATGCTGCGCGTCGAGTTGTTCCAGAGGTAACGTAAGTTTCTGAAATATCTACCTCTTTTGAATTGTCAACTGTCTAACTTATATTGTATCAGAGGCCCTTTGCGATGTTTATACTGGTCTTCATTTGTACATGCAAAGCGTAATGATCACCAAGGTAGGCTAATGGCTGAATTGTAATTTATAAGCAAAATCACGGGAATCAATGGCCTAATACAGCCCAGTTGTGCTAAAATAAATATCATGAGACCGACGTCCATCATCAGATGAATATCTGGCATAGAGATATTCATGGAAAAGTTAAGTTAGAGCCGCTAAAGCTACCCATGCGAGCACTAAGCTTTTCCCTCCAAAAAAAAATTGCCTAAAACTTATCTAAGTAATATACAGTATTTCGTTGTCACCCTGCCTCTCCAAATGCAAAACTGACATTAACAAAATGCAATAACAGCTGAAAAAGTGCTTGGTTGTGTGTTTTATTTTATATTTACCGTTCAAAAATGCAATCGCTGCTGTCTGTCCCATAGAAGAACATGACAGCCAGCGTACGTTTTGGAACTATTAGGGCTTACATGAACCACGTGACAGCCGTCGCGGCGACATCAAAGAGTGTCGCAACTCTTTCTCTCTATGGCTCTGGTCAAAACCATAGACTGTAAAAAAATGGTCAAAACGCCCGCAGAACAGAGGGGCGGAGTGAGCGAAGCTCATTATCATTTAAAGGCATATGCACTGAAACGGCGTTCTGAAAACAGAGCTGTTTTTGACCAGGTAAAATTAGTGTTTTCTTAAAATACTAACGAGAATTTTTAATTAAAGTATATTACAAACTTTTCATTTAGACCCTAAATAATCAAATTAACTTGTATGAAATGGCACTATATTACCCCTTTAAAATGTACAGTGTGAAAAAGCTTATCACAGTCACAAATGAGATCTCTTTAAAATCCAAATGGTTTCTCTTTCACAAAAATGAGATTAAATGGAGAACAAATGGAGACTTTTGCTTGTCTCCTGCTGCTCAGATTTTCTCATGAGAAAACCTCCCCAGCTGGTGTACACATGTCCTCTAGAGTTTCCGAACAGATCTCAACAATGTCACAAACTGTGCTCATGTTTACCAGGCAGTGGCGTAGGTTTGATTTTGAAATTGGTGGGGACGGGGACATCAGTGTATAAATATATATTAAGTTTTGATCGAAATTATTGCCACGGATATATCAGTGTCATTGGATATTGGTAGGGACACGTCCCTAGCGTCCCTACTAAATTCTACGCCCCTGTTACCAGGATACCAAAGTCTGCAATCAAAAGTCAGATCTCAATCTAAACTCAAACATGATTTATCTAGTACTTCCAATGCCACATTTTCTGAGCTATGCTATCCACAGAATATATTTATAGCTCTACTTTGACTAATGACAATATCTTACATTTTATTTGCTTGTATTTTTATTTTTCATAAGCAATTTAAATAGAAAAGGACGGATTTGATAATTAAAAAGTAACTTCATTATCAGAAAAAAAAGTAAAATGGCACAGTCATTTTTAAAAGGTTACTGTGTAAACACACAGCTCAGGGTAACACGGGATCACATGCCTGCAAGTTTTTAATGATTGAACTACAGAAAGATTCTTCTCATCTGTTTTGCTTTCTTCATGTCTTATATGTGATATCAGGTGTTACACTGACCTCAGGTGGTGTGTTTTTAGTAAGACACTACAGCTGTGGACATCCTTAAAGGGTTAGTTTACCCAAAAATGAAAATTCTGTCAGTAATTACTCATGTTGTTCTAAGATATTTTTGATTAAACCTGAGAGCTGTCTCACTCCTCCATAGGCTTCTATTGTAATTGAAACCTGCCGGCCCAGAAAGTTAGTAAAAACATTGTTAAAATTGTCCAAGTGACTACAGTGGCTCAACGTTAAGTTCATCAAGCGTCGAGAATACTTTTTGTCCGCAAAAAATAAATAAAAATAACGACTTTATTCAACTATTCGTTTTCTTCTATGTGGGCCTCTGCGTGAGTTCACGTAGTGTAACAGGGCAGCGCTACGTCAGAACGTAGGCTCACTATTGGCCGACGCTGGTCATGAGTGTGATGCTGGCCAATAGTGAGCCTACATTCTGACGTAGCGCTGCGCTTTTACACTACGTCAACAGAATTTTCATTTTTGGGTGAACTAACCCTTTAACGAAACACACATACACTGATGCACAAACCCAAGCTTGTATAGGGTCAGAAATTAAGGGCGGCTTGGGGCAAAAATTCAGTTCAAATTAAAAATTCATTCAGTCCATCGACAACAAAATGGATGAACTTAATGCACGTATCAAATTCCAACGGGACATCAGGAACTGCTGTGTGTTGGCATTCGTCGAGACGTGGCTTGTCCCGGAGATCTCCGACACGGCGGTTACCCCGTTGGGATTCAACATATTTTGTCAGGACAGAACAGCTGATTCAGGCAAGCGCAGGGGCGGAGGGGTCTGTGTCATGGTTAACTTTTTATGGGCAACGGAACGGACAGTCGGACATGGCGGTATTAGCATATCACTGCTCTCCGGTCCTTGGGCTGCTAACTGTGAAAATCAGACCCTTCTATTTACCACGGGAGTTTACTTCAGTCGTTGTGAGTGTTGTCTACTGCTGCCTTTAACTCCGGTGACCCTGATCTGTACAGGAAGGCCAGATACGACCAACAAAGGCCAACAAAGCAGCAAAAAGGGCTTACAGGACCAAGGTGAAGTCCAGGCAGGGACGTGCACAGACATTTTGAGGGGCAGGGGCTCAAGTGAAAAAAATGGCACTTCTCATAATTACGTTTTTTTTTTTTTTTTTACAAAAAAGTATATATATTAATACAACTCTGCCTTTTTAAAAAACCTAGGCCTATTAAAAAAGTTAATTAATTTTATCTTCCTCAAACTCACGCAATTGTTTAATTTTCAAAAGATGTCTAATCAGTACACACAGAAACCATGGTCTCCTTAGTATTCATTGGTTTATAGACGCTTTCATCTGACGGGTTGCCATGGTGATGAGCTGGCCCAAAGTTAACTTCCGTTCTGTTTGTTTATCAGTGTTTACTGGATAATATGGCATTGACTACAAATGCAGTGAAAGTTAAGGTGATGAGCAGGTTGTTGAGCTGTGGGGTGCAACCTGACCTTGGGAGCAAACGCAATTTTTTAAAATAAAAACATTAAGGTTTCCTAACAAAGAGGGAGACGGCGGTATTAAAATAGCTATGTTTATCTGAGTGATATCCGGTACAGTCTTTCCTATACATTTATTAGTGGCAGCCCACCACATTATCAGCGCTGACCGCCACATATAGATTTCCGTGTTTTTTACAATTTAAGATGGGGAAAAGTTGTAGCTATTTGACTGCAGAGTTGCACGCAGCGCATATTCGCTCGCTCCCTCTCTCTCTCTCTCTCTCTCTCTCTCTCTCTCTCTCTCGCAAACACATTGACAGCGGACCAGTCTGTGTATTGAATGGTTAGTATCATAAACAACGCTGCACAGATCCATCCAACATGCTGTCAATGTGGAGACCCACCTTGAAAAAAGGTTATTAGCAAGTATGTAAGAAGCCTAGCTAATAAGGAGAGCTATGTTAACCTTATAAAACCCCGCCGCCGCGCTCGCCAGTTTTTTAACACTGCGGTAAATCAGACACGTCGGTAGAAAAACATTCTTGTCTCTAATTTTTGTTCAACGGGTCTGGTAGTGTCACATTTCAGTTTGGCCAAGTAACATTTCTTTTCTTTGACTGTCAAGAAATACCAGCTAATACTAAGGTTATTTACTTAGATTGTCTGCGGAAGTCTGCCAGAAGTTAAGTGTGGGCCAGAGTAATGCACATGCACAGTACCGTTTGTTTATGTTGTTACTGATGAAAGCGTCTTTGCCACAATGTGCATGTTTTCTATGCTACTAGTTTCAATCAAGTAGCTATATATTTGATACATCTAATGGTGACTTGGACTTAGTTTCACATTTGAGGGAGGACTGTATCATCATCATCATCATCAAATAAAACCTTCAAAATCCACATTTAGATGGAGTTTGTTTTAAACTATCCTCCATCTGTTTACATCTGTAGATTTCTTCTAAATTCACCAATTTAGATTTCTAAATTTCAGGGGGAAAGACTATTGATACATTAACTATATTAATAAGAATTTTAGGCCATAAAAAGTCATAAAAACGTCATAAATGTAATTTATGACCTTTTCCATACAAGGTCATAAATTACATTTAGCCACGTCTTAAATTGATATGCTCATTCATTCATTATCGCGATATAATTTTTCTCAATAAAACGATATCAAGTTTGAGTCAATATCGTCAATACTCCATATCAATATCGAGTCAATTAATACTCGATATCAATATCGAGTTCGATGTTAGATAATGTTTATGTGCCAAAAGCGGAACGAAACTCATTTGAACCGCACGCGCCTCACGGACTGTTTATCCGCTCGGGTCAAACGGCAGCGCAGCGCGAGCTCACTAGAGCAGACGCGTTTACTCTGATCGGCGCTTCAGAGAGGGAGCGCTTCAGAACTCCTGACCTGATATTTAGATACACTATTCAATAAATATATTTGTTTGACAGGGAAGCTGTGCGCAAACAGGAATATATATTATTTTTCAAAAATAAAAAAAAAGCACCCCAGAAAAAAGGGCACTTTCTCTCCAGGAATAAAAAGGGCAGGTGCTCAAGCCCCCTTTGATGTCTATGTGTGCACGTGCCTGAGTCCACGTACCATGGCTCTGACCCTAGACGCATGTGGAGCGGACTTAAAGCCATTACTGACAACAAAGGGAGAGGTTGCAGTGAGACCCAGTCACCTGTCCTACTACCAGATGAGCTAAATGTCTTCTACGCTCGCTTCGAGAGGGACAGTGAACCCCCTGCAGTAGAACTACCTGAAGGCCTAGTCAGTGGTATGCCTACATTAACTGTAGCTGAGGTGAGGCTTTGCTTGAAAATGATCAACCCTCGCAAGGCATCTGGTCCAAATGGCATATCAGGTAGGGCCCTCAGGAGTTGTGCTGACCAGCTAGCAGGGCTCTTTAGTGACATCTTCAACCTCTCCCTCAGCTTGTCTGTACTCCCCATCTGCTTCAAGAGGTCCACCATCGTCCCTGTGCCCAAGAACACCAAGGTCACCTGCATGAAGGACTATCGCCCGATAGTACTGACCTCTATCACCATGAAGTGCTTTGAGCGGCTGGTCAAATCATTCATTTGCTCCTCGCTGCCCCCCACCCTGGACCCTATATGCAGTTTGCATATCGGTCCAACAAGTCTACAGACGATGCCATCGCCCTGACCATGCACACCGCTCTCTCCCACCTGGACAAGGGGAATAAGTATGTGAGAATGCTGTTCATTGACTACAGCTCTGCATTCAACACCATCATCCCCTCCAGACTCGTCTCCAAGCTTGTGGACCTGGGACTAGGGCTGTCGCGATAACCGCAATATTGTAAGCTTCTGACAAGTCACCCGCAGAGGATTGCACGTAACCGCAACAACCGCGATATTCACGTTTTTATAAGGCTATACCCTTCTTGTTTTGAACTTCATGCATGTGTATTGAATATTGAACAAGTTCATAATGATAAAAAGACTGTTTATCTTGGTGATGTGTAGCCTACAGGGGCTTCACACAGACAGTGAATGAGAGAGATCGGCAGAGCGCGTGCGATTACCTGCGTCTGTCTTTGAAGTCGTGAAAAGGTTGCCGTGTCAAAGGAAAGCGAAATATTTGTCGTATCATCCTTTTAACGTTCACGTCACGGGTATTTCCCATAAATGCGCGTCAGCAGCAGCGCTGGTCAGCATCCCACAGCGCGAGGAAGCCGCGGGGAAATAAAATCAGCAAGTCACGCATTGAATCAATGCCATATTGGTCTCTAATTTAAGTGAAGCATCAGCTTCAGCGTTACCCATGCGACGCATTGCTGATCAGCTGAGCCTTGAAAAGTGGAACTCAAAGTTAAAAATAATTAACACCTTGTTTCATTACATCTCTTTTAATGAATCAGATTTTTTTAATGTGTTCGTTGAATGAACGGTTTAATGACTTACCCTGTGACTCACTCAAAGTCCGTTGTCATAACAATATGCGCGCTGAGTGAAAGCCTTTCAATGCGCATATAGACGCTGTTTAGTTTCAGTTTCATTGGTTACTGAAAATGTCCTCGTTTTTGTCCACATTGTAAACTTTATTCATATAGCAACAAATACATATAAATTAAATAAATAAATGGCGGTAATACCGCATATCGCGTTATTGAGCCACACAACATTACCGCAAGGGAAATTCCATAACCGCGACAGCCCTACCTGGGACTAAACATTTCCCTATGCAAGTGGATCTACAACTTCCTGACGGGGAGGCCAGAGGTGGTGAGAATTGGTGATGGCACTTCATCCACACTGATCACCAACACAGGCACCCCCCAGGGATGTGTGCCCAGCCCTCTCCTGTTCTCCTTGTTCACACATGACTGCACAGCAACGCACAACTCCAGCCTCATCGTGAAGTTTGCTGACGATACAACCATTGTGGGCCTCATTTCTGACAGTGACGAGTCAGCCTACAGAGAGGAGGTGGATACCTTGGTGTCATGGGGTCAGGACAACAACCTCTCTCTCAATGTCAGCAAAACTAAGGAGATGATTGTGGGCTTTAGGAGGCGGCAGAAGGAGGAGCATGCACCCCTGCACATCAACGGATCTGAAGTGGAAAAGGTCAGCTGCTTCAAGTTACTCGGGGTCAACATCAGCAACGACCTTACCTGGTCTGCTCACACGGACAAGGTGGTCAAAGCCCGGAAACACCTCTTCTTCCTGAGGAGACTGAAGAAGTTTGGCATGGACTCAGTCATCCTCACTAACGTCTACAGATGCACAATAGAGAGCATATTGACTGGTTGTATCACGATGTGGTATGGAAGCTGCACTGACAGGGACCACAAGATCCTACGCAGTGTGGTCAGGTCTGCTGAGTTCATCATCGGCAGGAAGCTCCCAGCCCTACAGGACATCTACCACACACAATGCCTCAGGAAAGCTGGCAGGGTTTTAAGAGACTGTTACCACCCATCATTCAGTCTTTTTACCCCGCTACCTTCCGGTAGGCGATACCGAAGCATCAAGTCCCGCACATGAAGACTAGATAACAGCTTCTTCCCAAGGGCCATCAGGCTTAAAAATGGACAATGACAATCTCTCTTCACCTTCTCTCTAGTCACTTACACACTGTCACTTTTAGCTACTGTTTGCACTTAATTAGCAATATTGCACTACTGTTACCCCTACCAGACTTGTTATGTTACGTCAGGTTGCTATGCGGTGTCTTGTCTTAAGAATGTCAGTGCCCAGTTTAACCTTGTGTTGTTCTGTGCATCTGACAATAAAAACTTGAAACTTGAAACTTGTCACTGAACTTTTGCTGTGTAATTATAACAATGAGCACTCAAACACTATACACCATACCAACAATTACTAAAAACACACACAAAAACTAATTTTGCACGGGCACTAGTAGCTCTTAATATGAAATTCTAAGCCTAGCTAGTAGCTATACCAAAGCCCGTCTACGGAAAGTCTGACCACTCCCTATTAAGTCCTATTGTACCGAATTTTGGTTGTAGTTCCACCAGAGTTCCATTGGGGGCGATTGTCCGAGTGCAAAATGAATGGGAGTCTATGGAGCTAGACGGCTAAATTTGTTTCTTTCACCCGATTGCCGTTGAGAAATCTCAGATTTGAATGTAGGTTTTGCAAGTTCAACATGGGTTATAGGTCGAAAGTTGAATGAACGAGTACTTATGTCCTTTCGATTTCTTACAGGTTGAGTTTTTGTTGCCCATAACACGCTAGCATTCTGCTAATGGACGCTGATTGGTGAGTGAAGGACTGATTACGACCAGAGATACCGCTTGATGGCATCGTGGCATCCGAAGCGGGACCAGAATGTTAAGGCGGACTTTACTCTTCTAGCACGTGTATTTACCTGTGTCAGCTGTGTTGTCAATGCCTCGAGAGAAAGGAAAGTGCAGAGCGCGAAAGCACCAAAGTGACTGAAGGATTGCCGTAAAGCAGTATCTCTGGTCGTACGATGTGTATGACGTCATTGACATTTTAAAAGACTTTTTAAAGCAAATAAGTGACTCTAAAAAATCTAACACCCAGTAATCTGTAATTTCTTTGCATCTCCTTTCGCAAACAACATTCAAATTACTAGACAAAAAATTATATCCTGAGAAAAGTGGATTTTGAGGGGTATATCTCTATAGACCTCCATTCATTCTGCACTCATCCTGTGAGCACCCTCATATGGAACCAGCGTGGAACTGCAACCAGTTCAGGACCCGGAAGTTTACTGAGAGTGAAAGTTCTCCTCATATTAGACATTCTCTGGCTATACATTAACATTATAAAGAATATTAAAAAAAAAATATTAAAAAGAACAAATTTGATATTTAATATAATTATTCAATCATTATTCAATAAAAAAAAAAATGCCTCTGAAAGTCTATTCCAGGTGGCAAATAATACCCCTTAATGGAGAAAGCAGACGTGGGGACATTTTGTGCCATTATAAACCGTTTTCGGTCCTCAAGGTCTTTTTTTGTCAGGTTTTTCAAATGTTCTAGGACATTCTGGGACCTTTCATAGCTACAAGGACAGCAAAGCATGTACACACACATGCTCTCACATACACACAACACATTCTACATTCATACAGCACACCTCTCACTACAGTGACCTTTCCTTGACATTTTGACTGTGCATCTGCTTGTGTTATAATAAGCTTCAATATAAAGTGTGAAACTGAAAATCCATTTTTATTTGAATGTTATGCTGAAACACTCTCCTCAAATAATTAAAGTCACTTATTTCACTTAACCTCAATAATAGATCCAAAAATCTAAATTTGAAGAAGTAAAATTGTTTTAATTAAAGGTGCTCATGCAAAAGTTTGTTCTCAGGTCCTAGAGAAAGTGCAGAAATGTGCTATTTACTTCATCCATGATTGATTTATTAATACACATCTGATAATAGAGAACAGTATTGAAGTTGGTGAATGGTACAGGTCATTGAGTTTATTCTCAGTATTTGGATTTCAGCCAGTTCAGTCCTTGGACAGCTGTTGTCTGTTATATGTATCTCTCTCTCTCTCTTTCTCTCTCTCTAATCATTTGGCCTCGACCACCACCTCTCTCATATTTTTTCTTCATCTTACATAGCATTCTGCCGGTTAAGATGCTTTTCTGTGGTAAGCTAAAGATTCAAATGGTTGGCTCAATTTGGTTGTATAGTCGTCTCTTTATGAGACTGCGATAGAATGCAGACATTCCCCTCATTTGTAAGTCGCTTTGAATAAAAGCGTTTGCTAAATGATTCAGCTGAGTATTTGTCATTGAACACTTGAGTCTGTGGACAGTACATTGAAAATAAATGCTGAATTGGTTCTCAAGAAACATTTTATTATCAATGTTAAAGGACAAGTATTTCTTCGCGCCCTGACGAAACGCACTAATTCAGAAAATTAACCAGGAACTATGACCATACACTGCATTGGCTCCCTATTAAACATCGTATACATTTTAAAATATTGCTGACTACTTACAAAGCACTTAATGGTCTAGCTCCCCAGTACTTGAGCGAGCTCTTAGCGCATTATAGTCCTTCACACCCGATGTACTCGTTACATCATAAGAAAAATGGCATCTACGCTAAATGTTAGTCTTTCCGTTTATTCCGAGGTTTACTGAAGTCAACCGGATCCAGGCCGTCTCCAGATAAGACGGTGAACCTGCGCCTAGACACGACCACAGCGTCTCTCTACTAGCAATGAAGCTGTGAGTTGAATTACTTAAAAACAGTTGCTGTTTTTAAGTAATTAGAGCCTCCTTGCTGAGTAATATAATGTAGTGATTCAGTAGCGAAGCTAATTTATTAATAAAAGCAAAGGGCAGTGATGACAACAAGTCTCTTTGCTCCTGAATGTGTGTGCGGCGCGCAGTGCGATATCTATGTACGTGTGACATGTGTCTGTGTGTGTGTTCCATTGAAAGCAGCATATTAATATATAACTGTGATTAATCTGACATGGCTGTTTTATTGGATCTTCCAGCCAATCAGAATCAAGTATTCAGGCATCATTTATAATTTATACGGGCAGTGTGAAAACTGTAAATATTTGCTGCTTTCTGCATACGCCGTGAAACAGAGCTAAGATGGCCTTAGAGGGCTAGAAAGAAATCAAATGATTTATGCGTGAGTTTGTGTGTGCTCTCTCTCTATTATTATAATGTCTTGTGACTGCCTCCCCATTTATTTTCCATTTAGCACAGAATTATCCTGTCAGAGTCAGTGCTTTGCTGTTGGATATACAGAGGTGAGCCAGAATTATGCGAGTGTGTGTGTGGTGAAACGCTAGTTGCGTATGCCTAAGCTTTTCCATGACACACACTTGTTCTGAAACGCTCATAAACACATAACCCTCTGTTCTCACTCTCATGTGATGTATTATTCTATCTTCTCTGATATAAGTGGCATCTGTCTTGCAGAGCCTTAAATGGAGGAATATACCAGAAAACCATTATTTTTAGAAGCAAGATCTGCATCTTTAACGGATATGACAACTTTTACAGTTTCACTCTCTTTTAGTGTCTTCTACGGGTCACATTCCTACAGGGTTCTTCCTGTTTTGATTTGACAGAATCCCCACACTGTGAGATCTCCCAGAATCATCCTGCTCTCTTCCTCTTTCCCTGAGATCTCTGGGGAATGTGCTTATGACCAACTAAAGTCTGTCCTTAGTGGACCCCACAGATCTTTCCTTAAGACCACAGCGTCTGAAATGAGTGTGTCCTGCCGAGTGACACATCGCTGGTTAGCCACTAATATAAAATGGAAGCTGTCAGCGGCCAACTATCCTGCACAATCCTTCACTAGGAAGACAGGCTTAGAGAAGAGAGAGAAGGGAATAAACTGGACACATGATAAAACTCCTGAAATATGCTGTAGTACAATTTCAGGCCTCAACTCTTATTGTAATGAAATGGTTTTGCACTATGCATCAGGGGAACTGCATTTTGCTGGTTTGTTTAATCCTACAAATAAATCCTTCAGTCAAGATATGAAAAGTTGGTAACACTTTACTTGAAGGGGTATGCATAAGACAGACATGACACCTTCATAATCATGACAGGACACATGTCATGAATATGAAGGAGGTTTTATGCATGTTTATGAAAACTGTCATTAAGTGTCATTCTCTCAATTATGACATTTTTAATGCAAAAATGACATTGTTTGGGATGTCTTTGTTATGACACCTTGACATAAACCAATACATCATAACCTGTCAGTGTCTTTGCCATGACAACTTGACATTACTAAGAAAACACAACCTGTCATAAATATGTCATAAACATGACATAGCAGATTAATTATCACACTTAAGAAACCACTTAGCTTTATGGGTTAACATTCCATTAAACTGTCAGGTGGTTGGTTTTGACATTGGCTGTCATGAGGCCATTATAACATTTTAATGACAAATTCATTTTGTACCACTGTAGTTGAGGTCAAGAAAAATATTCATGACACAGTTATAATGGCCTCATGACAGCCAATGTCAAAACCAACCACCTGACAGTTTAGTGGAATGTTAACCCATAAAGCTAAGTGGTTTCTTAAGTGTGATAATTAATCTGCTATGTCATGTTTATGACATATTTATGAATATATACATATATACAATACATATTTATGTATTGGTTTTTGACAAGTTGTCATAAAGACATCTCAAACAATGTCATATTTGCCTTAAAAATGTCATAATTGAGGGAATGACACTTAATGACAGTTGTCATAAACATGCATAAAACCTCCTTCATATTCATGACATGTGTCATGTCATGATTATGAAGGTGTCATGTCAGTCTTATGCACACCCCTTCAAGTAAAGTATTACCGAAAAGTTTACATGTTCCACCTTTTAAAGTTTTTGAAAGTCTGCACTTATTTGATATAAAATACATAATATTGTGCATATTACGCTAATTTAAATGACTGTTTTCTATTTTAAGACATTTTTGAATACAATTATTCCTGATGGCAAAGCTGAATTTTCTGCAGCTATTACTCCAGTCTACAGTGTCACATGATCCTTTATAATGCTGATTTGGTGCTCAATAAATATTTATTATCATAATCAATGCTGAAAACGGATGTGCTGCTTAATATTCATGTAGGAACAGTGATAGGTTTTTTTTAGAGTTAAATAACATCAACCTTCTAAATAGTACTTTAAATCACTACAGTGATACTGTGGCAGTGGGTCTCCAGAAGGAGAGCTGAAGAACTCTAAGCTAAATTAATTGAATTATCGTAATGTAAATATACAGAACATCGGTCGCGAGAATACTTGGCAAGTACCTTGTTTTAGTACGACAAATTATAGAAAACGTCAGCATACAATAATATGTACTTTCAAAAATACATGATTACTTGCCTAAAGTTAGCTCACAGAATTACAAATTCACCTATGATCAACCACCACAAAAATGTCACTGCAGATGTCACTGCAAATGTCACACACTGATACACAGACATATATTTGAAAACCTTAAAACAAAAAATGTTTGTTAAAAAAACCTGTTCATAATAATACTGAAACAATAGCCCTAACATACTGACGAAAACCCAAATGTATATTGTGTTTGCAATAACCTCATCACAGATTTTCAGGAAATGGCATAAGCAACAACATTCCTTTGGTAAACTCATTTACTTCAGTATCTGAAGTATTTTGCTAGATATTTGGCCTGAGTCTTGAATATGACATTACTGCATCATGTGACTGGAGCAGATGTCCATGTTTAAGTGGGACAGAGACTGGGTGTATTATGGAAGGGCACAGAGCGACAGCTTCAGAATTTCCTTCCCAATTATTGTGCTGCATATTATTGATTAAGGTCAATCAAGGACACGCAGTGTGGAATCATTTACCTTACTTCAGCGCTCCAGACACAGTAGCTACCAAAGAAAAATAAAGTTGCATTTTGTGGTTGGAAGGATCGCTCTTCTTTAGCATGTTGTCATGTGAGGTTATCCTCACATGACAACATGTTTTAATAATTCTTAGTTTTGTTTTAATGTTTTAATAATTCTTAGTTTTAATATTTTGCTAAATCAGTTTATCAATTACTTTTATCTAAACTGATGTGTATAATTTCAACCAGCATTGTTTGGACATGTACCATGCTAATACTATGATATTCTGGACGAATATACCATTAAAATTTACCATTAAAAAACATACATCATACTGAATGATTACCATGCACACTACCATTCAAAAAAGGTAATAATATTTTTTTAAGAAAGAAGTCTCTTATGCTCACCAAGGCTGCATTTATTTGATCAAAAACAGTAAATGATTAATATTGTGAAATATTTTTTAAAATCTCAATAGAAGTTTTCTATTTTAATATATTTATAAAAATAGTTTATTCCTGAGATGGTCATTTTACTTTCAGTCTTCAGTGTCACATGATCCCACATGAATGTGCTGATTTGCTGCTCAAGAAACATTTTTTATTATTATGATTATGAAAGTTGAAAACAATTGTGCTGCTTAATGTTTTTGTGCAAATACATTTTTTGCAGGATTCTTTCATAGATATTTCAAAAGAACCTTTATTTAAATAGTTTGTAACAATATAAACTGTCACTTCTAATCAATTTACAGAATCATCTCTAAATAAAAGTATTAATTACTTTAAAAAATATCTCACTGAATCCAAATGTTTGAATGGAACGGTACATATACCATAAATATGCCATACGTCTTTACATAGTTATAAGATGATACCAAGTGCAAAGCCTATATGGTAATACCATGGTGCTTTTTTGTTAGCTTCTTAATGACAATTCTATTCAACTCATTCTCTCCCCAACACACACAGTCACCCACACACACTCTCAATCCACTAAGACTAAACACAAAACGCGGTGAGATGAGTCCATCCATCAACACACTTAATGCAGCAGGTGAAGAGCATCACAGATACTGCCCAGATCAAATAGGGAGCACTAGATTCTGACAACTAAATTGCACTTTACAGCAAGTTTGGATATATTGCTCCTAAGCCACATGTCCTCTTTTGAAACCTGCTGGCACACAATTCTAATCTTGTTTTGGTGGTTGGCCCTGACATAAAGCTGTTCTTAACAGAGGAGAACTCTGAACCCCTGGCCTGGTTTAGAGTTCCCACTTGAATCATTTATTGGGAGTTGCAGCAATTGAAAATAAAAGGCACATGACCATAGAGTGGGGGCCAAGGGGCATCAGATGCTCTAGAGGCCTTAAGCGGGTAGTTTCACCTCTTTCACTGAGTTTAAAACGCAGTTCAAAGGAACCAAACATGCTGCAATTCAGCTGGTTGTACATGCAGAACACTGCTTGTTTGTGAATGATAAATGAGTGTGAAACTGACACGAACAAATTTCTTGCTCTAGGAATTCAAACAAATGATATTATAAATATCCATTTTAAGCCTGATTGGGCTGATCAAAATGGTATGTGATCTACAGGGGGTGTTTAATAAGCTCTTAAATCTATTTTCTAATTTAAAGAATACTGCACAGTCAGCTCTTGAAAAAAAATCTTCCTTAAAAACCCCGTTGGGGACTAGAAAAACTCAGCATGAGTGTTATTGTGAGAGCAGATGCCCATTTCATTCTCCTACTGGACATTTTGAGCTCATTTGACATGGTTATTTATTGTTCCTCACTTTGCAGGACAAATCGCTTGACACTACAGTACCTCAGAGCATATAAACAAGACATACATCAACAATTCTCTTCTTACAGCACTTTTAAAGGGGACATATCATGAAAATCTAACTTGTTCAGTGTTTAAAGGGGCACTTGGCAACTATTTCAACTTAATAAAACCATTTAGAAATCATTTGAATGGTTTAATGACCTGTTTTGGAGAGAATGGTGACTTCCCTTTCGAGGGAACTCTCGATGCGTCACTTGACGCTTTGGGAACGCCCCCAGCGTGCATGCGTCTGAGCATCAATGTCAACTAGTCCAATGGAAAAAATGAGCGTCACGGGCGGGTGACGTCATGACCAGGAAGGGATAAAGGCTCACCCGGTGAAACGCGGCATTAGCTTCTGTGTCTCAGCAAGCGATCTGTGTCATTTTGTCTCTGTCTATTTACTGTTGTCTGTTGCGGAAAAGGATGGAAACTAAACAAGTGTACAAACAGTGTGCTTCTCCCTGCCCGCGTTATTTAACGGGTGGGGACACACACGAGCTTTGTGTCGTTTGTTTGGGAGTGGAGCATGCGGTCTCAGCCTTCGAGGGGGCTGAGTGCCAGCATTGTGAGATGTTACCGCTTCGCATGCTCCGCTCTCGCCTGTCACTCTTTGATAAAGAGAGTGGGCAGGCTCGCGATCCGCAGGGATCAGGACCCGCGTCTGCTGAGGCAGCGCGGAGATTGCATTCCTGGGGATCGCAAAAGGATCTTTCGGAGGGGTTGGAGACGGGTCCGAGGGCTCTTTCTCCTTCCTTACCCGAGAGATCCAGCGCTCTCCCCCCGGTGTCGGAAGCACGCTCTGCGGTTTCTTCCGCCCGGGGAGAGAGCCCTCCATTACTTCATTGCTCTTCCTCCGAGGAGGTTGATGCGATGAGTTTGGAGAGTGAAAGCACACACATGGGGGAAAGAGATTCACAATTTATTTCCCCAGCATATGATGAGCTGGTGGATGTTATGTCGCGGGCTGTAGAGAAATTAAATATTGAATGGCCATCTGAGAAGAAGGGCGCTCGTCCTAAAAGCAAATTAGATGAGCGCTTTCGAGGCGCTCCACCACGAGGGCTTCCATTTTTTCCCGATATGCACAATGAAATATCTAAATCGTGGAATAAACCTTACTCATCACGTCTTTTCAGCCCTCAAGTTAACACTTATTCGAGAATAAGGGGGCTGAAAGAGTATGGTTATGAGGCGATGCCCCAGGCGGAAGAGAATTTAGCCAGTTATCTTTCCCCTGGTCCCGCATCGTCTCTGAAAGCCTCGGCTTTGCCCACTAGACCGCTTAAAGCCACTTCGGTGTTAGTGGGCAAAGCTTATACGGCAGCAGGTCAAGCTGGAGCATGTCTGCATACTATGGCAGTGCTCCAGGCTTATCAAGCTGACCTGCTGGGGATCTGGATAGTAGTGAGGGAGTCAGTCATGACGATATTCGTGAACTTCGTCGGGCTACCGATCTTTCTCTCAGGGCTACTAAGGAGACCGCCAGAGCAATTGGGCGGTCTATGGCAGCCTTGGTAGCTACTGAGAGACATTTATGGTTAAATCTGTCTGAAATTAAAGAAAAAGATCGAGCTTTTTTATTAGATGCTCCGCTTGAACCTTCTGGTCTCTTCGGCGACGCAGTCCACGCGGTCGTCGAGAGATTTCAGGAGTCAAAGAAACAAGCTGACGTTTTTAAAAAGTTTATCCCTCGCCGGGTCCAGCCCCCTGGGGCTGCTGGGCGTGAGCAGCCCCAGCCGTCGAGCTCATCATATCGTGTGCATCAGAAAGAGAGTGTTGCATCTCGTGCACCTCCACGTAGAGACTGGAGACGGACGCAACCCTCTCAACCGAAGTCTTCTAAGTCGAAGCCGGATCTGAGGACCGTTCTTCAGGCGAAGAAGGCTTCGGTTCAAAAAAAAAAAAAAAAAGGTCCTGATGTTCATGCATCAGGCCTGTGAGGACAGCCCCGACCGAAGTGGAGCGGTGTACACCTCATTATACGGTGCCCGTTCCATTTCGGGGTCCTCACGAGACCGTTCTGCCAACCCTGCCACCCCCGGTGCTTCAGGGCGAAGCGGTCTCCAGCGAGTCGCTGATGCTATGCTGCGGCACAGCATTGGTTTCGCGCCTTCTGAGGGGGGCCTTAGAGCGGCCAGTTCAGGTAGTTCCTGCCATTATATTTCAGGCTCCGGAATTAGCCGTCTCAATAACACCAGAGACCAGCCTCGAGAGGCTGGTTCCCTTAGTAAATTTTCTGGCAGCGTGGAAGCTTCTGCCGAAAATTTCTCGTTGGGTCCTGCAGATTGTAGAGAAAGGATACAGAATCCAGTTTGGTTCTCGTCCTCCTCGTTGCAACGGGGTGCTGCCCACAGTGGTGCATCCCGAGCAGGCTCTGGTAATGGAGCAAGAGGTAAAGGCCCTGTTAGCAAAGGAAGCTATAGAACAGGTGTACTCACCCGACAGAGAGTCGGGTTTTTACAGCCGTTATTTCATTGTTCCAAAAAAGGATGGAGGGTTGCGTCCCATTTTAGATCTTCGTCTGTTAAATCGTTCAGTACAGAAACTCAAGTTCAAGATGCTGACACTCAAGCAGATCGTGACTCAAATCAGATCCGAGGACTGGTTTGTCACGATAGATCTGAAGGACGCTTACTTCCATGTCTCCATCCTCCCTCAGCACAGGAAGTTCCTAAGGTTTTCTTTCGGGGGCAAAGAATACCAATATCGGGTTCTTCCTTTCGGTCTAGCTTTATCACCCCGCACGTTCACGAAATGCGTGGATGCAGCTCTAGCCCCTCTCAGGCTTCAGGGCATACGTATTCTGAACTACATCGACGACTGGCTGATTCTAGCGGAATCAGAGCAGTTGGCGGTTCGGCACCGAGGTGTCGTTCTCGCTCATATGCAGATGTTGGGGTTGAGGCTCAATGCCAAGAAAAGTGTGCTTTCTCCAGTACAGAGAACCACTTTCCTTGGTGTGGTATGGGATTCAGTGACGATGCGGGCCACTCTATCGCCCGTTCGTGTAGCTGCTATCCTGACAGCCACCAAAGAGCTAAAGCTAGGCCAGTCACGCACTGTAAAACAGTTCGAGAGACTGTTGGGTCTTCTGGCGGCAGCGTCCAACGTGATTCCTTTTGGCCTGCTGTACATGAGACCTTTGCAGTGGTGGCTCAGGACCAGAGGGTTCTCCCCGAGGGGAAACCCACTTCGTGTGATCAAGATCACGCGGCGATGCCTTCGTGCCTTGGTTATATGGAGAAAACACTGGTTCTTAACCCAGGGTCCGGTGTTGGGAGCTCTCTGCCATCGAGTTACGATCTCGACAGATGCTTCCCTCACCGGCTGGGGAGCGGTAATGGAAGGCCGCTCGGTTCAGGGTCGGTGGAGGAGTCATCATCTTTCTTGGCACATAAATTGCCTGGAGATGATGGCCGTCTTCAATGCGTTGAAGCAATTCCTCCCAGACCTGAGGGGCCATCATGTGCTCGTCCGTACAGACAACACATCGGTGGTCTCTTATCTGAACCGTCAGGGGGGTCTGCGGTCGCGTCCGCTTTGCAAGCTGCCGCACCAGATCCTCCTGTGGTCTCTGGGGAAGGTACTCTCCCTGAGGGCAGTGTATATTCCTGGGGACCAGAATATTGGGGCAGACATCCTGTCGAGGCAGGAGCTGAGGCCAGGGGACTGGAGACTCCACCCCGAGGCGGTGGAGAAAATTTGGGAGTTTTACGGCCAAGCAGAGGTGGATCTGTTTGCGTCTCAGCATACGACGCACTGTCCACTTTGGTTCTCCCTTACTCACCCAGCCCCCCTGGGGCTGGATGCCATGGTGCAGACGTGGCCGAGGCTACGTCTGTACGCATTTCCCCCTGTTGCTCTGCTCCCAGGAGTTCTGGAACGAGTCCGCCAGTACGGAATAAGCCTACTGCTAGTAGCACCACGCTGGCCGAGTCGGATCTGGTTTGCAGACCTGATCCATCTCTTAGACGCTCCTCCCTTGGAGATCCCAATCAGGAGAGACCTTCTGTCTCAGGCCGGGGGCACAATATTTCACCCTCGACCAGAAATTTGGAACCTGTGGGTTTGGCCTCTGAGGGGGCCCAACTCATAGAGAGTGGTCTCTCAGCTGAGGCTGCTGAGACCATTCTAAGCTCCAGAGCTCCAGCTACTAGGAAACTATATGCGCTTAAATGGAGAGTTTTTTCTGTATGGTGTCACCGACATCAGTGGGATCCAGTTAACTGTTCTGTGAACACAGTACTCGAGTTCCTGCAGGAGCGCTTTACGTCAGGTCTATGTCCTTCCACGCTCAAGGTCTACGTGGCGGCCATTGCGGCTTACCACGCCCTGGTGGCGGGTACATCGTTGGGTCGAGACCCCCTGATTACACGTTTCCTTCGTGGCACTTTGAGGCTAAGGCCTGCAACTCGCACTAGGGTGCCAGCTTGGGATCTTGCTTTAGTACTAGAAGGCCTGTCTAGGGCTCCATTCGAGCCCTTAGATTCGGTTTCAGAGAAGTTTCTTACCTTTAAGACTATCTTTCTGCTAGCTATTTCGTCCCTTAAGAGAGTTGGAGACCTTCAGGCCCTTTCGGTTTCCCCCACTTGCCTTGAGTTTGCACCGGGGATGGTCAAGGCATTCTTATATCCAAAACAGGGATACGTCCCTAAGGTGCCGACCTTGACTCCGAGGCCTATTGTGCTGCAGGCTTTCTGTCCTCCTCCTTTTACATCTGCGGACCAGGAAAGGCTGAACCTCTTGTGTCCAGTGCGAGCACTGGATACTTATGTTCATCGGACATCGTCAATGAGGAAGTCCGACCAGTTATTTATTTGCTTTGGATCACCTAAGAAGGGTCTTCCTGCTTCTAAACAGACGGTTAGTAAGTGGATAGTTGAGGCTATTTCACTTGCATACGAGTACTCTGACCTGCCGTGTCCTTTGGCGGTCAGAGCTCATTCTACGAGGGGTATGGCGGCCTCTAAAGCCTTACTATTTGGAGTTTCTCTTCAAGACGTTTGTGATGCGGCAGGCTGGTCCTCACCGCTCACATTCGTTAGGTTTTACAGCTTAGACCTGGATGCTGCCCCAGGTTCTCAGGTGCTTAGTGCTTAGTTTCAACAGACTGACACTCAGGTACTTGGAATTCTGGCGTTTTGGGTATTCTCGTTCCCAAAGCGTCAAGTGACGCATCGAGAGTTCCCTCGAAAGGGAACGTCTCAGGTTACGACTGTAACCGTAGTTCCCTGAGAAAGGGAACGAGACGATGCGTCACCCTGCCATACTTCCTGCTTCCCCGTGATCGTCTTGCTTCGACTTTTTGAAGCTAATGCCGCGTTTCACCGGGTGAGCCTTTATCCCTTCCTGGTCATGACGTCACCCGCCCGTGACGCTCATTTTTTCCATTGGACTAGTTGACATTGATGCTCAGACGCATGCACGCTGGGGGCGTTCCCAAAGCGTCAAGTGACGCATCGTCTCGTTCCCTTTCTCAGGGAACTACGGTTACAGTCGTAACCTGAGACGTTTCCCCGCTCCCCCCAACATTCCCAGGTGGAAAACCAACCTTGCAGCATGGGGACTAACGTCCCGCTAAGTTGGAAATAGGAAGTCTCATGAGAAGCGAGAACGAGCGAGAAACACGAACTGCTTTATGGCAATTCGACATAATTCTATGATAGTGTGCATGATGGATTACCCACCTCGGTAGACATAGCTCCACACGATAAAGTTGGCCGGCTCCGATAACAACAAATGCACATGAGCAGCGGTAGAAAGTGGGAGGAAGGTGCCGCCCGCAAGTTCGTTTTTTTTTTATGACAGTGTTGTTAAATATACGCCGCACAGCTATAGGGGGAGCTCGATGAGAAAACATGCGACAACAAAAGTGAAAATCAGCGAAGAAATTAGATATATCCAGCTGCAGACCCGCAGCACCAACACCAGTTTCAGAACCCCAGCGCCAGAACCGGAAGTGAGGGGCGGAGTTATTGACAATGAGACAAGCATGGCAGAGAGCACGGTGAGCTGTCTAACGTTTTTGATATCATGTGGTGAAAAATGATCGCATATATTATTGAGTTCTGCATTTATCTGCTAAATATTTAATTTGTGCTTAACTTCATCATCTTATTGAAGCTTGAATATGTTGTCATACTTTATTGTATTAAACATTTTTTCTACAGATGGTTCGATCAATTTTTGCGTGTTGTAAATGGGCCTTGCGGTGACGTTTTGAAGACATTTATCTTGTGAAGGTGTTAAAGTGTTTGTTCCACGTTCCTCTGTTATATGCATTGTTTGTGAGTTAATGTTACCTATAATTATATGATTGAAGTTTATTTGTGTTATTTGTTGTTTGATGAAAAACAACTGTTTTCTTCTTCTTTTTAAGGTGACCATACTTCTTGTCCTTCTTGGAAGGGGAAGCCATTACTTTAACTTACATTTTTGCTGAGTCTCTTTTCTGTCTCTGCTTACTGAAAAAGGTGTATACATTTTATAAGCTACCATTTACTAAACATTGGGGATTAGTCTACAATAACTACAAATTCATTTAATATATATTCCTTCTGGAGATGCCCGAATGTTTTGTTCAAATATTTGACTTGCTGTATCCACATTATAATAGATATAGGATCTACAGATGTACACTACTTTGCATTGTGAAAAGCCAGTGTCAAGGTGCAGCACACTTCTGAAAGATTGGTGCCAGTTTTAATAATTAATTTAACAATAGTATGTGTCACTTTACAATAGTTTGTGGCATTTTCTCTCATGCTAGTTTACAATTATTTGAAATGCCTGATTGGTAAGTTTCAATTTGTGGTGCACAAACAACATACTCCTGCTTGTAAGTACCACTTTAATAAGAACATTTTACTAAAATAGCTAAATAGTTTCTATATTCTTGTATAGTTGCTCTAACTGTTGCTCGGTCTTCGTCAACAACACGCGCTTGCACCCCCTGCTGGTGAGCTCGACTAACAGCAGATGGGGATTATGCTCGGTAATCTACTGCTTTTCCTGCAGTTCCTGGATGTCAGTGTTGAATTTACTGTCAATTTGAACCACTGTATTTGTGAAAGCGAATTTGTAAAGCGAAATAAAATGGACCGAAAATTGCCTGTTGAATATTATAAGTTGTATTTTTAAAAAGTTTGAATATTTTGGAAGTGAAATATGAAGGGTGAATATGGATTATTGAATTTTGAATAATGAGAATGTGTTTGAAATATTTTGAATTGAAATATTCACAGCTTAAATATTCAACCATGTCGAATTTGAGCCAATAAAAAATGCAAGTCCTAAAAGTACAATGCAATAAAATGCAAGCATGGTTAATGCAATGCATATTTTTTTCAAGTAGTGCAATTCAACAGGATTTTTGTTTCAAAAACATTTGGCATTATTTTACTTCCATAGTTCCTCATTTGATACACTGCAAGTTAAATTTATACAGGATTGTCATGATAAAATGGGCCTGGGGTGAATTGTTCATTTGTTGTATACATTGTTTCTTTTAAAACAATGCCGAATTTTCTCTCTCTTTTTTAGATTATTGACATTATTTTACATAAAGAAAAATGCATGCTGCACATGTTCTTGTGAAATAAAGTATATTTTATATAAAATGCCCATAAGTTTCAAGCATTATTTTTCACCATCATGATCAGGAAGTAACTCTCATAATACAATGAAACGGATAACTATATACAATTATATTACACAAAATCAATGTTTTAAAATAATGATTGTACAGTACCTTAATGTATCATTGTAACATACGTATAAAGTATGACGTTTCGTCTGTAATAAAAGCATACCGTTTCGTGTCAAAGCAAATTACGCTCCAAAACGTTAGGTGGCGTTACTCGGTTTAGAACGTAAGCTCCGCCCCTCACTTCTGGTCCTGGCGCTGGTGTTAGAACGTAAGCTCCGCCCCTTACTTCCGGTCCTGGCGCTGGGGTTCTGAAACTGGTGGTGCTGCGGGTCTGCAGCTGGATACTATAGGAAGAAATGACTAGAGTTGCCAAGTTTCCCTTTAAGTGCTATAATCGGGTGGGTCCCTAGTGCATCTACCAACCCAGCAAACATGAAAAGTGAAAACCCAGTAACTTTGTTTTGCTAAGCCTTTCTCTGCAAGCATGTCAAAAACTAAGCCGATCAGATTTCGCTCCCCTTCTGGAGTAGGGAGGGGATTTTATTATAATATTACCGCCCCTTAATCTGCACGTTTCCACCCATGGCACTACCAATTGGTTTTCGCAAGCGACAACAGTGTACCCAGTTCTAACGCAATGACAAAAGTTCGAGCAAAGCTGCTAGCAGACTGTTCTGTCGTTGGATGCACATACGAGCACAGAACACTATTTTACCAAAAAATGTCACCTCTGTCTTATAAAGACCCCAGGGAACTGTGTACACTTGTGTAAAAGTTAAACATGACGCTACATGCAAGTCGAATCAATGTAACTCCACAACAACTACATAAATGTATCCACTAACCATAAACGTGCATGTGCGTCTAAAAGCTGCAACCTCTTCCAGAGTATCTCCATAAGGCTGCACTCCGTGGTTATTTCCGAGATTTTGGATAAATGAAATGCAAGTGTTTTGTTATTGCCGGACTATCCGAGTATGGAATGCCAAAGCTGACTTAATTAAAAATAAATAAATACATAAAGAAATATACGAAGAAATGTAAAAAAGCAAAAATACATAAATAAATACATAAAGAAATATACAAAGAAATGTAAAAAATTACAAATAAATGAGTATTTATACTTTTATTTCCTTATTTATGTATAATTGTATTTTTTCACACATTTATTTATTTTTTTATTTATACATTTATTAATTTATTTATTTCCACTTTTATTTATTTACACATTCATTTATGTATATATATGACAAGCCAGTGGATTAGCAGGTTTCAATTGTTGCTTTGCACAGTGCGTGACTTTTTATCTACATAAAATGCTAGAGTTTTGACACCGAGTCAATGGGCTCTGTCTAATTCTTTCTTTTTCGCTTGTTTATCATCATCGGTATTTTTCCTTGTACCCGTCTTTGTTTTATGAGTACGTGCCACTCGAGAAATTGGCAGTTTAGGTTGTTTCTCTGCCATTAGCACAGCTGCGGCACACCGGCAATCTTGAGTTTGAACGGCTGGTACGCGCTGTGCAAGAGGAGTGTGATCAGCGCGTACACGAGCGTGATTGACACTGCTAAGACATGCCTCCTGGCTCTGATTGGTTGTTTCTGACCGGGAGCGTGTATTTCTGCAAATGGCAATAGGACCACTGGGAGGAGCCCGAGGAGCTTGATTTTTTCACAGATTATCTGTCTCATATTTTACTGTCAGGACATAATGACAGTTTTAACAAATATGTAAAAAACAATTTTTCACAAAAGTTACCTACAGCAACTTTAACTAGCACTTTCTTGATCAATAAACATCACATGATGACCATGCTGGTCAACTGGTTCATCAGTTTCCAGGTTAAAAGCTTGACTGCTCATTAAATAGTGAGACCAAAGTGAAATACTGTATGATCAACACGGCTGCTCTAGAGACTTTGTGCATCTCAAGGCCAAATCAGCAGTATTCAACAGGGAGCTAATTATGAGATTGATCTTCATCATTAATATCTGGATCATCATAATTACTGTACCTTTGCACAATTTAATTATCCCTTTGTCTCTAAGGGTGAGTGAAAAGTGATCTATAAACACAGTATGATGGGGTGAGGTACTTCCTTTTTATTAGAAACTTTATTAGACATGTACACATTCACGCACATACACATATCCATATCCATATCTGGTATCTAAGAACATGCAAAAGTAATCTTTTACGTGCATAGCATGTACGCAAAATTTACCAGTTGGGTAGAATTGTCTGGGTATGTATATTTCTTATCATATGCACGCAAAAAGTGCGTATTTTATGCTTATTGGATAAAAGGTCATTTAAGCGTAAAGAGCGCAAGCAAAGCTCGATCGGTCACATTCTCTGCTCCCTTTCTGTATACAGTTCATTCCAGTTAATATAATTTATTCATCATGCTGATAAGATTATGTGTCTTAATTTTCTAATGTGTAAAAAGCATTAATATAATTCATAGTTTTATCTGTAGGCCTATAGCCAGAATATGATGTGCAGTTTCCCAAAAAACACATTTTTATGTTGCCTATTCCTATTGTAGAAGTTTGATGGGATTGTATTTACTGAATGAGATTGATCAGTATTGGAAGCACTGTTGTTTTATTTATAGAACTACAGAATAGCACTTATTGCCCTTACATTTTCCCCAAAGATGTTAAGATGTTCTGTTTTGTATTACTTGAAATAAATTACCTGTTAAATATATTTCCATGTGTCACTCTTCACAGTTCCTGGTACAGTCTCCATGCTGTAAATGGCTGATTCAGGTGTTTAAAAAACAAAAAAAGTGCTTCACTCTGGTGTGTCCTGCTTTTTTTCACTCGCACAATCACATCCCTAATCACACATTTCAGATATGCTGTGTTCTAGACTGTGAACATACCACAAGTGGTAGAATGACTTAGACCAAGTAGCTTTTACAAACGTGCCTTAGGAAAAACATTACTGGTGTATAACAACTTTAAAGATATGCCAGTGCAAGTTGCTTTTAGATGAGACAGCTTAAACATACATTTTAATCTGGGACTATATGGGGGATAAACATTTAAGGGGTCTTAGTATATAGCAATTTTGTTTGTTCTTTATTTTCATATAACAACTTGGGGAAAAAAACGCACCCCATACCTTATGCACAAATCCATGCACACAGTCACAAGCGTACAAACACAAAAGGAGAGAGAATGTGATCTCAGACAGTTGCTCAATATGGGGAGTGATTTTTGTAACAGTCACTGCGTTAGTGTCACTTAAACGGTTCCAAGAATCTCAAATCCACCATGAAGCCCAGATTCATACTTTAACTCCCTGATAAATCCCCCGAATGACAAAATCCAGCACATTCAGAGTGTCTGCCTGTGAGCAGCATCATGCGTAAAAGGGAAATACTTCAGTTATCATTGGTCTCATCTCCAAAATCAACATTGCTGTGTTGTTGACAGAATAACCAAATGAGTATCTCTCCGTCTACATTACTAAAACAATTCTTTGCTAATATTATTGCTCATTCATTGAATGAGATGATAGGAATAAGCAGGATTCCTTCAGTACTCGTTTGTCGAAGACAAACTCCCACACTCAAGACTCCCGTTGCTCACTCTGTCCTTCAACTTATAATAGTTCGTGTCTCCATTAGCAGTAGAAAAGAGTCGTTCAAGCCCTTAAATAGCTCGCATTCATTCCAGCGTTCCGTAACAAACACAAATCCCCACAAGAACTCCAGCCACCAGCCCTGGATTTCAACCTCACAAATAAATGACAATTACACAGCATGGCGTGTTTTGCTTGGGCTGGTTCCTTTCTAATGGATCCTGCTGTATAAATAATGACTGTGTTTTGGACGATGCCTCCAGGGTCTTGTGGAATAGGGCAAGGATGAATAAACACAGAAAGCTATGAGAGAATTTACCTAAGGGACCGAGGTTGGCAAGGCGGGCTGCTGTCAATCACCTACGTAAACACATAAAGGTAAAAATATATGCATACAAGCACACCCAAAACAGATTACACAAACTACCTGTCACACATTAGCAGACACACAAACCCTACACATTCTCACACGTACTCTATTCGTGCCATTTTAGGTCTCGTGTGACGCCAGTTTCTTGGACCGTGGAACATTCCACAGATGCCCATGGCCAAGGATGTAAGCCGGAGTGATGTCATTGCTTTCAATAGGGCGTGGCAGTGAGCTGGCATAGTGATTTAGGATGTGGTGTTTGAAAAGCATGGTGCTATATGAATGCTTTTAATCAGAACTGTGTATACAAGCAAGAACAAACATGGAGAAGGAAGAAAGCATCTGTAGAAGAAACATGCTGGAACCGGTTTGTGAGCAGCTAAAAATAAAAGCCAGCATGCACACTGGCCACTCATGAAGAGATGTGTGCAATGCACTGAACAATAAAAAAAAAAAAGTATACTACAGTTCAATAGGTTGTTATTAAAAGATATACCTTTATTCAGCAAGGATGCATTAAATTGATCAAAATTGACAAAAACAATTCTAATTCAAATAAATATCGTTCTTAAGAACTTTCATCCCAAAAGAAAAAATGAATCAGGGTTTTAACAGGAATATTAAGCAGCAAAACTATTCTCAACATGAGCGGTTGCACTTTATTTTACGTCCACCAGTCTACTTACCTAAGAAAGTACTGGGTAATGTAAGGTAACTACATAGGTTGTGGTTAAGTTTAGTGTAGGTTCAGGGTAAGTACCTATTATTACTCAGTTAATGCAATTACTATACATGTACATGGGGAACAGTAATATAAAATAACGTGCTACCACATAGACAATAAAAAAGTGCTTCTTGAGCACCAAATTGAAAGATGTCTGTAGGATCAAGTGACATTGATGAGTAATGGCTGCTAAACAAAACAGCTTTGCCATCTCAAGAATAATTTACATTTATATATATTTTCAAATAGAAAACAGTTTTATTTCCATTTAACAATATACTGTTTTTGCTGTTTTTTGATCTAACAAATGCAGCCTTGATGAAAAAACATTAAAAGATCTTAACAACCTCAATCTTTTGAATGGAAGTGCAACTGAACATTGTCTGAAAAAAGTGCTTACTATGTATGTGCAAACTTATCTAACACTATGGTAAAAATTATGTTCTGAGTGGTTGACACGGCGCTGCTATGTGGTTGATAAGGTGTTCTGAGTGGTTGATAGTTGCTGGCTACAAGTTGCTAGGCCATTCTGAATGGATTTAGGTGGTCGCTTACTGACTGAAGTCAAAAGTGCCCATTCCCATTTGCGTGAATAGATATGACTTGTGTTCCTACTTTTTCACTGTAAGTCTACACAAATTCCCCCAGGTGATACGCAGGGTGAGATTCATGTGAAAATCGAAGTCTGATATACAGTAGCTTAGAAAAGTAATGGCACACATCTCTTCAACAAGCTACAGTATATAATTTGTGTTACCAATCATGTTTGTAACACAAATTGGTTGGATGAATGCCCTCCAAACAGAGCCGGATTAACGCAAAGGCAAACTAGGCACGTGCCTAGGGCCCGATTGGTGGGATGGGGCCCAGACAGAGGGACAAAAATAAAAAAATGTACAAATGTCCTATCTCGTTCATGCGGCGATAATACACTCGCGTTTAGGAGTCGGGATAGACGGAATTGTCATTTGCATGGGCCAGCATTGCATCATGAGTAACTACAGGTTACCATTTGCACGTCTTAAGTCTTACCAGTTTAAACATTCACGCGATCTTGAACTATTCGGTAGGCTACTTGCGCGCTGTCTGAGAGATGTTTTTGCGCGCTGTCTGAAAGATGTTTTTTTCTGCACACATAAGCTCACAAGCTCGCGGGTAACAACAGTTATATTTCGTGGATTATATCGCTTTAACAGTCAAAAACATGCGACAATTATGTCAATTTCGGTCTTGGTGAGTATCCTCCAAACACAGTCGGTTATGTCTTCAATAAGCATACATCGCACGTGACCGTATAATGTTAGTGGCTACAGGATCTGTGCACGAGCTCTTACAGTGACAGCAGCCGTGGTCTGTCATTAATTTGGTTGTCAAAACAACAAAACATAGCTTTCATTTTAAGGAATCAGGATTAATATCCTATGTATTTAATTTAGTTCTCAGGACTAAAACACAGTGTTATTTTGCATTTGATTAGGCCTACTTTATTCAGTCCATGTAGTACTATTTCTGAATACTGGTGTCAGACCTAGCAAAAACTTTTCTCTTTATAGGTATCTTTATTCTATTGTACTTTTGTGCTACTTTTTTCAATTTAATTCAAAGATTGAAATCAAGCTTCCCTGTGTTGCGTAAATTCTTAAGAACAAAATTACCCCATTGTAAAAATGCAATGAGTGCATACATTTTAGGAGATAAAATGTAATTAAAAAAAAAGTCTAAACTCCCCCCTCAAATTAAAGAATCACCTAAGGGGGGATTTCCCCCCCCATTTTCCAAAACGAAATGCAGGCCCTGCTGACAAACAGTTTATGACATCCTTCCAGAACTGCTGTATATCAGAACATTCCCATAGACAGTGAATTAGAGTTCCTTTATAATTTTGGCATTTTGTACATATATCAGGAATATTGCTAGACATATGATTGAGTTTTTCAGGTGTTATATAAACCCTTGTCAACCATTTATTCTGTAATAATTTAAGCTGCCTGTTTATGATTTGTTTTTGCGCCTTTGAACATGCTTCAGTCCATTCAAATTCCTCTATTTCTTCTTGAATGTCTTTCCTCCATGCGTTTAATTTGTCTACAGCAGACTCTTTAGAGTTAAACATTATTAAATTATAATATTTTGACAATTGGCCCTTTTCACCTCTTTTTCCAATTATTTCCTCTATTAATGACAGTTTGGGAATGTACATAATATCTGTAGACCTGGAAGACATAAAACTTTTAAGCTGTGAATATTTTAAAAAAAAATGTTTTGAGCTGTTTACATAGTTTACTGACACTTATTGGTTATTTACTGGTACTACTGCCTCAACAATGACACTCCCAATGGACAAGATGAGGATAATTTAATAGCATTTAATAGAGCCGTGTAATGACGTATAAATAATGAATATCAAAAAATAGTCTGATAGACTGTTTAATATACAACACATGACTTATTTTGGCATACAAACAACCAATTTGTAACCAAAGACTAGGCTATGTAAAATGTGAATTAACTTGTATTAGTAATTTTGGTAAGTTTCAGATTTCAATTAATAAATAACATAGGTGGAGGGGGGCCCAAAACAACAGCCTGCCTAGTGTAGTCCATTTATTTAATCCGGCTCTGCCTCCAAAGTTTAATACTTTTGGGGGTTTGGGGTTTTGAAAAGCAAACAAAAACACTGTACAGTATGAGCTGCGGTGCTCATGTGAGAGATGCAGGGTTGAAACAAGCCTGATCCCATTCCCCCGTCTTCCACCCCATAACTTCTCTGCTCTCTATGGTCTCTATCATAAAAACTTGCAAAAATACCCAAAAAGAAATAAATAAGAAACAGTCAATACAGTGTTTAATGCATAAAATAGATTGACTTTTCGCCGATTTCAGTTAATTTGGATGCTTAATTGCTTTGTTACAGACAATTTGTGTGGAAATTCCCACAGAATTCCCCATACTGACTGACTGACCTTAATAAGCATGGCACATAATGGGAACAATCCCATGGGCAAGATTTTTTTCATCTTTTTATTTCCCTTGAGTAAAAATAAAACTGAATGGAAAGTTATTGAAACCTGTCATAAAATGTACATGATTAAGGAGGTTGACTATTCAGTCCATACACAATCATACCTGTCAATTATTGTTAACTCAAAAAAACAACAACAGCAAAATATATGTAAAACATCTTACCTTGCTTGTACGAAGCTTGACAAGGGAACTTTCAGCTTTTGGGACAATCTCAGGTTCTTTGGCTGTATTTGTATTTTGATTTCTCTGAAGTTCCTCATAGAGTCCCTCAGGTTGAGGATCTCCTCTAGTTGTCTCCTTTAGCCTTGAGTTTTGATCCTCTGAGTCTGTCAAATTCTCACAGTTATTGGTGTTTGAGTCTGTACATGTTAAATGTTCTGGCATCTCTGCCGCTATCTGAGCAGAAGCATCATCTCCAGATTCAGGAAAGGACCCCTCATGGATGGTCTGGAGTTTTGAGGAACAATCATCCCATGTCTCCATTGTGTCAGTTTTTCCAGATGGTTCCAGTTGAAAAGTTTCACGAGCAGGTGTTTTAAAACTTCCATCCTTTAACACCACATGATCAGGACATTTAAAAATGCCATCACCCTGATTTTCATTGTCTTGTAGACTTTGAGTCACTGTGTGATGTTTGCACACTAGACTTGCTTTATTAGCATCTAAGCTAGCTTCTGGAATGTGATGAGTTTCTTGAGAAGTTGATGATGATAAAACGTTTGGGATCATAGTTTCGTCTGTGCGTGAGCATTCAACTTTGCCAGATGTTAAAATCGTCTGTTCAGACATTTCACAACATTGTCCTTCCACAATAATGTGTTGGTCAGCAGATTTCTGTTGTGAGTCAGAGGTGGGAGGTTTATTAGTTATGTCTGTAATTCCGCTTGTGACACTCATGTGTTCAAGTAACATCTGACTACTCACAGTGACCTTCACTAATGATTCTATATTTTCTACAGAAGTTCCACTTTTGGTAGAAGTCAGCTCAGAACAGTCAACTTTGACAGAATTGTTTAAGGAGACACTGTCCTTCAACTCGGATGATAAATCGTTCGTTCCCTCCGTTTGAGCCAATACTGTGGTAGTAGGCACAGAATGTGTCAGGCTATGGGGAGAAGATACTTTATCCTTGTTTAGTTCCTTATTATCTGGATCTCCATTGTGAGCTTGCAAATTTCCCGAAGCAGAACACTGCAATTCATCTTGATCTGCCAAGTTGTCTGAAGGTAGCCTACTATCTTGGTCACTCTTGTGCCGTGCTGTCTCATTGACAGTATCGCCAGGCATCAATGTTCGGCCCTTTGCACCATCGCAGTTAGGTTGAGATCCACCCTGAAACTTCTGTACTATCTTCTCCATCCTTTTCATTCCATCTCCACTACCATTTTCAGGGCAGGATAAAGTCCAAGGCTGGTGATGACCACACTCGGGCATCGAGGCACACCTGCCACGCTGGTACCGCACATGGCAGCAGACCAAGTCTAGGTCATCATAGCTGTACTGTAATCCTGTGCGTGGGATCACATGATCCTCCCAGCTTCCTTTATGAACGGCAACAGGCATGGCCAGATCCCTCTGCTAGCCCATAGAGCCTTATTATTACAACCCACGGAAAGCACAAAACCAGATACAGGTCCTTCTGCAGAGAAAGAGAGAATTTCTTACTTCATTGTCAAACACTTACAAGTAATGACACAATCTTTATATGTGAGAGAAATGAAAATGCCACGTGTAATGAATGCTATTTATGTTGAATCTCAAGTGCTCTTAAACTTGTTTAGTCTGAAAAGTCTGTTCTATGTAACACTGAAAAACGCAACAACTTAATATGCCACAAACCTTGTGAACATTATAAATACTATAGATTTATTTTCTTAACAATCAAGTGTACACTGACCAACATCGAAGTGTTCACAGCTTTTAAATTATTATGGATACTTACAGAGATGAAATATATTACATATATATATATACATAATATTCAAAAGATTTCAAAAACTTCTGCATGAATCGTGAAGAAAAAAAAATAGACAAATCACATTTACACTTGCGGCAAGTGTTGAGTCAGCCAAGCATTTCAGCAGACCCTCCACCCACTTAAAAGTACAGTAATACTTCTCTACATTTTGCACAAGTCATTCTTCAGTGATTAGCCATCAATGACTGACTTCTTTTTAAAATTAGACCAGAAGGAAAGTCTCAAGATGGAAAGAAGTGCAGTAATAAAAGACCGTTGGGGGAAAACCACACAGCATGGTGAAATGGCAGAAGCTCTTGTAGTCCCTTAGGTCTGATAGATCTTCATGACGTCTATGTGAAGTCAGCGGTTAGCGGCGAGCGTTCAGAGAAGGTCCTAACCAGGACATTCCTCTCACATCTGGCTAGAAGTTACTCCCTCTGTGGAACATCTGGTCACGAAGTCCAGCCTGACAGAGCTCGGTTTCCTTTGCCAAGCGCTTTTTCGTAAATTATTAATTTTCGATAAAGACAATTATCTTCATAAAGAAAGATAATCCTTAGTTGCTCACGTCACTGACATCCGGAACTTTGTCCATTTTTGGTAATGCCTAAGTCTCAGTATTAGTCGGTAGTCCCTGCTGGAATAACTGAATATCATAATTTGTATATAAACAACAAAAACGTGACAGTAAGCCAGCGCAGTGGATATTTTTCAAGAGACTGATAAGCAGACGGTCTAAATATTACCTGAACGATTCTCCTCTTGTCCTCCTTTTCCTCTGGCCTTGTGAACGTGTCACCCCGTGTTGGTACCGTTCGTCTGTGGCGATGGAGCGGTCAGTAACCCACTCTCCCCGTTGTGTGGTGAGCTCACCCTCTGACACAGCTAGCTCTGTTCTCAAGCCAGCCAGGACGTCAAGTTCATGTGTCTCCAGTGGTCAACAGCTTCTCTATGGTCCAAACAATTCCTGCTTTGAAGAGGTCTAACAGAAAAAATACACTGTATTAAATAATTCTCCAAGGTGATATATATATATGAATCCAAGTTTGAAGCCTCTAGACTAGTACTTCAGTTCTGTTGATATATCAAATGTTCAGCTGTCAGAACGGCAACACTCCTCTGCAATAAGAGTCCCTAATTGGTTCTGCAACCAATTTGCGTTATTCCTTCAATGAAGCGGTTTAGAAAGATGATGCAATAACTCCACAAGAGGGAGGAGGAAGCCATTCGCTTTGACCAATCTCTCCTCAGACCTCTGGGGCGATCACTGATATTGGTCAGTTCCTGTTGAAACCTTTTCTCCCTGGTAGACACAAGGAGGAGGAGAAGAAAACAGAGACACGTGGAGCTTGAAAAGTGGAGAGCATGTTGTCATCTTGACGGTATTAGAAGTTTTTGTTTAAGATGACTGTTCTTTTTGTTTTTGACAGTCTCAAGTCACTGTTTCTCTTTCCCTCTCTCCTCCTCCATCTCTTGCTTTCTCAAATTCTCTTTTTAGAAACAAGCCTTTTCATATCCTCTCTAATGTACAGTTCTTCTGGAAACTGACAGTTGTATACTTTTCTCTCTTACTCTCTCTCTCTCTCTCTCTCTCTCTCTCTCTCTCTCTCTCTCTCTCTCTCTCTCTCTCTCTCTCTCTCTCTCTCTCTCTCTCTCTCTCTCTCTCTCTCCCCCCTCCCTATTTCCCTGCTGTTCATAACATTTAATTCTTCCTATAAAATCGGCATGCCACATTCTCTTTTCTCTCACAGACATTCTCACACAGACACACACACACACACACACACACACACACACACACACTCTTTACACGCCTCTCTCTCTGTGTGTGTATCAGTGTCTTAGCTGGGAAAAGCACTCTCCGGTTTTGATTAGAAGCAGACAGGGTGCTGTGTAAAGGTTTGAGTCAGAGGGCCAAGTCAGATTGCAGTAATGCTTTGGCACTCATTTCCGATAACTCACACAACAGCTCAAGCATTCTTCTTATGACTGTTGCAAGCATTTATCTAAACTCAACTAACCACCCTTTACATTGTTACAGTATAGCTAAAAGTCCAATGCACATAAAGGCAGTAAATGATTAGTATACATGTATAAACATTTATAAATAATGAATAGTTTCAACTTTAGATCGAATACTGCAACAACAAAAAAGGAACAAATAATTAATAAATGAATTGTATAGATGTGTAAATAGGGTGAATCCAGGTCATTTGAGGCACTCTTTCGCAATTGAGATGACTCTCCATTAAGGTACTAAATGAAATAATGAATTGGTTCAAGATTGGGTACTGCAAAAACATGAACAAATAAATGGTTTGTAAAAACAACAAACGAAGAATGTATTACCAGACTGTGGTTATGAGTTAATGAATAATATGTTAACATGAATAGAGTGTAAAGTGCTTAAAATTCAACATTTGTAAAATGTCTGTTAAGCAATATATAATTTTTGTAAACAATTTATTAATTTAAGCGTTAATCATTGTAAACCAGCTGTCAAAATCATTTTTAGATTTTTAAAAAGTGCCTGATTGTGTGAATTGAAAGATTTTGACATTTGTAAGCATTTCAATTTGAACAATGATCTGTTAATCATTATGTTTACAGTAATACGTTCGTAAACATTCATATTTTTACTAGCATACTCATATTTCTAGCTGTGTGAATATATATTAACGAATGATCTGTTAAGCATAGTTTAATGTTTGTTAGTGATTTATTAATGAAACTTATTATAAAGTGTTACCCATAACGATAATTTTGGTGCAAAACACATTTTGGTTTCACTTTATTTTGATGGTCCCTTTAACATGTTCTGTTGACTACAAGTAACGTTGCACCTAGATGTTTACTAACTCTCATTAGAGTGATAGTAGAGTATTAATGGACTGGTAGGGTTAGGGTTATAATAAGTTGACATGTAGTTGAAAAGTTACTTATAGTCAGTAGAATGTATGTTGGAGGAGCATCACAATAAAGTGTTAGCAGATATTAAGCAGACAGTCTCTAATGAGAGTTAGTTGACATGAAGTTGCAAAGTTACTTTGAGTCAACAGAATGTTCAAAAGGGACCTTCAAAATAAAGTTTTACTAAACACTTAAATAAATAAAGTTGTTAATAAAGTTGTTTTTATTGCTTCAACGCTTAGTAGGCTATACTATAATTGAGGATATTCCTTGAATCATACATCAACAGGAAAAAAACAACAACTTGTATTTCAAAAATAAAATAATAGTTAATTTATCAAAAAATGTAATACAAACAGTCCGAAGCGTGTTCTCTTAATCAAACTGACCCCTGTATGTTGACCCCTTAACCAAACCTTAAAGGGGTCATGACATGAGAAACCAAATTTGCCTTGATCTTTTGGTATATAAGAGATCTATGTACTATTAAAACTTCCTGCAAGTTTCATAGCTCAAGACGTCCTCCCCATTATAAACGAAGCATTTATTTAATCAAGCTCTAAATACAGCTCGTTCTAGATCCTCTGAATTTAGTGACGTCACGGTACGAAGTGACGTACCAGTCGTTTGCATATGACCGCCTCCAGCGCAGGACAACTACGCCTCATTTGACAGCGAGTGGGTCTGTTTACAAGATGACTGCGATGCCACGCAGATGTGCTGTTCCCGACAAACAACATGTTTGAATGCTGCCGAACGATCCAGACGTCAGGGAAAGCAGTTGGATGCAGTTTATTTGCAGCATATGCAGCGCGCCAAAGCTTTATCTTATCGGTAAGTGATGTAGATGAGTGTGACAGGGCAGGTTACTGAAAGAGCGAGCAGAGAGAGAGAGAGCCACGGCCGCGTGCGCGCCTTCAAACTGTCCTGCTCTCTCTCTCTCTCTCTCTCTCTCTCTCTCTCTCTCTCTCTCTCTCTCTCTCTCTCTCTCTCTCTCTCTCTCTCGCGCGCATATGAATCAAAATCAATTGAGAATTGACACGATGTTAAAAGATCGAAGACCGAAGTTTCATGTGATGGAGCATTGTGTAGCCTACAACATGTGATACAAAATTATTAACGTTAATGATTTATACATAAGCAGCACTGACGTTAGCCAATCATAACAGTGGGCGTTAACACTGAACTCTTAAAGGGGAAACACCTCCAAAACAGACTGTTTGAATCAGAGGTTGAGAAATAGGGTGGGAAAAGGTCATAAATCACTACATTTTTAAAGTTTTTTTTTTGTACAAAAAACTATAGTAATACTATAATTGCACCTAAGGGAACATAATAAAACAAAACAAAAAACCATGTCATGACCCCTTTAAACCTACTTGCACCACCAACCTTACCCATACCCGTATCACACCTCAATAGCAGCAAGGGTGTTTTGCGATATAACATAACACAATAAACATTGTACCTAACAAATATTATTATTAGTTTTATTATTTTGTTGTAATAGTAAAGACACCTAATGTAAAGTAAGCCCAGTCACTCTTTTATTGTTCAGTTTTCTCTTAAACATCCAGCTTAACACCTTTTTGCATTTGTAAATGTAAAAATGCATTAGGACATGTGTAAGTATTTTAATTTACATTAAATAATGATCTTTTAAGCATTATAATGTTTGTTAATTATTTATTAATAAAATATATTATAAAGTGTTATAAACACTTAAACTCTATAATAATAATATTTACCTCAAACCTCCTTACACAAATACTTGACACATATTGAAAAAATAATTACCTACTACCGTTATTGTAGTTTATTATTGTTGTTTTTGTTGATATTATATTATAGACTATATAAAATTACTATTTTTTTACTATATATATTTTTATATTAACAGAAACTTTCTAAAATAAAAAAAATAACAATAATAATTATAATAATTATTATTAGTTATTTTTTAAGAAGTCTTAAAACAAATCACTAGAACTGTTATAGCCAGGATTGCTTGAGGGAAATTTTTCTCCATATCTTGGAAAAGTTCCATGTCAAATCTCTTTGACAGTGGCTTACTTGTTCTTGGGCAGCTTCAAAATAAAACAAGGTATAGTTCATTTCACTGTGTGAGTTGGCTATTCATTACCTAATATAGACATGTTTCTTGACGGTCACCCTCTCTCTCGCTCTTTCTCACTCTCGATTTGTTGTTTAAAGGGAAGGACTTGGAACCCATACAGAGTAAATGGACGTTCACACTGACAGCCTTTTGCAGTGGCAAAGCGACCGGAAGTAATTCTCTTTCAATGGGTGTTGGCAATTTCCTGCAACAGTGATTGTTGGTGACATGAGTGTGTCCAGCAACACAACACAGTTTATAAAAGTGTAACCATATGCAAATTAATCTAGACAGAGGCTAATGTTATTATTGCGATTTGATGTTAATGTTATAATTTAAAGAAATAGTTCAACAAAAAAAGAAGAAGAAAAATTCTGTCATAATGTACTCACCCTCATGTTGGTAGCAAAACCATTTTGGTTTCCATTTTTAAAAAAAGAGACATTTTTATCTTCTTTTATGTTCCACACACGAATGACGTGAGGGTGCACGAGTAAATGATGACATAATTTAAAAAGTGTGAGGTAAACTTTGCCTTGAACTATATGATTTGTTTCTAGCCACATGCAACAATATATTCCATCCATTCATTCATCAATTCATCCATCTTCTTGTTATTCCTGCTTATTTGCAGGGTCCGCTTCACACACACACATTTGATTTAGCACAAATTTTATGCTGGATATATATATATATATATATATATATATATATATACACACACACTTGAAAACTATGCCACATGGCTGGCATTCTGAATGAGTGATCCATATTGATACTGGTTCATCTTATTCATGATGTATCACACACAGCAGGAGTTTATATCTAAACACTTTCTTCTGCAATATTCATATTTTATTTCGCAGTAAGAAAATGGATTTCTTGTCCAAATAAAATGACAATGTATTTGACTAGAAATCCCTTTTATTATCATACATTCAATACAGCCAATAACTCAGCTCACCATAAACCATTTTTTTCAGTGGCTTTCAAAAAGTGGTGAGGAAATGTTTTTACTTTGGCAAATTTTGGAGACATTAGACCCTTCTCAACTGCAAATTACGCCTATGGAAATGCAAAAATCTTAATCTTAATATTACTTTAGATGTGTAATTTCTACTAATCAAATAACCCTGAAAACAGCAGATTAGAATGATTTAGAGTGACACTAAAGATTGGAGTGAAGAGGCTGAAAATTCAGCTTTGACATCACATAAATGAATTACATTTTAAAATATATTAAAATAGAAAACATTTATTTTAACTTTTAATTATATTTCATTTTACCACACAACACAGGCTCATTGAAAAACGTACCCGTGGCAACATTTTTGCTAAATGTTCATATCACTGCAGTTTCTAACAGAAATGAACACTGGAGGCAGTAAAACAGCAAGCACACACAATTATGATTACAGGGCAGATTATGGAGTAATGAAGACTTGTTTTAACGCGGCTCCTTGCAAAATGATGCTGTGACCTCAAACCACTTTTTACCATAGTGCATGATTTGTAAACTAATACATTTTAGAGTTTGCATCACTTAACCAGCTCCATATTTTAGGTTTTAACGGAAGACTAAGCTTGTTCGGTAGCTCAGCTGGTAGCCCACAGAGTTGTAGGCCTACTTGTGATGTGGAGAACTCGGGTATGAATCCCGTGGAAAACGAGTCACGCTCAAATGCCATGGTAACAATTGTGTTTTTTATGTTACATTTGCATTTGTTTACACTATTCAATTCAAAACTGCGGTGATACAAACTCCAAATAAAACGTTGCCATATTCACCTCTGTTCCGGAAAAAAATAAACACGCTTTTAGCGCCACTCACTGGACATTTCACTTTGAAACTGTCGCGAAACATGAACGACGCAACGTATTTTGTGTTTTGCAAAAATGTCGTCACATATACGTTTTTCGAAAATAAAATAAAAATATCTTCCTCCTTTGGATCTCTGTATCTTTCACATTCTGTGTGTCCATCACATTCAAACTGACTTTCTGTGGACCTAAGATATTCACCACATGTGGAATGATTGTGTTGGAAACTGACAAAACGGACAAAACTGAAATGCAGACAATGAAACCCACAAACAGACAAAAACGGTCTCTGTCACATGGGCTTCTGTTTGTATAGCCAAAACCATCCTTCCACTCACTCCATGATAGTTAAGCAAATTGGTTTTGAACACACTCACAAGCTCCCAGATAGAAGCCTTGTGTGTGGTGTGTGTGTGGGAGGTTGTTTGAATGAGTTTTTCATGGGAAAACTGTACTGTCCTATTTCTAACTGCTCTTAACCTCTGCTATTCCTGCTCCTCTGACCAGAGGCCAAACATCACATGAACTCATGACAAAGTAGGTCTAGATTAGACTGTGACCATTTAAATGGCCAAGATAGTGTGTGTGTGTGGCTTGGTAAACCCTATTATGGAGACAAATTGTCCCCACAAAGGCCTCGTTCACACTGCAGGGGTTTAATGCTCAATTCTGATTTTTTGAAAAAAATCGATTTTTTTGCAAGCCCGTTCACATTTCCAATTAAATGCGACCTTTTGTGATCTCCTGTGTGAACGTGACATGACCCAGAAATGACCCACATGCGCAGAAGAGTACTCAACGGTCAAGGACGTCACTTGTTGTTTGCGGAAGTAGCAAAACAT
Organism: Tiaroga cobitis; assembly: GCA_030578255.1. Classification (NCBI taxonomy): domain Eukaryota; kingdom Metazoa; phylum Chordata; class Actinopteri; order Cypriniformes; family Leuciscidae; genus Tiaroga; species Tiaroga cobitis. Next base: position 11,461,520 of record CM060591.1, read on the forward strand.
GGATGTCAACAGTGGAGCTCGTTTAGTGACGGGTCGGACGAGCCCGTTCTCATCCTTTGGCGTCATATAGGTGACGCCATATGACAAAACGTCGAAATACTACCCGCATGGCACCCTTTAGCGTGAATATAACACGTGAACCCAAGGCGTCATAAAGTTG